>JAAOZV010000002.1:657090-1314181 GCA_023653515.1 Trichoderma orchidacearum
CTTTTGGCCAGTATTCCTCATCGAATTCTTCGTCTGCCTCCTCGCCTGTATGGTCCAGCCCTTCGTCTGGGCTCTCCTCCATCCCGCCTTCTGGGTCTTCGGCATCACCTGCTCGTGCCTCGCTCGTTACCCCTACTGGCTACTTCTTTTCATCTGGCGGCAGATGCAGGCTGCAGTTGAGATTGTTGCACGGTGGAAATTGACAAGAAAATACACATCCACAAAGGGCAGAAATAAGGCTGATCGCGTACCAGGTAGACGACGATCTCTTGCTAGGCATACATGATACAGCAACAAGCATCAGACTCACCGTACGGCACGAAGATCATATACCCCGGTTTATAGACAAAATATCATCGACATACCACCCGTTCGATATCAAAATCATACTACTACCAGCTAACACCTAGCTTGTGGCTGCTCAGTAACTACCACGTAGTGTGGCTAGCCGGTTAAGCATTGACGTTCGACGGCTGAAAATGGTGCCCGACGAAACAATACAATAAACATTAGAAAACATGAACTAAATGGCATGATCAACTCTATCTGTGGTGCCAAGTGCATGTCATTATATGCCATAAGAGGTTATATACTCCACGTAATGGTTTCCTTGTATGGTACATATGTGCATCTCAACATGTAGCTTCTCCATCGTACACTTGAGGAGGAGCATGAACCTCCCACGACATAGCATCTCCCTGAGCAGCACCCAAGGATGTGCAGGAAAAAAAAAGAAAAAAAGAAAAAAAAAGAAAAAGAGCAGTGGGAGTGGTTCCATTTCCATCTTACAAGCTCCCCTGTTGACAGCCCATATCCCGCTTGTCAAAGTAACATTATGCTTTGATGGTAATTTTGACAATTGAGAGAGGACACCAACTCTATGTCAAACACCTCCGAATGTAGAAGAATCATAAAATAGCGGAGAGGGAAAATATGTTACAATCGAGAGGGAAGAAAAAAAAATTGACAAGGTAGCACCGCTTCTAACACAGGGATCCCGACAACTCCAGTTCACCAAAGACTGTTCAAAGTCAGTCATGTACCCGGCCGACCAAATCCCGATGCTCATGCTCCCTCCTATCTTCGTTTTCTCGATATGGAGGTATGTTTGTGTCGTCCATCAGGACACTATGGACCCAAATTGCCCATATTCATGTTACCCAAATTGTACCCGTCGAACATGGAGGCTGAAAGTTGTTCCCCACTACTCGGTAAAAATTCGCCAAACATTTCCCAATTCACCGTAGAAACATCGAGATATCCACCAAGGAACTGGTTAAAGCCCGCCAAGGGCTGCTGTTGCTGCTGCTGGGACGTCACTGTGGTAGGAGACGTCACGGATCCCTGGACAGATGACCTGGAGTCGTTGCACGGCACCAGGTCGCGAAGACGGTTGACAAAGTCTGGGGTTTCGATGCGCTGGCCAGCCTGGGCGTAGGCAGCCTCCCGGGCACGCCATGCCTTCAGAACGAATTGAGCCTGAGCGATATGCTGCTTGATGGTCATATCGGAGAAGTCAGGATGGTCTGCATAAATCTTACGCATGACATTCCAGGCGCGATCGGAAAGGCTTCCTATCGGACGATCGTGAAGCAGCCCCGTGAAGACGGCAAAAACATCGAGTTGAAAGTGCATACGCATGAACCATTGAAATCCAGCAGCCACCATTTGCTCGTGCGCATCCGTCTTGTGTTCCAACATCATCAGCAGCACTTTGAAGAAGTTGTCTTTGGGGCCGAATATCTCAGTTCCCCATTCCGGTTGTTCTTCCATCGGAACGAGCATCTCTGCCAGCCTGTGAGTGAGCATGGGCCGGATGGCCAAAGCGGCAGCATGGACGTTGCCGGCTCTCACGTCAATGATTGTCTTTTCTAAATTTAACAGCCTCTCCTCAAGCTCTTCAGCCTTTTTGCGAAACCTCTCGAAGATGGCCTTGGTATCGTTCTCGGAACCGGGATTGTCATCGAGCGTCTGCCCCAGGACAGCAGCTTCAAAGGCGCGCGATTCGTTTGAGCCGTCGGTCTCGATTTTGAATCGGAAGATTTCTCCGACGACCATGACAAAGGCCATTTCCGTAGGACCCTCGCGCTCCACAACAGGTTCGGTCGAGCCAGGGAAAAGGTCAGCATCGTTCAGATTCAAAGGCTTTTTGGTGTCCCAATTGTTGACTGTCCATGACTGGCTAAGGCCTGAGATCATGGCGCATTTGGCATCAAGCATCATGATATGCCACCAAATTCTTCTGCGCATCTCGGTTTCAAAGGGCGTCAGGTTGAGCTGCGAGCCATCGCGGTGATAGCCCATTTTCTGGGCAACTCGCATAATCACTCCGCTGATGACCCACTGAGCATGTCTATCGTAACGTCCTTCTAGCGACAGCTGATGGGAAGAAGCGTTAGTGTCACGAAATCAAGGTGGAAGAATAAACGAGCCCACTTACTAGGTAGAGGACAATGGCCTGGAGGGCGGTCATGTTGTAGTTTTTCAAAAAGCTGTATTTTATCAGGGCAGATTTTGTGCCGGTATTGAAGCGCTGAATTGCGGTTTCGCGGCTCATGCCTATCGTCTGTATGCACTCCGCAGAGGTCATGGACACACACGCCATGGCGAAGATGGAGAAAAGGAGGGCTTGGTAATGCAGAGGCATGGAGCTCATGCTGGTGGCCGCTTCCATGACATAGGGCTGCATAGTCGGCGCATGAATGAGTTTGAAGAGGGGGTTGACACGATCGAGGTAGAGCTGCCAGAGTCGAAATATGTGGACGGGGTCGGGTTGCAGCTCCTCCATACTCGCATTGAACATGTCGGCGGAGAGAACGAGGTCAGCGTTGTTGTCCGGGGTGAGCTCATCTGAGCCAAGGATACTGGATTCTTCTGGGTCATCCGTCTCTACGATGTCTCGCATCTTTTGGAGCTGTTTGCCTAATGACATTAGCGGCTATTTTGGAGAAAAGGTGTTATACTTGACCAGCCAAAGAGAGCCTTTGCTCAAGCCGCTCAAGCCGCACACGCCTCATCACACGCACCTCATCGTAGACGCTCGCCCAAATGTAGCTATCCATGAAGCGAACATTACCGTCCTCCTTGACCATGAGGGAGCCCGGTTTTCGGGATGGCGTCGAGTCGACACTGGCGGGAGTAGCAGCCGGGGCCTCGGATGGCGGCGCGTTAGCGGTGGAGGGCGTTACTGGTAACGGCGGTAGTGGACGTTGGGCAGTGGAAGGCCCCGGGATCGGTACGGAGCCGCTCGCATACTGCCTGAGGAGTTCCTCGCATCGCGCGAGACGTTCCTGGAGATCTTGGTTCGGGCGCCTGCGCTTGCGAGCCGGCGCCGGCGTGCTAGGGGTGCAGGTTACATTGGCCTGGGGCAAGGTAAGTCTTTGAAGTTGAAGATGGAAAAAAAAAATTGTAAAAGCTTATGCCCGTCTGTTTATCTGACGTCTCTCAAGAATTTCCCCTGAGGAGAGGGAGCTCTAAGCTCGGCCGATGAGGGACCAGACGGGGGGGGGGGGGGGACAACGCATATACATGAGACCGTGGAAACGGAGTAAGTGGGAGGTAACATAGTATTGCGCACCTTGATGCAGTTGGAACATGGCGAGTTCCTGTCGCATTTGATCTTGCGATGCTGGCATAGCACACAGGCCAATATCCTAGGCTGCCTATGAGTTGCTGGTGAAGCGTGAGTCGACATGTCCGCGTGGCGCCTGTGATTTCACATGTCACCAGCGGGGAGAACGTGGGGTGAGAGAGGCCGGGGCGAGTCGGATTTCAAAGGTTCGATGAAGGCGACGAAAGAGCAGATGGAAGAAGCGAAAGTCAACAAGGCAATGGAGAAAAGAAAATGGAAATATGCAAATCAGATGCGCCAGGCACAGTGAAGGTAAGCAGACAGCGGTTTGAACGGCGCGTGCGCAAGAATAGGAAAGAAGCAGAAGACAGAAGCTGAAGAAAAATGATGCCGCTTAGCCTTAGCTACCACTATGCGCGAGACAGGGGCAAGAAAGGGCGTCTGCAGCAGCGCGAAGCGGCAGCAGCACTAAAAGTAATGCGCGAGGGAAAGGCGACCTCTATGAGCAGATATGGCCTAGGAGCCTGGGCCAAGGCCTCCACGGGCGCCGGAGAGGCAGAGCTGAATGGTGTCCGCTCGGAGCCAGGGAAACAAGAAACGGACGAGTTGGCCGCTCCCAGATACGCGTATTAGAGGAGGGCGGCGGTGGAGATGACGGGCCAGGAATTGAATTACCAGTCAGCGCGGAACCCTGAGCTGCCGAACACACAAAATAAAGCAGGATGCACGCTGCCCGACGGTGGTGTGTCAAATGGAGTTGTTGTACCAAAGGAGAGATGGATAGATTGCTTGATAGACACAGCCCGGCCAGCAGGACGGCGGAGGCGGCGGCGGCGACGGAGACGCTTCAGCCTCTTAGTGTCTTCCGCAGCCGTGGACCTTTTGCCGCTGCTGTTCTTTTGTGTGCGCTCGCTCTCTCTTTCTCTCCCTTTGTCCCCTTTCAGCCGTTTTGTTGTCTTTTTTTTCCGCCGTCTGCTAGAGAGTTCGGAAGCCTGTCCTCTCGCGTGCTCCTCGATGTCAGGTTGCGGAGAAGACGTCTACGCTTTTGTTCCCGTTGTCTTGCGACCAAGCTGGCGTTGATCACGTCCTGAGGCGCAAGTCAAACCAGTACTCCGTATGTCCGTTATTCCGCCTTGCCGGGCTCGACGTAAGGGGTCTGGGTGGTTAATAGGCCACCTTAAGACAATTTATAATACGGTTCGGCCAGTGACACCGGGCTGGAGCGTGTGGTGCGTGTGATCGTGTGCGCCCAGTGCGTAGACGGAGCTTCAGCGCGCGCGGCTGCTGGTAATGCCGGTAAGGTCAGTTATGCAGCGCTGGGTATGTCGAGGTAGGTAGGCAGGTAAGGTATACCTGTAGCTATCAATTAGATTATTATGGATTATTTTAGCGTTTGTTCGCCCGCCGCGGCCGCCAAAGGACAGAAACGTATCACTGTTCGGCTATCGGCTCCGTGGCTGGCTGGGCGGAGGCGGCGGAGAGAAAATTCCAAAGAAACCTGTTGCTTGGACTTGGTTGGTAAGCGGCGAACTTGGCAGGGCGGGGGGGGGAGCAAAATCCCGACAACAAAAGGAAAGAGGACATCCAAAAAGACAAGCAGTACTCCGTACCTTTGCGGGTAGGTGCTACCTGAGGTGCACTGGATTGGATAACATAAGGCACTGGAAAAGGCAAGGTGGCAGCTTCAAAAGCACCAAAGAAGGAGCAATTGGATGTGAGATGCAAGATGTAAGTCACTGCTGCCTGCCCTTTAATTGCCCGTTCGGTTGGGCGGCAGGCACGAGGCTTCTATATACCTGAGGTATCTCATTACTAGGTAGGTAACTTTGAACCTAAGGCAAGGTACGACTCCATACCCCGTTCACAGTTTCTCCCCATAAAATCTCTTGAGTGCTGTCAACTTGACCACGGCAGTTGTATCATTGCGACAGCACCACCCTGCGGGCCTCCTTTGTGGTGCTGCTGATGACCAGGCCAAACCTCTTTCAGGCTTCCAATCCGCGGTCATGGCCCTTGGTTTCTCTCTTTCTCAGGCAGCGGTTTATTCCGCCAGCTGAGCCAAGCAGAAAAAAAAGTCTAAATCCTGTCTTCGTCATGCTGCCTACCTATTCCTGTCTCCCCAAGGGCCGTCCCTGACGTACCCTCTGCATTTCACCCGAGAAATTAACAATTCATCGAGAATTCCCGGATCCAACCAGTGCAAGGGATTGACAGCTCCTGAGACGTGGCAGTGCGCGCGGCTGAGGGCTAGGCTACGGTGCTGATGACTCAGTCGGGTCCTGGAATCCGCTCGCGAGTTATTAAACGGCATCCATTTTAGGAAAATGACTGTTGGAAAAGAAGAAATGTTAGTGTTAGACTACGACAATGGCAACGCAAGCTGGCGTGGGTATCAGACAGGGCCGCGTATCAAGCCTCGTCTCATTCGCTATCTGATAGCTATACGAGATATACGCGGTCGCTTAAGCCACATCTTGAGACTCCTTCCAAAAAGGATCTGGACAAAGAATGGTGATTCCTACCAAGCCTCAAAATAATTGAATATGTGATAGAGGTCACCAATTGGGCCTCTGCAATTAAGGCCTCCAATCAGCTCGTTGTGCCAATTAGCCCTCTGTGGAGTGTTTGGCCGCCGTACTGATGGACGCTCGCTACGGCATACTTCGGTATTTCGTCGTAGCAACAACTCTCGCAGCAGCTTCTGCTCATCTCGTTTAGGATACAGCATTGTATCGGAATCTTCAGGGAGCCAAATCCGAATGATGCCAACGTCGGAAGAGTAGTGGATGTCTAAAGAGGCAACCGGACCGCTGGCAGTTCGCTGCCTCGCCATCCAATTCCACGGCCTGGCGCGTGACACGAATGACTCTTCGCTAACCTTTTGTCCAAGAAAACGAATGACAAGAGCAATCTGCAGAGCTAAGGGAAGTAATAGCAAGATCAGCATCGATGAGTCTTTGCACTTGATTAGCGTCCCCGAGTCCGTTTGTGGGTTTTCCGATTGGCCTCTTGGTTTAGCACAAATCTCCTACTACCTTTGCTACCATAATGGGCTCACTATTACAGCTTCCCTCGTTTTGACGACGGATACTAACCAATGCTTGAAGAGGATTTTGTAAAAGAAACCGACAGCTCTGGCCTTTTTTTACCCCTCCTCGGGGCGCCTCTCAGAAAGCGGCGTCGCGCCGGCGCCGTTGCGCTGAGAGGCCTCGCCAATCGCCTGTTATTCGGTGAATTCGGACCCATAGAAGAAGCTTGCTATCAATTTCTGGCTGCGCGCGGCTACTCGCACACGTCGTTGATAGAACATCCCCGGGTTTCGGGCCCTTGCCGTCGCCCGAGAGTCGGATAACCCGCCCGAATCCGCTCCTGAAGTCCGCACTCGGTTCCGAAGCCTGCGGAGGTCTCTGATATCAGAATCGTCTCTTTTTGTGAACTCTAGTGTTATCCGCAAGCCGGCGGACAGGAGCTGATGCCCTTTCGGGCTGCTAGAGCGGTGCCCTGTATTACTGGTCTTGTTCGTCACCCCCCTGTGCTGCTTCCGTGTGGAGGAGTAATACGGCTTGTGCAGCACGTCTTCGGAGCAAGAGCCGGCGAAGGACATGAACTGCAGAAACTCCCTGTCTGAGAACCCTAATATGCCAGGTACACAAATCCGTATACTTCGTACGGCGTACTACCACCCTGTATGCCAGTGTTCGATGACGTCTGTGACGACCATGTACCGATCCCCCCGTTCAAGCGTGATGCAAGGCCTCCGACAGGGACAAGCTACCGAAATTGCACACGACCTTTTTTTAGTCCCTAATGCGACTGGGAATGCCCTCTTCGCTGCCGGCTCCCCACCAAGTCGAAACCCTGAAAAATGCAAATCATGGATGCCTGTTTTCTAGAACGTTCACTCCACTTGTCGACTACTCATAGAGCTATAGCAGTCGTGAATTGGAAACAGATTGGTTCCGCTTCAGAAGCTCACTCGGTTGCAGGCTAATTTCTCTGCCTAAGAAGCATACTGAAGAGCTTCATGGTACTCCGGCTACTCTCTTTGCGGCTCACAGTTATTGAAATTCAAGGCACTAGCAATGGAAGATTTGCACAATTGATTAGTGGGATAAATCACGTATGCAAGATCCGATCAGCGATGACGGCCGCACGTCAAGGCTCGCAATACCGAGAATCTGCGAGGTAGTATGGCACAATCCAACATTCAAGTGGCAGACGTTCAACCACCGTCCGACTCTCTGAAACTCCTTTTTTAGACAACACTCTTAGAGATACCTAACCCAGGCATGCAGAGTATGGCGAATCCTCGTTCCTCCGTAGAGCAAGACGCTGGACGCCTCGTCAAAGAGAAAAACATCAGACGTGTCAACCCCGCCATCACTTACGAAGCCGACAGGTGCGAGCCCCTAGCCCGGTTTAAGCTTAACAAGCCCGCTGCGGCTCATCCCTACGGCGGCCGTCCTTTTATCGCGGGCTGGTAATTCAGGCCTATACTTTGAATTCGTCGGTGGCTTTGAGCCTCTCTCTACTTCGTACCCAATGCATTGCCTTGTGACTCGTTGTCTGTGCTAATCAGCCAAATTGTGATCCGAGACACTCAGCACCGCTCTTCGAGGAACATTTTATGAAGCTGGGCAGGGAAAAAGAAGAAGTTGAGGCCCAGCTTCGTATTCCCAAAGAGGTGGCGGTCAGCCAAGCCACGCCAAGTCAGAGCTAGCGTATAAGGGCTTGCTGCCTCTTGTCTTTGCCTCGGTCTTTGATTATCTTCTGCACGGCTATTCTCATCCTATTATTAGCCACAGAGTAATGCAGGTAAAAGCTACATCAACTGGTTTGGATAGAGACAATGGGTAATGAGTGCTGCTTTGTTGCTTGCTACACGTTCGTGTTCGTGTTCGCATGTGCTTGGCTCTCGAGCCTGCTGCCTTGAGATTGACGAGATGGAGCCCCAGGAGATGAAACTGAATCTCTTCACCACTGTAAGAAAAAAACCAATATAGAGGCTCAGGAAAGTAACTTGTAAGTTGGATAGGTATCACGTCGACTTCAATCCCATAACTGATCCTACCTTAATCACTATTCATATCATGATTCTTTATATTGCTACAGCTATCAATCTAAAGCATTTTATCAAATTCCACACATGGTATCATCCATCATTCGCAGTCATCAGTTACTAAACAAAAGCCGTAGCGCCCCTTACCTGTTACAAGTCGAAAGACTTATGTAGATCTCTAAGCGTTATCCATGCTGGTATATCCAAAACAAAAAAGAAACAGAAAAGTTAAAAGCAAAGGAAAGCGAACCACTCTACTTGGAGCCCCCTCTCATGAAGCACTCCTCGACTCGCCAAGGTTCTCAAGCGGATATTCCCTCTCCTCCATGAGCGGAGTAAAATGCGATGACCGGTAATCGTCTCGACTTAACCTCACTGACCTTCGAGGCCCCAGTTCCTGGACGCTCAACGTCGAGACTGCTGTTTTAGGCTGAGGACTCTGGCTTCGAATTGGCTCGTCTTCATACTGCTGCGGCAGCAACGTGAGTCCTTCATCGCGCTGGCCTTCCCGCATATCCATCTCCTCCATCTCGATGCTCTCCAACGGCCCTGCTTCCAAAGCGTCGGCATCACCCGCGGCGTACCGTCTCAGAATCTCCTTGGAGTTGGCGTCCTGTTCTATGCGCTGCATCAAATCTTGGTCTGTCGGCCAGTAGACTCGCCGGATGGCCTGCACGACAAGCTCCAGGATGATGAGGGTGACTACGCCCAAGAGCACGGTTGTCCACCAGGAAAGCCGCCGCCCAAAATTGTGTATGAATTCGTCCCGTACGATGATGGGGCCTATCGTCAATGGGAAGATGTCGGATAGCAGCAGATTCCAACAGAACCATCCTGATATCTCCAAGGCAAATCCAACGAGTGGAATAATGGTTTTGCTATGAAATTCCAACAGCCTACATGACAAATTTGTAAATTAGTTGCGGTTGAAGTACAAGGCCGACCAAGGGTAGGTTTATCACTTACAGTAGCTTCACGTTGATGAAAATGACGCCGACGGTGAAGCAGATGGATCCCATCGCATAGAGGTCATTGTCCTCTGTAAAAAGAATGGTGTGAAACGCTCCGTACATGAAGTAGAAAGAGATGGAGCTTCCTGTGGCAGCCATAATCATCCAGCCCAGATACTGCCACAGGTTGAAGCCCTTGCCCTGCTGTCCAAAAGTGTAGAGCTCGGGAACAGAGAGCAGCGTCATCGGCCGCAGATCTCTATCGAATATACCCAGCAGAATTACAGGAAGCGAAGTGAACAGACTGTTAAAGACCGTAAGACTCGTAGACTCGTAGAGCGAAGTGCCCGTGTAACCATTGTAGCGCTGGAATTGCGCCTGTACAAGATAGAAAAAAGTCTCTTTCCAGAATGTGGCCAAGACATACTTGCCCGTCCGGATATAATTCCATCGACCATGGACAAAGAGGAGTTTCTGAAGGAATCGAAACTGCGCAATCGAATAATCCGCGATTCGTGCCGCCTGGAGGCCTTCGCGGCCGGAGATGCCTATGCCCACGTGTGACGCCTGGATCATGCCGATATCGTTGGCGCCGTCTCCAATGGCAAGCGTCATGCTCTTCGGGACAAACTTGCGCACAGACATGACCAGGTTGGCCTTTTGAGACGGAGATGCTCTGCAACAGATGACGGAATCCACACGCACGACGAGATCATAGAATAGGGCGGCAAGATTTTCATCCGAATCGATGACGGTCAACGTCTGTCCATCCACCACGACAACCGAGTGAGGCACCATTCCTCGGGCGACCTCGCCCAGGGTCGTGATCAAGGCATCATGGAGCTTCCCCTGGGAAGCGTCCAAGACATAAATCTCCGAAAAGGGCTTGCAGACTCGCGCAGAATTTCCAATGTTGATGGCAGTTTCCCTCTTATCGCCGGTGAGCATCCAGACCTTGATGTTAGCGCGCCGCAGCTTGTCGATCGTCTCCGGGACTCCCTCTTGGAGCTTATCCTCTATAGCCGTGGCCCCGGCGAGTTCAAAGTCCTGTTCAATCTGCTCGCCCTCTGCTTCGATGCGTTCTTGGCGGTCCACCAGGCTCGTTTCTGCCTCTCTATACACCTGTTTCCATTCTGCATATGCGTTTTCGTCAATGTATCGATAGGCATATAACAGCGTCCTTAGTCCATCCGCGGCAAAGTCATCAACGTGCTGAAAACACTTTTCGAAGATCAATGCGTCGCTGGCGGCGACCGCCTCGTCTACTCTCACGTCACCATAATCGAGCAACGACAGGTGGCCCATGCTTCGTCGAGGGCTTCGGAGCATGTCGCCTGAGGGCCGAGGAGACGGCATCTCCTCGGTCTGCCGTCTGTGAAGCCACGCGGCCATTCCTTCAGCTTGTGAGAGACGGTTGAGCTCAGGATCGCGCACGCTCATGCTTCTTCTGACGCTAAAACTGCGTCGCAAACCCTCGAGTCGATCGCTAGCTTGGGCTCCTGTCAAAGCAAAGCTATTCCTTCTGCTAACCTGACTGCTGGCACGTCTAACTGCCTTGTCTTGTTCAAACGTCTTCCTCACGCTCGCTCTCCGACTCACGTCTTTGGCCTTTTCCGCGGCCATTTGTTTCAGCTTAAGGCGCGGCATTATCACACTATCTGCACCTTTGCAAAGGACACAGATCCGGCCGTCGGGCATTCGAATGATGATCGTCATTCGCTTTCGCTTGCTACTAAACTCGATCACATCTAGTACTTGGTATGTCTCTGTAATCAAGCTGCCGTCGGCATCCTGCATCTGCAGCACGATGGACTGAGCCGGTCGATCGATGAGCAGATATCCCAGGTCTCGTGCAGCCTCCACGAGGGCCAGCTCGTCCGGCGACGCGGCTTGGTACTCGACTTCTCCACTATCGTTCCTCTCAGGCAAGCAAGTATGGCACAGGGCGATGCAGAGCAAAAGCTGCTTGGCTTTTCGAGAAAAAGCGGTGTTGGGTCGGCGGCGAACATAGTCAAGCAGCTCTTCAGTCTTCATGTCTGCCACTTCGTGGGGGTTGGCCGACGATTTCCATCGCGAATTGGAGACCGTTGAGGTTCGTCTAGAGAGGCTCGGCTGTCCACCGTCCTCGAACTCGCCTTCTCTTACCGCAGATCTAATCATTGGTTGTGATATAGCAGTCTGTTTACCCTTTGCTTTGTAGTTGTCCCCTATAGATATAGCAGCATCTTTGGCCTTGGCTGCCTCATCCCTTTCAAGGTCCATGTCGTGAAGACAGACGACACCGGCAACGCTCAACTTCCGAAAGCGCATCAAGTTTTCCGTCAAAGTTCCCGTCTTGTCCGAAAAGACATGGCTAATCTGGCCAAGATTCTCCATGATCGTCGTTGTATTGGCAATCATGGGGGTATCCGAGACCGGATCGTACATATCCACATCCTGCAGCAGGAAGAGCTGTCCTATCTTGATAATTTCCAAGCTAATGTACAAGGATAGTGGTATCAATGAGTTGAACATGATGAGAAAACCAAAGAAGATTTCCTTGAACGGCACACTTGCGTCGTATAACCCTGCGCTGACGAGGTAGAACGACTTGGCTTCTGTGCCATTCATCCACTCGTCATATCCAATGGTGAATCCGACAGCGAGCGAGACGACGATGGAAATCTGGAATAGAACCATTGTGTTGACCGTAGACTGCATGGCCGGCTTTTTAGCACGCACATTCTTGTTTGCATTCATGCGGATCTTGCATTCTTCGCCCGAGTTGATGACCAGTCCGATGGCCATGGCGGTATTTCGCAATGTAGAGCCTCTGTAGATGACATTGTTGAGTGATAAAGGCACTGTTTCGCCGCCTTCGATAGCCACTCGTCCGATATAGCTGTAGAGATCAAGATTAGGATCCTCGGATACGATGGTAGCTCGCGTCAATCGCAACCCCTCTATTGATTGGCACCTCGCCGCAAGAGGGGGGCATGCCTGTTTGGCCTTGAGGTTCGTTTCGCCGTCCAGCGCCATGGTTTCGATATATGCGACTCCGTTGGGGCCCGTGGCGTGAAGCACAATCATGTCGGCGGGCACTGGCTCGTCACGATAAAGACGGACTACGTCGCCGACCTGGACATGCTGCCACTGCACATTCATCCAGTCACTCGTCTCGTCTAACCTCGCGAGTGTACCCTCCTCGATGTCTTGCAAGATGACGTCCTCATCGTCCGCCCCAGCTGTTCTTTTGCCGCTTCTGCGCTTTCTCCTCATTGCATTCCTCCACCCCGACATGCGCGGTCTCTCTCTCCCTTTCCTTATGCCGTGATTCAAGACCCAGGTCATGCTGCGATTCTCGGCCTTGTCAAGCTGATAACGCCGGTAATCATCATAGCCCTCCTTGGCCATACTAAAAGCCACAAAAGCACTTAGCGGAGCTATCGTCGTCCATCTTCCGACAGTGCTCAGGCCAGGTATTACCTGGAGGATGCCCATCACGAGGAGGTAGAAATTCCCCAGCTTGCTGAATTGGAACAGGAGCTGCTTCGGCAGGAAATCGTAAACCGTGTAGCGACTAGAGCGAATGTAGTTGCTAACGTAAGGTTTGCCGCTACGCTCATCTATCAGGCCCTCAGGGCCGACGTGCGTCGGATTAAGCGGGATATGTCGACCATCCTGAGATGGCGGAAGGGGTTTGCGACGAAGAATGGTCTCGATGACGACGCTTTGATAGAAACGTCCAAATGCCTCCTTTACCTGACCCTGCCATTCAAGTTCGACTTTGTGCTTTTTGGGTCTGTTTCCCCTTGCTGCGTCTTTCCGCTCGTGCTCTTTAGCAAGATTAGAGGAGGATAAGGAAGTCGTGATATCAATGGTTGAGTCGCTGGCTTGAGCTGCCAGCAACCCATCGCCTGGCGATTCGTCTCGAGCCATGTTACCCTTGGCTACCTCCAGACCACGCCAAGGACGGACCTGCTCATCGCCGTTTCGCTCTCTCAGTGCTGATTCTGCCAACGGCCCTGTCGAGACCCGAGGGGGGGGATATGTAGTAGTTGTTGTTGTCGTTGCAGGTTCGGTATTCGAACGCCGGGAAGCTAGGGATCCTGTCGGCCCCGTGTCAGTAGCCGGCAGCAGAGCCTCCATCGCAGGGCCATCCCGATCCATATGCCCTGCCTCTTGCTCGCTATTCTCGGTGTGGCCGTGCTCGTCCTGGCGAGATTGTGGCCCCAGCCCAGGCATGTCCGTCGTCAAGTTAGTGCTGACGTTGGACTTTGTTGTCGTTGTACGCAGGAGAATGCAGCTCCAGCATGGAAAGCAGAGACATGCTTTCCTGCGTCGTAGACCAACGTCGAAGAAAGGCAGGTCGGACGAGGGTAGCAAGTCGAGATGGACAAAGAGAGTATTAGGCAAGTGTGGAGAGAGAGAGAGAGAGATAGAACTCGAGGGCTTAATGGTGAGATCTGCAGTGGCTTGTGGTAGGAATTGGTTGAATCCAGCCACTGACAGAAAAGCTCGGCAACATGTCACGTTAGTTAAGTGCGTGAGAATGGGCCTTGTCCTGACAGTTTCGCGCTGTCAAGGCTTGATTCGACCTACTGCATCCAGCATGACGTGCCAGCATTACGAAGAATCATGAGGCGCAGCACCCGGGCTGGCCTAAGTATCATAGCCGATATGAGAGGCGATGGCTGGCGTACTAGTACATAAGGTACTGTATATATCCCGCCTCAAGAAGCTCAAAACTTAGTACTATTAGCTTCAAAGCTCCAGTAGAGAAGCTCGCCTTTAGATGCAACGTCATCCGCCTCTAAACGTCCCCACATAAGGTACTCCGTAGAATCTCCCTCAATTCCCTTCCGTACCTACCTGCTAAAAAGCCACCAACAAGCCACAAGCCGCTACCTGCCTTAACTTATACCCATTAACCTATAGTACCTATTTTTAAATCCTCCTAAAAGGCTTGACTTCAATCTTGTGAGCACCGTTGGCACTGCGCCTCCACGTAGCAGTACGCTCGCCAGCACGCCTTTTCACCACTAGATACCCATTACATATAACATAGCTAGGTTGAAATTAGAAGCATCCTATGTCCGACGCAGAGTGTCGATATTGCCCTCGCCGTACATCTTAGACGAAGAGTCAGGTGATGCACGTTGTATACTCGAACAGTAAGGTACTTGGTGGGCAGCATTTACTTTAAAACAATACGTTGTATGCCACTTCCTTTTCAACGCTTTGTATAGGGCCTTTTATCCTCAAAAGTGCCCGACGAATAGATAGAGACCCTTAATTGAAATCCTAACATCCAAAGTTCTTGCTGCTGATCTAGCACACACTTCTCAAGGCAAGTAACTGCGGCTTATTTGGTATATACAGCTTCACCATACCTATATGATACATGAGTACCTCCCTCACCGAGCTTCCAGCAGTTTCCACTGTGGTGCGGCGGGGAGTCAGCGCATTGTGTCTACAAGGACCCCCTGTCGACAGAATGAATGAGTTGATGTTGTGAAAAACATTGTGTCACAGTTGGGCAAGATGCATAAGGAAATGCTCACGAGTAGCAAAAGATGGGGCTCCTTTTCAAATCGTAAAAACAAAGTCGGAATGGAGAGCTAACAAATAAACATACAGCTACGCAACGCCTATACACACAGAGGCCAGTCACAAACATTGAACATCAAAAAGTACTATTGCAAGGCTCACAGTTGGCATCCTAAGATGCCGTATGCTCAGTAACTCGAAAGTTACTCCAATAGTGAAAAGTGCGACGCTCTCCTCCATGGCCAGCGCCTTCGAGCTGCCGCCCCTTTCTTCTCCCGCCACTAATACTTTTAAGAAAAAGTCTCCCACCTCTTACACCATATATCCCTTTGACCTTTCGATTTTCCATTAGATTTCCCAACAGTTCGAATTGGCGAAAGCCACCTGGGCCACAGACCAACCGCAAACAAGCACGAAGACACATACACAAAAAAAAAAAAAGAAAAGAAAAGAAACTCCCCGACTAATGATGATATGGCGCCAAGGGAAACATTAGGCTCTCCGGGATGCGAGATGGCCATGCACTTCCCCAGACAATTAAGCATCCAGCGGCCAAAGATGAGGAGAGGGAAAAGGAAGCAAATGAGAAAACGAATAGTCAAGTAAATGGATGAGCCGCATCCAAGAACTAGGCAAAAGTCACCAAACAGACAGAGGATAAATGCGCGGGCGGTAGACAAAAAGATGTGGCTGAGCAAGCGAAAATCTCCACGCGCAAAAACAACTCGCACGATCGCTGTACCGGACATGCATGACCGATGTTAAAGAAGGATACCGTCATGCAGATTCGTCATGGCCGCATTTGTGATGGCAGGTGCTTAAGGTCAAGCCAAACATATTAAACCGCCAGTGGCAGCTAACACAAGAAAAATAGGGCGAACAAAGCTGTGCGGCGGGACGAGCTTCAACCTGTCCAGCAAAGGACATCACGCAGAATTTTTTCCCCAAATGGTATAGGTTTACCGATGAACGCCATTCCGTTGTAATGACTCCAAACAAGACCGAGGTGCAGTAAAAGACAGAAAGAAGCCTACAACGCCGTCATTGATCCAGCGAATCTATCGAGGAATCGACTGCATCGTCTCAGGCGACAGACTTGACGGGTCAACTGCGTCGAAGTGCACCAGCTGATCCATGTCAATATCTCCCTGCGAATGCTGCACGTAGCTGCCTGGCGAAGGCTCATGCATCGGCATATTTATCGAGTGCTTGGAGTACATCTCATTGAGACTACCGCCGTCATCCGATATAGCACACGAGCCATCTTGGCCCACGTACATTTCCGACGAGCCAGGGCGGCCCATCATGGACATGGGAGGAGAGTGCTCAACAATGGACGGCTCGGTAGGACCATTAAACGGAATGGGAGAGATCGCTGTCGGCATATTGGTCTCGGCACTAACCATGGGGGATAAAAATGCAGTGCCATACGGGGTATTGTAACTTGATGGGGCAAGAGGACCAGCTTCAGGACCAGGAGGGAAAAAGCCCGGGCTGGGCGGGAACTCAGATGGGGAAGCCGTCGTCGCTGACATGGGATATTGTCGCATGTCTAAGCCGAATCCTGCCTGCGTGTCAATCCTCAGGCCGTGAGCCACATTAGGCTGCTGGGGCACCGGCGCGTAAATGTTGGGATTATGCTGAGAAGCCATGTCACCAGGCGGTTGGATATAGAATGACGGCATCGGCTGGTTTTGGAACATGGCAAAATCAATAGGCCCCGGGACAGAGCGACTGCGCTGTCGCTTATGACCCTGAGGTCGCATGCCGACCGCAGAATGCATATGGCTCATGCCCCAAGGCTGCTGAGGCATGCCCATATGCGGTGGTGGCGCACCAAAACTAGGTTGTGACGAAGGGCGAGCTGTCGGGGAAACCGGTGCCGAGGCAGACAATGCATGAGGATCAGCATACGGGTGAACTTGCCGAATGCTGTGGGGATTGTGGCGGTTCATGAAGGATTCCAAAGACACCAGTTTGGCCAACTGGTTAGCCAAGACCTTGGGATTGCCTCCGAGGTGATGAAGCAAGCACTGAGAAGCCTGCTGGTCCTCGGTGAAGTCACCAACATAATCGAATCCCGTGGTCGAGGAAGTTGCGTCCATCATGAAATAAGGAGGCTGGTTGAGCTCAATGAAGATACCAGCCAGCTTGTTCATGTCATTATCCGCATTCTCCAACCAGATGTTCTTGATATGAGAGAATGGGTACTCAATTTTGTACCCGGCCTGCTCATTGTTAATGTAGTAAGTCATGGTGCATTTATCGGGAGAATAGAAGATGATGAGATCCATCGTGTTCTGCCCAACTCGAGTCCACTTTCCAATGCTCAGGGAGCGACAGGTGAGATGGTGGATCACTGAAAGATGTTAGCACGCTTAACACGCTTTAAAGGAGATTTGATCGCGCAGAGGAATCAGGAACACGTACAAACTTTGCCCTGCGCACCTTGGTCCCCACCAAAGAGCATGTTACCGCTGCCGAACGGGAGGAGTCCGGTACGGCCCAGGTAGCTGCCAGCGAACCCCTTGCCCGATTCCATAGCCTGCATTGCGAGATACTGTCGCATAGATTCGGGAATCGAATCGATGTCTTCGCCGGTTTCAAGACTCTTCTTAGCCAGCATCTTGATCTTAGCTCGCCTATGGCCATGTAAGTAGGCAGTCTCGCGCATCACCAAATTAATCCTACGGGATGCGTATTTACCTGTTCTGGAACCAAATCTGGACAGATCGTTCTGTCATATTAATCTCCTCGGCTATCCTGTCACGGACACTAGCCGTCGGAGTGGGATTTTTGTTAAATTCCATTTCAAGTGTTGTCAATTGATCTTGCGTGGCTCTTTGCCTCTTCTGATTCTTCTGTTGCTGGGTGAGGGTACTTTTGCGAGGCGGGCGCCGGGAGGCATTAGCCTGGCCGTTGGCACTGGTTGGGGAATGCATAGCTCTGGTGGCAGATCCGGGGGTACCATCAGAGGTCGATGTCGTCGCGGAAGGATGGACCATAGATCCAGTCGGACTGGGCGCTGTTGGCGTGACTACCGTAGTAGCCAAAGCCAGCGGCTGCTCTATTTCCGTAGCCATGGCGATGAGGACGCGTCAGGTCCGTATATCGTTCGATAACCGAGGAGATGGACGATGTGTTCGCACAATGCAGAAGACTCGACCTTATGTTCTTATTCGTGATTAGAAAAGAGAGGCGCGAATTCCCAACTCTCCTATGGGGACCAGTTTTGAGGGGGGGAGCTTCAAGTTTCAGGAGGATCAAGTGAGAAACCAAGACGCTGGGCGCTCTAGGGTTCGTATATGGTGTTGATGACAGACAAGGACAGGGACGTATAACCAAAGAAAGAGAAGAAAAAAAAATAGCAGCGTCGAGTTCCAGAAAAAAAAGAATGTAGTCTGGGACCCTTGCAAGGAACAAAGGCGATGTTCAATTGGAAAGGCGGAGTCTAGCCAGAAAAGATTGACAGGCCTTGGATATGAAGCCGAAAGAATGGAATGGTCCCGGAAAGAGTGACGGGAACCGAAATGGCCGAAGATTAAGAGAGTGACGTGAAGAAAGAAAACGCACGAGCGAAAGGGAAAAAAGGAGGAGACGATGGCCGCGAGGATGGTGATGGGGAAGACGGAGGAGAGAAACGAGGGACGGGGGGGCCGTCGGGGAGGTAGAGGGAAGAAAAAGGCGACCAGCGGTGGGATGGGGGGGAGACCCTGGCGGCCTGGGGGCAGAACAGAGCGCCATTACTGGCCAGAGCCGCTGCCAGTGGATGGGAGGCGCGAGGAGCGAAGGGGGGGGAAACAGCCGCCGCCGTGGGCTCTGGCTGCTGCAAGAGGCCCTGCAGGCACTGGCTTCTAAGCACTGCTGTACCCGTACGAGGCACCAAAAGACACTTGGAACTTGGAAGTCTTGACCCTGACACCAGGCACACCAAGGCACACCAGGCACGCTAGTAGGCACGGTACCTGGTCACTGTGTTCGCTCGGTAGTTGTACTACTGCAGGCACTAGGCTGCCTACCAACTTGTCCAGGCACAGGTAGTCACAGTACGGAGAACAGGCTCAGGCCCGTACCCCTAGAAAGGCACACCAGTGCTACCGCACGGACCAACGGCCCTGCATCCGCCGGTCGCAACGCCAACGGGCCAGTGGTCAGAGCTCGGCCTGCTTGGGGGGGCCTCTAGTGGGCGACAGGGCTTCGAAGAGGGGTACCGGTGGGGGACCAGAGCTACAGGCCCGGCCAACGGCCTCTTTCACGTAGCGCGCAGGTATTCTGTCCCGTTCCTTTCTGGTGCCCTCTCGCGAGACTCGACCGGCCACTCGTGCGTCAACCCTGTCTTCCTGTCAACCCTGGCCAGCCACTAGCTGCAGCTTTCTCACGCTCCAGTAGCAGAGCCGGTCGCATCCTATCAAGTCCTCAAAGCAGAACCCGCTGCTCTGTACCTAGGTACCTATTACTCGTGCTCTTTGGAAAAAATTCTTGGCCACAGAAAAAGGGTTCGGAGACGGCAGCATGCACCTGCCAGCCCTTGCTCTGACGTACCTAAGGTTCAGAGACATGCAACGGACACTGTATGCAAGGTACGGCTGCATACAAACAGTACCTTTCCTTTACCGCGTGCCCTGCCATGCGGCCGGTGCTAAAAACGTAAGATATCGGAGCATGAGGGTAAAAGGTAGGTACCTGCTTGCTTTTGCACGTCCGGTGGAGACTGTGCAACAACACCGTGCTGGAACTCCCCAAGGTACAGTCGCTGCTTGTAGAGCAAGAGCTGCGTATGCACGAGAGCTCCATACATGCACGAGTAGATGTGGGAATTGTCCGCTCGCACCTCGTCAACAACTCGAATCCTGCAAGCCTGGCCCCCGTCCAAGAATCAGCCTATTTGCGGCATGCTTCATCGCATCGCGCCACGCTATCGGCTGTTAGAAAACACGGGCCGTCTCTTCTTCAGACGTTCAGGATGAAGCGCTATCTTATTAGCATGTATTGCTACGCCTACCTTTCCTGTAGGTAAGATACGGAGTATCTACCAGAAGTCTATTCAGGTGCGGTATAATATCCAATGTGAGGCAGGTGCGGAGTAGGTACTTGCTTCTGCTCTACGACAGCAGACGCAGATCTGTCTCTCTACCATACCTGAGGCAGGTGCGGACGAGGGGACTCATTCTTCATCCCCTTTTTCCGCTCGCTCACTTCACCTCACGATGGTGTCCACAGTACGGAGCACGCAGTCCTTGGAACAAAACCTCTGCGCGAGCACCGTCTACGAGAGCCACTTTACTTACGGGTCACTCCGCGCCCATCTTTCATGAGCGGATTCACAGACCTTGACTACGGGAAGAAAAGGACCTTCCGTACGCGTCTAATGCACAAAGTATGGAGCAGCTGTCTATCTAGATACTAGGTAGTCAGAGTACGAGCTGCTGCCGCGACTAGTGGTAGGTCTTATTCCGCAAAACTCCATCTGGCTTCTACTAGTAGGTGCTCCATGCAGACACGCGGCTAGCGAAAAAGTCCACGGATTTTGGAAGCGGACACGGCGCCGCAAGCCCAGGCTCAACGCGCCTGGAAAAGCGGATAGAATAGACAAGATGTGGCGATGGAGTGCCTGACAGAAAGTCACGGTGGCTAAACCTCTCCTTTGCGCAGCTTCGAGACATGGCGAATGCAAGGTGCCACCGTTGAAGCGCAGGGTAGCAACAGTAGCACGAGTAGCACGAGTGCCAGCTCTGTGCAACTCCAGTCTCCGTATTTGCAGCTTGTTGGGAGGCACTTACAACGGCGAAATCCCGCCCTGCCGACAGCGCCAGACGGCACAACTCGACGCCACCGACCGTTGGCTCCTGGGTGGACAAAGCCCATGGATGCGTGTGCGCGACTTACTCGCACGTTGCGCTGGCTGTGGCCCCAAGTCGATCTGATGTTCCACCGGCCGGCCTCCTTGTCGTTCGTCCCCTTTCCCTTCCATTGCCCCTTTGTTGCCGACCAAGCTGTCACCCAAACTCCCGCGCAACAAGCGCGTTGTTCCAAGGGCGAGGATGCGTGCCTTTGGCGAGACAATGGGCCGGCCATTGTTGCTTACAAAGTACTTGGTGGGCAATTTATTCACTTGAAGTGTCTCATCCAGCCCAGGCTTCGAAGCTACTACTCTCGCCTTTGGTCGGAATGCCTCCAACCTCTCTTACTCTCAGACAAAAAAAAATTGTGCCGCCTTATTTTCAAAATCTGATCCAGCGCGGGCATTTGGAGTTCTCCCGCTTCTGCTTTCGCGCTACAAAAGCGACCAAGTCTCTTTTGCATGTCCGTAGCTCTCCCTAGGCGGTCTAGCCCCCGGGATCGTCGCCTTTGAGCCTCGCTTGACCCAGTGTCTCCACAGTTTGGACACCGACCGACTCCAAGGTGAATGAGAGCTTGTCCAACTGGCCACGAGCCGGGAATATTCGAGACGTTATTCAGATGCTGCGCGAGAGAGGTCGACAGCGTCTGATACCCTTCCCTGTCTTGCCGTGGCAGACATAACTTGTGCAGAACAGTGCTAATCCTCACAATGAGCTGAGAAATGTTTGTATTGCAAGTCAGCGCAGTTTCGCACTGAAGTGGAAGGGAAGAGTACAACAAAAACGAGACTGTCGTTGGGCCCTTGGCAACACGGCAGAGAGGAGTTTATGACCGCTTGTCACGGGCCAGTAGTAAGGTAGCGATACTCGCTCTTAGAAGCCCGCCCTCAGGAATCGCTTGCTACGTCCGCGCTATTATTATCCCGTTACTTTTCTTCAGCTTCTCTAGTTTTACTTCAGGCTTAGCGGCTGCTCTGTTGCTCGATCTGGCACCCATCCCCCATCACCTAACCTCGGCAGCTTAGCCAGAGACGATTCGCAAAGGGTGAGACAAACGCACGGATGAGCCCCAAGTTTTTCGGCCTATATCTCCGTACTGGTGCGAGCACTTGCAACCGGCACTAACTACTTACTTTGTCAATCGCAGGTATACGGAGTAGTCGTAGTAGTACTAGCACGACATTCTACCAAGAGAAGCCCTAACTAGTTCCAACCCCATGCCGCGCTTGGCGAGCCTAATGCATGCATGGCACCTCTACCAGTACTCGTACATACAGTATGTCTGTGCGAGAGTTTGTCGCTGTCACGCCCGCTATGATACCTCAATTCAACTCAAGGCATCCGTCCTCAGCCGGGATCTACCAACTTGCTATCAGCGAAGTGACATCATGGCGCCGTGGGTGGGAGGCACATCAACTACATGATTGACTTTCTACTGCTCTCACTCCCAGGCCAACTCAATCCAATCTCCCATACAAAGCTGTGAACGCGGACCTATCTCGATAGAATCGCAATACAAGAGTTGACACTTGAAGTCGCAGCATTCAACTGACAAGTATTACCGGGTATTCGTCTTCCACTTCCTTCTCACGTATACGGAGACCTCTGTATTACATATGGACAACGATAGAGAGAAACGAGCATCTGGCTAGGGAAGGGCGACACTGCGAAACACAACCAGCCAACGCTCAACCAGCCGTGTTCCTGCAGTAGAGTCGTTCGCTGGCCCCCGCCGATGCGGTCATGGCGTGGGCCGCGTCCGAATATACAGTGCGCCCCCCTTCACCGCATGTATGTCGGGCACTGTAACTCTCGACCTAGCATCGTCGGGCGAGAGAGGATGGCTGTTGGGGTAAACCCCAAACAAAGGCCGTCCCCTTTTCGACAGTACGTCCGCAGCTCGCTTGCGTCTCGCCGCCGATGATCGCGGGTGCACGGTATCAGGTGCGGAAACCGGAACACACATCGAGAATAAGTATTGCGGCGTACTCCGTACCAGCGTCTCCTATTGCCCGTTCCAAATCACCATGGTATGAGTGCCATCATGCAAGGTACGGCGTCCCAAGCGAAAACCGATGCTATCAAGCAAGACTCCGCAGTTGATACATGTATGAGCATGTGGCACGGAGTCGAGCCAGTCATCAATGGCACCATCGCTCCGGGTCTTTATGAGAGATGACGAAACTCGATAGCAGGGTCGTAGAAAAGGGCCGCCAGGGGAAAGGAAAGCCCAGGATGGCCCCCCATCGCAGGAACCTTCGGCAGGACAGAGTTGTTCACGGCCGGTAATGTATGAGCGATGCAAAACACATACGGAGTACGAAATGCAGGGTACTCGTACGTTCGTCGGCCAGTTGGGCAAAGTTATCTTGCCACTTCAGGTACGATGCGACAGACCATACCACCACCGAACATGGACGACACCCACAGTACAAAAAAACAGGTTCTGATACAAAATGGCCAAACACAGTGCAGCATACCCGACGGTCTCGGAGAAAGCTCAAAAGGGCTCCACAGCCTCCTTGCCCCTGACTAGGACAGACCAGGATTCTGGGACCTGGTCGCTTGGCGGCGTCGCTGAGCGTCGGCCACGGCCAACCAGTCGCCGGGAGGCACCCAGATACTCCGCCAAACGGCCACATGCTACCCGCCTAGACTCGCCCTAAACCCAAACAATCATAGGGACAGATCGTAGCATCAAGCCAAAGCGACATGCTTCATGCACATGCGCATGCAGGTGCAGGTGCTCTCATGGAGCAGACAGACTTTTGGCGCGGCTGAAGCTCCATATTCCCTGGCACCAGTCCTTTCCCAAATTGAACATCGCTGCCTTCTCCGATCGATCCTTCAAAGGCACGGCTTTCCATCTTCTCCACAAGATCCCGGTCCGTCTCCCTTACACAGTTGTCTTGCGGCACGTCGGACGCTCCAGGAATGGAACTTCGCGGAAGACTTAGCTTCCCCATACGCCTGTCGTTGCTTAGGATGAAAGCAGTAGATGGATATGGCGAGGTCTCGTTGAGCCCTTAAGCTTATGACCAAGAGGCTCGACAGGTTCAGAGCAATAATGGCTTTCTCTAATTCCTCTCAGCGCTCTTGGCTCGACCAGTCAGGCAGCAAGTTGGCGAGCCCAGTGCAGCAGGAGTACGATTAGTACTACATTTATTAGTAGTACGATCTCGTAGCAGCTTTGTTTTCCCGTACTCGCCAAGTACATTGTGCCAGCCGCTGCCAGTCTTGAAGGCTCTGGTCGAAGACATTATCTATCAGAAATCAACAATGGAGCCCCGGTTCCCTTGTGCGAAAATACCAATTGAGCTTGCTATTGTGGACATGTATACCCCGGTGCAAGGGCAGAACGCGCCAAAGATGAAAGGCCATGAGACTGGTTTGTGTCACAGGATGCTTGAAATTCATTCGCCACCCTCTGATCCCGAAGAAGAAAGAAGTCGAGATATGCACTCTCGCCTCCTCAGATCGCCGGGCCGCATTCTCTTTGGGAAACAAACATGTGTTCTGCTTGTCCCCCCGCCTTGTCTGATCTCTGTTTTTTTTTTCTCCTTGTAGGTTCAAGCGACAGAATGATGAGGACCTTTTGCGGTATCCGCAGAATGCCATCAATTCCCACGCCTACTAGCTTTCAGCTCGTTTGTCAACTAGATCCAACCGGTTTGAGTTACCTAATTGACCTGGAGATAATCGGGCTAGGGCATCAGCACTCAGATATGGTGGGGTCTAGCCAACAGTGTCTTATTCCTTCTTGACTGAAAGTTTTCCCATAGCGCCGACCAATTCGTATAGACGCACTGCTGCTACAAGTGTTCTCCGTCTGCTATTCCGATAAGCTAGTTCCAAGGTTCACTGGCCAACATCCTCTATCAAGATCCAGACCACATAACAGTAACTGCCTGATAAACATCCGTGACGGACCACGGTGGCCGGGTTGCGTACGCCGTCTCGAGCTCTTGTTGATCACTTTTGCTTCTTTTCCCTCCTTGCCCTCTTTGCTTTCCGGCCCCCCTTTTCGCCACCTGCTATAACGTGCACATATGGGCGCCTTTGCATGCGGCATCACCCACCTGCCAGCATGTTGCACCTTGCATGTCTCACTTTGACCAGGCCGTCACGGACTAGACTGACAGATGGGGCCTCCTCACGGAGGGTGGCAAGCCAACTCCACTTCCACACAGGGAAGCTTGATCACGGCCATCCCCCATACGCATAGACTTACTACTATGATCTCGCTCCGCCGCTGTCTGCTGGAATAGAGACTCGCCTCGCGGCGCATAAGACTGGCAGATGTGGAAGGTGAGCGTCACCTCAGAAAGCATTGAGTCTCAACGCTCAAGTTCTAAGCCGCCCCTTGGGCTAGCTACCGTTTTAGGACATCAATCAAGACATGGCTTTGGGCTTCATGCTTTTACTAGTACTACTCATATTCGCAGGAAGCTGCAAAAAGCCAATGACAGCGTCGTTGCATGTCTCACTTATTGCCCTTTGGCGTTATGCACATCAATCCCTTACAGCCTGCCACGGCTGCTGCTAACAATACTTGTATTCTACATAACCCATGGTACGATGATGCCCTGAGGAGCGTAGGTTGCAGAAAAGCTCTAGTGGAATTCCCTAGCCACAGGGTCAGGATATATTGAAGGATCTAGTGCGCCAGAGGTGGTAGTCTTGAAGTCACTGATAACTCGACCATATGGACTACATAAATATATGTATGTGTGCGAAGGCGAGATGGAATGTTATAAGACGGCCTTATCAAATTCAACCACAAAAGAGTCGCTTGAGGTGACTGGCAATCGGTATCAAGGTTACATTCATAATAGTCTTTGGGGCTCATTGATCCATCCATTAAAGTTCGCGCATCACCTCCTCTACAGCCCTAGCTGCCAGTCGTTTCCTCTGCGCCTCACTCATGCCCTCTCCCATCTCCCGAGCTGCCTGAAGCTTCCTCATCAGCTTTTCGACCTTGGCAACATCTTCATCATCGAGGTCACGATCCTCCGCTTCGGCATCTGCTGTATTGGTCACGGAACCGGTTAGGGCAGTGGTTGCCTTGGCTTTAACTGAGTCAGCCGTGTGAGCTGCCGCCTCTACTTGATCTCGAGAAGCAGCATCTGTATCGCCTCTGTCAGGGTGACCCGTTTCCCATATCGCCATGCGTAGTCCCTCGAAATCGGCGCGGTCGACGCCAAAATCCAAGCTCTCCGGGTCGAAGTCATCTGCACCGTCTGATTTATCCGAGCGCGTCTCATCGAGATCGGAGAGAGGCCCGTCACCAGACTGCTCCCAGTCATTAGACTCGAGAGCCTCCCTAACACGAGGTATGCCGGTTTTTTCTATTGTCCCATGATTTGCAATTAGTATCAAGCGATGCATCAGCAGCAGCAGTGTTACACAAGTGAAACATTTTCACCGACAAGAAGAAGACGATGACGAAGGCGAAGAAACTCACCTCCAAACTCATTTTTATCCTGCAGCGTGCTTTTCAGCTGCACAAACTCCAGCCCAGCCTCTGCACACAGCTCATCCCATTCATCAGCCTCGCCCTCGCCAATGCCAACGGCCAGGCTGACTCCATCCCATCCCCACCCGCCGAGGCCCTTCTGGACAACGCTGCCAACCTGTCGAATGAGACTGGGAACATCATCCTCTGCCGTCAAAGCGGCAGGCTTGCTACCGCTAGGGATTGCGAACACGAGCACGATGCCGCCGAGGACAGCGAGCACCTCACGGGCCTCATCGGAGAGAAAGGATGACGCCCATTCTGATGGTGAGGCGATGAGGTCCAGCCATATGGGGACGGACGCCTTGTAGTATGAGGTGTTGAGCTCGAGGTCATGTGTCGTGCCTGCGAGGGACGTTGATGCGGGTTCTGGGGCGGAGCCCGTGAGATCTAGTATTCCAGCAGAATTAGCTTGACGACTCGACGCAGCTCACTCTGTGAGTTTTCCGTGCATGATTGATAGCCCTCATGATGTGTAAAGATTCAGCTCAGCTCATCTCATCCATCATCTCATAAGCCCGGCAAAGATCACCCCCTAAAGCACAAAGTCTCAACTGAAACACGAAGCCAACTCAACGAAGTAAAGAAACAGAATGAGTGCCAACCTTGAATAACGCGACTAAGATGATGCGCCGAGCCCTCCAGGCTCACGGCGAGAATCCTCCGCGGATTGGAAATATCCATTCGAACGAGAGCTTGTCAGCCTTACACAGTCGTCAGCTTTTCCTTTCTTCAAGAAAGTAAGCGCGGTCCAAGGAAATAATCGGTAGACTCTCTAGCAGATGAATAGCTTGTGTGTGAAATGGCACATATCATACGTAGATAAGGTATCTAACCTACCTACCTATGCAAACATGAGGTTGAGGTTTAGCGCCAATGATGCTTAGTGATGGCATGTCCAGCCACGTTTAACCAGCGCCAGATAGATTCAATAGCACAGAGCCGGCAGCGGGGCAACTTGGCCTTTATTAGGAGGGGCAAAAAAAGCTTTCACCGCAATGGAAGGTGGGGGATGCGTTCAGAGACTTGTACGATGCTGACGAAATGAGATGACTGATCCATTCCGTAGTTTCATTCATTCATCTTGAGATACATACACCCTGAAAGAGATGAGATATGCCTACCTAGTTCGTACATACACATAAATGCATCAAACATTCGCTTCGCCCCTGTGAAATCCTCACTCATAATCTACCCTATACGCCACACTTTCTTGCAAGTAAACGCAACATGACTGATCGTGTCCAAACGACTGTGTAAAGTGTTCATCAATTCGTAAAAGACACATAATTCGGACCTTCCACCGAGCTCTACATCGTCCTCTTCACATCCTATTCGCTCATCAACGTCTCCCGATTCTAAAACTTCGGGGCTGGCTGCCATCGCTATCGCCTCCCCAGCCAAATGACCTGTTAACCACGCCCATGGCTTCCACACCGGCTTGCACCATACCAGCAAACCCCCCTGCTTGGTCGGCCGGCTGGTCTGCTCTCTCCACGTCGCCCTGGTCAAGATGACCTTGTCTGCGTTCTAAGACGGCCTTCTGGATGGCTCTCGCCCACATTTGATACCACTGAGCCTCGCTCATAGAAGCATACTGACGCTCTACGCAGCCCGTCCCGTCAGGCACGTCGCGGCTCATGGCCCACTCGGCATACACCGTCTCCCAGCGCTTGGTGCGGAAGATCATGTACGGCCATACAAAGATGAACATGAGCGTCAGCATAAGCATCACCTCGATGAACTTGGTCAGCCGCATCTTGTTCACGCGGCAAGCATTGTAAATTTCCACGCGCGAGTTCCGGACTGGAAACGTGATGCTCGTATGGCCGCGGTAGTTGGTATCGCGGACCAGACGTTCCAGGTGCTTCTTTAGATAGTCCCAGTCCCAGCCGACCACACGGCGCTCAAACGTCATGTTCTTGAGACCAGCACGGCTGGCGCAGAAGCGATGACACCATTCCTCGACGGACGGCTCGCCGTTTTCAATAACACCACCACTGCCACCAAAACCTGGGGCACGGGTGGGGAAGACAGTGCCACGACGAACCTTTTCCAAGTTGTTGACGCCGCGGAGGCTTCGCCAAGCGCCGTTTGTAGGGTCACGAATGTTGACATAGAGCAAGTGGGTGAGCTCAATCTCAATGTCAAAATCAACCACCTGTATCTGCTCCGTCTTGTCGTCTGACTTGCGGCGGGTCTCGGTGTGCGTGCCACGGATCTGCACAAAGGGCCGAGGCGGGAGCTGAGAGAGACGGACGAGGGCGTCGTAGAGGAACTTGGGATCGGAGTCGAGGCGTGGGTCCATATAATAGACGATGTCTGAGCGAGCATCACGCTTGAACGGCTCGATGGTCAGGCCACCCGCCGCAGGGCCAGTGGTGGGGGCTAGAGGATCAATGAGAGGGACGGCATCGTTCTCGTGCTCGTCGTAAAGCGGAGGGAGGTCATCGGCAGCGATCTCAGCAGGATCGTCGTCGAAGTAGGTCTGGCGGTGGGCGTGGTACGGCGCCGAGGGGCCGACCGCCGTTGGGTTAAGGGAGATGGAGCCCGCGGCCTCGGCAAAGGACGAGGCAGAGTCGGCGGGAGGAGAAGGTGAAAGGAAATCTGAAGGTTTGCCCATGGCTGTTTGGGATGGTATAGGTGGCGAGCGTGGAGGAGCAGAGGGGATAAATAAAAAGAGGTGTAAGGCAAAAGTAGACGATGGATGTAGGTGAAGCTCAGCCGCCACACCGATAAGGATAAAACCGGTGAGAGGCAAGCGCTTGGCGGTGGCCCAGTGGCTCTTTCCCTCTCTCACTTCCAGTCTTGTGCCTGTTCGCTCTTGCCGTCTGTAAAGTAGCGGCAGACAAAATCCTGGAGTTGTTTCTTCTTCTCAACTCATAAATTCGTACCCTCCACTCCAAGAATCACAGAGCCGAGTCAAAACAGCGTATTCTAAGAAACACGAAAAAGACCAGCTGGCTTTCTGATACGGCAATATATCTAATCTAGCCCCCTAGGCCGCTGCGCTGGGCAGACACGAGGCTCACGCAGGCAGCCCAAAGATGGGGACCTCAAGCCGCCAGCACTATTGGGCGCCTCACAAAAAAAAAGGGTAAAAGCGTGAGGTAGCGTTTTAACCTTGTCCGACTAGCTACATCGCTATTATTCAAAACACAAAAAAGCTATGCTGAAAAAAACAGAAAAAAGGGCACTAAAATCAGCGCTATCTGGTCAATGCAACTTCCTTCGCAAGCAGGCTTACGTCGCCCATTCGTCTTCTCCCCCCTCAACCCCGACCCCCGGTTTCTTCTCATCGCACCGCCTCCACTTGTTCGTGGCATGTTTCCGTTTCAGGAAATGGCCGATTCTGTTTTTGCTAGCGGCGTGGCTCTCGATGAAGGTAAAGACGGAGGGCAGAGATGAGGCGAAACCAAGCTTCTGCCATGGGGTGTCTGAAACGCTCGTCCTGAAGGCTTGAGAAGCATACGCCAAAACTGTTACAGAAAAAATGTAAAGTGGGAAGCGAAGCGAAAATGCAGGGGTATCAAAGAAAAAGAGTTTGTTCTATTGGACGGCAAGTGGCAAACCTTCTGCCGAGCCAACTCGTAGTATCTCCTGCACTTGACTGGTCATAGCATTTCCATAACTTCACCAGTCGTAGTGTTTCCATAATTTACTCGTCATAGCATTTCCCTACACATCACAGGCACAGATCAGGTTCCAACAATACGTCTATGTACTACCGGAAAGCGACACTAAATGTAGATCATGCTCATACATCATATTTTGATGTCTCTGGCTGGAGTTTTACGTCCTCGCGTGTATCCCAAAAGAAGAAAGTAAAATGAAAAAAATTAAGGGGGCGCGTGAGAATCCAATGCCAGAACAAGACTCCTTCTTTTTCCCACAATATGCTTTAGAGGATGGTTCGGTTTTTGTCCCATCGTTTCGTTTGACGTGTCACCATCACATATACAGACCGACCCAAAGACACGTCTTTCTAAGCGAGACAACACTCTTGTAGAAAAAGGAAAAGGGGGAATGGGGGAAAATGCACACAACTTCTCCCCTTACTCCAATAGAAGGCGCTCACGGCTCGACATCAACCAGTCGGCCTTCATCCCACTTCTTCTTGGCTGCCTTGACCAGGATGTCCATGTCGCCGCTGGTCTCGCACATGCTGCGGAATGTCCCGTCTTTTCGGTTGATCAGCTCCCACGGGTGGTCATATTCGACCACTTCGCCCTTGTCGAGCACCAGGACCTTGTCGTAATCAACAATGGTCTGGAGGCGGTGTGCAATGGTGATGACGGTTCCGGTAAGCTCTCGGATAGTCCCCTGGATTTTGGAATCTGTGTTGTAGTCGATCGAGGCTGTGGCCTCGTCCATGACCATGACGGTTGGCTTTCTCAACATTGCTCTTGCCAGGCACAGTAGCTGTCGTTGACCCTGGGAAAGATTGGAGCCAGACTCGGTCACCGGCGATGACAGATCGAGGAAGATGTTCTTGTTGGTGGCAATGGATGGCGTCCGCGAACCGGACGAGCCATCCGAACCTTCTCCTTCGGCCGTGACTTGAATAGAAGGTGTTGCGGAAGCGGGCAGTTCGTCAGGTCCAATCAGCTGCACGCGTCTCAAAGCCTCAAATACTTCTTCATCGGTGTACTGATCAAAAGGATCAAGGTTAGTCCGGATAGTTCCCATGAACAGCGTGGGGTCTTGGGGCACAATAGTGATGTTCTCTCGCAGATCCTGGAGACCAATCTTGCTGATGTCGATGCCGTCGATGATGATGCTTCCGGAATCAGCTTCCAGAGCACGGAAGATGGCCAAAGTCAGCGAGCTCTTGCCCGCACCTGTTCGGCCTACTATGCCAACCTTCTCCCTGGGGTTGATCTTGAGAGAGATGCCTTTGAGAACTGGTTCCAGCTCGGCACGGTAGCGGGTAGAATAGTTGATGAACTCGACGCTGCCCTGGGCAGGCCACCCCTTGGGTGGGCGGCTGTCCTCGATGATCGCCTCCGCCTCCTGTTCGACGTCGAGGTACTCCTTGACACGCTCCATGGAGTTCATGTTTTGTTCGTTCATGCCGTACTGGCGGACCAGCCACAGAACATTCTCCGTAAAGTTCATTGCGTAGCTCAGCGAGATACCAGCCGCACCAGCATCAATCTTGTGCAGGTTGACGATGATGAAGACACCGGCGAAGAAGGCTACCATGTTACCCAGCACATCAGCTCGGAACGCAAGCCATCTGTTACAGGCCCACAAGTAGATAAAGGGCCGGGTCTGCGTGTTGATCTTGGCCAGGTTGTCGCGGATAAATCGCCGCTCGTCACCGTAGGCTCTAATGGTGGTCATACCGCTAAGAGTCTCACCAAACTGCTGGAAGAGGGGGCTGCGCTGGACTGACTCCAAGCGCTTAAGGTCACGGGACGCACGCAGGTAGAAAGCGGCGACGACGTAGAACAGGATGGCAATGAAGAAGGCGGCAATGAGGAAACCAGGGGTGATGACGGCAATCAAAGTGATGGTGACGAGAAGGGAGAGCGCGCAAGTCATTACGCCAATGGCCGTGGGTGCGATGTCTTGGTCCACGGCCTCTAGATCCTTGCTAAAGCGATTCATCAGCTGGCCGAGGGGTGTGACATCAAAGAACTTGAACTTGGCTCGAGTTACGGAAAGGATGAGACGGTCGTGAATTCGTCTCGAGGCCGTGAGGGAGCCGAAGAAGATCCAGACATCTCGAATGAGCGCCGCCAGAGCGCCAAAGGCACCAATGAGTGCAAGACCACTAAGATAGTACGCAACGTTGACCTCTGGATATACGGTCGCCGCCAACGTTGTCTGACCATCCAGGACAAGAGGTGTACCAGCCTCAACTGGCGGCTGCACATTACCCAAGTTGGCGATACTGGCCCAGGCGCCCTTGGGAAAAGCCTCGGCGCCGTAGGCAGACGACAGGGTGCTATACGAGACGTTGGCACTCTCCTCTTCGATGTACTGATTGGCCCACTGCCTGACCCAGATGTTCGTCGCAACCGTGGAAACTTGCTGCATGCCGAAGACCATGAGAGCAACGAGCCAGAACCACCAAGGCCCCATAGACGAGAGGTAACTCTTCAAGACGGACCATTTGACAGATCCTGTGGCCTTTGTTTCCTCATGAGGGTTCTTTGGTACTTCCTTCTTGTCTTTCTTAGACTTATCCGCAGCCTCGGATGCGTCGCCATTGCTGTTGACCATGGTCTCCTCATCGCCGACGCTCGACGGCACGCGAGACGGAATACGAGACGCGGTGGTGGAGGCGGGTCGGGAGCGCTGAATTTCCTCGCCGAGTTTCCCGGAAGCAATGACTTCTTGGGAGGGTCCTTGGGCGGCAACCCTTCCGTTATCCAGCAAGACGACGTAGTCAGACGACGGTACGCAGAGCTGTATGTTGTGGGTGACAAGGATGCAAGTACGGCCCTTCATCAGAGGACCGTTGATACAGTTGGTAAAGATCCACTGAGCAGTATGCGAATCCACAGCGCTGAGGCAGTCGTCCAAGAGAAGATGAGCAGAGTTCGAATAGAGGGCGCGAGCCAGGGAGATGCGCTGCTTCTGGCCGCCAGAGAGCGTGATGCCTTTCTCGCCGACCAAGGTCTGATCGCCATGGTCCAGGATTTCAAGGTCTCGTTCAAGGGCACATGCGACGATGACATCCTTGTACCTCTGCTCATCATAGGGGGCTGCGAAAATGATGTTGTCCTTGATGTTGGCGTTGACAAGCCAGGCGGCTTGGGCGACATATGCGACCGTGTCGGCAAGGCCAGTTTCGGGATCAGGGCGAACATCCTCTCGGCTGCGGCCGCCGGGGCAGTAGATTTTGCCTTCCACGAGGGTCATCTCGCCGAGGAGGCCCATGAGCATGGACGTCTTGCCAGAGCCAGTGGGACCTGTGATGATGTTGAGCTTGCCAATCCGGAAATCAACGTCGAGATCAAGCAGGCGGAAGGCTCTGGAGCCATCTTCAGCAACGCTATCCTTGCCGCCCCAGATGAGAGTGGCATCCCTGAAACCAATGCGCTTCTTGCCAGTTTCATCGACATTGTCCAGTCCGAGTTGCTCATACTTCTCCGTCTCCTCCTCCTGGAGGTACTCCTCAACACGGTCAATGGAGACCTTGGCCTCTTGCACGTGGGCGAACATATCACCGAGCAGGTCGAGCGGTACACGAAGAAGCATGAAGAGGGAAATGGCAGTGAAGGCAACGGAGGGATACAGGGGCTTCTTTTCGATCAAAGTGTAGACCAAGAAAGAGAAGAAGGTGATGAGCACGGGAACAGAGTTCCAGATGGCAACGGCAACGGCCCAAAGGAGGAAGCGAGAGCGCAGAGCTTTGAGCTCGGCCTGACGCTTCTCGTCAACAATCTTGCCAAATCGTCGCTCCCAGGCAAAGTACTTGATGATGCGAATGTTTTGGAGGATTTCATTGGTCACATGAATACGCTTGTCAGTAGCAGCCATGATGTTCTTGGACGTGATGTTGAAGCCACGAGCGAGCATGTAGTTTACGGGCAAGAGGAAGATCATGACGATGATACCGGGAATGGCGCTGAGGCCCATGACCTGCCACAGCAAGAAGATGGAGACGGTCAGCTGGGTAGGGGCTGACGCGCACAAGAAGTGCAGGTAGGCGGTGATTTCGGCAATCTTGAAGCTGTCGACGGACATGAGGTTGATGATGGTTCCCAGGTTGGCCTGTTCATCATCGACGGCCTTGTCGTCACTACCCTTGGCAGAGGAGGGGTTGGCAGCTTCAGCGTCGTTGGCGGCAGCCTTCTTCTGTTTCTTGCCGCCAAGCCCAAGGGCGCGCTTAATCTTGCTGACGACGCCCTTGCTATCAGTCTCTCCGTCTTTGTCCTTGTCGGAGCCCTTGGACTTGTCGCTGAGCAGAACCTTGTCCTTGCCCGCGGCAGCTTTTCGGCGCAAGGCCTTGGCATAGATGTCACCGACAATGATGGCACGGACGCGGATACAGATCTTGCGGCCAATCCAGAGGGCCATGTTGTCGCAGTACGAGCGGACGGTATCAAGGACAGGGAGGCCAATCACGAGGAGCCAGAGGACGTTGACGGGCGTATCATCAGGACGTTCTACAAACTGAAGGATGGCTTTCAGCAGCAAGGTAGGGGCAAAAGTGAAAAGACCGGCGACGACGGCTAGCAGGCACTGCATGATAAGCAGACTTCTGAAGTACTTGAGCAAGTGCCAGGAAAGGGCTGTGGTCTTCTTGAACAGCCTGTAATCGGCAATGACGGCGGCAGACTTGTCCTTGGGCAGGAGATTCCAGACGTCTTCGAGGTCCAGGGACTTCTTCCAACCTTTCCAGACGATGGCATCGACCCAGGCGAAGGTGGCGATGGAGAAGAGACTGGCCAGGGGTTCGCGCGAAGGCTCAATGCCGTCTTCCCACTCCAACACGACAGTCTTGTTGCCCTTTCTAGTGGAGGCGGCAATGCCGAACAGCAGGGTGGTGAGGGCGAACTGAACGGCGATGAGGATCTGAGAGAGCCTGGAGTAAGGATGGATGATGGCCGAGCGGAAGACGAAGACGGCGAAGAGCCAGTTGCAGCCGTAGATTGTAGCGGTGTGGTTCCAGAGGTAAGGAATTCGCCATTTGGAAGTGCCCAGGGCGAGTCGCAACGTTGCAAGAATCAAGGTGTAGACCCAGGTGGTGAGACCGGCAATGGCCACCAAGTGACCACCGGGGCCAAAAGCGCCGGTGATGAGGGCGTAGGCATTGACAGCAACCAGGCCACCCAGAGCAAGCTCTTCCACAAGCTGTGAGAGGTGCTGAGCAGTGGGCGTATCGGCCTGGACTATAGAGCCCCTGGAAGTGACTTTGGCTAGGGCTAGGCGGCCACCGTTGATCTCGAGATCACTACCGTCATCGTCATCGTTGTCTTCGGTCTCCTCGTCGGGAGGAATGCCGGTGTGATTGGGGGCGTTGTCGTCGTTGGCGGAGATGGAGCTATAACCCTTGCTCCTGCCTTTGCCGACGATACGGCCAACGTTGGACCAAGCGAGGCGCAAGAAGGAGATGGCAATTACTATTAGCGGAAAGAGGACGGCGAGATAGCTGTAGGAAATACGGAGTCAGCATTGGGCTTGCGGCGCTGAAGCAAAAAAAGCGCGGGAGAGGGATCACGCGAGTGGTGCGACCTACTCTCTTCGAAAGCACTGGGTGAGGTCATCGACTCGCCAGAGCGGCCAGGAGCACTGAGCGAAGCCCATGACGGGTGCAGGGTGGGGTGGGCACGAGCTGCCCGGAAGTAAGGACGGGAAGAGAGCTGGTAGAGATGCTGATGAAAATATATATCAACAACTTTCAATTGTTTCCTTCTGAGCTTCTAATTCTCCGAGGACGAAGGGGGTTCAGGGATGCTATGGCGATCCCGGCGACGTCAATGCTGCGCCGAGGCTGGCGGTCCGGGCGCTCGCGGGGCAAATAGATCACAGCGGTGTAAGAAAGAGGTTCAAAAGGAAGAAGAAGAAAAGGAAAAGAAAAAGAAAAAGGCCGGTGCTTCTTCCTCTCCGTTTCCTCGCGCGTAAGCTCTGGATCGTCCAGCCGCCTATACACTCATGGCGTCGATGATGAAGCAAGCAAAAGGAAAAAGAGAAGGAAAAAAAAAGGACCGGCGCGAAGTATGTAAAAGAGGAAGAAGAAAAGGACGAGAAAAGAAAGTTGTAGCAATGTTGGAATGTATTGGTCAGAGGCGAGCCAGGCGAGTGGAGCCGAGCAGCAGTACTAATACCGCCCAGTGGGCAAGGCGAGGGGGCGCGGACGCACGCGAAGGCGCTCCGCAGGCGGTACCGGCTACATACCGCACATGCTGGGACAGGCACGAGTACCTTGGCACCTTGGTCGCACTGCAGGGCCCGGCTCGGCTGCTAAAACTAATAGAGCTACCTGCTAGGTATTCGGTGGGGGTTGAAAGAAAAAGAACAGACGGCATCCGCTTTCCCCCCCCCTCCCTTCGCGCAGGAGAATATGGAGGCATGGACAGGGAAGCATTGCGCGCGATGGAGTGGGGAAGAGATTTGGAGGGTACAGGGAGGGAACTTTTTTGTTTCTGTCTCTTTTACTCTTTCCAGGTCGTTTTTCTCGGCGGCGCGGCAGGCGATTGCACCGGGGCATTTGACATTTCATGATAGGCGGCGTTTGCCTGCAGCTCTCGGTGTGGGCGGTTGATTCAGTGGATGCGTAATGGCGTATGTTTCAATATCTCAGATTACCTAATCTATCAGGTTGTACATGCCGTGCTATAATACCAGACCCTTAGTAGAGTCCATTGCACTTACTTGATCCAGGGAGGTTTGAAGGTGGATGCAGTCAAATACATTGACGACGACATTGTTGAAGCATTCTGTGTCCATCAATGCATCGCCTCCGTGCTCCCAGATCCTTTGACTACTCTATTCAACCGGCTTCTAGCCGATGACCAAAAAAAAAAAAAAACACCTGACAGAAACGGCACGACAATAATATCAGCGAGAGCGAGCAAAGATTGCGAGCCGGGGCAGGAGTCACACGGCAGGAGCTGCATTAGTGCATGTGTTCAGCCTCTTTTTGCTTGCCCAGAAAGCACATGATGGGCTTTTGGAAGGATGGCCGCATATGCCTCGTACAGGATGGCCGGCCATAAGGTGATGACAGGTGCTGGCTAGCGCCACAGGGTTCATGTTTCTCGCGAGCACGTACAGTAAGTAGATCAAGGGATGGTGCGCGCCTTGAGGGATGTGGATGTGTTCGTCGGCGCATCTTCTTCCCGCTGCTTCTTCTTTGGCGTAGGTAGGTTCTGCAATATCGAGATGGCAAGGCAGTAATGCAGAGCACAGAGTATTAGCCCAGATCTCAAGGACAGGCAGCATACCATGCCTGCGGTTGATCGTCTCAAAAGGCGGCAGTGCGCTTATGCTTGCTGCTAGTAGTCTGGTATTAAATCCGTGGCCGCTTCCATTGAGCTGCAAAGTTCCTGCAACCTTGTATATCCATGCCACCACCCATTCGCGAGCCGATCATTACCTGCATCTCCCTCCCGCATCATCGTCCGCAAGTCCTCCCTCCCGCCTACATAGATTTGCTGTGATCTGATAGCGTCAGAGTCATTGACTGAGTCATCGGTGATGGACACTGCGTCGTTCTCCTCTTCTGCCCTGTAAGCTCTTATACCATTTCATAGGTACCTTTTGTATCCCATTAGCGTGTCCATCCTCTAAACTACTGAAAGAAAGTCCCTCCATCCCTCAATACTGATCGAGCAGATGACAAGCTTCAAATGTTCGACGTAGATATCCATCTGCCGACAGGCCTACTGTATAATATATTGCATGCTACCTCGACTTTGGCCATCGTCGCATCGCCACACAATAAAGATGACTCACCGCCGCGACGCCTCGTCCGTCCTCTTCACACCCTCCTTTCCTGTCCATTACACCATTCGCGGCGTGTGGGGAAGCCGTCTTTTGACACATACAGTAGATACCAAAATCTTGGGTTGCAAGCATCAGGCCAATTAACGGGGAATCTCTCTCTCTCCAGATACGTAATGCAATGGGCTTCCCACTAATTACTCTGTACCTCACCCCAACGTGCCAGTCGCCTTGAAGCTTAGGAAGTTGCACCCTGCAGGGCTATCACGAGCATTGCCTGCATAGCGCAGCATCCCGGGAGGCACGCCATCCAGGACCCTGTGCACGCCGCCCGATTTGCCGCCACATGATTTGCTCAAGGAACATTTTGGCGGCGGCGTTGCGTCAGAGAAAAAGAAAACAAAGAGGCCCAAGCTCCATTCGTAGCAGCAACATCTCGTCCAATCTTTGACATCTCCTGTTTCGTTTCGTTTCACCGATTCAATCCAAATTCTCCTCTCGTGGGCCTCGGACAAAGGCAGACAGCCCGTATTACTACATGGAACCCACACACCATCGACTCAGAGAAGAATAGGCGAGGCACTTCCAACACACTTGTTTTACTCTGTTTCACTAGACTATTGCTTCCTTTGTCTCAGCTTATTCTTTTGCACCGCCTTTGTCCGTTGATAAGGGGGTCAATACTTCTGGCTCATCACCGATTGGTAGCTCCCACGCCGCTGGCTCCGTACTCCGTATATTATGGAGCATCAAGAAATTAGTAGTAGCATTAGTTCTTGTCATCGTGCATAAAAACGACAAGTAATTGTCCCTGTCAGTGAGTCAAGTTCAATCCCGCCCCGGATAAAAAGTTCCCCGCAAATCCCCCGATTTCCACCCTCGGTGGGTTCTGTGCTACCAAACTACCAAAAGCAGTCATCTCAGTGCAACCGCTCTGTGCTTCCCCAATGCATCCCTCATATCCTTTTATTCAATTTTTTTTTTTTGTTCTTTCATTCAGAGAGCGTACCATGCAGGCTTAAATGACGGATCGTTAGTTTCCTAGTACTCCGTAGCTTCAGCGTCTTTCACGGTAAGCGAAAGCTTGTATCCCAATAGCAAAGGCAAAATCGTATCTCCCTAAACTCTCTTCCATGTCCAAGGGCTAAAGCAAGATACGCGTCCTTCCATCACGAGCCCTTGGCTTCTGCTTCAAAAGCATAAGGATATAGTCCTGCTACTCTTCTGCGCATTTTCAAAGCTCACACCGTCTTTCCGACGCTGACAAATGCCCTCCAAATCCTTGTACTTTATAATACCAGGTATTCGTATTTATTACCCTGGAGGTACTCTAGAAAATATCAAGCAGTAAAACTTCAAGATGCATGTCACACGAAGAGAAACCGTCGATCCGTCTTGCTCATACAACTGCAATAACTTTATGCCTACTTGCTTAGCTGCCCTACCGCCAATTCCACGCGCATGAAGCCCCTTATCATTGCGCACTCTCTGGTTTCCAAAGAATGCTCAATTGCTTTTCGCTCCGCAAGGTAGATACCCATTTGTTTGGCCTGTTTTTGAAAGACGTAGATAGTATCTGCCTCTCAGCTAAATCCGGTGTCGTTATGCCTTCGTAAACGTCCAATCCAAAAAAAATCATGTCACCAAATTCAACTCCCGTATGCTGCTAAGAAACCATCGTACATGCCATTATATATATTTTAATTCATCCGCTTATCTCCTGACCAAAATCCCCTGTTGGTACAATACTAGTATTTCCGCGTACTTCAAAGGAGTCCCTTCACACTGGAAATAGAAGCGATTTTATTCGGCATCATTGCCTCCCCATCCTGCCCCCCCAAAAATGGCTTCCATTAGCCCATGATCATGCCCTTCACACCGGCAAGGTCACCTTCCTTCGCAGCAATCTCAAAGTAGCCGTAAATGATACTATCAAAAAGTCAGTATACCATCTAAACTCGAATTTTCCTTTGTATGCATTCAACTTACGTAACAGCCAGGAGGGTACCGGTGCCGGAGCCGAGGGCGCCCATGAGGTCGCTCAGCACAGAGAGAGCACCAATGCAGGCACCACCAAAGGCAGCGGCGGTAGGGATGATGCGCTTGAGCTCCTTGTACATACTCTGGTCGCGGTGTCCAGCCATGACGAGACCCTGGTCCTTGAGCTGCTTGGCGACGTCGCGAGGGCTGGAGCCAGAAACCTCAATCCACGTCTTGGAGAACAGGGCACAGGCGCCGAGCATGTAGACAATGTAGACCGCGGTGTGGATGGGGTCGAGGAGAGCCTCCTTGAAGTTGAGGGGAGGAGACATGTAGTAGACGAGTCCGGAAACGGCGTGGAGCTGCGAAGATCCATCCTTAGCCTCCCACACGCCAAAAAGACGAACCAGGAGGTTCTCGGAGAAGCGGGAGTAAAGCATCTGGCTGATCAGGAACACGTTGGACGAGAGGGCAGACTGCAGCATGATGGGCATGTTGGAGGTGTAGAACAGGCGGATGGGGTATGAGCCTCGAGCACCACGCTGGCGGTTAGACTTAACAGGGATCTCGACTCGGAAGCCCTGCAAGTAGATGATGGCAACGAAGACGAGAATGGTGGCCAAGAGGTTCATGATGTTGGGAAGGTTCTGCCTGTAAAAGGCCTCCTGGAGAGCGCGCTGCTTGTTGGGCCAGGTCATCAGGAGGTGGAACAGGGCAATAACGGCACCCTCGAACTCGGGGCCGCGGCCAGTGTTGATGGTCGTGGGGGAGAAAGCCTTCCACATGATGGACTCGCAGATGTTGGTGGCAATGAACAGCGAGATGCCACTGCCCAGACCGTATCCCTTCTGCAGCAGTTCGTCGAGTAGGATGACGATCATGCCGGCAACGACCAGCTGGAGGATGAGCAGGAAAACGATACCCGCACCGAGGTCAGAGGGGTTGCCGTAGAGACCGGTGAAGACGTAGACGGTAGCAGTGCCAGCAGACAGAATGAAGGCGAAGAGCTTCTGAGCAGTCTGGTAAAGCTCGCGATCCGACTTGAGGTCAAGGTTGACGTCAATGAGGTGGGTACCAGCGAGGAGCTGGAAAACCATGCCAGAGGAGATGATGGGAGTGATACCCAGCTCCATCAGGGTGCCTCGGTTACTCGCCATCACCATTCGCAGCCAGTATAGAGGATCCGAGTTGTCGGACGATACGATGCCGTAGAGGGGCATTTGGCTCATGACCAAGAAGATGAGGAGCGTCAAGGCCGTCCACATCAACTTCTGGTTGAAGGGAATCTTGGTTTCCGGCTGCTGAACCTCGGGGAGGAACGGCACGAACGGCTTGACCAGATCGAGAAAACGTACTGTAGCGGCAACGGCCATGTCAGCGAAATGCCATTGAGGGTCAATTGGGCGCTCCAGGCCGGCACTGCGCACGCGCGCGCGCGACACAGGCTGGCCTGAAGCTCAGCGGGGAAACAGATGCAAACTTACGGGAACTCATGGCGGCGGCTGAAGGGAAAAACCGAGAAAGAAAAACTAATTCATCCAAGGAGAGAAGGGAAGGAAGAAAAAGTCGAGCTGTGATGAGCTCGGGGGAAGAGAAGAGGTTTGACCGATGAGAAAGGGCGATGATGAGGGAGCTGGGGAGAAGGTTGCGATCTGGCTTCAAGCGCCAAATTGTCGATGTGTCCCGAAACTTATGGGGTTGCACGTGACCAGCTGGAGGTTAAAGAAAGCGTGGCCTCGAGCAGGTGCAAGGGTCTGAGACCCCAGCCAGCCAACCAGTACAAGCCACGGGGAAGCAAACGAGGCCGGGCTATTTTTTTTCTGGATCAATGAGCTTGAAGTGGGGTGGACGACTTGTCCATGTCGAATTGTTCTATTCTCTTTTCAGAGCCTAGCAAAAAATATTGAAAAACGACATCATCTGCAGTGCAGAACTAGCACCGAGAAGAAGCTTCCTCTCGATTGCATTGCGCTACGGAAAACACACTTCCCAAGATACGACAGGTGCCTTTCAACCCCCCCCCCCCAGGCTAGCCTTGACCTTTGCCAGTGGGTTATGGGATACTGAATGCTCGGCTGCCGGGGATTCACAATACTGCGCCATGTATCGATAATGGCTGCCCACACACCTCCAGTCGAACCGTTGTTGGTTATCCTGGGCTCTACGGGGACAGGCAAATCTGAGGTTAGATACCTCCAACCCGATAAGAGACTTCTGTATTCATGTCTTTTATTCCCACTAACTGCGTATAGCTGGCCGTCGAATTGGCAAAACGATTCAAGGGAGAGATCATCAATGCAGATGCAATGCAGCTTTATGATGGTCTACCTATCATAACGAATAAGATCACGGAAGAGGAACGGTGTGGAATTCCGCACCATCTTCTGGGCCATATCTCACTTGACGACGTCCCCTGGGATGTAGAGGAATACAAGTCTCAGGCCACCAAGGTGATACATGAGATTCGCAGCCGAGGGAATTTGCCAATCCTCGTGGGAGGAACTCAATATTATGTTGACCCACTTCTTTTCAAAGATGTCATTCTGGATGATGTACAGACCGACCCCACCTTGACGTTTCCGATCTTGGATGAGCCTACAGATGTCTTGCTGGAGGAGCTGAGGAAGGTTGATCCCATAATGGCCGAGAGGTGGCATCCCAATGATAGGCGCAAGATCCAGCGATCTCTGGAAATATACTTGCATACAGGCAGACCCGCCTCTGAACTGTATGCTGAACAAGAGAAGCGCAAAGCTGCAAGTGCTCTGGAGTCAGGCTCCGGCCAGCCTTGGGAGAAGCTGCTGTTCTGGGTCTACTCGGAACGCGATACTCTGACCGCCCGCTTGGATACCCGAGTGGATAAGATGCTCGATGCGGGGCTCTTGGACGAGGTCCAACAGCTATTCAACATGAAAAGGAACAAGGCTGCTGCTGGCCAGATTGTCAACATGACGAAAGGAATATGGCAGTCCATCGGCTATAAACAGTTTGAACCATATCTGACGGCCAAAGAAGACGGCAGGGATCAAGCTGATCTAGAAAAGCTCAAATCCAATGCATTAGAAGAAATGAAAGCAGCGACGCGCCGGTATGCCAACTATCAGACTCGATGGATCAGGCTAAAGCAGATTCCACGCCTCAAGGAGCAAGGCCCTGGAGCTTTTGACAATCTCTATTTGGTTGACAGCACCGACGCCTCGCAGTTCAAGACTAGCGTTGTAGAACCTGCTGCTGAAGTCACGGCAAGGTTCCTTGCCGGACAGCCTAGACCAGCCCCCGTCGAACTATCCGATTTGGCACGCGAGGTGCTCACGCGAGTGGGCGAGCCTCCTCCCAAGGAGACTCCGTGCAAAAGGACATGTGATATATGCCATACTGTCTGCGTGACAGACCAGGCCTGGCAGAGACATATCAAGAGCGCCGGCCATCGGCGAGCCATGAAAAAGAAAAAGAGACTGGCGCTTGTACCTATAGACGACCCTCTGGATAATGCTTCTGATGCCGAATCATCCTCAGGGCCCGATGTAGCCTCAATATTTGCCTCTTGACGGTATATTTGTCCGAAGTCTCTGTAAAAGATTACGACGTCCTACCTTAGAATCAATTCCGCAGGGTATAAGCAAACTCGGTCCTCCGACCTGAAACAAGATTATGACGTTCCCGAAATAGACAAATCAGTCATGTCTCCCTTGTTCTTCCTCGACTGGCTAGAAACGCAATGGACATGCGTACACGAAGTGATTCGGATCCTGCAAGTATGATCAGCGGTCTTGATCTGTGTCAATCGCAACGTTAAGTTCTTCTGTAAGGCAGACCCACAGTCGCCCAGAAGGGCTCATCTTTATTAAATGCTCTTCATAAGGCAATAAGGCTGTAAGTAAGACTTACTCTCCTTCAAAATGCATTCAGTCGTAAGCGTTTGCATGTAACACTCTTTGCGTGCATAGGCCTCTCTCATTGTGAAATTGACCAGACCGCTCGTGGCCCTTGTCTTATCTGAGAACATAGAGCTTTGATTTACTGATAGATTTTGTTCGTTTAGGACGTTGAACACCTTTTGAGCAAAACCTTGGATGCTTTGCCTAACCCGGCAATCAAAACTTCCGTGCTCATTATCATTTCCCACCACGCCGCACAGAAGGGGATCGCACTGCCAGGGCGTAGTATCTTTTGCTTCACTTATGAATCAAAGGTCGCCAGTGTCTTGAGTTATACGTGATGGGTACCTTTGGCTGTTGAGGAGCTTCCTGGCTGATGTAAGGCTCGCCAACAAACCTTGAACCCCTGAGACGGAAGATGGCTCATAGCATCATTATGGCTATCCATGGCCTCCCCAGGACCGAGGTTAGTTTGAAGGCCCCCGTTACAAGACTACTCAAAGGCCCCTCGCCTGAACGAAGAGCCTCATCGTTGCACGAATCGGCTCTTGTCAATGAGATGCTTTCATCTCTCGAGTCAGACATCCCGAGACTATGCAACTGCATCAAAGCATATCATCCTTTTACACAGAGAAATTCCCGTCTAGACGAAAGGGGACATCACATCTGCGAAATGGTAGTAAGGGCTATCGCGCTGACTCAGATTGCTATCAAGCGATAAATTTCGTTCCTTTAATATGGAGAAATACAGAGGGTGATTCATTCTGATTCATATCATTGCCACCCACCCAAACTCGCCAAGCCTGGATCCCAGCTTTCTCGCATGTGAATCCTTTCAAATGACAAATCTAATGGGTCTGCCTTGCTAATCCCATGAAAGAAAGTTCATGTCATAGACCCTGATCCCCGAATGAAAAAGGAAAAAAGGAAAAACCAAAACATTGCGATGTATCTCCGGGCCTCGTTTATGAATCATAATGATGGCCTGCTATGAAGGAGCATTTCGATAGAGCTGCTTCCTACTTCATCCCGAACCGTGCGCCATAAAACTCCCCACCAAGATGAGCAAGGAAAAAAAAAATAGAAACGCTTGCAGTTTCACAGGGGTGGCTCAGCCATGTCGTCCCCGTGTTCATCGCACATATCTGACAAGGTGGACCTGCCCTTTGCAGTGCTAGTCATCAACAGCAGGATCGCCGAGGAGTCATTGTCGATTGATTCCCAGAAAGAAAAGAGATAAAACTTCATGACGTGAAGTTGTCGTGCTGCTCATAACCTCGTCTAAGCGAGATGACGTCCGATGACGCCCTCAAAACGTCTGCTTCTCAATCGTAGGTGTCTTGACATTGGGACCGCCTCGCGAGACCCAAGTCCGGGCTTCGCGCACAACGCTCTGGAGAAATGTGAAGAGAGCACTGGGCTCGCCGGCGGCACTTCCGACGGTGTTGTCGTCGTAGGAGTCGAGATAGATGGTTCGTCGAGCCATTGTTTTTTCTAGGAGATTTTACTCGCGAGCAATCTTCGTTTCTCACAAAGATTCGAAAAGTCTTTGTATTTGCGGAGCGGGACGCAAGTGTGAAAGAAGAGATTGCCTTGGCGACGGGGCAAAATGTTGCTTCAGGTATGCAATATTTGTACGTTTCCACGCGCGCTCGTCTTTGAGGGGTTCAGTGTGTGGAAAAGACAGGACAGAGTGGAAAGCATTCCAAAGGGCAGGCTCCTCATTCTTTATATACACCATGCCGAAGGCGAATTGTGCCGCAAGCGGGCACCGCCGCACTTTTGTGGCATCGAGATACCGGTACATACGCGGCCCATCATCATCAGTTATCACACTGTCTCTAGGCGAGTCCTGCATTGTTAGCCTGCAGCCGAAGGATTGCGTCCTCTTCGAGCCGGAACCTCGTAAATCTCGTCAGCACCGCCCAATTACGGCCCCTGCTGCCAAAGGGCTTGCATGGGGCTCGACCGGCAATTCGTCCCCTCCCTCCACTCCATACCCTTACGCCGCACAGATAATTCCCCTCAATTTTCGTGACATTGGCGCTTACATACAACCAAAAGCTGCCTAGGAATGAAAGAGGGCAGTCTGACGCAAAGAGCCTAGTCTCCCCTGTTGGCTTTTCTTTTCTTTTTTTGCTTGTGATACATTCCCGTCAAGGTACATGAAAAGAGAAGGAGGAGGAGAAAAAGAAAAGGTCCGGCTGCCTACTCGTTTGCATCTGGACTGCTAGATTAGGCAGTCCCGCCAACCCAAGGCCACCATTCTTTCTGACCCTTGATCTCGAAAAAACGGCGTCAAACCCATCTTTCTCTTGGCTGGCCACGGTTACCACCCCGCAGGTACCGCCGGATGCACGCCACATCATGCATTACCACGTTGCAGGCTGCCACTGAGTCTATCTGGAAAAAACACGGCGAATCTAAGCGGACGTCGCTCTCCAACCACGAGCTGTCCTGCCAAAGTACTTGCCTTAGCCGTGTGGGAACGACGGCTGTCTGGTTGGTGCTCCTGTTGCTGCTACTGCTGCTGCTTATTGCCTGTAGATAAAGGGCAGACAGGTTATAGGTAGGCAGCCAATTGCTCAACCACGCGAAGCCCCCACCCGCATCGCGAACCTGCTGCGCTGCGTCGGTCCATGCAATCCCCTCACCCTCGTCTTGGGTGCGAAAGTCCTGACCGCAGCATCCTAAACCCTGGCCCGTTTGAAAGATATCTGCGATGCAATAAAGACGCGCCCATAAATAGAAGGGGGCCCCCCTATTATACCTAGCAAGGCTTCACTCTAGGTGCGGGCTGTGGGGGAAAAGAGCTCGTCACTTCTTCACCAGAATGATTTCTCATTGCAATCTATTCCGTAGATGTGACAGCATTAGTCCGTACAATGGGCGGAAGCGGATCGGGACGCATCAGCCAACAAAAGTGTCAGCGACGGATTTACCCGTTGTCCAGGCTGTGTCAAGTCCCCGGTCCCGGCGATCTATCCCCTGATGAATGAGCTTTTTTTTTTTTTTTGTGTTCCCTGCCTACTATATGTACTATTCTTACCACCGGCATGTGCCAGTAGTACTACTTATGCTAAGTCGTAATGAACCATTCATCAACGTGCATATGGACGGGGAACAGAAGCTGCATTCTCCGCAACGCAGAATGCTATGGTTACAGCGCATCGCTTTCTCGTGTCCGATCCTTCCTATTGGTCCGTCATCACCTAATGCATTAAACCTGTCAAAGCATTCTAGTGTGGAGCTGACTACTTTCTTCCCGCAACCCCTTGAGTTGTCGCTCAAACTCCTTGTTCACCCATTCCCAATATCCTGCCCAGACACCCGTCGCCGCCGTGTTGCTGGTCGCTGCGCCAGCATTTCCCGTCATCGCCTTCATCTTGTCCCCTAGAAGAAGCGTCACTCTCAATATGCTCTTGTTGGTCTCTTCTTGCTTCTCAACATCCTGCTTGACGGCATTATCCTTCAGCTTGATGGAAAGGACTCCGCGATAGGCCTCGGCAATTGAGTCTAGCCGACGTGCCGTCTCGTCGGGATCGATGACAATGAGCTTAGTGACCATGAGGTTGCACAATTGCCGGATGTCATTGTCGTCTTTAAGACCAGCAATAACCCGGTCATAAAAGTCAATGTTGTTGATCCGCGTAAAGGCCGTTTCCATGAGAGCATAAAGGGTCTCGTACGCGCTCTGTGCCGCTTCGTTAGCCGTCTACTTCTTAAAATTAGCGAGCCCATGGCCATGCGTCTACTCACCTTGCGCACTTCTAGGCCATCATCGACCTTGTGTTTGAACGGGCCAAGCATGACTTCTCGGATAAGCTCCTTCTTGATCACCGATTCGCTAAGCACATAGGGGAGCAATTCGCCTAAATGAGGCAAAATGAGATCTGGTTTATTGTGCGCTGCCGAGTTCAGCGTTGTCATGGCAAGTCGTCTAATCTCCATATCCGAGTCCTGCAACATGACCAGGAGCATTTCGATAAGGACATTTCTAAGCATCGCGTCAAAAGTCTCATCGCTCTCTGGCAATGTGTACCTGATAGCCTGGACTGCCATGCCTCGAATGCCCGGTGACTGATCCTTTAGGAGAGTCTATAAAATATGGGGTTAGCGCGCCACTGCATCTCAAAAGAAAAGAAAAAGAAAAGAGGAGAAGAGACTGGCAAATAGGGCAACTTACTTGTAATTTAGGCATAAAGGTCGCAGGGTCGAGGGTAGCGAGGCGTCCAACACATTCAGCGCAGACGATTTTGTTGTCGGCGTTCAATGATGCGCCGATAAGCTGGTCCCAGATCTGCGTGGCATAAGTCCGGAGATCGGCAGACTGTGCCGATATTGATTGCAGAATCTCTTTGATGGACTGAATGAGCAGATACTGTGTATTGCCTCCGCTCTCCATCGTCTTGAGAATGACTGGAAGATACTCGGGCACATTTCCGGAGCCAGCTCGGCCAAGAGCGATAGCAGCAGCCAGTGAAACCTTGTCCGGCTCTGAATGGAATTGTTGCAAGAACAGCTCAGGCTTAAGAGGCGAATTGGCTCCGAGCCTCATTCCTGCTTCTCCGAGCACAGCAAGAGCAAGGCTGACGCCAGCTTCATCTCCACGCTCCGTACTTGAATGAAGCTCCGAGACGAAGCTATCGATAGAAACGCCGGCCGAGGTGCCCCCCGTCACGAGAAGGGTCCCTATCACTTTGCCCACAACGCCCGGGTCGCCGTGAACACTTACATCCTTAAGCAGACCCTGCATGAGGGGTTCTCCGGCGCCGCTCTGACCGACTCGACTGATTAAGTCAAGCAGCTGGTCAAGGACAATGTTGGCGAAGTGGGACTTCAGAAGCTGGCAAAGCGCACCAATCATCTCTTCGTTGATGATTAAATCTGCATGATCCTGTACCATGTTACCAAGAATAAGCAAGGCCGGGCCAAGGAGATGCGTGTCGCTGTTCTTGACAGTGGGCAGCAGAGCAGATACGATGCCTCGGATAGTAGCCGGCTCTAGCTTGCCTTTAGTAGCCTCGGAAAGCACGAGGTGCTTCAGGGCCTGAATGCTAGACCCTCGTAGAGCTCGGTTCGCCTTGCGTAGCTGTGCCGAGAGCTCGAGAGCAACATCCTGTATCCACGCCTGTTCTAATTGGTCGGGAGAGACAGCAAACGCGGCGACGTTGTCTACTGCACGTACCGCGGCAAGACGGGTCGTCTCGTTCTTCAGCCGTTCCTGGAGGATATTTAAAGCAGCATTACGCTTCTCAGCCGATAATAGGCTAGATCCTTCCGGACTAGAAGTTCGAGAAACGAGGATACCCAAGGCATGAATGGCTCGTTGTCGAACCTCGGCGTCAGCGTCATTCGCAGAGCCACGGTCCATGATGACCTCGTATAATTTGTCCAACTCATCTTTGTATTTTGCACCAGCGTTCCGTGATCGCGGAGGCGTGATGGCCTTGACGAGCTCCTCTGCCGTACGTATCGCCTCGCTTGAGATTTTGTAGAAGCGGTCATGAACGGCCAACGCGACGCCATCGACAAGCTTGCTTAGGTAGGGTTGTAACACTGACGACGAATGCGTTTTTGCAATGTCGCTTATAAGCTTTAACGAGGCAACGCGCAAGGTACTTGGAGTTGCGGATGCAGAGCCCCCCGCCGCCGCCAGCGACGAGGAGATAGAGCTGGTGCCAGTTGTCTTCACGGCATCAATGATGGGCCCGATGATCTCAGGGAAGAAGTCGATGAGACCGCCATGCTGTACAGAGACCAGATCGTCCAGCATGGTGACGACAGCCTGCTTGGTCGGCACAGTTTTCCCTTTCAGTTGCTTCGTAGCAGCCTTGACAATAGCTGGTGTGAGTCGAGAGAGATCCGCTCGTGGGCCTTGGGAGGGAATCTTCTCAGCAACAGGCGATGTAATGCCGGACCCCGCCATGAATTTGGCAGCTGTTGAACCTCCGACACTGCTCTGCCTCCTCCTCTTGCGATTGATTGGGATCTGAGAGACCAGTTCAGGTTCATACTCATCGCGGGTCTGATCAATCGTATGAAGACCCTCTCCCGTTTTGCGGATGAGCAGCGATAAAGCGGAGATGACCTCGAGACGAACATTTTCCTCTCTTTCTTCAATGCGCTTCACAAGCTGTGGAGCCGCTTGGTTGTATAGAACACCGTTCTCTAGAAGGTCGCCGCTGCCACGGGTGGAGATGAGAGTGTAGATGACCTTTGCGGCGCAGCGACGAACCTTCCAACTTGCATCGTCATCGTCAAGCTCGAATCCATCGTCCTCTTCAAACTCGCTATCGTCGTTGTCTTCGTCTTCTTCGTCCACATCCATTTCCTCATCATCGTCTAGCCCATAGTTGGGGTCATATTTTAGATATCGTAGGGAAGATGCAAGAGAAACGTCTGTAAATGGACGCATCTCTTGTGGACACGAAGCCAGGAATGCCTCAAGCGCGACCAACGCCGTTTCTCGAATTTCGTTGAACTCCAGCCCCAAGTCGTCGCCATCACTAACCTTCTCTAAGTGCTCTTCAAGTTCCTCCTCGGACAGAGCTTGCGTAATGAAGGGCATAGTCTTTGGGAGATGTACGCCAAATCTGGGAGGAATTGAACGAGCCATGCTGCCCAAGATGGAGATGTATAAGCGGCGTGTGACGGGGGGGATATTCGTCTGGGATAGGCCGTTGGTGATTCGGTTGATGACATCCTCTAGGTGGGCATCAGAAAGGTACACGGCTAGCATGGATATAGCAACCACAGCCCTCTTCTTCACCACGGATGTGGCCTTGTCGCCTTGTAGCAGCTGCAAGACGACCTCTTGCATCGCTTCGACTTCAACTTGTTGTAGCAACGGGCCAAAGCATCGCACCACTTCCACCAGGACATCGACGGCTTCTGCGTTTACGCCATTATCGTCTTGCAGCAGGCCCGTGGGGACAGGCGGAAGATTAATCCTGGTGGCTTGCGGGACTCGTGTCAAGGGACCGGGCCCAATGAGCCGTGGAATGAGGACCCGACTGACAGCATTGTAGGCTTCTTGTACTCCAGGTGTACTCGGGATGCCTGGAATTGGCCGAGGCAGCGCGGTGATGACAGCCCGTAGCGCTAACGCCGGGACAGCAGTGTCGACTGAGTTTTTGAGCTTTAGTGATGATAGCTTGTCGATCATGGGTGCGATGATGGGAGTCGGGACTTTGCCAACGAGAGGTCCGAGACTGCGATGTGATATAGCATTAGCCAGTTTTGATCATCTTGGGAGAACGGGGAAGGGAATGGTGGACGGCTCGACGGACCATTTAATCGCTAGATTTTGCACCTCTCCATTCTGGTCGTCCAGAGTCTTGATGATACCGTCAACCGTCCTGGCGGCAATGTTATAATCGTGTTGGAGGAAATCTTCTCTGGCAGTCGTGAGCAGCTGAAGCAAGTCATTCAGGGACATGAACCGGAAGTCAGGATCTGCATCTCCTAGCTTCTGGACATGGCCAATGACGGCCTGGGGGGTGGCCTGAGGGTTGGCGGCAGTGGTAGCCATGGCGAGCTAGCTGGTGGAGAAGGCTTCTCCTGGCTTATCTGTCAACGGCGAAGTAGCTGGTCAGGGCATCTACCTGGCGCTGGCGGATGTTTGGGACAGAGAGTGCTTGACTAGGAGGGAGGATTGATGCTCGCTCCTTAGGCTCGGCCACAGGGTTGGAGGCTCTGATGGTGATGGCTCAAGGTAGGAGCATGGAGAGTTGCTTAGTGGGGTTGAGCTCCAGGCAGGGCGGGGAATGTCTGTTAGGGAAGGAGATGCCTGTAAACGTCACCAGCCAACCAAGCAGAGAGCCAGGGCTGCCCCCACTAGAGCTGGCGGGCGCTGCCTGTTTAGTGAGGATCTTGCCTAAGTACCTTATCAAATCGGAAGGACAGGGTGGATTAGATGGGGAATCTGTTTATCCGAATTTCAATTCATGCCATCATACCTTTCTCGGCCGGCTTTCGATTTATGTTTCAGCTGCAGGTTAAGCATATAGCATCACCATGGTAATATGTGACTGAGTACAGAATACTCGTCCTGAAGAACTATTTTCGCTCGGTTAGAATAATGAGCATTTGCCAGCAGCGCCTTATAAATTCTCTTTCAAATATGCCAGCCGCAGCTTTCATTTGTCACATCCAACAGTGAGGTAAATGGTGCTACTTTTACAATGCGCATGCTCCCCTGGAGGCGTGCTGCTTCGGGAGTTAAGATGAAATGTGGTTCAATGACCTTTCCAAGCTTTGAGCCTATATGTTGCAACTCGTCATGAACCATCATCACAAACAAGAGTGTCAAAGCCACGAGGGTACAAGGTGGTAACCTGGCATCACCACTGTCGTCTTAATGTGCAACAGACCTAGACTACGCCTTATCGAGTAATTGCCAGCGAACACTCCCAATTTTCCTGTAAGAAGAGCTACATTGTCCTATCCTATCCCATCCGAGGGGCTCCGGGGTAAACAGCGTTGAAGCCAGCAATATGCGGGGCCGAAGCAGATTGGAAAGCTTCTAGCCGTGCTTTGGTTTCTTCCGTGGCGGGGCCGGAAGCTACCGTCTTATTGCTGGGCAGGCCGGCGGCCTCGCGTATCTCGCTAAGCTAGTATCTCCTGAGGACTTGTTCACCAGGTCTAACGCAAACGCTGACAGATTGTGTAGAAGATGAGTATGGCAAGTTGATGGTTCAGGCCCCCGTCTAGCCCTCGGACGCCGATGGAAGCTATGGAGCCAGGCCTATCCCAAAGTCTGGAGGTCTACTCCTGTTGCTGGGCGGACTAAGATTCTCTTCAGGGCGGCGGCATTAGTCCGCCAGAATAAAAGTGAAATGGCCGAATTTGGTATTACAGAGATGGGCCAGATCTGGGTTGCTCTTAAGAGCCATATTGTTGTCGGCCGTGGCGAAGTGAGAAGTTCAAGAAGGGACTTGTCAAGCTCATCAAGGATATGAAGGTGGGCGATCCCAGGGACAGGTCCACTACTATTAGACCTCTACACGCCGAGGCTGGTGTACGCAATGATCTAGCCAATGCAACCCCTTATGGCCTGGGTGGTGCTGTTGCTTCCTCCAACGTTGAGCACGCGAAAAATGGTTGCTTTGAGGCTTGAGAGCGGCATGGTGTTTATCAATTCTGCACTCAAAGCCAGCCCTGCTATTCCGTTTGAAGGTGTTAGAATTCTGGCTACGATAGGGAGCTGTCTGAGCTCGGCTTGCACGAGTTTGTTCCCCAGAAGTTGATCCGCGTGCATGAGAAGTACTTGTAGGCAATTGAGTGAGTGGGAATGAGGAATGGGGGGATCTACAGTGATAATATGAAAGCAATGATATATGCAAATTTGCGAATTGACTTTATAGCATCTACTCTAAAGCGAGGGATGAACCTGGCAGATATTTGAGTCCAGGGTTACGTTTTGGCTGCTAAATAGGGTGATACCGGTATAAGCCAATCACTTCTATATAACGAAAGGATGCCTTTGCCTGCATTATCCCCTGTCTTTTATTCAGCTCTAGAATTGGTATCAAAAGAAAGAACCTACTGTATTTTATCAATAGTTTAGCATTGAAAAACTTTCATAGGATCCTCCGCGATGCTTTACGTGTAGCTTCCTGCACGCCCGTCTTAAACACTCATCTTGAGCACCGCCTGTACATTCAGTAAGTTCCGCCCCACAGCGCCCAATTCGGCAACCAAGAGGCTTGAGCTTTCATTTCATTCACTCCAGGTCTCGATAAACATTCATGTTACTTCAACTCCACCACAACCGTAGTATTCCCTACTCTCCACATCATCTACCATGGTATGTTTACATCCTCTTCTCAATTCTTTCTCTTTCCCTCTAGTGTCTGACTCCTGCGCCCTTTGCAGAACAAAGACTCCTGCTTCACCTTTGTGCATATGCACCGCCCCGGAGACGCTGATCTCTTCGAGGACTTTTGCAAGGATAAGCTCCCCGACGATGAGATCTACGTGCCGCCTCAGCACCGGCCTATCAACCCGGAGGACGAGGACGACGTCGTGCCGGACCAGCATGCCGCCTTTGGCATTCAGCGCGCGACGCAGCGGGTCAAGGAGCCGGCGTGGAAAGATCTAGGTCTGTCGGACTTGATGAGGAAGGGTCCCGGGCCAGAGAGCAAGTCTAGTGGCCCGAGCAAGGCAGCAAAAGCGCTGCCGCGGTGAATGAATCTTATGCACGAGACGAGATGTGATAGGACTGTGATGATGGAATTTTGCCTGTGTCGGAACAAGGGAACGAGCGTGGCGTTTTGGAGGGTTTTTGTTCATGGATTGGATTTTGTTTCACGCGATGCTCTTGTTCTCTCAACGCTTTCAATACAGAAATATAGAAATATCATAAAAAAATACTCCACGGTTCAAATGGCTCTGAACCGAGATATTCATCTAAACAGACGATTGCTAACCGTGCTATCAACTCCAAAACTCCATCCCATGCCCATCTTTCAACTCCGCCCTTCCAGCCTTGAATGAAACGGAACCCACATCAGCTTTTCGCCAGGAAAGCCTCTCTCTCTACCACCTCACTTCGGAACTTGACCAAAAACACCGTCTTCCCCGGCCACATTTCGCCCTCACCAACCGTGTGTGCCGTCACTCTAGCGGGGAAATCTGCACCGTCACAAACCCCTTCTACCACGCCTGCCACAAACGCCGCGCAATTCAGCTGGCTCATTTCGCGTGGCACACTGATGTACTGATTCACCAGAGGCTCGTTGTCAATAATCATGTACTCGTCCGGCTTCTCGGCGTCGGTTGACTTTTCCAGCCTGTCCGCCTGCCTGCCGAAGAGGTGCTGCCATACGTTCTGCTTGATGAAATGGAGGAGGGCGACGATATTTTGAGGTCGCAGCTGCGTGCGTGGGGGTTCACGGTAGAGCAAGAGATCGAGGAGCTTGATGCCTATGGAATGACCCTGAACGTTGAGTCTGAAAAAGGGAGAAAGAACTATGTCAGTACCTGTCGGCGGAAACCACCCTCTGGGAGGCAAACGGGCGGGACGGTGGACGTACCGATGTTCCAACTCTTGGATTCCCTTGACGCGCTTCTGCGCATACGTCACCATCTCGGAGAACAAGAAGGCAAAGCTGGCCTGGCTGAGCTCGGCCGTCTTGGTGCGATTCAGCGGGCGGTGGTAGATGGTTTTGCCATTGCTGGGCACGCGCAGGCCCGAATCTTTGCCTGTAGAGGCGCTTGTGGGTAGTGACGACATCCTAGGGCTGGTGTTCACGGCGTCAAGTAGCGGCGCATTGCTATCCTGTCGATATCAGGCGTTTCTGGAGGATGCGGCGGGTTGAGGACGGCTGATGATTGGCACTCTTTACTCTCTGAGAGCTGGCGAGGCTAGGAGCTTGAGATAAGGCCCACTGTATCATTGGGACGTGGGGTTCTGTCCTTTCTGTGGACTGGCTGTAAGTGGTTTGTAAGTAGGTACAAGTATCTCGTACTCCGTGTGGAGTACGTACTAGTACCTGCCTATCGCGCGTATCCTGCGAATTACAGGGAAGGTAGAAAGCAAACCCACAGAACAACCTTCCCTCCTAGATTCTGAACAAATCTGGAAGTACTACAGAATTATCATTACTCTGTAAGAAAAGGAAGCTAAAAAGAATTAACCTATGGATAGCATGCCCAAACCCAAGTCATATGAAAACAAAGCAAGATGTATCAGAAAACATGAATGCCGTCCGCTTTGGTGAGCCACCGCGTATGCTATTTTAATAGTGCTTGCGCTCCTCGAACCACATGCCTTCAAACTACATGCCTTCGAACCGTGAGACCTAGAATCCTCTATCCTAGCAGCGCATCTGCCTTGCCTCCCCTGAGCCGCCAAGAGAACAAAGAACAAAAGAGAACTATACCTAGGATTCGCCTTACTGCACTGTTGACACCTTGGAGTTGGCCTCCTTCTGCCGCAGCAAAGCCTCTACCCACCCTGACACTTCGTCCAATGCTCGGCGTGGACACTTCTTGCGTTTGAGTAGGAACCCTTGAATCTCTGCGGGCGACAAGACGCCCTCTGGGATCTTGCGCCCGAACTCTTCTGAAATCCTCTTCATCTCGTCTGCAGTGATGCCATCGAGTTCCTCGGCGACATTCTTTGCGGCTGGCTGTCCGCTAGAGATTGCAGTCGGCCCTTCTCCGCTCGCTGGCTCCCTGGGTCGAGACGCCTCATACATTCGATGGAATAGCTCTGCAGCCTGAATACTGCTGGCGTTGCTGAACTTTACCTGCACATCCACTCGACCTGGACGAATCAGTGCCTCGTCAAGGGCTTCGGGTTTGTTGGTTGTCATGATGAGAACGCGGCCTTCGTGGGACGCTACTCCATCAATGGCATTGAGGAGCCCCGACAAGGATATGCCATCCGGAACGATGCTACTCTTCTTATTCATATCTTTTCTCCTGGAACGCTTTCTTTTCGACTTTGATTCGCGGTCACTCTCCGATTCATCATCGCTGACGTCGTATTTGTCATTGTTCTTCTTCTTTTTCCTGTCCTTGCTGTTCTTCTCTTCGGCCTTGTCCTCTGCTGGTTTCCCCTCATCATCTTGGTCTAGTTCCCGTCGCAGTCCCGCCGTGTCAATGTCCTCGAGGAGGACAATGCATCTTCGTGGTAACTTGGTGAACAGGGTTGCCAAATCTTCCTCATTCACCCCAGCATCTTGCAGACTAATGACGTATATATCAATGCCAAAGACACCCGCTAGCGCAAAGGAGAAGCTAGTCTTTCCAGTCCCTGGCGGTCCATGGAAAAGGTAGCCTCGTCTCAGCGGGATGCCGCGGGACGCGTACCATCTCGGGGTCAACGGATGCAGATACTCATTGATATCAGCCAATATATCATGCTTTTCGTCGGAGTCGAGCACAACTGTCGACATGGGACGTACGGGGCGTCGTGCGACTTGCTGCCACATGTTATGATCTCGCCGCTGCTCCTTGGCCCTCGGACGGTAGATGGTTGTCTTCTGACGAGTATCATTATAGTACAGCGCTTTGGCATCTGCAAGAAGTTGCTTGATAGGATCTGAGCATTGTTAATACCAACGGGCCAAGATAAACAAGGACGTTTTTGATGTGCTCACCTATAGAACGGCCAAAGCACGAAATTCGGACTTCCTCGAGGTCCTTCATCGGGCCGCCCCAAGAACGGGTGTTCACGAACGACTCCTTTTTCCTATGGACTCGAAAATAGGTCCCTTTGTGCCAAAACGCCGTCGATCCCATGGCAGGGACAAACCTAGGGCTCTGTGTACGAGTGTCATTAGTTCGATTAGCCCTTACTATCCCAGATATTCAAATTCATATCCACAAGAGAGAGGAGAATTGGTTGCGTACCGATCTGGCTGCATGATTAGAGAAATTCAGGTACACCTTGTTGCCACCGCCCCCTTCGCCACCGTCCGTCCAGAGCAGTGCGTCCTCAACGTCTTCTTCCTCCTCCCACGCACTCTTCCAGACTGTCTGAGCCATGAGATACTGATTGTTCTTGATGCTAGGTTGATTAGATAACCACTTCATCAAATGCAAGTATATGTGGTCATCCTCAGATATATGCATGGCACACATGAGATAGCTGTCGACGAATCCTTGAACGTAGTCATAAATCTGTGAACCGATCTTGAGGACGCCCCATAGGAAACCGAAGATGGCCAGCATCATGGAAGGATCCAAACCAAGATTTGTGCCCAAAAGCCGATGGACGAAGAGGACAAGCTGCGTGAGAGGCGATGCATGGCTAGCAGTAGTGAGAAGGGTGTCCATCATGCCGCTTGCCGGAAAAGGCACAGTCGAGTCGCTGCTTTCACTCCCAATGTCTGCCCCCCTGATGTTGGTAGAAAATGATGATGCGTTTAATGACGATGCATTCGCAACCGGTACGTGGAAGATGGGAGGGAGTCCCATCCTGCTGAAAGAAGACACGATAGATATAAGTGGCGTCATCGCTGAAGCCGGGAAGACGAGAATGAAATAGGTAAGGAAACAAGAAAACAAGCTAATCAGTTTCACCAGGTCCTATATCACAAAGAAAGAGACCGAAACGTGAATAAGAAAGAGTGATCAAGTTGTTTGTGTGGCTCACAATCAGAAGAACGAGAGGCCTCTAATGATCAAACGCATGGCAAGCTTTTCATCGGTTTATCGGAGATAAATCTTGAATTTTTTCTTTCTTTCTTGATGAAACAAACACAACCCCAATATACAACTGAACTAAAAGTCTAGGCAGCTTATTTATGACGAAAGAGAGCTGGCAGTCTGAAGAGGGTAGATAGTTCCTGGCGCATTCTCAAGCCCCGACACTAACACATAAGGGAACTTTCAGTGGCAATACTTTGTACTTCGTCGAACAAGTCTGTCAAATAACCCACATGTCGCCACCAACTCGGCGCATCGGCGCGGACTATACACGCAATGCAACCCAAGAAACGCGAGATCGGTTCTCCGAGATGGATTGGCTTCCGTATCCGACCAACATCATAACCTGCCATGCCATATTAACTATGGATACCACACCTCTTTAGAACCAACACTGGGCGGCTATTTCCCCCACTCATGAATGCCTGACCCTGGGATAACTTGGATTATTTCAGCAAGGCTTAGCCGCCGGAGAGACGGCAGAAGGATCCTACGGACTCCTATTCAGTGCTCCTTTATGACTTTTCACTGACGCCGCTCTTGCAATGTAATCGAAGGCGTTTGGGTATACGCTGACAAAAAACGGCCGATGTCAGAACGGTGATGATGGGATAAATTAGACGTGATTAGGAGGAAGATACTATACTGAGACCAAACCTGGCAAGACCGACAGTCGAGCAAACGAGATGCAAGGAGATCCAACCAGCATATTCAAAGACGAGCTCTTATATGCCACGTAGTAGGTATTACATATCATCAGCTATGATGCAGGACCGCCATGCAGACATCGGCGTTAAGTGATGCCATCAGCGACATGAGTATCGAAACAGTGCGTACACATTGTCCTACCGCTATTTACAACCAGCCCACGTTACCGAAGCTATATAACAGAGTCATCTTTGGGCTGAGTCCTCCGCCCGCGTATGTCATGTCTTTTCGACGTTTGGGCCCCCGTTTTGGGCCTGGCCATGAGAAGGAGAAGGATGAATGGAACTTTGTCGGGCGCCATTCCTCCTGCAACTACAGAAGCGATGTATGTTGGCCCTATTCTTCCATCTTCGGCCTTCCCATCATGAGTCGCATTGCATGCCACCGGCCTTGGAGAGAGCCGCACTCTCGCTTGCATGAGAGCAGCCAGCAGGGATCAATTGAGCCGCTAGTTTCGGTATCACCCAACGTGCCTCTAGCTCTCACCGCATGCTTATGCCCATTCTGAAGTCTTTTTTTGTGTGAACAGCTGCCATCATGTTTGGCATCCGAGCAATACAGGGTGCAGCATTCAGGTCTCAATGCCGCTCACCCGCGCGCGTGTCTTATGCGGCGTCTCATGATTGAAGCGCTGTCACACCTCGGCTAATCCTAGAGTAGCGATTATGGGCGCTCACGCATACATAGGTACGACCAACATGCATACTAGGTACTTAACGATAACCCGCCGACGCATTTGTGGAAACGCCACAAGTCGGATCGGTGAGAGCATCGTATTTGGGCTTCTCGCTATTACCCAGCATTTGCCCATGACGATCGAAGCGCACCTTTGGCCCTTGTGATCCGCGGGCTAATCCCAATGGGCTGGATCGACGAATGGAGAACCATTTCGGAGTCGGGATGGAGTGAGTAGGAAAGAGTGCGTTTGCTCTCGACAGCATAGGTCGCGACATACATGTCACAGCGCCGCATCTTACATACTTTCTCTTTGCTCCACAGATGGAGAATACTAGTGGTATGTTGGTATGCATAATAAGTGCGCCGTACAAGCAACCAACTCCAATCCTGTAATTTTGTCTTGGGTATAGCACGGCTGTTTTGCGCCCCCCCCCCCCCCCTACTTTGTCCAGCTCAGCCCCAAAATTCACCTTGGCTCATCCATGATGCTGCCCAAGTGTGCTCGTGTGCTGGTAGTACATGCATACGTATATTCCTGTAGGACAAGAGTCTCTCTGACTCTCTGTTCATCTAATATTAGGCAGTAATGTGTAATACTGCTGCTACTAATGCAAAATATCCCAGATGCCAGCTGCCAACAACAGCTTGATTTACTGGTCACGAAATCAGGTCACGTCTCTAAGTGACGCCGTCTAAGCCAGGATCCTTCCGACCAATCCTTCTCATCTTTTCTTTTTCTTCAAGCCTGGGCTTCTGTCTGAGCCTCTGCAGTCTCTTCGAGTTTCGCCTCTGCTAGCTTTTCCGCCAACGCCGTTGTGACTCCCTCTGGGTCTGCTCCGTCGTTTTCGGTTGCCGAGGGTGCCTCATCAGCGGTGTACTTGAAACCCGTAATGCTCAAGTCTGTGCCGCCGGCAAGGTATTCCTCTGATTCACCAACGGCCTTTCCAGCGGCGGCCCACCTCGCCAATCTCTGCTCTCGCTTCTGCTTGCAGAGCTCGTTGAGGGCAGGCCAGTACGTCGCGTGGTCGTACTCGAAGTCTAGGTCACCGTTCCAGTCGGAGCTCCACAGCTGCTCCGCCGGGACGTACTGCTTCATGTCCTCGTTGAATTTGAGCTTCTCCCGCGTCACGGGGTCAATAAAGGGAGTGATGATTTTGAAGAAGCCCTGCACAAGCCATGGCACTGTAAGACAGAAGGAGAAGAGAAAAAAGTCTTTGCGTTAGCCCCAAGCTTCTTTATTTGTCTGTTTGTCCACCACATATCAAGGCCATAGAAAGGACATGCCACGACAAAAAAAACTTACCATTGATGATGAGTGCTTTACCCAACCTTTCGGGATAGTGGTTCTGCAAGATGTGCAACACCTCTCTAGCCGTCGACACGGGCACGCTGGTATTCTGCCTCTGCTTGCTGGGCTTGAAGTTGATCATCAAGCTGAGCATCTCCACACCGGGCGGCATCATGTCCACCACCCTCTCCACCATGTAGAACAGGTGTTGAATCTGCCTTGGGCTGGAATCTGTGTTCTGCCGGCCCGGGTTTAGGTACTGACAGGGCCTCCCCTGGCGGTCAAAGCCGAGGATGATTTGCTTGCCCGTCTCCTGCTCGGGCGAGATGTGCTCCGGGGTGAAGTCATCGATGCCGTATTCCCGCCGCCATGCCAGCGTCGACAGCAGCCGCTTGGCTGCATCGTCGACGGACCATTTGGTGGCCCGGAGATAGCGCAGCAGGCACTCCCGCGTGAGCCACGCAAGCTCGCGATCCGTCAGAGGGCCCGACTTGTCCTTTTCCTTGTCGCACTGCACCTCCGTAAAGGCCTTGGCCTTGGCTAGCAGCGCCTCATACTTGGTCTGCTGCTCCGCCGTGAGCTCTGGTCGAGGCACCGGTTTGCTGTCTGGCGTGGGTGCCGGGATAGGCGTCTTCCTGGGTCCATTTGGTGTTGCTTCTGCCGCCGCCATCTTTAAATGCCCTTTTTTTGTATGACGCGACTAGATGATGCACGCAATGCAGTATTTTTTTGCAGAATCCAGACGTCGATGAATGCCAACAACCGCCCGATGAGAGATAGAGATCCGATGAGAAGTCTTATCGCAGGCGAATCTATCTCACTCTCACACACCCCCTTTTGCTTAGCCTCGTTGTCGCCACCGGTTGCAAACGTCGCCGGACAGAATTGAAGTTTCCACCTTTCAGCTGTGGCCCGCGACTTCTTCTCAATCTAAAAGATAAAAAATAACAGAAAAAGCCGACCGCTTCTCTCTAAATCAAATCAAGTCTAATGTGAATGAAAAAAAAACGGGATATACTCGTCAAAAGAATAACAGGAACAAGAATGGGGAAAAAAGAAAAAGGCGTTTTTTAAAGCTCAAGGTATTTTAACATTGCTAGCCCAGATTCAACGCCCCCGACCGCTTTAATTTCCACTGATAGTCCGATCCCCCTGCTTTCCGACCATTTTTCTTTTTCTTTTTCGGGTCATGAACGACCGCCGAGCCGCGCCAGTCACGCCTTTCGTATTCGGACTTTTCCGCAATCTCCTTTCCGCTTGTTACTTTTACGATCCAATATCTGACACCAGTGACATGACAGTAGGTAAGTCATATTTGTGGTGATGACATGGCTGCCTCCTTTATTCCCATCAGTGTCTTTTTATGAAGCATCCTTTTAAATGTCAAACAGCTTCTTTAATAGGGGACGCTTGTCGTATTCATTTATACGACTTTTTTTGAATAACATTTATTTCACCATGACATATACATGAAATGCCTTATTACCATGTAAATGCAACTTCGCCTCAAACATAAACAATCCTAGCTATCAGCGACATACTCCCAGTATAAATCGCAAAGCCAAGAAATGCCATATATTATTCATTGACCATCTCACACTACTCTCAGCCTCAAAAAATAAAGAATGATTTAAGCCAAAGAAACCATGTCCTCCGCTCTTATTACCAACATTAAAGGTAGAAGGGGAAAAAAGTGTAAATCTGTCTACTCCTACTCCTGCTATATACCACCAAAATTAAACTTGACCAGATTAATCGTCCCTGTTACTCTCTGAGAACGCTCCCATCGCTAAAGAAAAAAAAATGATGCCGGCTTTCTATAGAGACTTTCTTCTTCTTTCGTAACGCTCATCGACTTTCTCTCACTTTTTCTACGCCTTTGAACCAGAAAAAAAAAGATGTGCGACATTTTCCCTTCCCTCCCTTGATATTTTTTTTTCTCTCTCTTTCGCGCGCCCCATCTTTCCTTTGTGCCATATTATACTCTTTGTCGTTTCACCAACCTGCCAGGCGCCGCCGTGTGTATCCCCCCATGGGATATACCATGCATTAAGTTAGATGAATGGAAAAATCCAAATTAGTACCCTGCCCTGCCCCTGCTAGGGCTCCTGTGTGTCTTTCGTGAAGCTCTCTCTTGTATTAATTGTTGGCTCGTCGCCGCGTCATAGCCGCAGATGTTTGTCAGGTAAAATAGTCTATTCATCCTCCAGTCAGTGGATGTTCCCTTGATGTATTATCACGAGGTCTAGAAGAAAAAAAAAAGGAGGAGGGGTGGTGGTAAAAAGGAAGGGGGACGAGTTCTTACTTCTCCTCAGCCAGCTCCCTCTGCCGTACATCTTCAAACCCTTGCTGGCACTGCATCCAGGCAGCGGCTCTCTCCTTCGGTCTAATCTTCTTGACCCAAAGGCGAAAGTTTCCTGTTACTGGCCGGTGGTCGCTCACCCTCACCTCGTGCCGTCTATAGTCCAGCTGCTGCACTCGGCCACGCCCTCGAAACAGCAGCCGATCACACCATGCGGGACTCCTTCTCTTCTCACTGGTATCGTACGTATCTGTGCCGACATCGTACTTGTACGTTGGTGCAAAAGTGATGGGTAGCTCTTCAAAGGCACGCAGTCGCAGAGCCGGATTCCGCCGGCGCGCTACGAGAAGCTGATCGCGCTCGAGCAGCTTCGCCAGGTTGTTCTGCTCCACGGCTTTGACCACCGTATCCCGAGACATGGTATCAATGCGGTAGTTGAGATCGCCATTGAGGATGCAGAGTTCGTGATCGAGAATCATGCTGCCGTCTCCGCCACCGCTAAATGAATCGATCCGGATCTCCGGATCTCGTTCCACGGGGAACAAGCTGGCCTCGAGAATGGCTGCGGCATCATTGTGGCGTGAGCTGGCCTGGGACTGACCGGCCGCCAGATGGCAGTTGATGAAACAGAGGGACGTGTCGTCTATCTGGAATCGCACGGCCACGGCACCTTTGTTCCCATGAAGACCACCCATGCCTCGTTTCACTTCGGCGCCGCTCAGGTTCGTAATTCTGTCTCTCAACGACGACTTGACGAATATACATGTGAACAGGCCCACCATGGGTGCAGTGTGGAGCAAGTGATAGAGATCGTCAGCCGGCATATAATCGTCTAGAGTCTTGAGCAAAAAGTCTCTCCAGTCTCGATACTGATGGCTCATTCGTTCCTGGTCCGGCCCTTCCTTCTTTTTGGATTTCAGCAGTCGCTTCGCAGTCGCGGTCTTGTCTTCGAGATCCACGAGTTCTTGGAATCCAAAGATGAAGATATCCGGCGAGCCGCTGGACTGCAAAAGCTCCTGGAAGAAGGTGGCATCGCCATCCGAGTACCGGAGACTGTGAGGAGTGGACGCGCCCGCGTTCCATGTAAAGACCATAGCCTTGATTTCGTCAAAGTCACAGTACGTCGTGTCCTTGGACTTCATCTCGTCTTCAAGCCAGTCGTCTTGCAGCAGGCCGTCCCACACTTTGATCCGGCTATCTGCGCCGAGGGAGACTACTTGTAGGTGGTCTAGCTGATAGGGGCTGGCGGGATCAGCCTTCATCTTCAAAATCGTATTGTCATGCGCCTGCCATTCCTTCAAAACGACCCATGGCGTCTGGGCCACATCATATACACAGACTTTGCCGGTATTGTATCCGGCCCAGATGTACTGGCCCACGCCCGCAAGCGTATTGATCTTCCACGTGCTGATGTTGACAATGGTTTTGCAAGAATAATCAGAAGTGGAGAAGATGCTAATCTTTCCGTCGACATGTCCCAAGAAGACTTTGCCCGGGTAAGCTTTCATCAGGGTCCCTGAGGTTATGTCTCCCGCCCCTTCCACCGTGATGGGCCTCGCCAGTACCTGGAAGGAGGTGTGGTTATCTCGAGTGGGGGCGAAAATGCGTAGCTGCTTTCCAGTTGCGTGCCAGAGCTCATCTCCAACCACCATTGAAAAAGTTTCGTTCTTGGGCACCTTGAAAGTCTGGTGCGGTGGATTGTTCAAGTTCGGCTCTCCATCGCTATCCGCGCCCCAGACGTGAAGATTTCCCCCTTCATCGATAGTCCATAGCTCATTTAGATGTCGATATATCCTGGTAACTTCGGATCTCCCGTGAACGCCCGCTTTACTCGTCAGTATACGCTGTGACGGAACATCAACCTCCATAATCTCCCCAAGGTTGGTGCCGATCCATATCTTGGAGCCATCACTGTCAGGGTGCGCAGACGGTTTAAATGACACGGCCGTGGCCTTTACGCCCTCCGTATGAGCTAGGCTGATAATTTGCTCCCCGTCTAGAATGCTCCACACCCTGGTCAATGGACCGCTCGTGCAAACGTACTGACCACAAACATCGAAAATACGAGGATCGTACTTGGGCTGAATTTCGTAGCAGCCTTTCTTGATATATGGAGGCCTGCGATTAGTGCTCGAGCTGTCTGGATATGTTGTTATCTGGGTTGGAGGTTCGGACTTGGGCATAACGAGCGCTTCATTCGTAGTGGGCGCTGGGAGGACTCTTGCAACTGGTGCCGGAGAATGGCGAGCATCTAAGGCGGCATGATCTGCCGCTACATCCATTGTCATAGACCGGCCAGGCATCTTACCAGATGACGCCGGTAACGGTTGAGAGAGAGGGTTGGAAACAACTCGATTCGTGCCGGATGGCGGAGGCGGAGGAGGTGGAACCGAGATAGCTTTCTGCGCATTATTGGGAGCTGGTGGTCGTGGTGGCTTGAGAGGCGCCTTCACCGTGTGATTTAATGTCGGCTGCGAGGGCGCATCAACAGTCTGTGGCCGCGCGGGTAAAGCAGGGCGGACGTCGCCTGTCAGCTGAGGAGTAACGGGGGTATTGGTATTGAAGCCGTTGGGCTCCCCTTCACGCGCCTTCTTTCGCACGGACATGGAGTGGCGGACGGCGGGCTGCTCAAACGCCTCCGCGATTTGTTTCGCTCTACTCGGCGCATCATTCTGCTGTTGCGGCCTAGGTCGCACAGGTAGCTCTGGAGGGGTCTCCTCCTCTTTGACGGCCGGGCTAGTAGGTCGGCTGCCAAAGGGAGAAAGAGTTTCCTGAGAAATGTTTGGCCTCTGTGCAAGCGGCCTTCCTCTTGTCTCCGGCGGGGCAGGCACCCGCGCAGAGACTTTTTCTGATCGTGAAGCCGGCGGCGGTGGAGGCGCAGGCTTCCCTTCCTTTTCTCGCTTCAACTCGGCAGACCGTCTAGGCGGAGGAGGCGACGGAGGCACGGAGGCTCCTTGCTTCGGCGATCGCGGAGTTGTAGCACCACTTGTTCCGCCGGTAGGAGTGAGTGGTCGGCTCGGTATCTTGAGCGGCGTAGGGGATCGGCTAGGCGTGGCGGAGACGGCAACTGGATCCAAGAACGGCGACTGGTCTCCAGGAGCAGTGTTCATAGCCCCCTTGGGAGGCGACTGAGGTGGTTGAACGGTGACTGCAGGCGGATGAACGACAAGCCCCTGAGTCTTCGCTGCAACAGGCGGTGGCCGCGTAGAGAGAGGACGCGGCGGCAGCGGCGCCCCTCTTTCCTGGTTTGCGGGAGAGGCCGTAAACGCTCGGTCTTTCAGAATTGATGGTTTCGCAGGAGTAATGGGACTGGCGGGTGTAGCTTCTTGGGGGGTCTTGAGGTTGCGCAATCTGTCTGGCTTCGGCGCCGGAGAGACATTTCGAGGTTGAGGTGGAGGAGGATGCTGCGTCTGCGGCGTGGGACTGGCTTTGTTCATATTCTCGAAACGGGCAAGAAGGGAAGAGACGGGCCTCTAGCGGAGAGAGAATGGTGGCATCAGTACCGAAACACGGACAAGGTAAAGAAAAGAAGAGGCAACTCACAATGGAGGTGCCATCGGTCCCGTTGCTCTCGGCCTGATCGCTGGATGAAGACATGATTTCTTGACGGCGGGGTCCTGGGCAAGACTACCCATTACACCCACAGCTTGGTCGCCTAACAATGGATCATACGCGCATCAGGCGATGAAGCAAGTCTCTCGCAGAGCACACGGACAAGTGGTCGACGATGTGCCGGTTCTTTGTGGAAACACGGACGTGGAAATCGGTGCGGTCTAAGGGGAACTCTGCGAGGGGCCGAGGGGATCGCGGTGACGAACCGGAATTCGATGAGACGGTGTCGAAGGTGAGATGCAGCCTCGCCGGGGGAGGAGGGGGGACAGGGGCATGCGGGTGCTGCCCGATAGTTTCTGGACCAGCTGCCGCGGCGCCAAAGGTCTGGACATTCACGATACAGAAAAAAAAAGGGGGCTCCTGCAGCTGTCCTGGTGGTGGAAAAAAAGTTACAGAGACTCGACTCGCTGGAGGTGCTTGCGTGTCTTTAGAACCACCCCAAGTTGGGACGGATGATCTATGTCATATCCAGAAAACGGGCTTTTAATTAGCACTGTAAGGGCCATCTCGGTAACGCTGCCCCTGTACAGTGTGAGCTTGCCGCTACCCTGCCCTGTGAATCAACGCCCCCACCCGTGGCGTCTGAGCGCTAAAATTGGCCTAAATCACCCCCCCATAGACGCCCCCCGAGAAGCCCTCCAGGGCCCTGCGAGGGCCTCTACCGGAGCCTCTGACGCTCACATGCGCGGCAGCTGAAGCCACCAAAGCGAAGCGCTAGAAGCCCGCAGCTGATGTTAGCTTTGCGACATCGATCCCTGTAGGGCCAATTACAGTTGCAGATACCGAACAGATCGAGGCGTTTCTACGCCGAGCTTCTTTGGGGTCGGACGACTTTCTGCTACTTTGCTCAACCTTGCATCCTTCTGCCGCCATTATCGCGATACTTTTTCAAGATTTGTGCAATCGCCTCAAAAACCGCAATAATGAACACTGTGAGTGTCTTTTGGGTCCAGACATAGAAGCTTATGTACCTATTTTTTTTTCCTAACACAAGACATAGGTGAAATCTTTCTGGTACGGAGCTCGCTATCCCTGCTTCCATTCATCGACATTCTGCTAACAAGACACTTTCTTTTTTCTTGGGGTCCAGGCTTGGATGGGGCTCCCTCTGCATCGGTATGGATGCCAAACAGACGACTTCCCTTTCATCAAAGCTTCCTCCAGCTGATATCCCATCATAGCCGGTGGCGGAGCCTACTACTTCGCCAAGCAGCAAATCCGAGCTGATCGCCAGGCCAAACTCGAAGCCCACCGCCAGAAGCAGGCAGCCAACAAGCGCCTGGAATACGAAGCTTCGCCTTCCGGAAACACCGAGGCGGGCAACGGCGGCCCTGCCAGGACCGACAACGTCGGCTCGCCAAGTCAAGAGGCCAGTAGTGATCCGGCGCCGACCAGGCATGCCCCGGCAACAGAGTCGGAGCGAGTAGGTGAAAAGAGCAAATACGAGAGCAACGTACCCTATCGCACTCGCAAAGGAGATCGATTTAGTTGAACGAGAATCCAGAAAGACGGGGAGGAAGTCTAGGCTTTGGAGTCTATGCTGGGCATTTTGTACATTATCTTGGCGCGAAAAATTAACCTGTTAGCAGGGCTGTATATAATCCTGACATGTTCCAGGTGTTAAATTTGTTTGCGGATGAGATGATGCCCGAGATTGAACTAGGTAGAAGTGATAAATCTCTCGGAAGGCATACATAAGCGCTCCGTGGCAGCACCGAGAGGCGACACAAGCTCAGGTGCGCGTAGTATGAGACTGCATATTTGACCGGTGTCACTTGAAGCATTATCCCATCTGTTGATCCTTTTTGCATTTTTGAAGCAACGTTACTACTTTAGCAAATTCCGATCCTACTCTTAAAAACCTGATATCTGGCCATTGGGACCTTGGTGCTGCTCCATGTTGCCAGTATGGTCGATGACACTACTAGTACTTTCTCCTTGAAGCTGCAATTATTCCATCACCTGTTGCTATTGCTGCCATGAGCTGAGCTCCGGCAAGCGCAACACGTTGCAAAGTGACGTCCACTTCCGAAGTTCTTCCGAGCCTGCGACAAACTCCACCAGCTCGAGCTGCCCATGAATGAATCCCTGAGCTTCCTCCAACCACTCCCCAGCAACATTTCCCCGTCATTTGGGCTTAGGAAACGACAGCTGCTGCAGGGTCGCGCAATCGCCAACAATGGTGTCTCCTGAGCTGGCCATCACAAAGGCGACACTGTCGGCGACTCTGTTCCGCGCTGATCCCAATTCTCTGGACCGCGCCGCAGTAGAAAGCTTCTTCTCGTTGTTAGACGAGACCCTCGTCCAGTGCTCTCGCCAGAACGTCCAGGTTTGACCCATTTGCTCGCAAGCATCTGCCACACTCGCGCTCAGACTACTAAACTTGCCTGGGTAGAAATGCAGGGTCTTGATAGTCGAGAACATTGTCCCATCCACCGCACGCTCTGCAGCCTTGGGCAAGTTCTGGGCTGTGCTGTCAAAGAATCTGGCTGTGGAGAATGATGGCAAGCGCCCTAGTATCAAGAGACGGAGACTGCATCTCCTCTACATAATCAATGATGTCTTGTTCCACGAGGTGGTGCGCAACAACAACCGAAAATTTGGGCAAGTGTGGAATGGAGTCCTGCCCGCATTGGTTGGGAATGCGGCTGCCTTTGACAACTGCCCCAAGCACAAGACGAAGATTCACAATTTGATCAATCTGTGGGAGGAAAAGGAATACTTTTCACCCGAAATCGTCACTCAGCTTCGCACAGCCCTCGCCAATGGCTCCGCCGAGATCACCGCTGTCAACCTTCAGCTTTCAGAGAGCTCACTGAAGCTGGCCAAGGACGCGCCATACATCTTGCCCACGTTCCACGGAGACGCCTCTATACCGTGGTACGATCTGCCTGCCGCTACTTGGCTGCCACACATTACGCCGAATTCTTCTAGACCCATGGTTCCTGACCAAATCCGCCCCATTCAATTGGCGGGAGGGCCTGCGGAGAAGCAGCTCGTAGAAGCCGTCAAGACTCTCTTGAAAGATGCGGATTATATCTACTCGAAAGACAGTGAGCTCAATGACGACCCGCATACGGGCCTTAGTGAGCTGGGTGAGCGCATTATCCTGGACGAAATTACCGGCGAGGTCGTTGGCGGAGAGAGTTACTACGGATGGTCACGTCAGTTCTGCGAGCGTATGAGGGAGAGATTAAAGAAGTCTTCAAAGTCCTCGGCAGAACGTTCTCAGTCCAGATCGAACAGGGGATCGAGGACGAGGTCAAGGAGCCTCTCACGAGATAGGTCTCGGAGCTCTTCTCCCCCCTCGTTCAAGAGGCCTAGACTTTCGTCGCGATCTAGAAGTCGCAGTCGTCAAAGAGATAGGTCATACGACCATAGCCGCAGTCCCAGTAGTAGTCGCAGTCGCAGTCGCAGCTACAATCGCGGTCACAACCGAAGCCGCAGCTACAGCCGCGACAGTCGAAGTCGAAGTCGAAGTCAAAGTCCTAGCCGCGAACGGCATCGAGATGGCGACCGTAGTCGCAGCCGTGGCCGTCAGAATTCGGAGCGAGGTTACGGCAGCACTAGCGAGCGGCCTGACTCGAGGTATCACTCGCAGCCGCGGCCGTATAATGACCGACCACCTCCGCCTCCTCCTCCTCCGCCTCCTCAACCATCTCATGCGCAGCCTCCTCTGCCGGGACCGTTTCCTCCTACAGGCCCAAGGTTTCCGGGGGCTCAAGTCCCGCTTCCGCCTCCTCCGCCTCCCCTACCCCCACACGGAATCCCACCTCCGTGGCAACATGGCGGTATAGCTGTACCTCCTCCACCTCCACCTCCTATGCCATATGGCAGCCCTCCGAACAGATGGTACAACAATCCCGCTGGTGGGGGCCCCATGATGAATCAACAGATGCCCTCAGATCAGGGATTCGCGCATCAACAGCATCAAGGCTACGGACAAAACTTTGCCCATGGCCGTGGCAGCAGTAATTACAGGGGCCGTGGAAGAGGCGGCTATGGCCGCGGTAATTATCGGGGGCAATATTGATCGCCCACCACCATCGTCCCATCACGAACGATGTTAAGTGTGTGATGCGGCGCTCTAGCTACATAGCCATGGCACTGTTAAGGGCCCATGTTGAGAATTTTTTCTTGTAATGATATTATATCTCGAATCATGAGACGAATACTGGTTCTCGAGACCAAGACATGAACTGTACTACTAGATACCTTTGACTATTGAATTCCAATTTAAAACTTTTGACGAGATGATTCAACGAGACTAGATTATTACTTTGCCTCTCCGAGTCGTTAGGATTCAAACGCGAATTGAATTGAACAAATCGAAAAAAAAAAAAACTAACATGAAAGCAAATAGTCTATCCCACATATCCTTGCAGCTCTCCCACAACTTACTAACCTAGCAAACCTCGCCCCATCATCATCCTTCCAACTACGAGAGAAGAAAAAGGTCCCCCCGCATTTTTCCCCCCTTCACTCTCCCTTGACATGGCAAATACAGCCGCTGTCTATTCAGCATGTAAACTCCCGCTTTAACAACGTATCTGGCATCCATGTGATAAGATACGTTCTGAAACTTATCTCTCTCTCTTCTTTTTTTTGTCTTCCCCTTCTCTCGTCCCTTGCTGATAAAAGGATAATAAAAAAAATATTATTTGGATCGGAAATCCCCGGTCGTACATGAATCTTGCTCAATATCGATGTTTGCAAGTCTGCTTGTGCAGATAACACATGAGAAATGGATTTTAAAGAAAAAGAAAAAAAGAAAAAGAATCATCAGCATTACTTGAGCCACACCTCCTTCGTGTTCCCCTCGAGCAGCCCCCTATAGCCTAGCTCCGACGTTGATCTGCCATCCAATGGTCCCTGCATCTACCTTCAAGACGTCTTCCATCCCCCACATCGTCAAGTCACTTTCCAAGGAGCCGCTCTGGTGGCTCCTGTTTCTCATACAGGCTTTTGCTAATATTGAAGCTACTCTCCGCCAAGGACGGTGAGGATGGAGGGTTATTGAACGAACTAGATCAAAAGGGTGAAGCACGAATGAGGGCCGTCGGCGAATAGGTGGAATCTATTGATCAACGATGAGGTTACCTGCTTCGAGTGGACCCTACGGAGCTTTGTCGCTCGTGCGTGTTTTGCTGTCGTCCGGCGGCATCTTGGAGTTTTAACGAATCAAGGCGTTTCTGGTTGTCTTCGGTCACAGGATCGACTTCATCTAGCCGCGGAAGAGCGCCTCCCTGAGCTCTACCGGGAGCCTCAGTGAGGCCCAAGGACGCTCTCCGCTCGTCGGCCTGCTGGGATAAGGCAGCCCACTTGCGCTCCCGTAAGGCTTCTCGAGCTGCCGCCCCGTTCTGCTGCTCCGTGTACTCGTGAGAACAGTCGTCAAAAAGCTGTGGGTTTATTTCCATGAATAGTTTCATAGCGTTGTAAACCATGCCGTGAATAGTCCTGAGTACTAAGTCAGCCACATGTCCGCTTGCCCTTCGAACCGATAGTAGTCAACATACCTATTCCAGTGCCCCTTGGAATTTTCGTAGAGGGGCGCAAACATGATGGGGAGGATAATCTCCACGTTATCGCTCACAAGGTTGCAAAAATATTCATTATTCCAGAAGTACAACGCACGCTCGGCAACCTGGAAATGCGGGCTGGCAACGGACTTGGCCAGCTGGTGGAAGAGAGGCTCCTGGACCTTGGCAAATTCGGCGGGGTCCATGACTTCGAAAATGTCCTCGACTTCATTCAAGAACATGACCTCCTTTGTGCTGTTTACCTTTGGCCAGTAGCGCAATAATCCAAGAACAACCTATGCCGCATGGTTAGCTATGGGACTTGAAAATGACGGGATGTTTTCTTACGTCTTCGGTGAGAGACGCATCCTTCTCCAGAAACTGGACGATACAATAAGCAAGCTGAGGGTGATACATGCTCAAGCTCTTGGGCTTGTGCAAGGGGAGCAAGACGCGGGTCAAGAATATCTTGTGCTCTTCCTTGAGGGGCAAGGCAAAGCCATTGATAATGGAGCCCAGGATCTCCAGGAGCTCTGCGATGCCGTTGAACCTCTCGGTTTCGTAGGTGAACTGGAAGAAGACGTTGTTGATTGATCGTCGGATAAATGATCGAAGGTTGAGGAATTTGCCGTAGATGCGGTGAAGGGTCGTCTTGAGGAAATCCCGCTCTCGAGGATCCTCCGAGTCAAAGAGGTCCAGCAGCTGAAGCACGAAGCTGTGGTCTATATAGGCCTTGGCGATGTTGGTGTTGAAATCTTGGCTTTCGATAAAGCGCAGGAAAAATTCGTAGACGACCTGAATGTGCGGCCAGGCGACCTCCAAGACGGGCTCGTCCTCCTCCGGATCGAAGGCCTCACCTTGGGGATTCAGTGGAGGTGGAATGGGGCGGAAAAGATTCTTGCTGAACATCTCGACGACCCTAGGGTACATGGGCTCGGTGATGACTTGCCTGTTGTTGGCGACGTAATCCAACAGCTCGTGCAGGGCTAGCCGCTTGATCTCCTTGGCCTTCATGTCACCGCTAGCGTCGTTGAAGTCAAAGATGACGTTGCACTGGTCAATCTTCTGCATGAAGAGCTCCTGGCGCCTGTTAGGCGGTACCTCGTGGAAGCCCGGAAGCTTCTCCAGCTCGCGGTGGGCAGAAATGTCAAAACGGGACGAGTGCTGCCGTTTTGGCGTCCGTAAGCCCTCTGGAATGGCATCTCGGTTATCCATCCGATTGATCATGAGAGATTTCTGGCCAGGCTTCGGGGGAGCCAATTCGTGAGGCATCGTCTCGGTGGCACCCGGAGGGGGGACGTGCTGGGAGAGGGGGGGTTAGCATTGAAACGCATCAGCAAGACGGCATGCCCGACGGAACCTACACCTGGGGTTGGACTGATGACGACGGTCGGAGGTACTCTGCCACTAGAGTTGGAGCCATTAGGACTCGGGGCATTGCCCAGAGATCCAAATCGGTCGGCAATGCCTTGCTGAGCAGAACCGGACAAGCCTGAAGGCTGGCCGACACCAGTGTGGTCACCTCCAAGACCAGAGTTTGGCGGCAGCGGCTTGTTGCGTACATCGTTGAGGGTCGATGTCGAGGACGACGGGGTCAGCACCGGGGACTGGTTGGAGGAGTCTCGAGACGAGGGAGATGAGGTTCCATCCTTGGAATCCTTATTCTTCTTGGAGGACTTGGCGGCATCTTTGCCTCGCGAGAGCTACCGGGAGCGATGAGCTGCATCAGCCTCTGCCACACCAGGAAACAAGAGCGTGCTAGGAGCGCCTAGCGCGCGGCGGGCGTCAGGGGAATGGAACTCACAACTCTTTGACTGAACCGCTTCATCTTGGCTCGCTCGCACAGCTGATCTCGATCTCCTCGACGATAATTCTATCAGAACCGGAGGCCGTCCAGGCAACTCCGTAGCCGCAGTGGGGTAGCAAGGCAACACAGTCGGGAAGCGGAGCGGAGGTGAGGCGAGCCTAGGCGGAACGAGGGGGTGGAAGAGAGAGGCAGCGCCAGCTATGCCCGGGGGAGGGAACGGCGTCGTCGGACCACAAAGGCGCGTGTTGAGAGAGAGGCGATGGTCCTTCCTCGACGTCTGTGCAAGCGGAGGGCGATGTCGATTCTGAGGGCGAAAGGATCTAGAGGTCCTGGTCAAGTTGTCGTTCGACGCAGGAACGCGGGCCACAGGGAGCTTGTCGAAGAGAGCAAGAGGCAGGGGTGTGTGTGTGTGCTGAGGTCAGGCTGGTGGACACGCTTGCGATGGCAGCAACACGCAGCAGCACGGATTGGGGGGTGGGAACTTTGGGGGCAGCGGTCCTGGCCCGACGTGGTATCAGCAGCAATTGCCGGCTGTCACGCAGCGTCCGACGTCGTGGGGAGGTTCTGCAGCAGCGCTATGTTCGTGATCCTCGTTCGTGGCCGTCGTCGTCGTCGTCGTTGTAGGGAGCGAAAGGGCGACAAGGAGAGAGCAGCGAGATAGAGAGCGTCAGCGGCGGGCTGGATCCCAGCTACACGTTGAGATTGGAGGAGCTAAGCAAACAGAGGGCCCAAGCAGCTTCAATGAGGCGTCGAACGCGGGCGGGGAGGAGGGGACCTGCTTGCACTGCTGTTCGAGGTTCAAGTTGAGTGCTAAAGACCCAGGGATTCCTCGTTGAGACGAGCCCTGTTAATGCCTGCCCGGGTACCCGTTTAGCAATCTGAGCAGTGGAGGCTTTAGGTGTCAAGGTCCCTGTAAGTACCCAAGGCATGCAGTGGCGGGGGCCCGGATGAAGCGTGCTGTTGCTATGGCGAGGCGGGCAATGAAGGTACCGTTGGGCACCCTCAGTACCTTGGCTACTAAGGTACTACTATAGTATGCTGGCAGCGCTACTGTTTTACCCTAAGGTACATGTACCTAATATGGAGCTCTTTCTCCGGGGGTCGTGAAGCAACAGCTGCTAAAGTCAACGGGGAAGAGATCAATACAATAGAAAGAGGAAGCAAGAGGTGCCAGCCCTGGGCAGCCAAGTCTACAGTGGCACGCAAGTCAATTGGCATTATACCTGTTCGCATTTCGCAAAACAGGCTGACGTCTCGTCTCAACTCGTGTCCTGGACGCTCAAACGGTGTCGCTGCTCGTTGATTAGCTGCCGATACCCAGTATTAGAAGGCATGCTGCGGCTGCTCTTGCTCCTTGATACAGTACCTCGTCTCAACTCGATACTGTAAAAATGCCAGGATGCGCAGTGCCTCTGGCCAATCGGAAGTGCGGAACACCAAGTCTCTAACACTGCCCCAGCAAGCGCGTGATGCCTAAATTACGTATCTCCTAACCGGGGGGCCCTCCTTTAGCGATAGCGGCACAGTACGGAATATGGTTTGAGCTTACTGTGACCCATATTTCCATAGCTCCCATCTGGATGGCCCCAAATTGCTTCGGCGGCTGGTGCTAGAAGCATGCAGCAGCTCTTTTAGCACAAACTTGCAGGGATTCTCTTCGGCACCGGATTGCAGAGTTGCTGGGCATATGCATTTGGCTTGAGCTTCGAGTTCCGATGTAAAAGGCTGTTCGAAATCCCACGGAACGCGATGAACTCGCCACGGGAAGACGACACGAGAAGTGTTGGCTCAGCAGGTGTTGGCGGAAGCGCCGTTCGAGACTCCCACCGCGATGAAGGCGCTCCCAGATATACCATACCACGGAGAGAGCTCACGGCCGTCGAGATCCCGGCTGTCGTTGAAAACATCGACCGAGCTGTCAAGGCCTTTGGTCGGGTGCCTACCTTGCGGCATGTGAGTGCCAGGGCCCGTAGCGATTTCTGCACACATCCTCCTCTTCTTCACTCACTCATCGAACATTTTAGGTCCTAGAGCCCCTAAGGAACTCAATACCGTTGTATATAAATCCTGAGGAGCCTTTCTGTCCGCCAATCATGTCGCATAATGCCAGGTCTCACAACATCGTGCTCAAGGTCACCGTCCCCAAACGGACTGGGAGGAAGCGCAAGCGTGGAACGGATGGGCCTTGGCAAGGGGATGTGGAATTTCAAGGCGTCGATGCCTCATCTCAGGCATCGGAAAACGTTCTCTCCATCGCACGCCTCGATCATCCGACGCTCTTGAGGCGCAAACTGGCAGATAATGTGGACAGGTATCATGTAGAGGCAGTCGGCCTAATCAAGCACACGCATCGCTTCAGGGGTCTGGCCGATTTCTACTGGGACATGGACAGGTCCCCATTTGCGCAAAGATTTGTTGACCAAGTACTACCCGGAGATGGTATGTTCTGTGTTCTACTCCTCTTTCTTCAATGCCGATTCTAGCGCAGGTATATTGACGTTGAACATAGTGGAAAAATTAAAAGAATTTAGATTCACCCCTGGCATCGACCAAGGGTCCAATATCGACATTATACCACCGCCCATCTTCACTCACATGAGCTTGCCATTTAACTACTTCTATTCACAAAACCCCTATGTTCGTCTGACGGAAGATGGTGGGACGGTAAACACGACTGCAGTCAAACAAGTTGGTCATTTTATAGGAACCGAAGATCCTGCCCCAACAGGTCCCCAAATCCCCCCAGATATGACAGACCCGCGGATGGTGGAAGTCATTGCCCAGCTTGAAGAGGCATTCGAACACCGTCCGGTCTGGACGCGGCGCTCCCTATTGAATCATCTTGCCGGGAAGCTTCGAAACTGGAACGAGCTGAAAAAGTATCTCAACTATGCCGCCTACCAATTCAAAGGTGGGCCCTGGAGAGATGGAGTCGTTCCTTATGGAATCGATCCGAGAACCGATCCCAAGTACCGCATATACCAGACCCTCATGTTCAAATTACCAAAGCAAAAGCGTGCCCGCAAAGACCAGACATGGCAGTCCCTTAGGAGAGCTCAAATGGGCCGTACCAAAGAGTTTGTGGAGGAATTATCAGCCAGTCACATGTTTGACGGAGAGACATACCATACCGATGGCAAGGTATGGCAAGTATGCGATATCACGGATCCTCTGCTTCGCGAACTGTTGGACAATGCCGAAGTACGTCCAACATGGGATGTGAGTAGTGGCTGGTATCACGGGGGCTTGTGGGCAAAGGTCAAAGCCATCATGAAAACGAAGCTGGTGGCCATTCAATTCGGTCGGCAGCTCACCAAGGAGGACTTTGCGCCAACGTTACAGTGCGGAGATCAGACGCCTACGCGGTCCACTTCGGCTACTTTTCACCTACCACTGCCCAATTTGCATCTCACGAACGAGGAGCTCACTCAGCTGCGAGGCCGAGAACCCTCAAAAAAGAAGAGCCAGGTGTACAATGTAAGAGTGCGTCCTCGCGCTCGACGGCCGGAAGTCGATGCCGAAGAAGCCTCGGCTGCTGCGTCCCAAGACGTGGACGCGGAGGAAGAGGCAGAGGCAGACGAAGCCAGCATACTCGGCAGGATGGACTCCCCAAGCGAAGGCTCAGAAGCAGCCAGCGACGATGAGGAGGAAAATGAGAACGGCTATGGAGAGGACGAAGGCATAGACCCTACTGCTTTTGAAGAAGAGGATGACGATGACGACGGTTTCGATGGGATGGATGATGAATAGGTAACAGCTCGCAACTATCTACTGTTCTCTTGGTTAGAGCACGATTGAAGCTACATCTAGATTTAGGCTCCATAATGACCGCAAGCCCGGTATACAGGGGAGGGAACTCGCATTGCTGAGGCGTTTGTTATGTGTGGATTTCTGTAGGGCCACGGACATTAATAGATGAGTACCTTATGGTTATTGCAAAGAGTACCTAAGGCATGTTCGAAAGTGCCTCTAGGCACCTTATGCCCAAGAGTCCAATACGTAAGGTACACTCCATGTATGATTCACTGCGCACCTGCCCTTTCCCATGACTTCATCCCGAGGCTGCCTTAGGCCACCCTGCCTCTTCTCCATATCTTTCACGAAAAGGTCCTTTAGACTCTCTTTACGATCCCTTCTGTTCCATTTAGCATCCCTTCTCTGATCGAATATCGTCTATCTTCCTTCAGTGAAGCAACTGAGAGGCCCAGATTTAGGCCATTCCTTCAATCTTCAGCCCTTGCATCTACTGCTACGTGTTTCCAGAAATTTGTCTCCTAGGATTATTTCCCTTCATCTCAGTGTCACCCTCATCAGACGAGAATGGATGAAATCCATCCTTTCTCCAGTGGTTCATGGCTTTGCAAGCACTGCGAGAAGTCATTCTCTAACCGCGAAGACTTGATGAGGCACAAACAGCAGAGACGTAACGACGACATGTGTGATCATATCCACTGCAAGCATTGCGGGCGTGATTTTCAGACTTTGCTTGGAGAATTACGACACTTGCAGCAGGTCAGTTTAGCCTGATATGAAAATCACAGCCCTCTGGTACTAGACGGGCTTTGTCTCTTTCTCTTTTCTAAAGCACGAAGCAGGCACATCCCCTCGAACAGAATATCGAATGTCCTGGCTGTGGTCACGGCCCATTTAAACGTCTAAGTACTCTCATGAGCCATATTGAACGAGGCTTGTGCACGCGTATCAACATTGCTGTTCTCGATGAGCTCCGAGAAGAAAAACTCGAGTTTCCCAGGCGCTTGGAGCAGCTGACCCAAGAACGCGTCAAAGGGAACTACACCAGGTATATGCCCTCATCTTATGCAGCTAGTACGGTCTCAGGCTGGAGCATTGAGGAGACGCCGGTTTCCTTCGCGCTGGTCCAGGAACAGTTTCCAAGCCTGTCGACTACAGATGGTGGGCGTACCCGGCCTGTTGCAGAAGTCATCCCGTCGAACAGATCAGAAAATGAGAATGAGAGTGGTGAAGGAAAAGCTGGGGCACAGTCATCCGCTCAAGCCTCCTTACAAGCAGCCATCTTACCTGGCGTAACAAGCGTTATGGTCTACATGGATCCCGATGAGCCGGATAGCCCATCTTTCAACGTAGCTTGTTATTACTGTTCAATCACAGAGAAGTTCAACTGCCCAAAGCCTCTATGCCGGTAAGAGCACTCTCTCAGGGGTAAGGAGTGACCAGTAGCAGCTATTAATGATGTATATATTAGGAAAACATTCAAGACGGCGGGTGGGCTCATTGGCCATCTCAAGTCTCCAGCTCACGGAAAGAAAACGTATCGTTGCCCAAACTGTCTTAAAATCTTCAAGTCTTTAGTTGGCATTACCTCTCACGCCGAGGCGAGTGGCTCCAAGTGCCGCATACAGGATACTGAGCACTACGAGACCTTCATGGACCAGCTTACAGCAGGTATCGTCGATATTGAGAGGACGCGGCATCATGACGGGAGCATCATATATAAAGCCTCTGAGCAGACAAGGCAGAGACTCCGTGGAGCTGTAGTTGATGAGAAGAGGAATTATCAGGCAGATTCAGAGCCTGTAGAGGTGCATTGGTGAAGGCACTGAGGCTTGGCTTTGTGGTCGTCATACAGGGGGTGTGGTATTTAAACACGACTTTAGAACTGCGCTTTACGCAGACGCATATAAGTGCTATTAGGAGTGCGAATGCAAAATCACGCACGAAATCGAGTCTTTGAGATGGGAAGGGAAAAAAAAAAAAGGATTATTTACTGCACGACCAAGATATTCGAATGACGTGTGGTATTCAATGAATAAGGTAGTTACACTGATGTTTTACCGCAACAAAAAAAAAAAAAAAAAGGCAAAATGCCAACATGTTGATGTAGGGTATCCTGTAAGGAGTCCCATCAAATTGCTTGGTGCTTTTGTTTCGCCCTGCTTAGCCTTGTTCAAATAGCCAATAAGCTGGCGATGCTGTTACCGTTTACGAGCAGGTTGCACTATACTTATATTTAGAGCCTTAGGTAATGCCAGGGTGGCCACAGTGGGTAAAGCGCCTTATGCTCTGATTCAACTCGCCTGATTTCAAATAAGGGCCCTGACCTGATTGACTTCGAGAATAGTGTAAAAGTGGGGGGAAAAGCATGTACCTTCTGTCGCCCCTGTCATCAAGATACTAGCCTTCTTCATCTCTTTCTAGATAGATCAACGCCAGCTACATAAGCCAGCTACCCTATAAGCCAGCTGCTCAAGAATACAATAATTTACTAGTAAAATAGCTAGGCAATTAAGGTCATAGTTATCTTAGGTGTTTTCTTCAGCTATGTCATAGAATTTATCGTCTATTGCATTGAAAAGTGAATTTCCTATAAACTTTATGGTAGCTGCTAATATCAAATAAGGGCGCCTGATATCAAATAAGGGAGCATTCGCTCCTTATTTCAAATCAGGCGCTACAGCTTGAATTTGGGAGAATTCCTTGCGATTTCTTGGCAACTATACTATTTGCAGGCATCTAAGCGGCCCCGGCTAGCTCGGTACATTGTTGACAGGGGACGTGAGGGGTTATTCAAATCAAATTTTTATCCTATGATTTATGCTGATGATCGTTTCTAAAATAGGAATCGCGCGCGTCTTATGAAATCAGGTCAGGGCCCTTATTTGAAATCAGGCGAGTTGAATCAGGGCATTAGCCCGGCGACTCGGGACATTCTTCGACCTCGAAACTGCGCCCCTGATGACCTAAGCTTCGCAGGTGTACGAATCCTCTCAAATCGAGCGTCGTCGGGATAGCATTTTCTGCTATTCATCTCCTCGTCAGAAAGCGGTGCGCCCTCTCCAGACGTCAAATGTGCGAGTCGACTCGTAGCCGCCAAACTCGATCGCCGAGCCAGACGGTTGACAGCGCATTGCGAGAGTGATTGTGGGCGTGAAAGAACTAGAAGAAAAAAGCTAGCGAGAAAGATACATATTTTTTTTTTGGCGCCGTAGAAACAAGGGACAACGAGAGACGAGAGACGAGAGAGAAAGACGGACAAGGGAGGTCAGGCTGCGAGCTGGTTCTTTGATGGAAGACGAGTCGTCGAGCGACAACCCCAGCATGGCGTTCCGTTGGGCGCGCAGGATTGAGCGCGCCTGTTGCACGACGGCCAAGTACATACCTTTGGTGTTTGTCTACGGGTTGACATCATGGGCGTGCTGGGTAGTGGTGAAGATTGGGCAGGAAAGCCAGAAGAGCCGCTGGATAGGTAAGAGACTGCCAGGATGCGCCGTTTGTGTTTCTGTACACGTCTTGGACTGACAAGAATGACTAGGCTCGACATCATCCGCGATTGGCATCGCGCTCTACCTATTGCTCAACTGGTCCTACACGACGGCCGTCTTTACAGATCCCGGATCGACGACGAATGTCGACGGCTACGGCCTCCTCCCGACGAGCGGTCAGCACCGCACGGCGACGTCCTTTACGGTGAAGAGCAACGGCGAGATCCGATTCTGCAAGAAATGCCAAGCCCGCAAGCCGGACCGCACACACCACTGTTCGACGTGCCGCCGGTGCGTGCTGAAGATGGACCACCACTGCCCCTGGCTGGCCACGTGCGTGGGGCTGCGCAACTACAAGCCCTTCATCCTCTTCCTGGTCTACACCACCATCTTTTCCTTTTACTGCTTTGCCGTCAGCGGTTGCTGGTTCTGGGGAGAGGTGCTGGAGGACACCAAGTATCCGGACACGCTGCTCCCGGTCAACTTTGTCATGCTGGCGGTCATGAGCGGCATCATCGGCCTCGTGGTCGGCGCCTTCACCGGGTGGCACATCATGCTGTCGTGCAGGAACCAGACGACGATTGAGTGCCTGGAGAAGACTAGGTATCTGTCGACGGTGAAGAGGACCCTCCACCAAGCGCAGGGCCTCGCCAACGGGATCCCGCAGGCGAGACAGTTTGTAGACTTCCACGCGACGGCACTGCCCGGCATCACCCATCGAGAGGAGGGCGAAGAGCGGCGGCAGCCGCAGGAGACACCGCGGGTCCAGATGTCGTATGAGGAGATGGAGCGTCAGCAGACGCGCAAGCGCTACGAAGAGTATCTCGACGAGCAAGACTCGGAGAAGCTGCCCAATGCTTTCGATCTCGGTTGGAAACGAAACCTGCTGCACCTGCTGGGTCCCAATCCTTTCCTCTGGTTCCTCCCCATTTGTAACACGACGGGAGACGGCTGGCACTGGGACGCCAACCCCAAGTGGCTCTCGGAGCGCGAGAGGCTCCGACAAATGCGTGAACAGCAGCAGCAGCGAGAGGCCAACGCAGGCTGGGGTTTTGGGGACGAGATTCCGTCGTCCACGGCGGACGTCACGGGCAACTACCACGGCCGCGGGCCGCTCAGCGGGGCGAATGGCGGCGGGACGAGGAGGACGCCGAGCAAGGCCGATCGGATTCTGGGTAGGGACCCGAACCTGTACGCGGACGGATCGCAAGACGTGCCGATGCGAAGGCTCAGCCCTCGGGGCCGCGGAGTTGCCGCCGAGGACGATTTGCTGGATACGGACGACGAAGAGCAGCAGCAGCAGCAGCAGCAGCAGCAACGGCCGCACCATGCCAATGGCAATGGCAATGCCAACGCCAACGCTACTGCGAACGGCTCACAGATGAGCGCCAGCCGGCTCGAGGCCGAACGGGTGGCCATGAGCGTAGTGACCAATAACCGGGCTTGGGGTCGCGGCGGCGCGAGCGGAATGCTACGCCAGGGCAGCCAGCAGAGCGGCGGCAGCGGGAACAGCAGCAGCCGGATGGTGAGCCCGAATCCCGAGGTGAATGATGATGGAGTGGACTGATTGGGCTTCTTTTTTTTTTTTTTTTTTCGCCCTTTTCTTTGACCTACTTTTCCTATTTACTCTGCCTCCATTTTTAACTCTTTTTTCTCTTCAACACTTGCAAGTATTCATTCGAAGCTTAATCTGTTACACTGCTCTGTCTTATTATACAATTTTTTACGCCACAAGCGAGCTTGAGAGGAGTGAAAGAAAGGGGGGATGGTGGTAGACCCTGCTTAGCGGTTATTTGTTTTCGGCAAGCTCATAGCGAGGATCCTTGATGTTCGGAAAGCATGGGATTAGATGGGACTATTGGTAATAATGTGGGAGGCGGAAAGAAGCAGAAGAGGGGGCAACGCCACGCTCTGGGACGAAGCTGATGGTTGGTTCTCTGCGTTGAGGACGCGTATAGATGTGTTTTACGTCTACATTGATGATGCATTTAATTGAAGATGGGGGAGTGCTGTGCTTGTTTATCCATGGTAGTCTTTGGGCTTCGTGTACAACTAGCAGCCTCAGTTAGACGACGGCTTGTCATTGATAGGAAATTCGTATTCCTCTTGTTAGGCCAGAGGGAGCTCGTTCACTGCCCACCCCCCTATTTACCGTACTCGGACCGTACAAGAGTGATACTGTACCTGCTTATCCTCATCTCACACCCCCCTCTCCGAAGGAAGACGAAAAGGAAGGGAAAAAGAAAAAGGCGAAACGTGTGGGGGAGAAAGGGGGGGGGTGTCTGTCAAAGGGAGAAATTCATAGTTGGATTACATGGATAGACCCATGTTGATAGAAGATGCTGCCATTGGAAGAGCATAATAATGTGCATCGTGAATGAACCGAAGTCATCCTGGGCTGTCTAGGCTACCCCTTTAAAACCAGGGGTTGCCATGGAATATGGAAAAGAGATGCAAGTTATATGCAAGTGACGCGATGACCTCATTTGCAGCCCTGTGTTCAGCTCGTTTCTCTTTTTTGACAGGATTGCTCGCAAGGATGCCCAGCATGGGGGGTTGCATTTGATGCTAAATGAGATGAGCTGAAAGGGCGAGGCTTGCGGGCTTTTTTTTTTGGCCCCGGCGTGTTTTATCGCTATGGGGCGCTGGTTGCATTTGCGTGCCGTTTTGTTTCAATTAAAGGTCAGAGTGACTTACTATAGAACTCCTACAGCTAGCTGTTTAATGCTAATATGAAAGTCTACCAGAGAAAGAAGAGGGCAAGTACTCGCCTGGCAGAGATACTTGGCCTTCCCCGCGGTGTTTCGTACCGTTCTCGCTGTATCTGGCGTACCGGGCATGTTGCTTCTTATAGCCAGACGCCCCCCTTCTGGCTCTGCTCCGAGGGCAGCTCGGATTTTAACTTGTACTGCACCAATACGCAAGCCATATGCTATACGCAAGCCATATCTCGCTTTTCAATAGATAAAAAGCCATGCATGCTGTCAATGTATTGTACATGCTGTCAATGTACATCATTCGTGAAACAGCTGGACCAAACGCGCCTTGTCGATCCCCCTCACAGATCCCCTCCACCCTGTACTTTGTAGATTGCAGGCAACATCTTAAGTACACACACACACACACACATCAAAATAACAGTAATCTTCCTCCGCTCAACTAATCGGCCTCGCACTCCGTCTACTGTCCGTAGCACCGGACAATCCCTTTCTTTTCTTCTCCGCTTCTCCATGGGAAGATGAGCGTGACGAAGGGGGGGCGGCATCCAACCAGCCGTCCGTCAACAAGAGTTTCAACGGCGCCGCGACTAACTCCAGCCATGGGGGGGACGCGAAAGCACGCGGTCCGCGGGGGCTTATACAACCTAGCATTTGGGTTTTTTATCACGTTCGTTATAGAAGGATTTGCGTATTTTTTTTTTTTAGGTTGCTTCGGAGGCTGGACATGTCCTTTTTGTCGTAAGGTTGGAGACTTGCAGCTGTCAAACTACCCAAGTACCTTTGGTAGGTATACAGTTGATTAGCAGCAGCAGCAGCAGCAGCACAACTTCAGCACCGTAAAGACAATCTTAAGTGCTTACATGCATCTCCAAACGCCCGGCCCAAACAGCAAGCTTTGCCCAGCAGCGCAATTCCCCCTCTCGTATATGCACGTCTAAATGAAACTCTCTTTTTTCGTCTCCCGCCCACGTTTTCTTTTACGATGTCTCTTTTTTTTTTTTTTTTCCCCTTTTGATGTTTTTGTCAGAGAGATGCGGGAAGCAAGAACACGAGTCTGACAGATGCAAGTTACGACACCAAGGTATAAAGTACGTATCTAGACATGGCAGAAACTCACATCAGAGTAGGTAGATACATTCTCTCTATTGCCACACCCTCCAAGCCTACCTAAAAAGAAGCTCTACAATGCAATTCATCCTCCCTCCGTCAGAGCCGCAAGAAAGAAACCGTCCGTTTCGAAATGTTTCCTTTAAGCCCAACGAGGCAATACCCCTCCAGCAGACAACTCCCCTCCCTGGCAAGTGCATTCATTCATTCATTCATTCTTCTGCTAAGTACACGCCCCCCTTCTCATTGCACCTCTTGCGGATACCTCTCTCGTCTCTCCCAATCGGAGCTCTCACCAGCTTCCTCCATCTTCCGTCCCTTTCATCTACCACGCGTTCATTTCCAATGCCCATCAGAATTACAGCATAAGTCGCCCATGAATATACACGTCATCATCCTTGCCAAACTGTTCCATTGTCATCACAAAAGTATAAACTCGACGGCACGGCACAGAAGCTACTACGCTGACTCTTTACGTACTGGCAATTCCTTTCCCCCAAGCCACCTCCACAGGACAACAATCAAGCTCGCAAGCCATTTTCCTCTGATAAACGGATGTAGCAGACATTTGTAATATCAAATGCCCGTCAACCCGTCAAACCTGCCGAAACTCAAAATCGTCCGATCCGGGGTTCGTCTTCAGCCTCGGGATCTGCATTTCTTTTATTTTCCCATGACTGACTGTCACTGTTACTTGTTACTGTAATTTCATCAGAGCTAGACAAGACAAGACACATCAAAGCAATAAGTTCAATCCTGTACAGCGATGCAAAAGCCCCGTTTCAGTCTCGCTCATTTGTCTTACCATGGCCAATCCTAGTGGCATCATCATCACCCAATGTCCCCTACCCTTTAACGCAGTACTGAAGTCTCCTTTGAAAGGGTACCAGGTACCCAAGGTACCTAATCACACAAAGTAGGAGGAGCAGGTACCTCAAGCCGAATCGTCGGTGTCATCATCTGCATAACATCACATCATCATCCATGGGCCTCTCGCATGACAAGCCGTACACACATCACAAGCCCTTTTTTTTTTTTTGAAAATATACAAATCGAATCCACAATTGCATTCCCTATGTATGTATGCTCATCGTCTCAACAATGCGCCCCTGATCCGCCCGTTTCATGCAAAACCGCAGCCGTGCACGTCCTGCCGCTCCCGTTCCAGGAGGAAAAGAAAACAGAGAACCAAAAAAAGTGAAAAAGGGTGCAGATACTGCCCCGAGTGTCATGTCGCCCAACCAAACCAAACCAATCCATGAAAATGCCCTCCAAAAAAGTCGTCCCCATCGAACTTGTATCCCCCCAAGCTAATTTCCCCTGTCCCATAGTATGTGCTCCCTTTCAGCTTCCCCCCCCCCCCTTTGCCCTTGTATCGCTAAATCGGCCTCCCCGAAGTGCAGACAAAACGACATAATTCGCAACGCCGACGCTAAAAAGATGAAAAACACAAAGACAGTAATGCTTTCATCATTGATGATAAGTCCATTTCCGTTGAATATTCCCTGACGCTTCTCTTCACATGCACCCATATGTTTGTACAAAGCCATTTGCTCTCTTTCCGCCCCGTCTGTAGTTCCACATACATCCTCCTCTGCCATAGAAAGACAGTGAAAAATAAAAACAATGGCAAATCGTAAACGAATGCCAACAAAAAAGGTTTATCACAAACACAAGACCAAAAAAAAAAAGAAACAAAAATAAAATCAAGGCCACTGTGATTTCCTTTGCCCGTCCGGTCTATGTTATGCCCTTTCATGCGTCCCTTTGCCTGCGTAATGCTTTACCCTGTTAATACTACACAGCCGGTGTTATATATGCGTTTCCTTGGACACTACCGTCCTTTGCATCCCATCATAAAAAAAACATACAAAAAAAAAGAAGATGTAATTTTTTTTTGAAAAAAATTGTTAGCAATAGCAATAGATGAAAAAAAAAAGGAATATTGTACTCGTGTCCCACATAGGTCAGTAGTAGGGGGGGTATTTGCTTTCGCTTTTAGTTCCGTGCGCCGTACTGAACATGAAAAAAGAAAAGAGAAAACCGAGAAAGGGCAGCGCGTGGTGGTTCGCCCGTGTCAAGTCGCCAAAAGCCATGGTAAGAAGTATGAGCCAACAGAAGTAAATAGGTTGCATCAGCGGGCTGCGACCAGCCCGGACCTGATTAAGAATATAAAAAATGTATCCTAGAGAAATCCCTCTCGACACTGCGATGCGCCAGCATCCGATGAGTGTCTTTGGGCTAGGACGAGGAAGAGTGGGGGGGTTTTCTCGTTAAGTGATGGGGCCTTTGCATCGGCATGAGGCACTCCAGTTCATCAAAAAAGTTTTCTATAATTCCTTGGCGCCTGAATGCAGAACGATATCGGTGGAACCAGCTAAAGCTAGCTCCTTTAGCTCTCAAAGCTGTGCTTCTCCATGCTGCCCTTCTCGACAGTGTTTCGGGGGCTCGTGTTGGCTCGCCCAAACACCCTGCCGCCCAGCCGGTTGAGTTTGCTGCCTCCCTCCTGAGCGGGCCGAGGGACATCGATGAGCTTCTTCTCGATAGGGTCGATGTCAATCTTGCAAAAGAGACTCGAAAAGAGGTACTGTTCACCCGCATGGTTGAGGAGAGGCAGGGTGCGGTATCCGTGCTTCAGGTTCGTAAGCTTGGCCGTGTAGCTGGCCATGGGAGGTCGGTCCTTGTTGCTGTTGAAGCCTTCGCTTTCGTTATACAGCCTGACCGACCAACGGACGAAGATGAGCTCGGGGTGTTTGGTCGTCACCTTGAAGCGGAACTGGCCGTTGTTGAACATGGGATTGAAGCCGTTCTCGCGAATCACCTCCGTATGGCGTCGCAGGGGAGAATAGGGTTCATGAATCAGCTCAAAGTCTTTATCCTTCTTGTTTCGCTTGTCGTTGGCGTGGAACACATCGACTTCAACGTAAAAGTCCATCGACTTATGGGCAGCCAGATTGGCTGGTCGCATCAGCTGTTGAGCAGAGAGCACGTCGATGCTGAATGACACGACCGACCGTTCCTTCTTGCCCTGGGCAATGGCCTCGTTGTACGGGAGGATCTGGATGTCGCGAAGCTCGGGAGGTTTCAGGACGTACCCGGACGAATCGGTGCCGCCCTCAAACATGGCTTGGTTGACTTGCATGCCCATGTCAAAGGTCTGCCAGTTCAAGGCCACCATTTGAACACCGCGGCGCCAGTATGTCAGTGGGTCGAAGTTGGTCGACGCCACCCTGCTGCCGTCCGGGTAGACGCGCATGAGATACCGCATGTTGTGGATGTTCAGCTGCATCTTTTCCTCCTTGCTCCGAGAGTGCTTGGCAAAGCTGGTCTCCTTGAAGGAGAAGATGTGGTTGAACTTCTTGGCCGCTGGCGCATCGAATCCCGAGAACTTGAGGCCCGCACAGTACACCCCCAGTTTGCCCAGCATGGGGACAATGTTGTTAGGCTTCTTGGACGAGGCGCTGTATTCGCTTCCGCTGTCACTGTCGCTGCCGTTGTTGCCGTTGGCCAGAAGCTCTTGTACCTCGCCTTCGGCGATGGTGTCGACCCGGCTCTTGCCAGCGAGCCTGCGAGGGGCGTTGTTACTGGTAGGAGCAAGTAAAGGACTCTGAGGGAGGGATTGAGAGATGGAAAGAGCGTTGGGGTCGGGAATTGCTGGTCTGGCCAGAGGAGAGCTGAGGCTGCTGCCACGCTTTCGGCCGGCGAAAACATCGCTGCCCCCAGACTCATCCTTGGTCATCCGCGGCTGCTTCACTTTGATGAGAATGCGCTCCATGAGCTCCGAGGGGGAGGGCAACTTGGCCGAATTCGGATCCAAGGGCTCCGTCACGAGTCGAGCTCCAAATGCCTCCTTGATGGTCTCAGCCATGATGGCCTGCTGTGCGGGGTTGCAGTGGACTTCAAGGGAGATCCAGAGCGGAAATCTAGATTTGATAAACGCATACTTGTTGATCGTCGTCATGACCTCTTTGAAGCTAATGGGACTCGTGAGCGTGCGACCGTGGACAACCTGAGGCTGGCCGTCGGGCCCATCCCAGCAGTCGACCTCGACACAACGGCAGCCTCGCACGAGGGCAGAGATGTACCCTTCGATGCTTGATTGGCCCGCAACTTGTCGCCCGAGGAGGTAGGTGTTGTGTGAGCTAGAGATGAAGTACTCGTTCATGGGGCGATCCAGCGTGTATTCCTGCTGCTCTTCGATGATGGGCATATTCTGCCGAGAGTTCAGGTACCCAACGAATGCCGTCTCCGACATGATGTTTAGGTCATCGGCGCTGACGTCGGCACCCGGATCATCATTTCTGTGTCTGCGGACGAATTTGGTAAACGTCCTCTCCCACATGGGCCGGTTCGTGTCCACGTCCTCCCTCTGGACATATCGGAGGAACGTTAGAAACTCGTCAAAGGTGAGGCCAACCTCGGGCTTCGCTGCAATGGCCTGCATGAGCCGGTGGACGTCCTGTCTCTGCCTCATGAGGCGGACGAACTCGAGAAACTCGGCGAAATTGAGTTTCTCATTCCGCCGGGCGTCGGCGAGCCGAAAGTTGGACTGGAGAGTCGATTGCGAGCTGTAGATGTGCAAGTTCTGGCACACTCGCATGACCCCTGTAATGTCGAGCTCTTCTTGATCTTCCGAGTTGTGCTTCAGCATCTCTGTTTGCCAGTACTGGGCGATTGCCTTCTCGTTAAAGGTCATTAGGGAGGTCATGACCTCTTGGCGATGCTTCAGCATGGCCTCGAGGAACGTGATCCATATCTGGTAGGTTTCGTTGTCGTCCGCAATGAGGTGGAGGAATTTGGACTTGGACTTCTCCGGGACCGAGTAAAGGATGGAGAACCACGTCAGACGTTCTGATTCCGGAATACCAAAGTCACGACCGTACTGCTGTATATCCGAGCCGGTCCGGATTTCCCGTATCTCATCAACATGGAGGAACTTGTGAGGGCGAGCACGATCCCAGAGCATCTTGTTGGTCTCGGGATCGTAGACCAGAGAGATACGCTTAACGCGGTTCTTCTTGGACACCTTCTTCAGCCAGGTCCCTTGCCGCAGCTGCGGTGGGATCACAGGACCTGCCATGGTGTTGGAGCTGCCGCTGATGGAGCCGGTGGTGCTGTTTGCTGACGAATCCCGGGGGCCATCAAAGAGGCTAATGGACCGGAAGGAGACTATATCGTCGTCCGTGTCAGACTCGGAGTCGGTATTGGCAAGGACATTCTCGGGAGGGGCGGTGTTGTTGCTGTCACTCCGCCTCCGCCAGAAGCAGGGACCGATGCTGGCTTCCCGACTCGAGGGGGCGGCTGACGATTGACGCCTTCTCGTTGAGATCGTCTTGGACGCTCGGCTGGATAGGCGGCGAATCAGGTTAGACTTGCTGGAGGGCGCGGGTATAGTCGCGCTGGTAGGAGTTCCATGGCTGCTGCTGATAGAGACGGCCTCGGCGGTGGGGTTTGGACCATCGGTCGCGCTCTGCACCAGAGAGGCCGCGCTCGTCTTTCGGGAGATGATGGGGTCCGGCAGCTGGAACTCAGAAGGGTCTTGCTCTTCATCCTGAGGCCGCATGGGCTCCGGCGAGGCCTGGATGGAGGAATTGGATGTGAGGACCGTGGGTTCCGGAGACATGATTGGAGATCCCTGTTGCGAATTGGAGGCTCCAGAGGATGCACTGACTGCGGAAACGGGAGCTGTGGTGGGATATTGCGTGTGGACGTTTGTCCGGACGTGGCTGGGGCTGGGACGCCTGGGCTTGTTGGATTGTGAGGACATGATGCTTCGGCTCGCTGCTGGAGGTGTGGAAGAGGAGATTGAGCCTGGGTTGCTGCTAGTCATGGTCGAGTGTGTAAGTGAATAGCAAGCTCATGGCAGAGGCAAGCCTCGAGACCTTTTTTTTTTTTTTTGGTAGGTTGTATCGACCCTTATAAGCTTCGAGCGGTTCCGGTATGCATGTTGCATCAATCTGGGGAAGAGAAAGGGCCGGGGTGCGGGGGGTGAAAGGTCGAGCTAGTTCGAACCCAGGGGCACGGAGGGTCGTCGACCTTGTGCCAGCCCGGCCAGGGGTGAGAAGAACGAGGTGAGTACTATACACCCAAGGTTGCTGCAGCCTCGAAGGCGAAGGCGGTCGTTCTACCGCATGCAAATCGGAATTCTACACAGGTCTGTAATTGCAGCTGCTGCAGACGCTCAGGTGTCAGTCCAGTGGGCCGTCAAGGGTGGCTCGGAGCGTCAAAGGCGCGAGCTAGGGACGATCTGACCTGGGCGGTCGCGCGGACAGGCTGTTGGTGAGGTGGCAGTGGTAGCTATGCAGGTGGCTCCTTTGGGGTATTGGCCCCAGAATCAAATGTCTTGGGAGACTGCAGGCTAGACAGGCAAGCGCGCGAAAGCTGCGAGGCAACGATATGATGCCACACAGCCTGCCAACTATTGGGGAACCGGCTATTCTTGCTGAATGCAGTCGAAACCGAGGCCGACGCTCTATGACGATTGTCGCCGTGTCCTCTTGAGCTGATCGATGGAGCAAGGCAGAATAGACAAAAGACACGGCAGAAGGCGACAAAGGAGCACGGCGAGGATGAATAGGAAAACGCGCTTCGAGTGACAGGGTCGCAGTAATGATGCTGTTACGAAGCAGAGCCGCAAAAAGAGGCAGATCGAGTTCCGGATGTAACACTCGGTGGCGAGGATGTTTTTGTGTGCTAGACGCTCGTGCGATGTCCGGAGGTGAGATGACCAATGTGAGGTGAGCTCTTTGTGCGTGCAATGGATTGGCGACGAGGGTTCAGGCAGAGGACTTTGTAATGTCTGGTCGCAGGAAGAAGAAGAAAACCGCAGAGGATGGAGGTTGAAGCACAAAAAAGTAGGTGGAAAGCGATTGAGTCAAAAAAGGCTGCGGGATGTACAAGTAGTTTGTGGTGGGTGTATGCCTGAGAGGGGGGGCGTGCCTCTTGTAGGGCCAGAAGCAACAGGGAGGGAGTATGTCTTTATTATATGTGGGAAGCTAAAGTTTTTTTTTTCTTCCTCCTCCCTACCCCCCTTCTCTTCAGGCGCCTGCTGGGTACTAACATCAGTCGGGAAATTTGGCATGGCAGATAGACAGGAGAGCTTTAATTTTCGGAGAGCACCCAGCGTGGCGCCTGGGTACTTCCGCAGTGCACGGAGAACTGCGCACTCTCGTGTGTACATAAAGGAGGCACGAAGCGCATATTATTCTTGTGCTCGCACAAGTCATGGCGGGGAATGGAGGACCAGAGACAGGAGACACAAGGGTTCGAGTGACAATGCGCACTCAATCCAATGTCATGACTGTCCATCACGCCAGCACGTCAGAGGGCAAAGGTGAGGCGAAAGACGCCCATGCAATGCAATTTCCAGTGGCTTCGGGCGCTCAAAGCCGCCTGAGGCCAGTCAGAGTTCGGCTGCAGTCTTTTTAGCTTTGATGCCATGGCCAAGCAAGCACAAATGGGAGGCTAAGGAAGGAACCAAAGAGACAGGCTGGCCAGGGCTTTTGGTGATTGTGTGCTTGGGCAAAGCGACTAAGAGCCCAGCGAATTGAATCACAGAGGGCCCTGTGTGCTCTAGCAATCGCGAATCCAGAGCCCAAGAAAAATGTAAGGAAAAAAAAAAAGGTGCCTTTTTTCTTTCTTCTTGGCCTAGGTGCTACCTCATCTAGCCTGAAGGTCCAGCCCAGCAGCCCGTAGAAGGGGGGGTGGTGATAGCAGAAGGACAGGGGGAGGCAAAATGCAGCTCACAAGCTGCAGCGTAGTTGCCAAGAGATTTAGGCCAGAGCAGACAGGCATGAGCATTTTCAGCAAAAGGCCAGACAGAATGACGACGGAAGCGCCGGGGGGGCGTGGGAACTGGCGCTGAGACCCGCCCGGTACGAGGAGCAGGTACCTGGAGACCAAAGGTACTCGAGGTACCAGCCCGCTCTAGGTACCTCGCCATGTGTGCAGCCCTTCTTCGAGACTCGCAGGATGCGGAACTCTGTCACTTTTTCCTATCCACCCCGCGCTCCCCAGGATGGGGCCCTTCACTAGAACCTACTAGCAGGACGCTGCGGTACCTACTAGAGACGACAAGTAGTGCTAGCGTTAGAGCTTTTCTTCCTCTGGGACTCCGCATTGCCGTTGCTAATCACACCGAGCCAATCTTCATAGCATGGAAGTTTCCCGTTACCAGACAAAAATGAGAGCAGCAAAAAAAAAAAAAAAAAAAAAAAAAAAAAAAAAAAAAATTAGCCCCATTACTCGTTATAACTTTGGCTGCTGGCACCCCGTACACCCTTTTTTTTTCTCCCCCCTTCTGCCAACTGGAAAATGCCAGAGGGCCGGTGGCGATAGGCGGTCAATGAGTTGTACTGGCCCAAGCTGCCCTGGAATAAGCCGGAGGTGAAAAAAACAGCTTTACCATACACACAGTTCTTTGGGTAGGAATTGGAGAAATTGCTTTCTCTCCTGATCATCATCCCGTCTATCAAAGTGCCTCCTCGGCCGCATGGCGATCACCAGTTCGTAGTTTGGACCCTACTTTGACAACAAATCACCGACGGTATGCAGCCAGGGTTGCTCACCGGCCCAGCCAGCTGGGCAATGGTAGAGTCGCATGAGTCCATGTAGACGTCAGAAGGTCGACAACCGATTCATGCCATTTGCTAGCGCCCCTTTTACACGTATCACTATCCGCACTTTTTGTCTTGAGAGACATTGGCATTTGCTGGACGCACTGCTCTTAGCTTCAGCTCGAACGTTTCGGACGTGAATATCATCACCAGCCGTGTCAGCCATGCTTCGGAACTAAGTCTATTGGGTGCATACCTTAGGTAGTACCTTTGGGCTTGCTCAACCCTTATTAGACAACGTCTGTGCGGCGGTGATGCGCATGTCGACTTTTGAGCCGCTTTACTCGTCACATCTATCCCTGGCCACCATTCGTTCCTCATATGATGTTGATCCTCGGCTGTGCTTCAGCAACACTTTCATTGCGCCGGTCCTTCATTGGTTCAATGCCGCTCTTCTGCTGGCCCAGCTGATCACTGTTCGTGCTGCCACGTCAGGACAGCGCCAGCGATCGCGGGCAAAACGATATGTGACTTTACAGCGATGCCCATACCGGTCAAGCTGCACGCCGGGACGCGGCCTGAGACCATCAAGGCCGGTGGTGGTGAGACGGTATTACATACAGATTCTGTGGACCAATACCCTTCATAAGTGTTGTATCCGTTACCCAATAGACAAAATTTTTTTCTTGCTGTGGCACGGAGCAGATTACAAGAAACGAGAGCAGATGTCGGCCAAGTCTGGGCGTCACGTCGGCCGTTCTCGGAAGTCTGCTTCATCGGCCGTTCACAAGTCATACACGATGTGCCAAAGGATGGAAAAATACTGATAATGTCAAACAGCCAGTGATTTTAAGGTGCTGATCGCTCTCATCGCGCACTGATCACGTTCTCCACGCGACAACGTATGACAGCTCACTGCTCAGCCATTTCTACAGAGCACTGTAAGCGCCTTTGTAACGGAGTACACGCCCCAGCGTAGAAGATGAAACACACTCGGCCAACTGGATAGTAGAGATCGGCAAGGACGAGTAAATTGGCCCCCGGCGCCCTTTGACGTTTGATCTGCAGTGCCCTTTTGCGCGAGGTCTAAGAAGTCCTCTGGAAGAATCTGGCAGAAGAGGGGGAAGCTTGTCTTTTCCCCTTGGAACCCTTGGTGTGCAAAGTCCACCACATCTGAGACGGCGGACACGAAATCGCCGTTGCGGGCTGGGCATCGGGATTCATACACCGGAGAGCAACTAGGCGCTAGAAGCCTTCTGTTGCTTTTTGGGAAATTCCAGAGGCTGACGGTCCCGCGAGCGACGTCAAGCGTTCCGTTACAGGCAACTCTCTTGATCAAGTGATGCTTGACAGGCTCCTCCGCCAAGACCGCTCTATGGGCCGAAAACCGCCTTGGGCCTCCCCGCCATGAAAAAAAGCCCTTATTAGCTCGGGAAGCTTCGTGAGCAGCAACTCTCGGCCAGTCGGAGAGGCCAGGCTCGTGGGACGACTGAAAGCAAGCGTGTGCTCCGTAAAGTACGAAATATGTGCGTGATGCGTTTGCCTACTGCTCCTCCCCAAGGACAGCGGCCAATGCGGCGTCGTCCACCTTGCTAGCTTCATGCTAATGTGGACGACGGATATCTCTTGGCTCCTGCATCCGTGTATGGACGGGTTAGATAGGCTCGGTCTCACCTCATTAATAACTGCAACCTCGTGCATGGTGCGTACCTTAGTAGTTATTCCTAGCTGCCTGCCTATGACATTGTCATGCTTCGCCATGCCGGAGACACCGTTGCTCAAAAGACCACGACGCTGCAGATGCCCGCACCTCCCGTCGGTTACGGTGCTCGAGCTAGAGGCCAGGTTGCGGGCCTCGTAGCAAATCATCACCAGCGAAGCTCGTCAGGTTATCGTATTGCTACCGTTGAGCACGCTTATTAGCAGGCGGTCTTGCTTACATGGGAACAGCCGCTGGCTCTAGCCGTACTTTCTGACGGGTAAATTGCAGTCTGGTCTGCAGTGTGCTTCACGCCGGACTGCATGCCTACTTACCTACCTTGGTAGATGGCGCGGAGATATGCTGCAGCCTTGAAAGCTGAGATGCATCTCCAAGTGCTGCTGAGGCTCGTACGTAGTACACCAGAACGGACAGGTTCTACGCTTTGCGCCTGCCGCAGCATTCTCCCGAGGGCTCGCATGCAGCCGCAGGTGCGAATCGACATCCGAAGTGTCATCGACATAAGGTATTGGATACCGACCAATACCTTACTAGTATTAGGTACTTTAGGTACCTAGATACCTGTCCGTCTGTGCATGTTAGTAGAAAGGAACGGCAGCAGGCGCAAGCACGACCTGCATTGTGCTAGTGTAAGGGTAGTTACACAAGCCATTGGCATTCTCTGAATAGGAAGTTCTACTAATTCTATGCAGTCGTACTGACGGAGGCGGTGCCGCATTTGGCCTGTCCAGGTCATGTCCCTAGACTGATTGAGGTGCATTACGTTTGATTCGCTTGCAATATGCTGCGGCCGATCGCATTGGATCAGAAGTGCAGCCCAGGCTGCTGCATCAGCTTTGCTCGTGTCACTGCGAGCAGCATTCAAAGCAGATATCAGAAATAATGTCGTGGGTGTCAAAATTAAGGGAACGGTCAAGGTCATGACTCGACTCTTTTTTTTTTTCACACCTTTCCAGTTTAACCCACCAAGAAAGAGCCAAGGTGGGAAAGAAAGGAAAAAAAAAAATTGTGAGAGGAGCCCAAAAACTTCCCTGGGCTCTTGACCTAACGGAACATGGACCGCAAGTCTCTTGGCCTAAGTTGAGTCTCCGGCGGTCTGGCTCAGGGGGTGTCGTTAACGGGCAAACCCCGCCAAGAATAAGGTAAGAACACGGGTGCTACCTACCGGCTACTTGTTTACTCGCACTTGGAGCTCTGCGTCGCCTCATGCAACTCGAAAATTCCCACGCGCCGCTATCTCTCCTCCTCTGGCGGGTTCGTGTACTTCAGGAGATAGATAGCACGACGCAGGCGAACGTTTTCTTTTGACGCATCCGGTTGCGAGCACAGCACGCAGTTCTCGTATCACATTACCTAATTCCGCAAAGCAACGGGCAGAGCAGAACATGGCGTCACTAAAGCTCCTTCCCCTCCCCCGCCGCAAAGAGCCACTGCTACCTGCCATTACCTACTAGGTACTCGGGCAAGTACCTCATAGGCCAGGGTACAAACTACCTGGGCCAAGACTTCGACATCGTGGTGCCGTGCCCTTCTGGCCGGAAAGTCTCTGCAGCCTTGTGAAGCCTGGCTGTGCTCATTCGTCGCCGCACAATGTCCGCTGCCCAGAAGCAGCAATCCTGCAGAGGCCCTGGCGAATCCGCATCCATGCCGCCGAGCGGTCAGGAGCGTCACCTGAGCTGTTTGGATAAGGTAGCTCGCGCTTGGCCGCGCCAGTCGCAATCAGCAGCGCCTGCGAACTGGGGACGGAGCAGGATTTCTATTTGCGGCTGTCGTCAGTGTTCCCTGCCTCTCCCGTAATGGTCTCTCTCTTTTTTTTTTTTCTAATCTTTCCCTGCAAGCTCACAGCAAAGTGGTACGGATACGGAGCACAAAGCATGACGGGCTTGCCGGGGGCTCCCAGGTGCATCCCAAGGGCCCTGCCCTGCCCTACTCGCCAAGCAGCTGCTTCGGCCACGACCTGCCTTTCCGCCACCCGCAGCGGATATCGTGATGGTATTCGTTGCAGCGCTTCGGGCGGACGATGCCTCTGATACCCATGCATAGCCCAACTGCGGGGTCCAGTTGACCTGACATCTGGTGTGTTTATTCAAATAAGAGTCATCGATGGACGAGAGCATACTCCAATTTCACCGACTTTTAAACACCGGGTTCATCGCGTCATGAGGCCGCTGGAGATCCGGGTCCCCGTTGCTCACCATCTTGGCGGCACGACAGGACAGCGTGCCCGGTCAGACGAGCCACAGAGCTCCGGAGTCACGTAATTTGTCGTCGAGACGGCGCCTATGGATGCGGTGTGCGCACTTTTGATCCACGCTCTCTCGCAATCACACCATCTGAAGAATGCTGCTAGAGAATCTGGGGGTGCCTATTGCACGCCAGAGCCCGGGCCAATGGCTTGCTTCACCGGTACGAGAAACCTCAAGGCGCCAAGGAGCGAAAAGGAAAAGGAAAAAAAAACGACAATGGTGTAATACGGAGCACGTTGGATTGATTCGAAACAAAGCGGCACCGGCCTGCTGGGCCACGGGCTGCCGCCCTAAGGCTCCCGTTTCATGCTGCAATCCAGCGGCGCCATGACGTCCCAACCCTCGTGTCGCCCAATCGGCTAACGTTGTTACTTGTGCTGGTGTGCAGCCTCACTAGTCCGAGTTTGGGACCTACTCAGGACACCGCGGCTTTCAACTGGCCAAGTCGTGCCGAAACGGACTTGACGTCTGCCCTGGGCCCTTTTCTCGAATCATTCTTCGCCGCGGGGGGTCGTGAGGGTTAATTTCCCCTGGCCCTGGCGCCGCTGAGCCGTGATTATCATCAACTGAGCGGCTCGTCGGGCACCTGAGGCCCTCCATAAGACGCCAGATTGCAGTCCAAAGAAATGAGCAGGATCGTCAATCAGGCTTCGCCGACGGGTCGTGTTGATGCGATTGGCGTCGAGCTAGATCGTGACGTAAAGAAACCCGCACTCCGCCCAAGAGTGCCCGCCACACATACTGCATCCTGCCTCCTCCACCAAGCACGAGTGCTTACCAAGGCGCGCATTTTGCAGGTCCGTGACGGAGCAATACTGCGCAACACACCCTACGTCAGCCCCTCTCCGAGCTGTCGACATTAGAGTGCAGTCTCAATATCTGCTCCTCCTACAAAGTATGCTCGAGCATGGTAGAGGAGTCGAGTCTCGTTGCTGCCTGACTGAACAACCATGCAGGCAGGCGCATCATTCTACAACATGGCCGACATATATATGTCCTCTCAGTATATGTGTTCACCTTTCCTAGAGTCCACATTTGAACATCGTTCCGTACCTCAACAGTCAGAGTCTTCCCCCGGAAATATAGCCAAGGTGGGCCCAGCAGCAAAAGATTCCAGAATTAAAAGGGTTTCCTAGCTACTCTCCGCTAAATTTCAGCTCGTCTCTTCTATGCCATCTCGTCTATCAAATCACGCGATGCATGCACAAAAGACGGTGCTCCTCTCGGACGTCCGTGCTGACTTTTCAAATGACCACGCGCATCAACCGGTGCCCCCCTTAATCTTGAGGCATCTGGATCGTCTTGTACCAAATGCGTAACCTCGGCATTGATAACCTTCATTGTCACTATCGCCTCTTGCGCTTGATACTACCTTTACCTCTTTTCCATTTTGGCCCCCGAAATGATCGTATCAGTATCCCGTGCTTCGTATGTACATACTTGGCAATTCTTATCTAGAACGGCTACCAAAAAAGGTACCAGCGAAAGTCGTAACAAATCAAGGTGCTTTCTCAGCTTTGTCTTGGCTCGGCTGCGTCGGATATGTCTCACTCTGGCCTGGATCAGCATTCTGATTGAACCGTTTCGGGCAGCCTACAAATAATCAGCGAGTCTCATCTGCTCTTATCTAACTGCAGTATGGGCGTGGCTAAATATTGAGAAGACGAGTCTCAAAGCCGATTTAAAACCCTTACGCTTCGTGATTCGCACGAGTCGGCAAGTCGCCTGCTTCTCAAACTCTAGACGAACCATGTTGAGCTACTCAGGTGTGCGGGCGTCTGAGGGGGGCCAAAAGAGGAAAGCCCATAATTGTTGAAGTGAATATCACGACTTACCTGACTCCTACTCTGCTGCTCCTGCCCGGTGCCCTGCCGTTTGGGACGGGACGACGGGAAAAGACGTTTACAGTCACACCCCCCTCAAAGGATTTACGGATCAAATTGATGCATAATGTATCCTCGCATCTATGCAAATCGGCTGTAATTTGAGAGGCTAGCATCAACACTGCTGAGTCTTCGCCTTCCAACACACTTGACTCGTCAGCGGTGCGACGAAGAGGGCCGCTCGATTCAGCCTCACACCAAGAGCGGCATAATTCGTAACGCCATCCCCTGCCGTGTCCGACGCAGAGCATCCGCACCATTGCAACACACTCGTGCATTTATTGTTCTGTATTCTACCCGCCTATCAAAGGTATGCATGTGGCCTACTATCTGCATACATGTATCACGTCCTCGCTTTTGACGGAGCGCGCAGCAGAGGGCGAAATTCCGAAACCCCACTTGATGACTATCACTTTGCTGGCACTTGAGCTTGACGCAATGCACAATGATCAGTCAATTTTGAGCAACATGGCCAGTCAATTACCCTCTTTCTCATTGGCAACGCAATGATTGACCTGGGAAATTGATCCTTCTACAGCACGGCTCCGTGGCTTCCATGCCATCGACCCATTCACTCTCTCTCCTACGCCGTACTTCGTACGAAGTATATGAGTAGCTTCGGTGGCTGGGGACTCGCCTCATTTCTTATCACAGACCAGCATATACATGCCCGCGAGATCGCATGCCTGCTCTCCCGCAATGTTTGATTCTACGCCGTGAAAGGACGTACCCAGCCATGTGCTGAGTCATAGCAAAAAGTCAGCTCCTCGTCCCTTGCGTGGTATAATGGCTGCTGGGTGAGCTGGCGCCGCGGTGCGGTTGGATCGCTTACGGGAAGCCTCATCCATTTTGGCGGGTTTGATGCGGGGGAGGCTTAACTCCTGGCCTTGCCGAAGGCCATCACCCGCGTCGGATCGTCTATTACAATCATACCTTATCTGCCGATACGTGCTTTGTTTGCGCCTCCGCGACCCTGCTTGCAAGGATCATTACGCGATTTGCAGGCATCGAGTTGTCGTCTGATTGCCGCCGGCGGCATTCGCGGGAACGAAGTGGGCGGATTCTTATGTAACAATGCCCTCAGAAGACTGCTGCCGTGGCTCGCTCTTGTTGGCTTAAATCCATATTGATTGCCGTTGGAAGCAACGGAACTGGCTCCAGTTGGATCAAAAAGACGATACGACGATCATTGATATATGTCGAGTTTGTTTTTCCTCCGGTCAATTGCCTGCTATTGTGATTGGGTGTTGGATGGCCAGAATATGGCGAAAAAATAAGAGGGATCCAATACTATAACGAAGCATGAGGTTATAATCTGCGCGGACAGTTTGTATATTCATAACTATACCCTACCCCCTGTTTCGGGCCTACCATATCTCAGCCGCCTGGATAGTTCCAATCTTGCGCGCTGTTACACTTCCTCCTTTTTCTTACCAAACCTCACAACGCCTTTCAAGTGTTGGACGGATGAGCGAGAAGCTGTCTCTTACAAAGTTAGCTGAGCGACCAAGACTTACAGCCCCGGTAGGACATCGACCGTCGCAAGGCCAACTCTTCTTTGTTGGAAAGCAATACGGCTACATTTGCACAAGCGTATCCTTTTGTTCTTTTGAGTTATGTCACGCCAGGCCTAGATTGTCTGGACTGACCCGCGCCGGCCTTGCAGACGCCAGGCCACCCATGGCTCGGACTGGCATAGATGGACAATGCATTAGGTGCAGGACTAGCTGTACCTCCCTTGCAGAAACCGTGCATCTGCCCAGCCGCGTAATTTCGCGAAATGGACGGCGGTTACCTGCTGATATTGGCATGAAGACGCTTCACTACTCCGGTTATTTTGTCCACCACGCATGATCCTGCCAAGGATCCGATTGCTTTCTTGTTAGTTCGTAAGACTACCCCATGGGGAAGTTGCCGTGCAAAATTCCACAGTCCCCTCAGCATGTATATCGTGTAAGAGGTACGGAGTAGAGGGGTAATACAAGGTTGGCTGCAGTATCGGCTTCCTTTCTCTTCCCTATCATTACTAGTATTATGCAGATCTGGGTGGATAGGGTGGGATAAGGCAGCGGATCAGACCCCGAGAGCATCCTCCCGTCTATTTCCTGCCCCGTTACTGCATGCTGACTTTCATTCCGACCGACAAGGATGCTCTGTATCCCCTTATGTTGCTACCTATCTGCTTCCTCCTTGCACAAGCTTACACACATGATGTGGCGACAATTGGGTATAAAATTTCAGGCAATAGGACGAGTTCAAGCTTGCCAATGAGATGCAAGCTCCGAATACCCGGAAGTCATATCAAGGCCATGTTGTTTCTGCTTGACTTCGTCAGTGGCAGAAGTATCCTCTGACATTGTACTATTCAGTTGGTTGGAACGACGGGCCAAGACGAAGATGTTGTGAACCCCCCCGGGTATGCCAGCCAGATTCGGATTTCCCGTCAAACGTACAAGGGAAGTCTTGCCGACTGCGCCTGTACAGGTGGAAACGTGCCATCATCTCCTCGGGCACCACGTTGGCTATATCGGCTGCCTTGTACACATGTGCGACCTGTACCTGATGGTTGTAGATACCCAAAGATGCGGGATGGAGGACAAGGAAGTCATAGCCGAGTCGGCTTGCAAGGGGTGTGAGTTGCAAAGGCGCGACCCATGATGAGGGCATAGTGACGCCGCTGATGTCGGGCAACATATAGAACTAACTGACCATTTTGATTGATATGCAGGAATCGGGCTGCTGGATGACGAATTGGTCGCAGAGGAGAGGTGCTAGAGACGCACGACGACTGCCACGACGGCACTAAGGAATCAATCTCGTACTCAGCGTTCATGAGTCGATTGTGGGGGAAGAAAGCACTTCTGTCGGGTTAGTCAGTTGATGAAGGGCTAACCCCCCCTCCGCAACCTCCTCGTACATGTTACTAGCACTAATACTGCCTGCATTGGAAGCCGAGTCTGGCCCGCCGCTTGGTTGGCAGGCTGGTTTTCGCTTTGTTGTCGTCTTCTCCACACAGCCAATCCTGGCCTTTGCATGGAGTCGCACGCACACCATAACTATCTCCGCACGCCACTGCCGCGTCGTGTCACCGTTGATAGCCAGTCACAGCCACCCACCACCGCTCGGCGAGAGCCATGGGATGGGAAGGGGAGGTAAACGGGGCTACCCAATTTCTTCCCTCCTTGACCCTACTGGCGACTGGAGTAGGTCGCGGGGAAGAAGGGGAAGAGCGGCAAGAAAGGGGCCGGTGGAGGGTAACCCGGCCATTTGGGAGACTGACTTTCTAGAAATCTTCTCTTTTGCCATTGGCGACTTGAGACTGCGTGGGCTTACCCGAATTGCGCCCTAGTTGGCGCCGCCGACCACAACGCAGCATGTTGCTTCATAGAAGAAGAACTACCAATTAGTACCATTTACTGGGAGGATGCGCTATCGTGCCCCCATGCAGTCAGGGTGCCTGACAAAGAGGATCCTTCTTTGGAAGGGCATGGGTTATGGGTATGAGCTATGGGTATCGTGTGTATGACCGTATGTGCAGGTCATTGTGGACTGAGCTATTTTTCTCCCTTTGGGCAAGTCGAGACGGAAAATGTGACGATGCTATTTTGGCTCCAATTTTTTGCCTGTACCAGCGTTTGGGAAACATCAAAGTGCGCGCCATTGCATTGCTCAGCAACACCACCACCATCACGACCACGATCCTGGCGCCCTAACCGCTTTTCTGGGGCGGGCCATCTCGATCTCCTGACCAGATGATATGCAGTGAGAGTAAGCAGGCGAGCGCACCAAGCATTCTCTGCGTTTGGGGGGGATTTTCGTCGTTCCTCATCCTCCTGCCTGGCCGGCTGCCGGATCGGGCAACCTGTTGGCAGCTTGCCGTGCAGGGCTGAACGGATTAACCTGCTTCAGCTCTGGCAGCGCGTACCAACAACGCTCGACCTTTCATCTCACAAATCATCTTTTGCCAGCCCGTTTCGCTCGGTCGCATTCATTTTGAGGAGCTGCTGTCAGCCAGTCACCAGTGACCAACCAACGTTCGTACGCCTCACATTCACTGATGCACGGCAGGGCTATCACTTGGCAGCGGCAGCAGCAGCAGATACCATGTTACTGGTGCGTTCTACCCCTCGCAGGCCACGGACTTGTGTTGTTCTAAGAGAGGGAGGCTGACCTGCAAGTGGCTCCCTCTTGTTCCTTGTTCCGACGATGTTGGTTCGGTGGCTAGCTGGCCTGCTGCATGCATGAGGACTTTTCTCTGTCTCTGAGGGATCACGCAAGTCACATCTCTGACCAAGTACTACTTCGTTCGCTGCACAAGCGCATGTCTGGCAGCGTGATGACTGCAAAGAACGAAGGGTGAACGCTGCCAGGGATGGGAGCAGCAGTGGGAGGACAAAATGCTCCGAATTTGCGAATACTAGGCCGCCATCCATGGCGCCATCAACATCCATCACGCGACCTACTTCAGACGAGGGTCGCACTACGATGGCAGTCGACTCAGCTGGTATAACGAGACACTAGCGCTTTGCAAACGAGGCAATGTTTGAGACCCCGAGGAGTCTAGGCTCCTGGGGGGGGGCTACCTGCTGTGGCCTCAATGCCCTCTGGTGTACCCCTGAATACCGATAGGAATACGCCGGAATCCCCCCCCCCGGGGGGGGGGGGTCTAATGCCCGGCCGGCAGGGGAGAGAGAGCCCCCTGGCGATTGTGAGCCGGGAATGCAAATCCTCGTCTCCGGCAATCGCTGATAGTATCTCCATTATGGGTTGCGAACCAAAGAATGGGAAAAAGTCACTGGATATAACCATATCGCTTGGCCTCGTCCGCTGCTGTTTGTGGGAGATGGAAGACTCTAGCAGACAGAGATTAGAAGATCTGCGGCCCACCCAGAGTGTAGGCTGCAGTGACTCATCCACCATGCCCAGGTGAACGATCCGACGACCTTTACTAGTGGATATAAAGATGCGCAGGTATATGCTAAGGGGAAAGTACATGTGCGATACGTATCGCCTCTCAGCCTCGTGCTTAGCTGTCCATCCTGCCGGGACGGGATACGTGGTTGACAGGGGTGTCGGTGAACACAGATGGGCTTTTGAAGGTCACCTCAACCGACAGCTATAGGAAGTTTCACGGTTACTACTCACGCCAGCTATTTTTCGCGCAACCCAGCACCGTTTATAGCCGGAAGATGCACGATGTGGAACAATGCCTCAGCTTGTACTCATACAAGGCGCGACGCGGTGGGAGTGTACTGCAGTGGCTCATCCTGTCCCTCAAAAATCAGAAACAGCACAACAAAGTGAGCCTGAAGAAAGATCGTCATGACCATGGGAAGCATAGCCAAGCGGGCGTGGTCAGCGGACTAACGCGGCTTCTTCAATGCGTCCTAGGACTCTACCGTACTGCAACGGATGACTTCGAGGAACAGGGAAGGGCTACAACAGCATATACAAGGTGACTAACCGTCAAACCACTGACTACGGCGCGGCCCTCTCTCGCCAGGACATATCTTCGAAGGCTCCGTCTCCGCCACCACGTGTTGATTCAAAAACAGCGACTCGTCATATTCCCCCCTTTTTTTCCTTGACGGTGGTCTGTCTGTAGGATCACTCGTTGGTAGGTGTGCTGGAGCTAACGTTGCAGCTTCCGCCACCTGCGCTATGTACGAGTGACTTCTCATCTTCATGTTGGTGGTTATAGCTCATCTCTGACGGATCTGGAGGGCTCCTCATTTGCTCGATGGACAACGAATCGTTTAAGTGAGGCGGGATATCAAACTAACATGCCTAGACGGTCTCATCGTTACCCTGTCGGTACCGCAAGCGGCACAGGGGACCTCGTGCGTGCCCGCTGGTACACGGAATACATCGGGCAAGGGTTTAGCAAGTTGCTAGATAAGCGCGGTTGTGTTGTCAAGGTATAGCGCATCCAGAGCACAGTACACGTATATCTTGAGAGGGCAGACTTTACGGAGGTTGCATTGGCGGCAACACATGGCGCAAAGATGGACCGATTGCTGCTACATCAGGACGGCCGGATGATCAGCTGTTGGCAACACGGAAAGGCAATGCACGGAGCTGCCCGTTTGTTCGCCAAGTGCTCCATGCTCTTTAGCAACGAATGCCATGGACGAAAAGAAGCGTTCACCGGTTTCAGGGTCTGTCACTTTTTTGTTGCGCGCTGCTACCATGCACATGTCGCTGCGCTAGGCGCCATGCAGCGCGCTGAGACCTGTAGAGGCTTTTCCATCCTGGCCTTCACCGAAGCAACGAATGGACGCCGATTGTGGCAGCTAATGTGTTGACGTTGGATCTCGGTCGCCACAAGGTTTCCTACTGCTGTGGTTGTCGGTGTGACACTGGAGCTATTATCAGTTTTAACTCCCGGCTGGTGGAGTGGCCAAAAACGGCCGAACCGTCCACCACCAACCGTTCAAGCGAACAGACTGTTCTACGCTGACTGCATGCATGCATCAGTCGTTCAATGCAGACGAGAGCTGACGCACCGACAATGCTGACGCGCGTGCCCACGGCAGGTGTTGTTGGTGCTGCTGTGGGAAGAATTGATGGAAATTCATCCCAGCAATCGACGTTGTAGCGTTCCCGTACCGTCCTGAAGGAAGCAAAACTGGGCGGCTGAGGTGAGCAGAGGCAGCGATCGACAGCGCGATTGTTGATACTGCATACGAGAGCTTGCAAAGCGGGCAAAAACAATTGGCAAGGCGCGGGACACGCTCGCGGGCTTGGTTGAGAGGCGAAGCGCCTGCGTGTGAGCTGTCGCCCACAGGAAGGACCGTTTCACACGCTGCCAATGAGTACGAGTGTTGCCTTGGTCGTGTCGACACTGCAAGAAGATGGTCCGATTGCAAAATGCTCATGCATGCACGTATTGCGGCTGTACGCGATGAATACCACATGAGCGTTCTCGTGTGAGCACCGTCATTCACGGAGCACCCAATGGCGCATGGGATTTTGTCTCCTCGGACCGGAGCCTGCTCCGGGTCATTGATTCAAAAATTAAATAGCGTGAACTAGGCACGGAGTGGTCCGTATATGGCCTCGTCTCGTCCCGTCCCGTCCGCCACAGAGGGGAATAACTATCATCGGCCGACCCCACTGCTCTATGCAGGCATAACTTACAGAGTAGTTCGTGCGGGAAAAAAAAACAACATTACATCGGACAAGTCATAATTGGCAGGAGAGCATACAGATGGCCGACGAAGCTTCTGACAACAGGTTACCATTTCTCTGGTTGGGTCACGATCAAACAGCCAAGACTGTCTGGCTCCGGTCATTTATGACCGGATGGAAGGGGAGACGGTACTTTTTTTTTTCTCTCTCTCTCCCAGCGTTGCCAAGCAGTGTTGAGACGTCCTCGGCAGCACGGCGTGGTGAGTATGCAGGGCAGGCGCTCCCATTTTGGGGTTCGGCAGCTTCGGCAGCCTCACTGTTCTGCTCCAAGGCAGTAGCCAGAGATCATTGACTGTTGATCATGTCCCGCTGACTGCTTCTCCGATAGCTCGGTAACCGAGTCCCTGGTCGTCTCACGGCTCACAAATCCTTCCTTCAGCCCGCTCCTCTTGCCTTCCCCTTTCTCCTTTCCAGCCCAGCTGTTCAGCTAGCAAGGATCTTTTGGAGGTGGACTGTACATGTATGAGCTACATACATGGACGCACGCGGTACAGGTCGCTACTCTATCTGCTACGGCTCGAGACGGGGGAGGCGTGTGCATTGGGGAAAAAATGACTATTGCCCGATGCGCGCGCGCTCGTGTGGGCAGAACAAGGCCGGAACAGGTAGACACAGTCACAGAGACGGAGGAATTCCCCCCCTCCCCGGCCAATTTTTTGTGGGCGTCGCAAGGGGGGGAGGGCCAGAAGGGGAAAATCTGGGGAAACGATCATGCCCACCATGCGCACAGATTTCCTAGTTTCCATTACTCTGGGTCTCCGGCAAGGAGGACGTGTGTGTGTGCCTGGCCGGGGCAAAAGCCATTGCTACCAGGGCGCGCTACTAGTGAGCCGGAGAGGACGTCGGGAGCTACGAGGTAAGCTTCGGTGTGGGAGCAGTAGCCGACAATGTGAGATGGCACCAGGAACCAAACCACACGTCTCAGTCGAAGATGATCAAAGGCAAGCTGGAAATGGCAAAAGGCCCTAGGTGGCGTGCTTGCAATAGTGAGCACAAACTAAGCTCGAGCGAGCTAGTTTTTTTCCCAGGCCGTTGCTGAGAAGAGCGGTGGGTGCGCTCACGATACGTCATTACGAGGCTGGAGATGCTCGCCAGGAGACGACGCAAGCATCAAAGCAAGATAGCGATAGTGCCCCGGTCGTTTTGCCACCTGTCTCGCCTCGGCTTGCCATTGAGCAGGGGATAGGGATAGTAAAAATAGCGGCGCGGGTTCAGATAGACGGAAAGCCATGCTGGTAGGTACTATTAGTGTATAAGACCAAGCTTGCTTATGGTGACAGGCCCTTCCCATGGCCATTTCAAGACACTACATTGCCTCTACTACTACAGAGTACTAGTACCCAAGGCAAGGCAGATGAGCTCCCGTCTCAGGGTCGGTCTGTTTTTAGACTGATAGAGTAGCATCCAGAAGGCTGACGTGTCGAGCCAAGGCCGATGAATGTGTGAATGGCCGTCTGCGCTACTGCACGGGCGAGAGTCAGGGGTCCTGTTATTTCCGATGTGCCTTGGAGGGGGACGCTGCTGGAGGAAGCAAGACTCTTTTTGGTTTGCGATTGGATCCCTTTTTTCTGGTTCATCTGAAGACAGGGCGTGAGGGTCTTGGCGAGACGCACTTACATGTACAGTCGGCAAGGCGGATTGAAGGAGGTCCTTGTCTCTCATCAATGTGATTTGTTTCTTCTTATTTTAGTAAACCAGAAGCGTTAAAGCTTCTCATACTATGCTGAACCGAAAGAAGAAAGGGGGGGGGGCGTGTGAGAGAGCAGAATGGCTGAGGTGAGTCAGGGGGAAAAAGGGCGGGCTGAAGCGGAAGGGGGATGGTGTTGCGGGCGGCCGAAGAAACGTGGCGATGTTGACTGAAGCGAAAGCAGGCAGTAATTAGTCGATACGAGTTTTTTTTTTTTTTTTTTTTTTTTTTTTTTTGATGTAGTGGAAGGTTGTATTGTATGTATGCAAGTCTAGGTGACAAAGAGATATGAAGGAATTTTGTTGGGAGAAGTGGAAGCGGTGAGCATGGTTTGTTGTTTCGACTGAGATTGTAGGTTAGGTGACGACCTTTCTCTCGGATAGCAGTAATATTTCCCTTTCTTCTATTCAGCAGCAAAAATCTGAGGAGCAAAGCTCCAAGTTTCAATGGGATCTCTTCGCCATGCATTGATGGCTGCTGCAAGGAACGAGTCATGGCATGAACTGCTATCGAACCAACGCGATACCAAGGACACGGGACGAGGCATGGATTGCTTTTTTTTTTTTTTTTTTCCTTTACTAAATTCGTTCTAGCTGCGTAAGGAGGGAAGCCATCTAGAAAAAAAAAATCCATGGGCTTGATTAAAGGAGGTGGCGAAAAGAAAAAGAAAAAAAAGAAGGAAACGCTGGACGAACGGGGAATCGAACCCCGGACCTTTCCCAGAAATTTCATGTCGCTTGTAGGTAACCAAGACGAATAGATGCTAAGGGAAAATTATACCACTAAACCATCCGCCCATTGGATGCGTGCTTGTGCGAGGAGGGCAAGAGGCTCATGAAGCTACTTCGTTGCTGGCAGTGTGATTGCTATCGGGAAGATGTTACTATATTCAAGCGAAACATATGAGGGACGTTTATCGTATCTTGTTCATTATCTTGTAGATGATGGAGATTCATGAATATGTACAAAGGATGCATCACCCAGCTAGAGGCTTCTTGGCTTTGATCTCCCTAATCGTATCTCTCGTCCTCGCATTGTCCTCGAAGCTGGCGTGTATCAAGTCAATCACCTCGTCCACCGTAAAGTACAGGCTCAGCTCGCTCTCGCACCACAGAAACTTGACCTCGTTCAGGTTGCTCTGCAGCACTTCGCCCAGATACTTGAGGCGCAGCCAGCTCGGCGCGTACTGTGCCGTCGTCGGCACTTCGTCTGGCACCGGCGCCGTGCCGGCCAGCTTGCTAGGGATGAAGAGGTCGTCCAGCTCCGTTGCCGACGCGATGAGCTGAGCGAGGCTGTAGGCCTCGTCCTGCCCGATCGACGGCATCTCCAAGACGTCTGATATGATGCGTGAAGCGAGGGAATCTGCCAGCGAGCCCACTGCCTGGGACCAGACCGACCTCCTCAAGACGGGGTCCCAGGTCGCCGCTACGGCCCGGATGCGTGACTTTCCTGCCTCGACAGATGCCTCCTTGTCGTCTTGCTGTATCAGACTTTGTGAGCCGCCCATGAGGTCTTGCAGCACCGTCTTCTGGAGACTCATCTCGTTTGCGTAGCTCCGGTTAGCGAAGCTTTTGAGCGTTCGCACATCGTTGTCAACCCGGAGCATGCTGCGCGCGCGAGGTGTCAGATCCTCTCGTTGCTTCCACGCCGAGGAAAAGTCTGATAGCTTCTCCGCCAGATACATGGCATCGTTGTATAGGAACCTAAAGGCTGAAATTAGAATGAACCCGTGACGGCGGCTCGCTCGGTCTGCTTCTGAAGACTTACATATTGCCCGCCGCATCTGACGAGTAATAGTGAGACGAGATGGCTCGGAATAATGCCAAGATAAACGTAGGCAAGCTGAAGAGACCTGGTGCAGTGGCGGTCAACAGGCTATATTCGTTTCCGTCTTTTGTCAAAGCTGCTCCGTCTTCCAGGACGGAGTAAATCAGCTCCAGAACCGGCTCAGGCATGGAGGAAATGCTATAAGTCTCTTTGAAGACCAGCTCTCTCGTCTCTTCCTTGGCAGCCTTGCTTGGTTTTCTCTTGTGAGTAACTGGACGAGCAGCAGCAGCAGTAGTAGCAGGAACTGCTGGGGCATCTGGTTCCGGAGCGTCGCCATCATCTCCCCAGCCCCATGCATCAGCACCGTCGTCCTCATCTGCAGCTTCAGCGGGCTTCTCTACCGTCTCCTTTGCATCTCCCGTCTCATTCGCATTTGTGTCCTCGTTGTCGTCCCAACCCCAAGCATCCGCCGCATCGTCAACGTCCCCATTCTGATTCTCGTCTTGACCCTTCGTCTGGGCGACCTCCCCGTTCTCTTCCTGTGCCTTGTCGTCGTCCCATGCATCGCCCCAGTCATCGCCCCAGTCGTTCGTGTCCGCTACCGCTCCAGCGCCTGTAGTAGATAGTTCTTTCCCCTCAGCTATTGAGACCATCTGCCTTTCGATTATTTCCACTCGTTTTGGTTCTCCGATCCCGTTTGCGAGCTTGACTCGAACGCTGTCGAGCGATGTTTCCCTGCACTTCTCGAGCCATATTGTAGGCGCCTTGTCGGCCCAATTCTGTATCTGCTCGAGGCCAGTAAACCCGCTCTGACGTAGGGTCTCACAGAACTCTTTCGTCCTTGAGACCAGTGCCTGGAACCTATCCAAATCTCTAAGACCTGTAGGAACAGCAGGATTAAGCCATTGTTGGATGAGTCGGGGAATAATGTCAACCATCATGACATCACCTAGAGGTCGCAGCAAATCGGCTGGTAATCTTCGAGCAACAAAAGTTAGAATCTGCGAAAGATCCGATAATAGAGAGTCGGCTGAGCCATCAGACGATCCTGCTAGCTCTAGTACATCCCCTTCCACCTTGATACCCGGAATTGATGGCCTCCTAGTATCCATTCGCGGTGATACCACGGCCGCATCCAGGTTGTGCCACAGCTGCTCCATTCGCTCATCAACCTCCTTGTAGGCTTTTAAGCCAATCACGGCGTCGTCCAAGGTCATTCTCTCGTCTTGACATTTCAAGGGTTAATTCTATCTTTCCCCCCAAAATAAAGGTGCAATTACGTCAACTTACCTTGATGTGTGTCGTAGATGGCGACTTTCCCTGTGTCCGTATCGACTTGTACCAGCGTCTTCCAGACGTGGTTGAATACTTCGTGGATATGGGACTTTAGCTCAAAGGCCCTCAGGTCCAGAAGCTTCATTACTCGGGCAGTCTTGCTCACGCCAACGTCATCAAGGGCGGCCCATGATGCTTTCCTTTCAAATTAGCTCAGTTCGATCCAAAACTCTGACCATATATCCATGGAAGACGCACTCTCAAGCAGGCGTAGTGAGTCGAGAACACGCCGTTCCTTACTCGCTTCTTCAACCTGAATAAGGAGTTGGTTGACATGTTGAATCCTCTTCAAGACGTCGTGCAGCTGTTGGCTGTATTGAACCTCTCGGTTAAGGAACTCTGCCTTCTCTTCCGCGTCCTGGATCGCTTCTCCCGTCACATCTGGAGCTTCCGATTGGCGGATGATGTCATTGGCAATGGTCTTGGATCGGATGATGTCCTCCTGCAGGATTTTTGCGTTCTTTACCCACGAGCTGATGTCGTCCTTTGTTTCCTCGTTGATGGTATGGATTTCGGCCTGCAGGTGGGTAATAAAGTTAGCACACACGAGCCATGCCGAGGCAGCAGCCTTTTAATCTCGTACCTCGATATCTACTTTGGCCTTACCCAGCGCTTCAATTGTAGGCGCCAAGTCCGTTTCAGAGACAGCAGGCAACGCAGTGATGTCTTCGGGGAAGCGCCCCTCAAGCGAAAACGAAAGGATGGCGTCGCTGAGCCGTTGCGACTGCGCCGTAGCCGCCATCGTGGCCGACAAGCGGTCCCGTCCGGCGCAAAGGAAAAGGCTGTGAGGCGATTCGAATAACTGGCATTCAACAACAACGAGCAGAGTGTTAGCTTGCTTCGCAGGACATGGTATTCAAGCCGTCAGGTCGAGGGCGCGGCGCATCGATAATGCAATGCACAAAAGGCGGGACGAGATTCACCGTGACGCAGTGGGTTAAGCTCTAGCTGGCCAACTTGCTCGAGGTCATTGCGCTCCCTGGCTTCAGCTGCTAATCAGGTACATGTACAGAGTACCAGACGGCCTTGTATTAAAGTTTCAATTGGCAGCTCGACAAGGCAGGCAGTACATAAGGTACATGTACGTACCCGCTTCCAGTGGGCCTTTTCGCATGCGCCACAGCTGAGGCTGGCGAGCAAAGCGCGTTCTACAAAGTAGGTGCCTTAGTACTTGTTGAAACCCCTCTTTGTGTGGCTGAGGAGGACATAAGGCAACTGGGTACCTGCCCAATTATTTACCCCACCATCGAAAAGCCCCCGATGGCTGCAGCGGCTCGTGGACTCGCCCTCAAAACGTTTCATTGGAAAACACCATTCAGAGGTACGTACTCCCTACTATTGTTCTCCCCATTATGGAGGGCCCTGCGTCAAGCTAAGGCCAGCCGGACAGGGTTATCGAGTATTTAAATGCCATCGCCGCGAGATCAGACCGGCGAGGAACTCCACCTGTCTCTGACCTCACTCTCAAGACGTTGCCGTAAGCAGTCACGCCCCTCCCTCGCAGATATCGCCAGAGAGACCTTCGTTTCCCCACCAACTTGTCCGCTTACCAGTTGTCCTAGACCAAGACGACGTCGAACAGTGCTTGAGACGATTGTCTCTCTCATCGTCATTTCAAAGCGTGCTCTGCGGCTCCGTGTGGTGTAGCAGTGCCATCGTCAGTCAAGCCTGATTCGCGTCCTGCGTCTGCCTCCATTGTCTGGCGCAAGCTGCACCGTCTTCTTTCCTTACCGAGGTGTCGTTGCGTTTGGTGAGTTTGTCTTTGGGTTCCCATGGCCTTTTCTGCTTTCTTTTCCATTGTCATGTCTTGATACCTCAGCATCTTTTTATGCATTTCCCCTTGAACATCTGAGGCGAAAATCAGCCCTATTCCGTTTGTGCAAATATCCGGCCGGGAAACTCTCAGATGCAATCAACTCGGCTTGTAAGCCAGCTTCTACCGCTTATTGTCGCCATCTCAAGTGTGGGCTTATACTTCTTCTTCATCAGTGGCCAAGAGCAATCCGTTCGCGCTTCCTTGGGAAGCTGTCTGCTGAGGTTGGTCCTTTCAACTACCTCTACGAGGCGGGACTAGTTTTGTGCAATCTGACGACGATGAATAGAAGTTTGTTTTCCCCTCTTGTAGCAGCCAAGTGGCCAGCTCCTGTTGCACATGTGGTTCAGACTTACTGCGTAGCTTCGTCTCACATTTCATTGCAACCGAACCATCACGCTCACGCTTCCATTGGATTATGACAAATCTCCTACCTTCCTATGTGATTTTATACTGACTTCTACCTGCTTAGGCCCAGTCGGGGAGGGCGCTTTCTTTCGCAAAACTTCAAGATGCCTTCGCAAAAGTTGAATTCTCGTTTCCGCAAGGTTCAAAGCTTCAAGACCGATTATGCTCCCTGCACAATCACGCAATATGTCTCCGAACGGAGTGGCATGCAGGTCATAGTGGCTGATCGCAAAGGCCCCAAAATCAACGGCTACTTTACTCTCGCTACCGAAATCTTTGACGACTCCGGTGCTCCCCATACGCTCGAGCATCTTGTCTTCATGGGTTCCAAGAACTATCAGTGGAAAGGTCTCCTGGATAAGCTGTCATCACGTGCATACTCTGGCACCAACGCCTGGACTGCCACCGATCACACTGCTTATACCCTTGAAACGGCTGGCTGGGAGGGTTTCGCACAGATCCTCCCCGTCTACTTGGAGCACGTAATCCTGCCTACCATCACAGACGAGAGCGTCGTCACCGAGGTTTGGCACATCGATGGAGAGGGCAACGACGCTGGTGTGGTGTACTCGGAAATGCAAGCAGTCGAAAACCGCAATGCAGAGATCATGGATCTAAAGGCACGTCGGCTTTTGTACCCCGAGAACGTCGGTTTCCGTTACGAAACTGGCGGTATGACAGAGGCTCTGCGAGTACTCACTCCTGAGCGCATTCGTCAATTCCACCGCGACATGTATCAACCTCGCAACCTTTGCGTTGTAATTGTCGGCGAGGCAGACCACGAGAACCTCCTGGATATACTAGACGAGTTCGAGGAGAGCATCAAGGACGACATCCCCGCTCTCGATACACCTTTCAAGCGACCTTGGGTCGAATCGGCTCAACCGCCGACTCTCAAAGAGACCATCATCACAACAGCCGAATTTCCGGAAGAGGACGAATCAGTTGGTGAAATTCTCGTTGGATTCTTCGGTCCCCATTGCACTGATGTACTCGCTACGTCAGCTCTGAATATTCTTTTGACCTACCTTTGTGGCTCCTCGGTCTCCGTATTGGAGAATACGCTTGTCGAGCGCGAGGAACTCGCAAGCTCAGTCTCATATTGGTGGGAATCTCGGCCCAACTCTCTCATCTGGCTGCAACCGACCAGTGTGGCAACGGAAAAATTGGAATTCGTCGAACAGCGTCTTTTCCAAGTCTTGAAGGATGTTGTGTCAAAACCTCTGGACATGGAATACATGAGAGAGTGTATTCGGAGGGAGAAGCGACAGGTCAAGTACCACGCCGAGACTTCAGAATCCTTTTACTCTACCAATATCATCACCGATTATCTCTTTGGTAAGCGTGATGGTTCAACACTCAGGGATCTAGAAACATTGGCAGAGTATGATGTTCTCGAGAAGTGGTCCGATGAGGAGTGGCGCGCTTTTCTCAGCAAGTGGATGGCTGACGCACACCACATCTCCATCTTGGGTAGGCCGTCTCTGGAGCTGGCTACCAAGATGAAGGACGAGCACGAGGCCCGCATTGCAAGGCGAAAAGAGAAGCTTGGTATAGAAGGACTGCAAGAGCTAGCGCAGCGACTCGAAGAAGCCAAGAAGAAGAATGATAAGCCCATTCCACCCGAGGTCATCGATCGCTGGAACGTCCCCGGGACAGACTCTATTCATTTCATCGAATCTGACACTGCTCGCTCTGGCCATGCTAAATCTGTCGGCCTCGGCACTGGTCGTGCCCAGGAACTCATCAACGCGGCTCCCGACGGCAAGTTACCGCTCTTCATACAGTTCGAGGATGTGCCCACAAACTTTGTCCATATCACCCTTCATCTTGGCACATCTCAGGTCCCTGTTCAGCTGAAACCACTGCTGTCGATCTTTAGCGACAACTTCTTCAACACCCATATCATGAGAGATGGGCAATTAGTGAACTTTGAGCAAGTTGTCATGGAACTGGAGAGGGACAGTATCGGATATGATATTGGGAGCTCCCGACAGCTCGGCGACGCCGAAGGCTTTATGATCCAGTTCCAGGCCGAACCCGACAAGTATGCTGCAGCAGTAAACTGGCTTCGCACGATGATGTTCGACTCGGTATTCGATCCCGTACGGATCAAGGCGGCCATCACGAAAGCTCTGGCCGATATCCCTGAACTAAAGCGTGACGGGCGTGGCATGGCTGGCGAAGTGGACACGGCGATTCACCTCGAAAAATCAACGCTTTCAGTCGCTAGACGCGTTGTTGTCAAAGCCGTCTACCTGAAGCGCCTCCGAAAGATCCTTAAGAAGAATCCAGATCAGGTTGTGGAATGGTTTAAGACGCTTCGTGACTCTCTATTCACGTTTGAAAACATGAGAGTCCTTGTTACGGCAAACTTGCAAAACCTCCCCAACCCAATCGCCACTTGGGATTCCCTTGCTGAAGCGCTAGGCCCGCCAAAGGAAACCATGACACCTATCCCTAAACCGTCAAGTCTTTTGAGTGAAGAAGGAAGGAAGCCTGGTACTGTCGGTGCCATCATCATTCCTATGACGACACTCGACAGCTCTTTCTCCGTGAGCACTGCTCCTGGCCTTTACTCATTTTCGGACCCCAGGCTGCCGTCCATCATGGTGGCTGTAGGATATCTCGAGACAGTCGAAGGACCTTTATGGAATGCTGTTCGGGGAGCCGGATACGCCTACGGATCCTTCTTTTCACGCAATGTTGAGAGTGGAGTTATATCATATAAGATCTACCGATCACCAGACGCCTCTAAGGCGATTATTGCCTCACGAGATGCTATTCAGAAGATTGCCAGCGGAGAGGTCGAAATCGACAAGCATCTTCTTGAAGGTACCATCAGCCAAATCGTGGTAGGGTTTGCCGACGAGCAATCCACAATGCCCAGTGCAGCCCAGCAGAATTTCGTCCAAAGCGTAGTAAGGGAGCTACCCAAGGATTGGAGCAAGGATATCCTGAAACGTGTCAGAGAAGTGACAAAAGATGAGATTCGACAAGCCATGAAGGATTTTATCATGCCCTTGTTCGAGCCAGGCAAGAGCAATGTGGTTGTCACTTGTGCTAAGCTCATGCGAGAGGTAGTAACGCCCCCCTTTTTTTCTCACCATTTCGCCTTCTTATCATCGAGGACTATGCTGACGTTTCTTTTTCAACAGAATATGGAGACTGCCTTTAAGAATATGGGCTACAAGGTCCAGACCCACGAGCTGAGTCATTTCCACGATGACTATGGTCTGGATAGTGGTGAAGAGGCGGATGACGAGCAAGATGACGAGGATGAAGATGAAGATGAAGATGAGGATGAGGATGAATTTTCTGATGACGAGGGAAGTGAAGAGGAGGATGAGGACGAGGATGAGGAGGACTAGATGGACTTGATGTCCCGCGGCCAGATTCTCCCGCCCAGGGAAGAAAACGAACTGTTGAGTCTTTTGTAGGCGCCTATAGAACAAGGAGAGCACCTAGATTATGATCATTAGACGGCACTTTTATTTTGCTAAGCGACTGTAGGCTCTTGAGAGCTGTCATCATAAGTCAGTAGTAAGGTTGAGATCTGTCATTGCTTATTACGTACTAGCGCTCTTTATGCATTTGGTCAAAGCTATGATACTTTTTTGAGTTTTGTATTTATAGATATCTATGATCTACTTCTACACATTTTTCCTTTCATATAGTCCTTACAGCTCATCGCGACCGCTGGCCTTCACTACACCCTCGCCTTCCTTCTCGCTGGTGACAGCCTGCTCACCCTTCCAATCTAGTGCCTTGAGGCGCTCCGACAGGTGCGGGTGTGAGAAGTGGTAGCTAGCATACATCCAGTCGGCATCCATGGAGCTAAGATTCTGCACATGCAACTTGATGAGGGAAGTCGCCAGCTCAGCACGCATGCCGAGGCCCTTGGCGAAAGCGTCAGCCTGGAACTCGAACGTGCGAGAGACGATGTGTAGGAGGAACTGGATGACGGTATCCATTGGAGACAGCGCATCCGAGAAGAGCAGGAAACCGATGATGATGGGGTGCTCGTTATGGAAGCCGAAAGAGGCGTAGAGGGACCGGTTGTTGATGAAGACGGAGAACAGGCTGAAGACATAGAGAAGGTGAGCCTGAAGAATACGTTAGTGACGCTATTAGAACAAGTTATCGCGGCCGAATAGGAGCATCGTACCTGAGAGATACCAAAGAGGCTTGTGGTGTGGCCCAGCTTCCAGTGGCCCAGCTCGTGGGCTAGAATAGCGAGAACCTCTTCCGGTTCGGACTTCTCCAAGAGCGTATCGTAGATGACAATGTGTTTCTTCCATGGGAGTCCGTAAAAGAAGGCGTTTGAGTGAGCGCTGCGCTTGCTGCCGTCAATGACGTACAACTCGTGCAGAGGAAACTTGAAGCGGGCAGCCAGTTCGTTCACTTTGGTCTTGAGCTCACCATCCTCGAGGGGAGACAGCTTGTTGAACAGGGGCTGAATGAAGGTAGGGTAGAGAGTCGTCATCAGAAGCTGCAGGCCGGCGGTAAAGACCCAAGTGTAAAAGACAAAGTGGTTGCCCGTCTTTTGGATGATCTTGAGGAAACCAGCGAGGATTGGGGGCATCAGAACGGCAGTCAGGAGGTTCGTCTTAATCATGTCAGAGATGAAGAGGCCCGGCGTCTGTTTGTTGAAGCCGAATTTCTCTTCCAGAACAAATGTGCTGTAGACCCTGGTCGGCAGGCTGAGAGCCTGCTGGATGAGCATGAAGGCGAAGACGAAGACGATGGAGTGAGAGATTTCACCGGTGAAGCGCGCAGGCGCATACTTGAGCAGCAAGTCACCGGTCCAGGACCACAGCTTGGGCATGACATCGAGTTGGATAAAGGCAAAATTGACAATCTGACCCCACAGGCCGCTGGCGACGGAGAACTTGGCCTTGGCCCGGCCATAGGCTTGTGACTTGTCAAAGGTTTCCTGGTTGACTTCTTTGGCGAGAACGGCGGGGGGCTTGGGCAGCTGGAGGACACGGTACTGGCGAAACGTGAGGAAGGACTCGAAGAGGAACTGGCCGACGGAGAAGCCCAAGATGAGCTTCTTCCATGGGAATAGCGGGCGATCGAGGAACTGCGACAGGCGCTGCAGAATGCCATCCCGGCTCAGGTTAGCGAGGGCCGTTTTCCACCTTGGAGGAGCATAAACCAGAAATGTGAATAGGAAGTGGTTTTTGGGAGGGTGGCTCAATTCATTGGCATTGAAAATAATGTCATTTGTAAACTCACCTGTAGAAAGTCCATGATGGCTGTTGCTTGATGTCGCTAGGACATCGAGAGCTGGACTTTGCACAAAGAGGAGGAGGGGAGGAATATGGAAGCAGACGAAATCCTATTCACGTAATAATATCTGGGGGAGGCCAGGGTGTCAGGTAAGGCAGGCATAATTGTGATGCGCGTTTGCTGAGCTAATAGTGGGTTTGGTTACCTTTTGGGTAGCAGCGGCTTCGGCAAGGTACCCGGAAACGAGGCTTGTACTTGGTGTGTACTTGGTGCAGGCAATGAGGCAAGGTACTTGCTAAAGGTATAGTAGTACCTACTTACTAATAGTACATTACCAGACCTCAGGCTCTTTCGAGTATGCTCCGAACCGTGGTTATGTTGGGGAGTGCTACGCATATCCTACTCACTTATTCCGAATGGGCTTGGTCAAAGGCAACCAATCTTCTTCAGTCTCAAATAGCTCTGGAAGGAGAGCCACTGAGCTGTTGGAAATCGTTGCTCCGGAGGACAGCGTCTTCGTTTAGCCATGGTTTAGCGGTAGTTAAAAGTACCCACTAGCTCAAGGGTAAGTTAGGGCCTCATGCGGCACGATTTGACTCGTAAATATCATTACAACCTTTAACGTCATTAGCTGGAGCACGCGACCAGGCGCCTCCTCAGCTGCAAATCTTTCTTTCTTGATATCCATTTCCGCATAGATTCGGTTGGAAAAAACACGGCGGGAGGTTCAGATTCACTGATTTTTACGAATTGGCTTAACAATGACGCCGGGGAACAAAAAAAAAAAAAAAAGCTCGCTGGAAATGAATTTGATAGACAGCATGGAGGATAGTAGCTAGAGAGTTAAAATAACAAAACACTGAATGGATCGCATCTCGCTTTTGCCACCAGCGACTCGAGGAGACACAGGGACCGTGTTTGATTACGGCGCACGCTTATGTGCCTTCGAGCGCCTGAGCAGATCCCCCAAAACCCTGACGCGTTCCTCCAGGGGCACCCCGCCAAAATCTGGTCTTGAGATGCCCGGCGGCAGCACCCTGTCTAGGCTCATATTCAACAGCGTGGCCAAGTACGGCTCGTCCGTCATCTGTTCCAGGACGCGAGGGAGACGATCTACTGGCACGTTGAACAGCCTGAATCCCTCCTGCAGTAGCTCCGGAGCCGCCTGCGTCGCCAGACTCCGAAGAGCTGATTCCTAGTGCTGCCCGTTGGTAGTCGGCTGAGGGGGGCGTTCCGGGCCATATGGGACTGGAGGAGCTTGCTCGTTTGGCTGAGGCTCCTCCTCGGTATCATCATCAAACTCACTAAGTACTTCCTCCTCGCCCTCTTCGTCCGAGTACTCGCTGTCTTCGCCCTCGCCCTCTGCGGCCCCCTGGTTAGCTGGCGGTGGATAGCAGTTCTCTACCGTGGCGGCCGTGTTTTGAGGAATTTTGCGCCCTTGTTGCTGCATCTGCTGGATGATGCTCATGAGCTTCTCGTTCTTCTTGTCGGCCGCCTCAGCTTTTCTCTTCCACTCCTGTCGCTCTTCCGCCATGTGGATGATGTTTGCTGCCGTCGCCTCCTTTTGTCGCTTTAGGGCCTCGTTCTCTTTTTCTAGCCGCTTGCCCTTTTTAGACATATCCTCCATTTCTTTCCGGAATGAGAGGAACAGGTCGTTGCTGTTGTTCAGAGTATCTTCTACCTGTAAAGTGGAGCAGGTCAGACCTGGCTGCCAATTGATCAGTGCATGCGTGTATGCATGCTTTTCACGTACCTGTTTGAACTTGTCCACGTAGACATTCAGCTGATTTCTGAGCTCCGTTTCCGTCTTGGTAAACGCATGTACCTGCGCTTGCAGATGACGGGCCTTGGTGGCTTCGGCTTCGGCATTCTTCTTCTCCCTGTCATGGCGAGATAGATGATACTGAACTTCAAGTTCCTTTGTCCGCATAAGAGAATGAAAGTGAAGTTCGCGTAACTCGTACTGCTCGATAAACGACTTGAATCGAACCCGAAAACTGGTATTTCCCCCCTAGGGTGTCAGCACAGGCCCTACCACGAACATTGGGTGCAAAACGTGTGAGCGGGTTCGCTTACAGCTCATCCATTTCCATGTCCACCACTTGTTTTTTAGGCGTGTCTTTCTCTTCCTGGTAACCCTCCAGCTTTGATAATAAGCTTGCGAATTTCTCGTCCCAGGCGGCATTGTTGCGCTTCTGTGTACTTTGGAGCTCTTTGTTCTCATTCTATGATCCCATGTCAGTGCGCCACATTACGCCTAAGACTTGAATGACTTGTTTGCTTCGCAGTTGCCTAGGCTAACCTTCATCTTGTTATTATCTCTCTGCAGTTCTCGGCACAATTTCTCAAGTTTCTCCTTCAACCCCACAGTCTTGCTGAGTTCTGTACGACTGGCATCTCGCTCCTTCTGGAGAGCGTCTCCGCGTTTCTTGTTCTTTTGGTTCTCTCTCTCTAGGCGTCGCATGTCGGCTAACAATTCGCTGGAGCGCTTCATGAGGTGTTCAATCTTCTGCATATCGTCCATTTTGGATACCTGCTGCAGAAGATCGCGATTGGCACGCTTCACCTCTCTCTCTGTTTTGCGGATACAGGGCGTTAGTCCTTCCATTGTTGTGAAAACGGTGACAAAACAATCCATGAATTCACGGACGAAGACGGGTAAACGCACCTATTTCCAACTCCTGGTCTTTTTCTCCAGCAGCGTCTTGCTCCAACTGCGAGATACGGGCCTGGAGCAGGCGCGAGGCTTCGCTCGAATCCATTCCTCTCTTTCCCTTAGATTTTTTGCTCGCTACAGGCGATGAATGAACATGGGGGTCATGGCCGTTAGTCAAGGCCGCCTCCACATGAGTTGCCGGCATGGCTCAAGAGGTGCGTCAAGACGGAGATTTTTGACAAGGTACGAGTCGCATCAAGGGCCAAGATCACATCGATGATGGGGATAGCTATGGGCGAGCGGCAGAGAGTTTCGCACGGCGTTTTTTTGCTTCTTCTTCTGCTTCTTTTTTTTTCGCTTTTATATCGCTGAAAATAATCGATGTAGGGGATCTAGATGGCGGCGCCGGCTGGAACACTTTTTGAACGGCAACGGCTGCAGCGGGAAACCAAGCGGGTTTGCCGTCAAAATCGTCGCTCTCTCTGGGCCGTCGGCTGCGCTACTGTGTAATGGGATGATCGATGCTGTTTACGAGATACTGCGGAAGTGCGAATTGAGCCTCCGACGGGGTGTCATGAACTGTCGTTGCGACTCGGAAGTGCAGAGACCTGTTCCCCAGCCGTCGATGAAGGCATGCGTAGGTCAAAAGCGTGACCAGGTGGGTGGTAATTCTTAGAATTCTAATAGTGCGATGATGCGGCGTGCAGGTTGCAATTTGTTAGTGCCTCAAGGATTAGGTCAGCCGCAAATATGGTGGGGTTGTTAGTGCACTAGCAGCCCGTCTAGCCGGAAAGACTTTGGGGGCCCCTTGCCGCAGGACATTGATGGACTGCCTGACTAATCAATCAGCTCTCGTGGGTTTTTCCTCTTACTGGGCAATAATATTATTATGACTGACAACCTAATGCAGTGCAGTGAAATTTCTACGAATGCCATCACAGTGAACCAGCGTCGTCATCTTGGTTCGGGTCGCGGGTGTTTTGCTTTGAGTGACTGGTAGACCCTTTGTTTCTTTTGCTTTTTGTCTCCATGTATAACTAGACGACATATCTCTCTTCTTTCTTTTTTTTCTCTTTTCTCCATATAGATCTCGACAGTTTCCTCATCATGTTGCGGAACGCAGCGAGTGCAGCTCGCAAGACCGTTACCGATCTCGCGCTGTATCCGAAGCCCGGGACGAAGCTCCATGGCTTCACCCTCGTCCGAGCAAAGCATGTTCCCGAGCTGGAACTGACAGCACTGCAGCTGCAGCACGATAAAACCGGCGCCGACTACCTGCACATTGCTCGAGATGACACCAACAATGTCTTCTCTATCGGCTTCAAGACAAATCCCCCGGATGATACCGGCGTTCCTCATATCTTGGAGCACACCACTCTCTGCGGAAGCGAGAAGTAGGCCTACCCTTTGGCAGCTCACCATGGAACTGAAACGATGGCTGACATACCCCAGATATCCTATTCGCGATCCTTTCTTCAAGATGCTCCCTCGGACGTTGTCAAACTTTATGAATGCAATGACGGCTTCAGACCACACCTTCTACCCCTTTGCGACGACAAACGCACAGGACTTCAAGAACCTGATGTCGGTATACCTGGATGCGACACTGCATCCGTTGCTGAAACAGTCCGATTTCCTGCAAGAAGGCTGGCGAATCGGACCCGAGAATCCATTGACCGAGGATGCGGAGGGCAAGAGGCTGGTCTTCAAGGGCGTCGTGTACAACGAGATGAAGGGACAGATGTCAGACGCAGGATATCTTTACTATATCCGGTTCCATGACCATATCTTCCCTGACATCAACAACTCCGGTGGCGACCCACAAAAGATCACGGATTTAACCTACGAGCAATTGAAGAGCTTCCACGCGGAAAATTATCACCCCAGCAATGCCAAGCTGTTCACTTACGGAGACATGCCTCTGGCAGATCACTTACAGGAGATTGATGCTAGGCTCCAGGCGTTTGAGAAGGTTGCAAAGGAGAAGGTCATTCATCAGCCGATTGAGCTGGATGGCCCGAAAGAAGTCACTCTCTACGGTCCACAGGACCCATTGGTTGCACCTGACCGCCAATACAAGACATCGGTATCCTGGGTCACCGGTGATACCACCGACATCGTCGAATCTTTCTCCGTATCACTGCTATCCACCCTCTTGATGGAGGGTTACGGGTCACCGTTGTATCGGGGCTTGATAGAGACAGGCATGGGTGTCGACTGGAGTCCCAACGCTGGCTATGATAGCTATGCGAAGCGTGGAATATTTTCAATAGGCCTCACTGGCGTTCAGGAAGCCGACGTTCCCAAGGTCAAGGGCAAGATCCAAGAGATTTTGCGCGAAGCAAGAGATAAGGGCTTTGACCAGGGCAAGATCGATGGCACGCTTCATCAGCTTGAGCTTGCCCTCAAGCACAAAACTTCTACTTTTGGCTACTCCATGCTCAATAGGCTGAAGCCGAAGTGGTTCAATGGCAGTGATCCTTTCGATTCGTTGGCCTGGAATGATACCATTGCCGCCTTCCAGGCGAAGATGGCTGAGGGCGGCTATCTGGAAAGCTTGATGGACAAGTATCTACTCAACGACAATACCTTGACATTTACAATGGCACCATCGGCGAACTTCAGCGATGAGCTGGTTGCCGAAGAACAAGAGCGACTTTCCACCAAGATTCAGGAAGCCGCACAGAAGGCTGGCAGCGAGGAGAATGCTCGCCAGCAATTTGAGAAGCAGGAACAAGACCTATTAGTGGAACAGGGCAAGACGAATACCGAGGATCTCAGCTGCCTGCCTACCGTTTATGTCAAAGACATACCAAGGTCGCAGGAACCAACTGTAGTCCGCGACCAGGTTGCGGATGGGATACCCATTCAATGGCGAGAGGCGCCGACTAATGGCCTAACCTATTTCCGTGCCATCAACACGCTGGAAAACTTACCTGACGATCTCAGAGAGCTCATACCCTTATTCACAGACAGCATCATGCGCTTGGGCACAAAGGACATGACGATGGAGCAACTTGAAGACCTCATCAAGCTCAAGACGGGCGGCGTGTCGGTCGGATACCACTCGACGCCTTCGCCGACAGACTTTGCTCAGTCCAGCGAAGGCATCATTTTCACCGGAATGGCTTTGGATCGGAACGTGCCTGTCATGTACGATATTCTGCGCAAGTTGGTACAGGAGACCAATTTTGACAGCCCTGAGGCCGCCCTCCGAATTCGACAGCTGCTGCACGCTTCAGCAGACGGAGTTGTCAACGATATCGCTTCATCTGGACATCGGTTTGCGATGGGTTATGCCGAATCGACGTTGACCCGAAGCGCGTGGCTGCGGCAGCAAGTGGCTGGTTTATCGCAGGTGAAGCTTATCACCTCGTTGACAGGCAGGCCCGAATCCGACCAGTTGGAGGACATCATAACCAAACTCAAGCAGATCCAGACATTTGCCTTGACTAGCGGGAAGATGCGCACCGCTCTCACGTGCGGCTCCGAGCATGTCGAAGAGAACCTGAGCTCCCTGAAGAGCTTCACCAGTGGACTGCCGCGGGAAGTTTCAGGGGTAGCGAGCAAAGCACCGTCGCCTCTCCCTCGGGACAGCAAGGCCTTCTTCCCTCTACCTTACCAGGTATACTATGGAGGCCTCTCTGTGGCCACCGCATCTTACACGTCACCGGAAGGCGCACCGCTGCAGATTCTGGCGCAGCTCCTGATTCACAAGCACCTGCATCACGAGATCCGTGAGAAGGGTGGTGCTTACGGTGGCGGAGCGTACTCGAAAGCGCTGGATGGCTTGTTCGGATTCTACTCCTACCGTGATCCTAACCCTCAAAATACGCTGAGCATCATGCGCAATGCGGGACGTTGGGCGGTGGAGAAGGAGTGGAGCGATCGCGACCTGGAGGAGGCCAAGATTTCCGTCTTCCAGGGCGTGGACGCGCCCAAGTCCGTGAACCAAGAGGGCATGGCGAGATTCCTATCCGGCATCACCGACGAGATGAAGCAGAGAAAACGAGAGCAGCTACTTGACGTAACGAAGGCCCAGGTCAGGGATGTGGCGCAAAAGTTCCTCGTCGAGGCCATCGAAAAGGGAGAAGAGCGCATAGCTTTCCTGGGAGAGAAGCAGGGCTGGGTGGACGGGACATGGACCGTCCATGAGATGAACGTGAATGGGGCCGAGCAGTAGAATATGCGTCAAGCATGCCGTCCTTCCGGCTTTGTTGGAAACGGCGTCGGCGGGTGGGCTGTTACTGTTACTACTAGGTATGTTTTGTCACGATATGAATGTATTTTACGACCCAATACGTGTATGTATGTACATTATGTATAGAAGATCTTCTCCTCTTGAGGGCTTTTTTTTTTTTTTTTTTTTTTTTTTTTTTTTTTTTTTGGACTGTCGACAGGAACTTTTGTTTGCACAAGCGCGTTTGGATACGATACATCTTCTTGCCGAGGCGGCTCGACCGACTCAACTTTTCCATGGCATGGAGATCACAGAGCAACGCAAGAGCAAATTTCAAATCACCACGGCCGAGCCCTTGTCTTGACGGCTCTATCCGGACCGGTGCTGAGGTGTGCAAGCACCAAGTATTGGAGTCCGACAGAGGGGGCGTCAAGAGGAAGGGATGCGGCATGACGTGGTGAGGAGGTCGTTCTATCAGAGCCAGAGCCCCTGAGCTTTGGGTTACTGGACTAAAGAACTGAGCACATTTTCTGTCAGTTTGTCGAGACTATAGCGGTCTCGACTCAACGTGGGAACTATGAGGGGATTTCCTGTTCGGTCCGCAAGTCGAAAGAGTAAGCCCCAGAGAGAAGAGAGAGAGGCTGTGCTGGGTACTCGTTGCTTGATATAAACTTGTTAGCACTGAGATGTTTTCTCGTCCCTTTCTTTCATCTGGTTCTACCCGTTTGTTTCGTCATGAATGGATGTTAGTACGGAATACGGAGCGCAGAAGCTAGCCTTGGGGTCCTGCATGTGTGCAATTCGCTAAACGCTTGCTTTGGTTTCCGAGCGAGGTCGGCTTGATGGATTGGCGAAGAGGTTGACGAGTGGAGAATGAATGTGTTTGATTAGAGTTAAAGAGGCCTTGCTTCTAGAATAAAGGGGGACTTTGATGCCGCGAGTTTGATTTGAATTGAGAGCGATTGTAAGCGAGCTTCACGGTACCTACTAAGGTACCTAGGGAAGTATCTACCGAGATCGTACCTTAACACTACTTGTATATCGTAAGTGTCGTCGTTGCGGAGGATGCATTAGTCGTGACTTATGTGTACAAGGCGATTGGCCCGGCAGTATTACGTGGGTTTCTGCTTCTTGTGCACCGTCTTCTGATGTCAAGTATACCTTGGGTACCTTGCACATGTATAGAGTCGCCACGGGCTAAAAGAGGATTGAAGCTGCCCTTGCATGGAAAGCTTGGGACGAGGGAAGATCTCGTACCAAGCCAATCAAGCGACGGGACGCATATGGCAGCGGGTTTCGTTGCTTGTTTACTTCCTACGGCGTGGCGGCGGCATCACAAAGGCTCGACCAGCCACACACCTTACTCGAGACCTGACGCGAATGCTACGTTTGCTGGATGGGCCATTGGACCCGATGGGGCATGGGCTCGTGTGAGACAAGATTCAGCGAATGTTACGAGAGACATTGCTTCGAAAAAAAAAAAAAAAAAGACGCAAGTTCTAGAGTATAATGAGAGAAAGATAGAATGGAGAGAGCCACTTTCAGGAGGCAGCCCGAGCTAACTCGAGGTAGGGCGAGTGCGCACATTGCAGGTTGCTCATGCATAGAGCCGTTCAGGGCACGCTTTACACTATCAATTTTATATGGAGCAAGGTCGATGACGATGTTGTATCTGGTACTGACGGGTTGATATATCGCGCTCCTTGTCTTGGGGACGTTGTACGTGGGCTATAGCAGTACTCTGTACGAAAGCAACAAAGCACTCACCACGGAGAAACAAGTGGTGCCGGCAGGACTTTCTTTTTCTTGGGGGAGTGGAGGATTGTGGGAAACCCGCATTACCCTGAATCGAGGACTCGGGCTGTGGAGGTATGCTTTGGCAAAGTCTAATGCAGCGGGCTTGTAAGAAAGCAATAGGAGTCATGGAGTTATGGAGTATCAAGACAGTTATGCCCGATTGGGATGCGGAGCTGTAAATACGTAAATAGTAACCTCTTGGAAAAGGTTGGAAACGAGCTAGGGCTTTCTACAGATCACAACCCAGCGTTAGGTACAGAGCAGCTAGCTGTGATTATTTTGCGTCACTCGCAGAAGCGTTAAGCTCATAAGCCTATTAGACGGAAGCACGGCCAGATGGGGCCCCAGTTTATCTCCTCCAGTTATGCAAGCTCCTGAGAAGCAAAATTTTTTTGTTTCGTGGCTTTCTGGGAAAAAAAATTGTGGGCGGCGCAAAGCCGTTCCCGGTACCTTGCACCTGGGTACGTACCTCAAGTACGTAAGGTACCTTTAGGTAGTACCTTAGTACCTCCAGTACGCATTAATGTTTTTGTGTATTGATTTTTTTTTTGCTCCTCCCATCATTCGCAGAGAAAGAGAGGATAAAACCTAGCGTGACCCCCTCCGTCACCAGATACTCTCTTCCACCGCATCCTCCTTTTTATCTTCTCTCGCCTTCGAATCCGGACAAGCTTCTTTTCGCTTGTCATCACCGTCGCGCGCGTTGCTCTAGATTTTCGTTTCTAGGTGGGTAATCTTGTTTTTATTTTTGCCGCAGATTTTTCTATTTTTTTCTCGAAAAAAATCCGGTGGCGCTTGTCTGTTGGCTGTGCCCTCCTATGCCGGCGTGCTTCCTGCATGCTCCTCCAAGGGCATGTCACCGCCACCAAGGCTAGGAATGACTCTATCCCGAGCACGCAGAGACAAGGTTTAGAGGAGCGGCAATGTCAAATCCAACACATGTGTCGCATCATCTACAGACTCGCCGGTCCAGCATCTCTTCTTTTCCTCAGCGCAATCCAGCTAACAAACTCCGCCTTATAGAGTCTTCTCCTCTCCCCCCTTTCCCTTGGATTCTATCCCCGGCTGCCTTTGGTCTTCACAAAGGCGCCCTTCTCGTCACGGCTCCGCAGGCCGTGATTGATAAATATTTCTGCTCGCGAAAGATTGCCCACATCATCAACGCCATCCCGCCACCCTCCGTTGCTGGGACACTCTAAGCACCACGTCGCCTTCTTGCTCTTCGACGCAATCCCCGATTACCAGACCCCGTCTCCGTCGTTAGACGACACCCATCAGCTGCCGCATAGGAGGATTTCTGCGGTTCTTCCTCTCGCCGAGGAAGAGTCGTCGAGGAGGCCTCGCCAGATCACAGAGGGAACAGTCTGCTATTGCTTTCGACCACCCTAAAACCCGCTCAGCTCCTCTAGCTGCACAGTTCCTTGTTTCTCGGAAACAGTAAAAGAAAAGTCTTTGGATTTTCTTCATCTTCCCTCTCTGTTTTCAAATCGAGAAGAGAAAGTCGACATCCCCCCCGCAACCTCTTGGGATATGGTTATGGCAACAGCTGTCCTCGACAATTACGTCCAGAATGTCATCCATAATCATGTTGTAAAGAAGAAGCCCCCAAAATTGGGCACTCTTCAGAACAATGTTGCCGTCGATCCGAAGCAATTGATCGGTGAGGCCTTCCGCCAACGCGTGGGCGCTGTCGACCATGAGCTCTGCGACCCCGGCGAGGAGGACACCTTCTTCGTCGCAGACCTTGGTGAGGTGTACCGCCAGCATCTCCGCTGGAAGAAGAACCTCCCCCGCATCAAGCCGTTCTATGCCGTCAAGTGCAACCCTGACCCTCAGGTCCTTCAGCTTCTCGCTGCCCTCGGCACCGGCTTTGATTGCGCTTCCAAGGGAGAGATTGAACAGGTCTTGGGCCTCGGCGTCAGCCCCGACCATATCATCTATGCCCAACCCTGCAAGACCAACTCCTATGTCCGCTATGTCAAGTCTGTTGGTGTCAAGCAGATGACCTTTGACAATGCTGATGAGCTCCACAAGATCGCCAAGCTCTTTCCCGGCGCCGAGCTCTTCCTTCGCATCATGACGGACGATGCCTCCAGCTTGTGCCGCCTCAGCATGAAGTTTGGTGCTCCCATGGACACCACTGAGAGCCTCCTTGCCCTTGCCCAGGAGCTGGGACTCAACGTAGTCGGCGTGAGCTTCCATGTGGGATCTGGCGCTTCGGACCCCACCGCCTTCTACAAGGCCGTCGTCGATGCCCACACCGTCTTCCAGCAGGCTCGCAGCTACGGCTTCAACCTGCGCGTCCTGGATGTGGGTGGTGGTTTCTCCGGAGAGACCTTCGAGACCATGGCTGCCGTCCTTGACAATGCCTTGACCGAGTTCTTCCCCTCGGGATGCGGCGTCGATATCATTGCCGAGCCCGGTCGTTTTTACGTCGCTACGGCCTTTACCATTGCCTGCAACATCATCGCTCGCCGCACTGTTGACGATCCCTCGGCCCAAAGCACCAGCTACATGGCCTACATCAACGACGGAGTCTACGGCAATTTCTCGAGCATCATGTTCGACCACCAGCATCCCGTCGCCAAGATCCTGCACGCTGGCGGCCAAACTCTCTACGACACGTGCGTGGCCGAGCCGTGCGCCGATGACTCGGGTACCGAATACTCCATCTGGGGTCCCACGTGCGACGGCATCGATCTCATCAGCAAGAGTATCCGCTTCCAGTGCATTCTCAATGTTGGCGATTGGCTCTACTTTGAGAACATGGGAGCCTACACCAAATGCTCTGCCACTCAGTTCAATGGCTTCCCCAACTCGCACGACACCATCTACGTGTGCAGCGAGCCAGGGGCCAAGGCCCTTCTAGACCTCTAGAGTTATGCTTTTATTGCGGCTGCGTTTTCTCATGCCATGTTATCACGTCATTGGAGTATTTTGCAGTCATCAAGTTAACTCATCAAAATAAAAGGTGGTCGTGGACGTTGGAAGCGGTTTACTTTCTTGCTGTTGCCTCACATCTATCCTACTATGGTCTTTTTTTTTTCACTTAACATAGAGACCATGGGTGGATGTGTAGCAGACATACAAGTCACATTGCACGTGGCTTTTTGCTCCATTCAACAATTTTATATGAAGTGAAAGGGAAAAAGGGAAAAGATGACAAAAAAAAAATACAGAGTAGATAGACAGTATAAAAGCTGCTATAATACAGAATCAAAGTTTTTGCGTACATTTGTCCCTTTACTTGACGGACTCGGTGCCTGCCTTGTGATTTTTAATGTCTTTTATGATACATGGGAATCAACAATTCCCAGCTAAAGATTATATATGTCGCAACGATCCCTTTTATAGAATTAACTTTAGGCTCATTGCAACGTTTCAGGGCCGTTAAGACGGCCCCTTGAAGACCACAAGCTGCTTACCACTGTCAATTCGTGCGTCGACATCGCATGCCGAGACATAAAACAAGGTCTTTGAGGCGATAAAGCAGCCAGATTTCATTAAGCCAAATTTCTATGGTGCATCGTCTACGTACAAGTAAAATCTTCAAATAATACGAGCAAATACCATCCAACGCCTCATCTACATGCTTAGCTCATGAAAGCATGAATGTCAGCACCCTGGCTATAGCCTAATCCTTGATAGCCCTAACAGATGAAAAAGCAAAGAGTCTCTAGTGTAAAAAAAAAACGACACGTCGAAACCAGTTTAAGAACCTCGGAAAAGGAACTGCATATCTTCTGGACTCAATGTATCCATCGCCTTGTCATCAGAATTGACGGTGGAGTGGATCATGCTGGTCTTCTTTTCTTGAATCAACACCATTCGACTTTCGACGGAGTCCTCAATGCAAAGACGCGTGATGGTGCAGGGCCGTGTTTGGCCAATGCGATGGCACCGATCAGCGGATTGCCACTCAGCCGCTGGATTCCACCAACTGATGATAGGGGTTAGCTTGAGCGAACGAATAAGAAGGAGAAGTATCATATAGAATGACTTACGGATCCACGATAAACACTCGCGACGCCTCTGTGAGGTTGAGTGCAACACCGCCAGCCTTAAGAGAAACCAAAAAGCATTCTACGTCAATGTTGTTCATGAAGTGTTCAATTGATGCTTGCCGCTGAGCAGGGGTCATGCTACCGTCAAGCATGACAGTAGTAATTCCAGCTCTTCGAAGCCGCCATTCAATAAGCTGCAGCATCGTGGTGAACTGGGAGAAGATGATAGACTTGTGCGTGGCATTGTCAGAGCGTAGCTTGTGGAGTTCATGAACAAGCAATTCGATCTTGGAGGAAGAGGTCCAGTTCTCCATCTTGATACGGTTGATGATGGAAGACTTCTTAACTAAAGCCTCGTCTTGCTCAATTTCTGGCTGCTCTAGATCGATCGCCAGGGCGATGTGACAACGCGGGCAATCCGGCTCATCTGTTGACTTGATGTAGCTAGAGACACATGCTCTGCAGAAGTGATGGCGACATTTACTGATGATTGAATCTTCAGCCGGCTCATCGCATATACAGCATACCAAGACGTTCTGGCCACCCTCAGCATTCTTCTTCAAGATTAGATCAGGATGGTCCGCAACCTGTCTCATCTGCATGATGAGGCCGAAAATATTGGCGTAATTGTTGAGGAGAACACCCTGGGCAACATAAGTATCGAAGTTGCGTTGTCCATTGGTCATAATACTGTTGGCAAAGTCATTTTCTTCTTCACCAAAGAATTGACGATCAACGTGCACTTCCTTAACGGGAAGTTCCATTGAGTTTGTATGGTCCTTTTTGAGTCGTCGTAGCATGATGCGGTCCGTCATCAGTCGCAGCTTTTGAAAGGCCTGCTTTCCGGGGCCCAGGTTGCCAAACTTCTGAATGGGATTGAGAAGTTCTTGGTTGAAGACAGAGACATGTTGCATGCCGGCATGCTTGCAGTCTGAGCAGCGACTATTCTCATCCATGGTCCATTCAAGCGTCGAGCAAGGGCACTGTTTGCATAGATACAAGGCGAAAGGCCGAATATTGAGAAACCTGACTAACGAGAAGAACTCTCCAATTCGATTCTGCAGAGGTGTACCCGTTAAGCACCAGCGATACTCCGTCTTTAGAGCAAAGCAGGCTTTGGCGGTCATGGTGGTCCTTGTCTTGATACAATGTGCTTCATCTAATATGACTCGATGAAAGGTGATGCTGTGAATAACGCTCTTCTCTTTGTATATACCGTCTTTGCGCTTGAAGCCCTTTTCCTGCTTTCGATACATGGATTCAAGGCTGTTGTAGGACATCATGATGACATCAAATTTCTTGAGTTCTTTCACAGTGATATTCTTCGTCTTCTGGTTGGTTCCATGAAAGACGAACGTCTTGAGTGTTCCATCGGTATAGGACTTGATTTCCGATTGCCACTGCATCAAAGCGACCGGGGGAACGAGGACTAGAGAGGGTTGCTTGGCAGGATAGTCAGACATGATGAGAGAAACGGCCTGAATGGTCTTGCCCAGACCCATTTCATCGCCGAGAAGGCCACCCTTCCATTCCGTCGTTTCCATTGCTTTCATCCAGGCTAGACCCTCCAGCTGGAATGGCTTTAGCTGCCTGGAGATACTTCGTGGCTGGTCTGCCTTGCCAGCTTTCAACACAGGCATGTTTTCCAAGTCTGTCCACATGGTAGCTAATTCAGGGTGATGTTTCTCAAGACGCTCCCGTTCTGTCATGGCGCGCTTCTTGTTTCTTGTTCTTCGGAAAGCGCGCCTCTGAGCCGCAATTCTTCGAAGCTGATTGGTCGTTGTCGCAGCCGCGGCAGTCGAGCTCTCGCTATCACTAGCAGACGCAGAACTGAGGCCAGATGAGAGATCGGAACTGCTGAACGACGCTGCATCAGAATCGGCCACAACACCATCTAGTCCAATTTCTGGTTCCGAAACTTCAGCCAGATCGACAGAGCCCCGAGGAGCTGTTGAGGGCTTGGCGGTTGATCTCTTAAACCGTGACTGACTTGTTCTTCGGCTTGCTGCTAAAGGCTCTTCATCGCTTGACGCTGCTATTTCAGCTTCGCTCTCATCTTCATCCTCCTCCTCGTATGGAGCCTCATTGTCTGATTGACCGTCGGCTAGGGCAATGGCAGCAGCTATCTCTGCGTCCATATCCACATCGGACTCGTGAGTATCATCTGAGTCTGGGATAGTCTTGCCCTTTTTGGCGGGTCGGCTGCCCGTTGCAGAAGTAGTTGAGAGGGCTCTAGTTCGCTTGCCTGACGCTTCAATGGAGCCAGAGGACGGCGCGTTCTTGGCAATGCTGTTGACACGCCGAGACCGTGTACCCGCTTTACGGTACTCTTCATTCTGCAGCCGACGAGCGGCCTTGGCGTCTCGGCCATTATCAGAGTAGTCATCATCGTCGTCATCCGTATCTTCAATCTCCGTAGGCTTCTTGTTCTTGGCACTCGAACTCAGAGAATATATACTGTGGCGCAATGCACGCTCATTCCCAGTAGAACTTTGCAAGCTGCTTCTAGCAGGAATGCGCACTTCAAAAGACGTAGAGGACTTCTTTTCTGACGCTGTGGCTGCTTCATCAGGACTGGGCAGCTTACTAGTGCCAGGCGTGGAGTAACCGCTCTCTGAAGTGTGTCCGAAAGGGGTGAGTACCGATGACACGGATTCGCTGGTCACTGTGTCGACGTCCATCAGCTGCTGACTTTGGCGTCTTGCTGAGGTCATCCTTGTGATAGATGAGACTGAAGAAGGCTCACTGTCATCTGGCGCCAGAGATACGGCGGACGCTCTAGCCCGCAGAGACCTCGCTGATGGGGTCTTGACATTCCCAAGCTCTAAAGATAGCTCATCTACCGCAGAGGAAACTACAAGGTTCCTCGCGGAGCTAGAACGAGTGAGACGGCCTTTGGAAATGGTAGAGCTGGTCCCAAGATCTAGAAAATGGTCCGTCAGAAAGCAAAGTCGAGATTAATGACCATTTATTTGCAGAAATCCTACCTGAAGACTGAGAGGCAGGAGTAGCCGATCCCTTTAAAGATGGGCGACCGCGCGGCATGGTGATGGTGAACTTCTATTGAATAACTGAGACTTTCCAATGACCAGGAGAAAAAAAAAGATGATGAACAGGAAGAAGCCAAATCAAGATTGCTCGTTTATTCTGGGGACACAAATAAGGATCGTTTTGCTGCGAAAAATGTGAAAGTCTACCACTCTTAAGTATATGGCAGATTCACAGGCTAGCTTAGGCGCTTAAGCAGGCGCTGGGGAAAGAAGCCTTGAAAGATGACCGTCGAGATGAATCGGCCACAAGACAGAGAGGCCCCCAAGCCTTTGATTCTAACGATGGGCGACGGACCAGCTCTGTCCAGATTGGCTTGATGAAAAAGAAAAAAAGATGGACGGGCTGAGGTTAGCAGGTGAAAACTTGCTACTCGCCTCATCGGCCGTAACCACCTAGCGGACATGCCAAATCACAGTGCCTACTTGGGCAGGCGCGCATTGCCACCTGCACTTTACGCGAAAGCACGTGCTGCGATAAGGGGCTGCGGATGGACTGTAGCCACACTGTGTCTTGAACCCGAGGTCAGCATTGCCTGCTGACGAGAGGGTGAAAAGAGACAGTGTCAACTGTGTAATTGATTTTCGATCTTCTCACGTGACACCGTGTTAGCTCCGCGACGGTGGCAACACGCTTCTGCTCGATTGGCACTGGGCCCAAGAGCAAGCCACCAAAGACTCGCGCACTTCGCCCCTCTGCTAAAGGGAGAAGAAAAATTTAGAAAAAAAGAGTCTTGAAGGCTCATCGCCGCGATATTAGACGTTTAGAAAAGCAAAGATCTGAAAGCGTCAAGTGGTTACGGCCCCCATCACCATCATGTTCGCTCTCCATACCCCAGTTCTAGTCTTCTTGGCGATAGTGGCTAATCGAATGTAGGGTTCGTCGGCGCCGGTATGATGAAGATCAGAATGGGCGACCGAGTCGTAACATTACTGGGCCGTAAGTACGACGCCCTAGATTTTTTTTTCATGATTTGATGAACTGACCATACTTTGACCAGCCAATCTGCCTTGACTGATTTTCTTGCGGTATGCGATGACGTAGCACTTTGAGCTTTGCATGAAGGTCGCTGACAATACCCTCAGTCACATAATATCTCCGCCGCTCAAATTCGAATTGATGCAGACCGTCGCCGACAGCTTGCGGGAGAAACTCAGCCGATTGAGGAAAACGAAGCTTCAGAAGTCGTTGAATCTGTTTCGATTACCGTAGAGGCTACTTCCTCTCGGCAGCAGGCTGGACGCCGTGCCGCCGCCGAAGAAAAGAAGGCAAAGGCTATTGATAAGATCAAGACCAGCAAAGCATTCAAAAAGCGCAAGAAGCGCGCTGGCGACGATGATGACTACGACGATGACATAGCCCAGGCCATCTTTGAAGAGAGGCGGGCCCCGCTTCCTGGTCAGATGGAAAACTGTGCCATCTGCGGGAAGCGTTTCACTGTAACTCCTTACTCTGTGGCGGGGCCTGCCGGTGGCTTGCTCTGCGCCCCTTGTGGACGCGAGGTCGCCAAGGAGAGAGAAGGACAGCCTAAAAAGAAACCTCGGAAGCAGACAGGAGGTGTGGGATCGCGGCGCACGATTCAAAGTCGGATCCTAGACGGTGATGTAGGCACAAAAAGCCTTGCGACATTATGTGTACAGACTCTGGCGAAGAATGTGGACCTTGCAGAAAGTTTGGGCGACTTGCCAGAACATCTCATCGACAAAATTGCCAGGATCTTCTCGAAGCGGCGTTTACTAAAGCCGGAAACTTTGCCATTATTCACACAGCCATCAACTGAAGTCTTACATATATACGATGGCGCAAAATTAGGCGAACAAGAATTCATTGGCATCTTTCAAGTCGCCTCAAACTTGAAGAGATTCAAGGTGCGGTGTGCTGTTCAGTTCAAGGACGAAGTAATGGACTATCTGCTTTCGAGAGACATCTTCCTCGAGAGCTTTTATCTTCACGGTGCGAACCTGCTGAGCGAGGATAAGTGGCACGAGTTCCTGGCTGCCAAGGGAAAATCTTTAAAGGAACTGCAAGTCTATTATACCGATAGGCATTTTGGAGACGATACACTGAGGCTTTTGAAAGAATACTGCCCCGAGCTGACTCGCCTGAAAGTGTGTCACAACCAAAAAGTCACCAACGAAGGAGTAATCGCCACTGGGAATCTCTCCAGCCTTGAACATCTCAGCTTAGAGCTCCAGCATGATATCTCGCCAGACGCTCTTCGGACATGCATCTCACAAGTCGGCAAAAACCTAAAAACGATGTCTTTCAAGATTGTCCCTGATGCGGATGACAGTGTCTTGGAGGCAATTCATGAGCACTGTCGCTCATTGATGAAACTACGCATCACAGACAGCGAGGCTATGACGGACATGGGTTTCGCCAAGCTTTTCACTGATTGGAAAAACCCACCGTTGCAGTTTATAGATTTGCAAAAGTGTCGACAGCTAGACGCAGCCCATCCGCGACAAAATCCCGACAACATTGGGCTCTGCAGCGAAGGATTCAAAGCACTGATGAATCACTCTGGCCATGCGATCAGAAATTTGAATCTGCATGCCTGCCGGCACATCTCCCGCCAAGCCTTTGAAGAGGTCTTTGGTGAAACAAAAGAGTACCCGGAGCTCAGAAAGCTCGAGATTAGCTTTTGCGAGGAAGTCACCGATTTCATCCTGGGCTGTATCTTTCGGGCTTGCCCAAACATCAGAGAGGTCAATGTCTTTGGCTGCATGAAGGTGAAGGAGGTCAGAGTGCCACGAGGCGTCATCTTAGTTGGTGTGCCCAACGCCCAGGGGATGATAACTGAGGGTACACACTGAGTATGATGCTTTTAGCCTCATATTCTTTTGCTATATGCTATATTATATCCGGGAATTTGATCTGCAGGACAGGGCGCTTTATATAGACAGTAGAGATATTTTTCTCTATGTTGATTTTTTAGATGAACGACGAGTCCCAGATTAGGGGCGGCGACACGTGCTATCGGAGTTTAAGGGTAACACGGTACTGGAAGATTTGTAAGGAACATGACCTTGACGCTTATATAGAAACGAACTGGTCTGATTGACAATTTCTGCATTGTGATTTATATACACATGAGGTTCTTTTTATTCTTCGTTTTCTTTCCCTCTTGTTTTATGTGCTGACTCTTTGCATATGTACAAGCTCATCCATGTCGCTGTGAACCTTGAAGTCGATCTCAAGTCGAAACCAAGGACGAGCACGTATCTTTCCGTCATTCCCACACATACAATCATGATATTTTACCCAAGATATAACAAACAACAAACGCCATGTTTCACGTGAAGAACCATTTCTCTCAACTAAACCTTTTTATGATGACGATTACGCCTGGCCAGAGGCGACGTAAGCCTGATCCTGTTGGCTCCACTGGTTGATTCGGTCAATAGTGGTCTGGTTGTAGCCCGTGTCATCGCGCTTGAAGTCCAGAGGGTCGCTAGCGCAGCCCGAGATGTGCTCGAGATAGTACGAGTGGGCAGTAATGTCAAGCCCGTCGTACTGGGCATTGCAGTCGACGTTGGCAATGCCGGTGCACACCTCAATCTGGGAGACGGTGTAGTTGACGGTGGTGTCCGAGCCGGTCGACAGCCAGTACTCGGGGGAGACGTGGCGGTAGTCAAAGGTGATGGGCGGCAGCCGGGGCACGGGGTCATCCGTGTGCGTAACGCGGAACTCACCACCGGGCTGGGCCGTCACGAAGTTGGCGAAGACGTCGTTGCCCACGCGCGGGGAGCCGTACGTGTAGATGTCGATGGCATAGCCCTGGGCGCGGAGCTCCGCACCCGCGAGGGTGGCGACGGCACCGCCGAGGGAGTGACCGGTGGTGATGATCTTGAAGGAAGGGTTGGCGGCAAGGGCCTGGTTGAGGGCGGCGGTGGCCGTGCTGGAGACTTCGTTCCAGGCGTCGTTGAAGCCGGAGTGGACTTCGGCTCCGGAAGCGAGGCTGCTGTCGGTGAAGTCAAAGACAACGTCGGTGATGAAGTTGCGGATGTTGTTGCTTCCACGGAAAGAGAGAACGATTTCGCTGTTCTCAGTGTCGACGGCGACGAAGCCACCAATGCCAGTGACCGAGCCTCTGTATTTCATCTTCTCGTAAGCCTTTGCTTCTTATGGTTCCCATTCCCGCTTTGTATTTAGCGGAGAAGGAGATGACTTACACGAAGGAGTTGACAACAGTGCCTGTAACATCGGGGCAGACATCGTTAGAGCACGTAACAGACTGTCCAGCCGGAGTTGCAGAGTTGCAGTATGAGGCTCCTGCCCACTGGGAGTAGAACTCAAAGTTGCTCAGCTCTTGTGCGGTAGCAGTGAAGCTATCGGTCTCTGTGAAGTAATTGTCAGCAAAATACTGGTATGTAACAGACAAGGCCCGAACTAACGGCGCTTTCTAAGCATCTGTGTGTAATCCTTGATGGACACAGGGCTGCCGGCTGCAAGAGCAGCAAAAGGGAGGAGTTGTGAGGCCTTCATTATGATTTGTGAAAGATTGTTTTGACTGAACGAGGAATCACAAAGAATGGATGATATATCATGAGAAATAAGCTCTTGAATATCTTGCGACTGGACAGGTGCTTATATACCTGATCTACCTATACCTACCTATACATGGATACCTAGTATCATGTGAGACCACACACGAGACGACAAGACGCCCGAGTCCCTCCCCCCACCCCCCCCCCCCCCCCGAACCTTCAAAACTGCCCACGGATCTGCTTGCCGAGCAACCTATGGAGCAGGTGGCTCACAATGTGATGGTTCTTCTTCCAGGAACTTTAGTCAAGATGTCGGTTACCGCCCTGCTGCTTCACATGTGGATTTCAAGCGTTTGCGATAATGATATCTGATAGTAGCTAGCCAAATATTCCCTAGAAGACTGCGCTTCAGGAACAACGGCACCGAGATCCACCCGAGATCGAAATCAAACAATGGCATTGATTGAGGTCGAGTGACAATTGCTACCTATGCTTTCGGCAAAGCTTCCCAATGAGGAATGGGGAATCTCGCCGAATAAGAAGGCCGAAGGGGAATCGTGAAAGACGATTGGTGGCTATTTTATTGCGGGCCACTTCGCCCGAGGAAGCGAGGAGATTGTAGCAAGGCGCCTATTGTGATGGACGAGCGACTCACAAAAGAACGTGGACGAAGAGCTCAAGGATTCTGAATCTTACCATGCCTTGGGTAGCATTAGTGTTTGAACGGCTCGTGGAGCGAAGTGGAACAGAGAGTGTGGGAGCAGTGCATGCACGCTTTCCCCTTGGAGACATGTGCGTTATGACGATGAGCTGTATGGCTTGTTTCGAAGCCAGGGCCGTCTTCCTCTCCGCCGATATATCGCAACAAAGGTGCCATAAAGACATAATCGAAAGCGCTGAACGAGGGTTTCGCGCAGCTGTCCTAACTTCCTCTTTGGCCCTCGACGTTGCATTTGGCGGAAATCGAAGGGGACAAAGCTGCGGCTTATCCGCGCCGCAGCCTGCCGATTATCTCACGGGCCCCAGCATCAAACTCTTTCAGCTATAAAAAAAAAAGGAATTTGATGATTGCTGCCTTGAGTGCTCTGCATGTTCAAGGGAACGTGCGTTTCGACAACGATAGGTGTCCAAGGATAGGCTGGCAGTAGGATGGGATGCTTTTGCGCTGTGGCGTTTTGCGGGGGAGGCGTTTTGGAGGCTCTATTCGCTCTGGTTCCCAGAATTGGCAGCAGTCAAAATCAACGGCTGGAGCCCTAATCGGATAATTCATGCCGCGCTATCCTGGCTCTAGTCGCCGCTAATTCCTTCCCTCTCAACAATGCGGATCTAAAGATCGCTGGCGTTGAGAGGGCAAGAACGTGGCCTGTTGATCTTGCCGTGCCTTGAGTGCAGATCAAACAACACACAACTATAGATTTTTAAGAAACTGTTTTTGGTTTTTCTCTTAACTCCCCCATTCTTTTCCTTTTTGAAAGAAGTCTCTTGACAATGTGAAATCTCAGCCATGGCCACCCGTCAGAAGGTCCGTGTCTCGCTCTTGAAACTCAAAAAAATCCCAGAGCCATTATTAGCACCAGCTAAGAGAGCTCGCCCCTCCACCTGACCTCGGACTGCATCTCCAAACGGCAGCTGGTGAAGGCGCATGCCCACAACGCCGCCACATCGGACCTCTGGAAGGAGCCTAAGGCGCAAGAGCTAGGGGGAATGGCTCGGTCGCCAAATACGGCGGGATAGAACTCTACGATATCCATCAATTATGGAGATGTTACGAAATACGGAGTAGCACTGCGGAAGCCCGTATATACACTCGTCAACGAAACAGATTGCGCCCATGCCGCGAGCACCCCGCGATATGGACTTGGAAGGTTGCTTGGCTGGCAGGTCTTAGATTCATCCTAGATATCGGCAATCGGACCGCTCTGCTGCCAGGGATTGTAAGGTGTCATGAATTCCCCCCCTCGACGCCTCAAGAAGGGCAAAGGACCGCAAAGGCGACAGGACATGCTTTGTCAGTTGGTCCCGCATGAAACTGTCTTCTTTGTCCCGTCTTGGCAGGTCCATCCTCTTTTCTGAACTGTTCAATTGGCTAGGTATGCAAGACCGGCATTCAGTGCCGTACCTGTTCCCGGACAGTTTTGACTGACGTTCGGAGCATCTGGATTTTACGTTGGCCGGTACATTAATACCTGCGATACAGTAAGAATTTCTTGGCTTTCACCATTGTAAAGGGAATTTTGACTAAGTGTCCATTCAGCTCGGACAATGCCACACCCATCAAGTAAGACAACCTCGCATTTGGCATATGCGAACACCCCCTCCTGTACTCCAAGCGAACCATCACCATGCAGGGCGCTAGCACTCGTCTTCAACTACTAGCACTTAGGTCCAGAAGAGCTCTAGACACATTTTTCTGAGCCGAGGGTCATCCGCCCTTGTCTTCTGGTCTTTTTCCCTTCTCGATTTCCTTGTGATTCTTCCGCCAAGGGCGATTTGTGTCACTTCAGCTGGTATCGCGTCGTGGCGTCTGCACGCTGGCAACCCACCTTCAATATCTCAAATAGCCGGCATGCTTGTAATTCGCCAAACTACGGTCCGGACGATGCTGCTGACTTGCTTCCCCAGATTCTTCGCCGAGTCCCAAACGCCCAAGCGCCCAAGCCTCTTGCCACATGATTAATGCTACAAGTAGTATTACTATGATAAAGCGCACTGCTTACTAGTGAAGGCGTCATGCCAGCAGCCGTGGAACATACAGAAAGCGAGAAAGAGCGCCGCCACTCCACAACCAGGATCATTGCAAGACATCTCACCGAGGCCAATGCTTGATGCCTAAATGGGCGAGCCCAAGTTGATGGTGACGTCCAATTAGTTTTGGCGGGGCATCGTGCATTATCCAGACCAGAGGCGGTGACGTGGGATCGCCGCCTGACAACATTTATTGATGCATATAACTTTTCCCACAATGTCGTTCGCCTGCTACAGTCAAGCATGATGCATACGACCGTCCGTGAGTTATTGACCAAAGAGAGGCAAAGCTCCCGACGCGCAATTGGGCGAGGTTTATAGAGACTGGTCTGCCGGTCTGTCATACCGTACGACTGCCTGCATGCATGCATTACTTTTGTACCGCCTGGCACCAGGCAAGACAGCGGCGGCCCAAAATGAGACATGGGTGCCAGGAACTAGAAGGCCAAGAACACAAGGTGCATAAAGTTAAAAAAGGCACAAAATAGGATAAAATAAAAAAAGACAGCGCAGAAGCATGGCCCTGGAAATCCACGGGCCGGTTGGGGGTCACGTACCTCATGTCTCATTTATCGCGGACGGCATGAGGTCAGTGATGAGGTCTGAATGTCCATCCGTACTTCCTCTCTCCTGATCCAGATTCCTCTCCGCGGGGAAACTATTGACAGACAGTTATCTTGAACCCGATAGATGAGTGCTTCACTGCTCGTCCCGGTCTATTGGGCCTTCGAGTAATCCTTGTTTGTAGAGCGCATATGAGCCAAAACATTCATTCTCGAGGAAATTCATCTACACTCTGATCACTTTCTGATGTCTTTTGTTCTTGGGTGACCGGCACCATGACACCTCTTTCCAACAGAGTCAGGGTGTCAACCGCGGTGATTTGCATTACGTCCAGCTTCGTTGCGCTGGGACAGGGCGGGTCTACCGCCGCCACAGCCAATGCACAAGTAGCGGCAGCATCATCTTGGGTTCCGGATGGCTATTATGTGCCTCCGTATTATCCTGCGCCGTACGGAGGATGGGTCGATGAATGGAAGGAAAGCTATGCCAAGGCTAAAGCACTTGTCGACTCCATGACTCTAGCAGAGAAGACGAATATTACCGGGGGATCGGGAATCTATATGGGTGAGTTTTGATGCCCCTTTGACTAAGAAGCAACATTGCACGTAGACAGCCCATATGCTAACAGGTCTGAGAATAGGGTGAGTTCTGGAGCTCCTGGAAACGCATCATAGAAACTCGTCTAAGTGGCTGAGGGGCTATTATGTTATGATATCCATGGTCTCCTCTTGTCCAACGTCAATGGGAAGTAATTTTTTTTCTGGCAAGCAGCGGCTAACTATCTGTCTTTACTCATGAAAGGCGGTGCGCAGGCAACTCAGGCTCTGCTCTTCGAGTCGGCATTCCTCAACTGTGCCTCAATGACAGCCCTGCTGGCGTTCGACACGCGGACAATGTGACATCCTTTCCTGACGGCATCACTGTTGGTGCGACGTTTGACAAGGCGCTCATGTACCAACGCGGCGTGGCTATCGGGCAGGAAAATCGCGGCAAGGGCGTCAATGTCTGGCTTGGACCTGTCGTAGGCCCCATTGGGCGCAAGCCAAAGGGCGGGCGCAACTGGGAAGGCTTTGGTGCTGACCCTGTGCTCCAGGCTGTGGCCGCGAGAGAGACGATTAAAGGCGTTCAGGAGCAAGGGGTTATTGCGACCGTTAAACACTTTATCGGGAATGAGCAGGAGATGTACCGCATGTATAATCCGGTGCAATACGCCTATAGCTCGAATATTGGTGAGTAATGCCGGTCATACAATCCAATTACAGGTCACACAATATGTCAGTGAGTGCTTATGATTATGATGTGAGAAGATGACAGAACAATGCACGAAGTCTATGCTTGGCCCTTTGCTGAAGGCATTCGAGCTGGGGTTGGCGCCGTCATGATGGCGTACAATGCTGTGAGTTTACTTGAGTTGAGGAAATGAAGAGCTTTACAATGCTAACCTTAGCCTAGGTAAACGGTACAGCTTGTAGCCAGCACCCTTATCTCATAAACGGCCTTCTTAAAGACGAGATGGGCTTCCAGGGCTTCACCATGACCGATTGGCTTGCCCATATGTCTGGTGTCGCCTCCGCCATTGCTGGCCTGGACATGGACATGCCAGGCGACACTCAAATTCCACTTTTTGGGAATTCATACTGGATGTATGAGCTCACCCGATCCTCTCTCAATGGATCTGTCCCCATGGATCGTCTAAATGATGCGGCAACTCGCATTCTTGCCGCGTGGTACAAGATGGGTCAAGATCAAGGCTATCCAGCGACCAACTTCGACACTAATTCAAACACCGCTGTCAACATGTTGTATCCGGCGGCCTGGCCGGAATCGCCGTACGGGGTTACAAACGAGTTTGTTCAAGTCCAGGCTAACCATAGCATCATTGCTCAGCAAATTTCGCAAGATGCCATTACCATGTTGAAGAATGATGACGGTATTCTGCCATTGTCACCCTCGCGGCCGCTGCAGATCTTTGGCACCGATGCCCAAAAGAATCCGGACGGCATCAATTCGTGTACAGACCGCAGCTGCAACAAGGGGACCCTTGGCCAAGGTTGGGGCTCTGGTACTACCGATTATCCCTATCTAGATGACCCCATCACAGCTATTACGGCAGAGGCTAAGAACGTAACTTTCCACAATACAGACAGCTTCCCTTCGCTTGGTCAAGTTTCGGCGGATGACGTTGCTATTGTATTCGTCACCTCAGATTCCGGCGAGAACAGCTATACGGTTGAGGGCAATCACGGTGACCGCGACGCGTCTGGCTTATATGTGTGGCATGGCGGCGACCAGCTTATACAGAACGCCGCCAGCAACTTCGACAATGTGATTGTTGTGATCCATACCGTGGGGCCTTTGATACTTGAGGAGTGGATAGATCTACCTTCTGTCAAGGCGGTTCTTGTTGCGCATCTGCCTGGCCAGGAGGCCGGAACGTCGTTGACAAACATTCTCTTTGGGCATGCTTCACCTTGCGGCCATTTGCCGTACACCATCACCGTAGCCGAAGATGACATGCCGGACAGCGTCACCACGCTCATTGACTCGGAATTCCTAAACCAGCCTCAAGACACTTACACCGAAGGCTTGTATATCGACTACCGCTGGGTCAACAAGAACAACACGAAGCCTCGGTACGCCTTTGGTCACGGTCTAAGCTACACCAACTTTAGCTACACGGCAGCTTCGGTTGAGAAAGTCACCCAGTTAAGCAGCTACCCTCCTCCTCGCCCTGCGAAAAGCGGTATTCTCAACTACACACAAGCCATCCCAGATGCTAGCCAAGCCGTTGCACCTGCTGGCTTTGACATCATCCCTCGCTACATCTACTCGTGGCTCTCTCAAAGCGATGCGGAGAGCGCTATTGCCGATGGCAAGGAGGGAGAGTACCCCTACCCGGACGGCTATTCTACCACCCAAGGTCCCGGGCCCCGCGCCGGTGGTGGCCAGGGAGGCAACCCAGCGCTCTGGGATATAGCGTACAATCTGACCGTGACGGTGCAAAACACGGGAAACAGCTTCGCCGGCAAGGCATCAGTCCAAGCGTACCTTGAGTTTCCTCCCAATATCAGCTACGATACGCCGATTATCCAGCTCCGCGATTTTGAAAAGACGGCAGAGCTTGCTCCAGGAGAGTCTGCGACGGTCAATCTATCGCTAACGCGGAAGGATGTCAGTGTATGGGACGTGGTAGCCCAGGACTGGACAGTCCCCGTTGTAGACGGAGCGTACAAGGTGTGGATTGGGGAGGCGAGTGACAAGCTCAGCGTGGTATGTCAGATTGATACCTTGAAGTGCGAGACCGGCGTCTCTGGGCCGGTATAGATGTATGTAGCATGGATGCATACGTCGAGCCAACCGATAGTCGTTCTTTAGGAGCCATGACTTGAAATGAGATTGTAAGACACAAATTTGAAGGACTGATTAACCTTTCATGAGTCATGTATGTCTATTTTTTTGTTTACTTCATTTCGGAATAATAGTACAATGCATCCATATCTCTAGATGTCCTTTTTACAAGTGTTTCCCAGTGTAGAGCCATATATCCGTCATATATGCTCGCCCACAAATTTCTCTCCTCCAATTCATCACATATCCCCAATGCTCATAAACCCCCCTCTCCCGGTCTGCTTTTACCACGCAACATGCCGCCTTCCCTTCAGTTTCCTCCTGAGCAGGATCCTCCGTCCAGTCTTGCTCCGCGTCCTCTTGAGCCATCCGTGTCTCCGCTTCTGCACCAGCCGCGTATGGCCGTTCATGGTGTTTCGAGGACCGAAGCGCAGCTGCAGGGCACCGCCGAGGGCAGGATGCGAAGAGAGCGCCGTTCTGGGGACGACGTCTGCGGCGGTCTCTGTGGTAGATGATGGCGCGCTGGGCGAAGGGACGAAGGAGTTGTTGTTGGGCCGGAAGGTAGAGGTGAGTGTTGGTCGGAGGGGAGAGAGGCATGTGTATGTCCTGGGGTGCCCGTCAGTATCGATCGACAATTGCGTTCGTGGCTGGAGGGGTGAGTTTATTACCGCTGGGCGAGGGGAGTGCGCGGGCTGAGAATGGGCCGCGCGAGGCGGACGAGCGAATTCATGGCTGAGATTGAAATGGACAGCGACTCTATGTAAGGGAAAGAGTGCCGTGGTAGAGGGGTGGATGCGGATCAATTGGTGGTGGTGGTGATGACTGTACGATTTTAGTGTGGATGTTTTTTTGGTGTTGCAATTTTTGGAGGTTTTGCGATTGGCGGGTGGCAGCAGGTGGAGACGGCTGGCAGTATTTCGCTGCTGTTTAATACTTTGTACTTTTATCACATACAAAAAGGCGCCCTGCTTCTGAGTGCTGGCTTCATATCCTCTGCAGTACTATTCATGAGAATGGCGTCAAAGATTGAACTGGAACGAGTCTTCTTTTTCTTTCTATAGTAATCTATCAAAACGTAATAAATCTAGCATCATCTAATCGCACCCCTTAAACGCCTTCATACCGCAGCTCGCGATACTCCAACCCCGTAGCCAGACCCTCCCTCTCAACCCCCTCCCAATCCATCACCATCTTCACCTCGCCAAAGTAATTCGCCTCTCCGTCCTGCCTAAAGCCCAGCTTCTTAAACAACGCCCTACTCGCCACGTTTCCCTCTTGAATCTTGGCCATCAGGCCGACCAGCTCCATCTGTCCCCCGTCCAGCTTTTCGCCTCGAGCGTACTCCGCGAGAATGTCTGCGAGATGCTTGCGCAGATAGGTTAGTAGTGCGCGCACGGCAGCTTCTCCCGCGCCTTTCCCGCGGTGCTGCGTGCGGGCAATCATGACGTCTACTTCGCCTCGTAGCCGGGTCTTCTTAGGAGCCTCCCGCTGTGGCTCGGTTTCTTCATCGTCTAGGTATAGGAAGAAGTTGATGTCGCCCTTCATGTTGGCTACTGAATCCTCAACTTGAGCTGTAATGACCCGCGCAGCATCACTGCCGTCTTCTTGCGCTCTGTCCAGCGGCTCGCAGACGATAAAGGTCAGCTTGTCGTGAGACGTCCGCCATGACTCCTGGTTCTCATATTCCTCCTCCAGGGTCATGGGCTCCGATGCAGTGGCCTCTTGTATTGCCTATAATAGCAATCAGCGTGCTGAGCAGGAGCAAAGCGAAGCATGGTGAAAGGCGAGGTGGTGCTGTACCGGATCTTGCATCCAGTCGTGGTAGGTGAGCACATGGTGGGCTTCATATGGCACCAACAGGGCTTTGCTTGTTGAAATGGCTACGTGTAGCCCAAAGGGTTAGCTTAGAAGACTTCGATGCCAGTAACGCTGATATGCTTACCTATCTTCTCGTTGACCTTCATTTCTTAATTGTTATTCTTTCCCCCGTGGTGGAACATGCTTATAACAGAGCTTAAATGGAAAGAAAAAGTCCCTTAGGGTAGCCCGACTCAGGTAAGGTAACGTCACTAAAAAAAAAAAAAAAGTATGGCTCTTTGCAACATGCTGCGAATGAAGCGCAAAGAACGTCACATACAGATAAACATATATTCATTTATTTCTTCTATTGCTTAGATAGGATAGAAAAGTTGACTGAGTAGTTTTTATCTGTTATCCTCGCCAGAAAATCAAAGTGACGAGTAGTGGTCGGTTAGTCGTCTCATCGTCATCGTACATATCCTACAACATCGCTCACACACACACACACACATATATATATACTATGATACAAAGATTATGGCAAGTCTACTATGCTTGCCATTGACGTGCATCAATCCTGGCTGCATGCTTCTCAGCCAGCAGCTTGGCGACCGCTTCCTCTCCCATTCGCGCCTCCATGGCCAACAGCTCCGCCATCTGATTCATCTTATTCCTCGTCTTGTCTTGCAGCGCAACTCTCAACTGCTCCCTTAGCTCTTCATCTGAGAGTTCGGCATCGGGCGTCGGCGGAAATAGCGTGTCCCATTTACTCATACGAGGCGCGGGCTCTGCTGGCTTAGATTCGGTACCATACTCAGCATCCCTTCCCTTGCTGGCAAACTCGAGGGTACGCCTATCAGATCTGACTCCCAAGGCATCCAGCAGCTCCGATGCCTTCGTCGGCATGATGGGCTGAAGCAAAATGCCGGCAATGCGTAATGATTCCGCACTGTTGAAGATCACCCAATTCAACAGCAAGCGACTTTCAAAGCCCTGTTCCTTGACCAGCTCCCAAGGCTTGGTGTCCGTTACATAGCGGTTGGTCTATTCACACAATGGTTAACATGAGGTCACATCCACAAACAATAAATAGTAGCCAATCCTACCTCTCTCAGTAGCTCAAAAACCTCACGAATCGCACCGCTTGTATTGAACTCGTCCATTTGACCACAAAAAGCCGCAGGCTTATCCGCCAAGTGGGCTTCTAAGCTATGGTAGATCGCATCAGAGTCGCTAGCATCAGCACCCTTGGCGTATTGGTCCAAGTCTCCGTTGCGATAAGCAGCCACGGCCTCGAGAGTCGACCATCTCGCCGACGATTTCGGCTTTGCTATTCTGTAAAAGAGGTTGCCAATGTTTGCTTGCAATTCTTTCATATATATAGAGCCGATCAGCTGATTAGAATAGCTCATGTCTTTGTTGAGACTCGCGTTGCGCATGAGGAAATATCGCAGGGGATCGATGCCCCATCGTTGGATGGCGAAGAAAGGATTGACAACGTTGCCCAGTGATTTTGACATCTTGCGGTTCGACATGGTCCAGTGGTTGTGGCAGAGGAAGCCCTTCGTAACGGGCAAGCCTAGAGCAAGAAGTAATGCCGGCCAGTAGATTGTATGGAAGCGCAGGATATCCTTTCCAATAACCTGCAGATCAGCCGGCCATAGTCCCATGTCATCCTTTGCCGAATGCCACTTGCTCCCGTACCCGGCTTTGGTGATGTAGTTGATCAAAGCATCGACCCAAACATAAATGGTCTGATTTCTGTCCTCAGGATCCGGAATTCCCCAGCTGAGCCGGGAAGCGGGCCTCGTAACGGATAAATCCTCGAGATGATTCTCTATCCAGTCTCTCGCTTCGGCCATGCGGTGGGCCGGTTTGATCCATCCGGGATTCTCATCGTAAATCTTCAGCAAGGCGTCTTTGTATTTTGTTAGGGGAAAGAACCAAGTCTCTTCTTTGACCCATTCTACTTCGTTTTCCGTCTCCGTGCTCACCATAATCTTCTTTCCCGTCTGCGGTGCGATGCTTGGTTGGACTAGGTCTTCCGGATAAAAACACTCATCGCTCACGCAGTACCACCCTTCATGGACGCCTTTATATAATCCCAAGCTTTCCGCCGTCGAATGCTTCAGCCGTAGCCAGAACTCTGCTACGGCATCCTTGTGCTCCTGGTCAGTCGTTCGGATGAAGAAATCATTCGAGATGTTCGCCGCAGCTGCCAGTTCCCTAAATTTGACCGAGTTGCCGTCACAAAATTCCTTTGGTTCCATGTCATGCTTTATCGCAGCTCTCTGTATCTTCATTCCATGCTCGTCGGTTCCCGTACACAAGTAGGCCTCTTTTCCTTTGATCTGCTGCCAGCGCTTGATGACGTCCGCCAGGACCATGGTATACAGATGGCCAATGTGGGGAGCTATCATTTTGATACATGTCAGCTACATAATTGATAAGAAAGTATGTCAATGTGCTATTCGATACTTACCAGCATTGACATAGAAGATGGGAGTGGTGATATAGTACGGCTTCTCATTAGCAGACCCCGCGGAGCTTTGGGAGCTGTTCCAGCGCCGTATGAGAGCTGGCCTTACTTGGCAGCCGGGGCAGATCCAGCCAGACCGTTGTGCCAGCCGTGACTGAGCTCGTCGCAGCCCAGAAAGGCCGCGCGGTCTTATTAAGAGCATGATCGCGACAGCCACGGCCGAGCTTTGGTGCAAGAACGAGGATCTCCAGGTGGGATGGTGTGAAATTGCATGATACAGTGGTGATAGTGCGAATTGATCTCATCGATAACTGTACGGCTGGTGGGGCAGACTTTCACGTCATGAGTAGCAACTTTCTTCGAACATTTGGGTTTGTTGAAACCACACGCCTCAGCACAACAAGAAGAGGCAACTTTGGCAGGTTATACATCAAGAGTTTCACTGATGCTTCCAATATCAGAGTCATTATGACACTGCCCGATGCAGACACGGAAGTCAGAGCTTCCAGCGAAGGTACGTCGCCACAGAGTCACATGGCGTCCGAGTGCCCACGCTCACATCAGGTCTACCTCACATAGCTGCTGAGACCTTTGTCAACAACTACTACCAGGCTATAAACAGCCGCGCCAAGCTCGACACCTTTTACATCAACTCATCGCCCCGGTATTCGATAGGGGCCGACATTTCCATCAACGGCTCCCTAGTCCCGACGCCGACGGACTACTCCAAGCTCCTCGAGTCCCAAGGAGAGCACGTCCTTTACGAGATCGAGTCCTTCGATACGCATATCATGAATCCTTCCTTTCAATACGGGGCCCCTGAAAATATCTACGACGGCGAGAAGAACGAGAAGAGTGGGCGGCGGATGAGCATCGTCGTCACGACAATGGGTAAAGTCCAGTTCGGGAAGGGTCGAGAAGCGCCGCAAAAGATGTTCAACGAAACGTTTGTGCTGGTCCCAAACTGGGATTCAATGGCGAGAAATCCGTCGCGAGGGCTCAAGAGATGGCTTATCATGTCCCAAAACTTCCGCGCTCTCTGAGCGAGTGATGTGCGCTGCCGATCCCAGGCCAGCCTCAGCAAGCGACTCGCCATCATTCTAACAAGTGCAAAAAACAAGATACCCTATTTACAAACCAACGACTGTCTATTATAAACTGGGCGAAAGGGAAGAGCTGGAATGTTGCGCGAATATTTTCGTCTTGTACATCCTCATATGAGGCTCATGCATTCGGTTTCTGCCCATCTACGGTAGACGCAAGAATGGCTTCAAGTTGGTCTTTATCGTCCTGCATACGAAAAGAAGGTTGTAGGACGGCATACTCAATTATGTTGATCAAAATGAAAAACGGATAACCAAACTATATAATCAACTCCAGCTCCCACAGAAGTATTGTCTCCCCCATGAGAATGGAATGTGTTGCCTATCGCAAATTAGCATACAAGATCACTTGCGACAGAAGACTTTAGCTGCAACCCGCAAATTGAAGTAGTCTCAAATGTCACATAATGTGAGAAAAAAAAAATTGATAAAAAAAAAAAGATTGCACATATCCGCAACCTTTTTGAAAAAGTTGAGCGCCTCACAGCCTGATTGTTCTTGCTATTGTTCTCGGTACGCCGCGCGCCGTTGACGGACCCAAGCTCCATCGCGGGGGTAAATCTTGTTGGCAATTGAATATTCCTTTGCTTCTCTGCTCCAACCTCAGCCCCGCCATTCACTCCCGCAGCATCCCAACATGCCGGCTAAGCCAAAGGTCGTCGCTAAAGCCGCCAACCCAGAGCCCAAAGGTAGAACAATAAACCCCCATTTTTACTGCAGTGCTGCTATCCGGCAGGTCACCTGCAAAGAATCAGCCGCTGATCCTCCCATCTCTCGCAGCCGCGCCGCCGGATGCCCCTCCTGAAACCGTGGGCGAGCGGTCCAAGCAGCGGTTCTACCAGACCAACCCCGTCGAGAGGCGCCTCGAGGAGGTTGGCTTCCCTGGCTTGACCCCAGCCGAGAAGAAGACGTACACGCACACCAACCTCATTCTTCCTGTTGCGAACCGCCTCGTGTCGCTGTCGAATAAGACCGATCGCGAATACTGGAAACAGGTCGCCAAAGAGGGACTGCCCTGCCGACGACTCAAGAACAGCTATAGCTGGGGACAAGACAGGCACGGCCGCGATATTGGCACGTACAGGCTCGACGAGCTTAAGAAGCGGTCTCTGAAGCAGGCTACACTCACGGCGCTCGACGTCCTCCATCGCCAGTTTCTGAGCAAGCGAGAAGCTGCCCGCAGCAAAGGTGCCGAGCTACCACAGGAAGACATCGAGCAGGAAAAGAAGCGACGAAAAGACATGGCTGAACTGAAGAAGGAACTCTATGGGGAAATCCCTGGGCCACTCGAAAACGACCCGGAGTGGGACGATGTCATTCCCATCCCGCAAAGCGAACCGGAGGATGCCTTGGCTAGGATTGCCTACCCGGATGACTACGCTGAGGGTATGGAACCATTGAACGAGATATCTAAGCTCGATAGAGATATTGACTGACTTGACTTCATCAGCCGTCTCCTACCTCCGCGCCGTCATGGCAGCCGAGGAGTACTCCCCGCGCTGCCTCCGCCTCACCGAGCGCGTCATCTCCATGAACCCAGCCCACTACACCGTCTGGCTCTACCGCTTCAAGATCATCAAGACGCTCGACCTCCCCGTCGCCGACGAGATCCAGTGGCTGAACGAGGTCGCCCTGGAGAATCTGAAAAACTACCAGATCTGGCACCACCGCCAGCTGCTCCTGGACCACCACTACCCGACCATCGCCTCCGACGCCGAGGCCACCAAGCAGTTTGCCAAATCCGAAACCGACTTCATCTCGAGGATTCTGGCCGAGGACACCAAGAACTACCACGTCTGGTCGTACCGCCAGTACCTCATCACCAAGACCAACTACTGGAGCCCCTTTGAGCTGGCCACGACGCAGAGCATGATCGAGGACGACGTGCGTAACAACTCGGCCTGGTCCCATCGCTTCTTCGTCGTCTTCTCGGACCCTTCCCAGTCGACCGAAGGCGCTGCCCCGACGGAACACGACCCCAAGGTGCCCGAGGCCATCATCGACAGGGAGGTTAATTACGCAAAGGACAAGATTCAGCTGGCGCCGCAGAACCAATCTGCTTGGCACTACCTGCGCGGTGCCCTGGCCAAGGGCGGACGCGGGCTCGACACCGTGGGCGAGTTTGCGTCGCAGTTCTTCTCGGATCTGGGCGGCGAGAACGAGGACGTCAAGAGCTCGCATGCGTTGGATCTCATGTCCGAAGTCTATCACAAGCAAGGAGACATTGAAAAGGCCAAGCTGTGTCTACAGAGGCTGTCAGAGAAGTGGGACCCCATCCGAGAGGGCTATTGGAAATATCGATTGTCCGAGTTGAAGTAGGCTAGAAGAGAGAGCAATAGGAAATCCATCTTGTATACAGTGTAATGAATGATGCTCAAAAAGTTACTGCTCTGATGCTTCATTCAAAAAACGACTTGTCCCGCCGGCCTTTTTCTTTCCCTTACTCTTTAGACTCCTATACGAAGTTGACCAGATGAAGCCCCCTATTCAACTATAGCATCGCCCGGATAGCCCAGATCCTCTCTCCACCATGCTCTTGTCCCCTGAAGAACAGACAATTCAAGCCATAACCAGGCTCACTCAGCCGTAAAATCCGAGTCACGAAGAGAGAGTATGTTCGCTTCGCCCAGCCACCGCCCTTCGTGCCCGCTCAAGAAATTCCTCTCCTGCCTCTGCTTCCTCTCGATGCGGTCCGACAAGCCCCTCAGAAAGGTAAAAGCGCCATCGACCAGCATCATGGCCCAAGAGCAGGCGCAGGCCCTGAGCAGGGCGCTCTCAGACCGGTCGAGCACCAGCTTGCACGCCTCGTTGGAGAAGCCCATGTCGCGCAGGGCCTGGTACCAGTCGTCGCCGGGCAGCGCCGCGTCCGAGTCGAGGCGGCGGTCCTCGAGGAAGCGCAGGGCCAGCTCGGCGAGCCACCGCGGCCGCCGCTCCGGGTAGAGCCGCCAGACGGACTAGATCTGCGCGGCGGGCAGGAGGTCGAAGCCCGCAAAGTAGAGGAAGCCGACCGAGTTGAGGTCCTCGGGCACTTCGATCAGGGCGTCGCCGGCGGAGGCGTCAGGCCAGGGGTAGGGGAAGTCGGCGTACGAGGACACGCGGATCGTGTGGAAGCCTTCGCCGCGGCCGGGGGGAGGCAGGCCGGTGTTGCAGGCGAGCGCGGCATCTGATAGAGTGCGGCTGCTCGTCATGATGGGGGGAATAGAAGATGGAAATAAGATGTTGTATGAGCCCCAAGATAAAATGGGTGTGCTTTATCGAATATAGATAGCTCTTTGAGTATGGCTTGAGAACGTCAAAAGCCTTGATTTTGGAGAAAGCAAGAGTCTAGATAGTCCGACACAAAAGATATATATATGCCTCCTGAAGAAGATATAAATGCCTTCTAAAGGAGGTAGGATTGTCCGTACTTGCACAATCCCTAACATGCTTCAATCGGTAGCCCCTGCTGGAAATCTATTATAGAATGAAAACTTGAAAAGTACAACCATATGCTGAATCTACTACATCTCATACGTTGATTAGCAATAATACGTCAAAGGCTACCACAAGGTGAAATTGGTTTCCCCCCCTAAACGCCAGACAAAGTCACCGGCATGAACTCCAAATGCTCACGCGGAGAAAACAAAAGTGAGAGGCTGCCGCCATCAAACAGCATAACGCTTCATCTCCATGATAACCAACGCCGGATTCAGTATACGTCTCAGAGAGCTAGAAGCATGCGTGACTCGCGCTCGCCTACTGGCTCTCTACTCGCCAGAACTTCCAGCCTTCCCTTTCGCCGCCGTCGCCGTGGACACCGACAAGCTGCTCGACACCCTCGGTCCCTTCCGCCTTGAGGAACTTCTCCACGTCAATCTCCATGCCGCCTTCTGCGTCTTCTTCCGTGCCGTTCTTGAGAACGGCGGGCCACAGGACTCCCACGCCATCGCCGCCGAGAGTAGTGCTAAACCTTTCGTAGCCCTCGGCTGCGAACTGGCTGTCGAGCTTGTCCAGCTTCTCTTTGGGCACATTTGGCCTTAGCAGAGTAATGGAGCAGCCGCCGCCGCCTGCGCCCGTGAGTTTTGTCCAGCCGATGGACTCATAGTCCACCAACTCACGTACCCTCTCTAGTCTAGGGTGGGACACACCGAGCGAATTCAACAAGCCATGGTTGATTGTCATCAATTCGCCGACTTTTCTCAGGCTCTCCTCCTCCTTTGCATCAAAATCCTTGTCCTCAATCAGCGCAGCGGCTGACTCGGTGACGCTATGCATGGCATCCAGAATGGTGCCTACTAGCGTAGGGTGCGTCTTGTTCAGCTTACCAACCTTGGCCACCTCGTGTGCCGTGGATTTGGCTTGCTTTGTGTCTACAAGAAGCAGGGGCAACTCAGGGAAGTCCCATAGGGGACGGACTGACGGCGGCTTGCTGTAGTCCGTCCGCTGGAAAACGACAGCCTTGCCCTGTGTGGCAACCGTGTTATCAACCCCTGAAGGGTTCCCGTGAATACACATTTCGGAAACAAAAGCCCAGCGGTTGATGCGCTCAATCTGGAGGCGCGCCTCCTCCGAGGGTTGGTCTGGGTGAGGACCAGAGAGCGTCCGCAGCTGAACGAGAAGGGCGGCAGCCAGGCAGACGGATATAGAAGCGCTGCTACCCAACCCGGCTGAGATGGGGATCGTGGAGCGCAGGGTATAGAGACATCCTGGGAAGGACGGTGATCCAAGGGAAAGGAAGAGGTAGAGGAAAGCGGTGACGGAATGTCGATGAACCTTGCGGATTTCTTCGGGCTGGTCTGGGGAGACTTCGTCAATGGCCGGCTGCAAGGCGGCCAACAAGTCGGGATCAAGCTCGGTAACCAAGGAGTAGTACGACTTCTTCTTGTCCGGCCGCTGGAAGATTGCCCAGGGCAGCTCATCAATATTCCACGTGTGAACGAGATCGATGTCGGGGAAACGAAGCGAGACGGTTCGTCTTGATTTCGACAGCGTTGTGACATGGAGGTAGGAGCGGAGAGAGATGGCGGCAGCAATGGCGGCCTAGAAGCCCGAGCACTCGAGTTAGCCATTGAGCAGTTCCGTGCCGACCGTTGGGTTTTCAGGGTCATAGTCATGTTCGTACCTTGCCGTAAACGACAGAGTGTTCGCCAAAGACGATTACTTTGCCCGGGGCAGAGACCATGAAAGGCGGCGCCATGGGAGCGGAGGGTCTGCGCTGCGGCGGCAGGCTATGCTCCAGCGGCCCATTGCCATTGCCAACGAATTTCACGGCCCCATTGCTGGAGTCATGAAGGGCGTCTGTACCATTAATCATCGGAGGGTCGAGCACGGCAGCCATGAACGAACTGCGTGCTGGCCTGGAAGGCGTGGTGCGTTTGCGGTCTGCTGGATACTAGGTAGGTTGGGGATGGCGAGGGGCAGTCGACCGCCTATGTGTGCTGTGTACGGTATGGTTGTGTCAGGATGAGAGAGGTTGGTGATAATTATGTTAAAAAAAAAATAGATTATAGATGCACTCTCCCTAACCCTATGATATTTTGTGAGTGTAGGGAATAAATAGCCGTGTTGAAGGCAGAAATGACCAGGTGAGGTGGTGGGAAGTCGTCCAACAATCGCGGTGCAGTAGCCCCAGGGGTGGTGGGCGGGAGATGAGGACCCTTTGTACTAAAGGAAAAGGCACTCCGGGCGCCTTAAGCCGGGAATGTTGCAACTTTGGCCCAAGCCTTGCCAAAAGAGAGAAAAAAAACTAATACCTGGTAGTCCCCCGCAGTGCTTGATTAGCGGGTTGACGGATCTCCAATTCCTCCAGTTCCAGAAGGCCTAGCCAGCGCTCACGCACTTTTGGGGGATGACCCAGAACAGAGATATGGCCTTTTTTTTTCCCTTAATCTTTTCTATTTGAAGCAAGCGACTACGAGGGATCGAGAGCAACCTAACACCGAGGAGGATTTCAAGGAGGAAGTCATCGTGTGGTACGGAGGAGCACTTCCTTTGCACTGCCCTCTAGGACATTCGTCTTCTGACCAAGCCCAGATGGAGAAAAATACATAAAGAGAACCCGTCTCACGATAACAACTTGACGTCGCCCTCTGGCGATGCGCAAGGAACAGGGCCGCGCGCAGCCTGCATTAGCTGGTTCTGGGTAGCAATTGACCCTCCCCTTGCCCAGTCGGCCGAGAGCCTGCATGGATGACGGTGGGTGCGTAATAATGAGGCGCCAATTGGAAGAAACCGTGGCCAGAGTTAGTGCGAGCTGCTATTATTTCTCTCGACCAACCCACACACACGCACTCGCACACAGCACGGAGCAGAAAAAAAGACACAGTGCTGCCGTCTTTTTGGGTACGAATAACTCGCCATTACTGGTGGATGCCGGGATGGGATGCCGCCGCGTATTCGTATTGGGCGGTGCGGAAGGAGGGATGGGATGGGATGGGGGCCGACTTCCTGCCGGCGGACTCGCTCATCCTCGACTTTTATCCTTTCTCCTCTTCTCTTGGGCTGAGGAGCCCCCAATTCTTTGATTCAGTACGCTTCGGTCTCGTTTTAGCCTTGTCCAGCAAGCCAGAGCTGCATGTCGTCTGTCGATGATGCCGTCGACGCCCAAAACCTACCCATCGTCCGTGACTGTGGCTGTCTGAGCATCTACTAATATTGAAAATGCTGCACTACTCTACCAACTAATCCGGCAATTTTTCCATAGAGCGGCTCAATGCATGCTAAGGCACGGTTAGTAATGCTACTCTGCCAAAGTTCAAATCCATCTTAGCAGCCTACGTACATGAAGCCGTCCACCCACCACGCCGGGACGGACAGGGGTCCAACGTGGGCTCGGAAAAGCGTCAATATCTACTTCATACGACGTCGACGATGCGGAAAAAAAAAATTCACCGTGCAAACCGTTATTTCATATCCGACTCGAGATACAGGATGATTCCTTGAATAACAGTAGCATATGCGGATGATTCATTATGATGGGCCGGAAGCGTTCGCATTTGCCTTTACAAAGTCAGCTTTTACGTTTCTCGCGACCTTCCCACAATAATACCATCTTACACATCTTCTCATCATATGCTATCATCATGGTGCATCCCGCAACAAACCCTCTCAAGCCGATGAATCTGTCCTGTTCCTTAACGGCGTCGATCTCCGAGACACACCACACTCGATAGGCGGGATAGCGCAGCCAATTCACCCCAAAGAGAACGCAGTACTGACATGCAAACCAAGGGGCAGTGCATCTTAACCTCTCAGCCATCATCTCAGCTGAGATCAATCGATCTAAGAGAAGCATCGCAAGCAGTTAGGCACATGCGCTTATCTCAGCCATGCCATGGCCGTAGACCTCTTCCTCACCTCGCCTCTCCTCACCTCTCCTCTCCTCTCTACTAGGCATTCTCACGAAGCCGCACAACTTCCCTTCATCCGTCTCGAAAAAAATCTCACTGCTCTCCTCGTAAGATTCCCTTGATCCTCTCCCTTCTTTCGATGGAAAACCTGCTTTTCCTCCTACATTGTGAAACGTCTGACAAAAAGGCGTCAAACTCCCATTTTGGAATATTACTCTCTCCGGCAGCAACCGACAGCCCTTCCTCTCCCCCTCCAAAATTGCCCTCTAGGTCATTTCCCCTTCTTCCATTCCAGGCGCCACGACGCCCAGGCTAAGAGATTTCTCCCAAAAGTCAAAAATCGGGCGACGTACTACCAAATCAAGCTTCGCCGTCTAGCTTGATTCTAGTTCCCTCCAATGCCACCGCCATCTGTCACCGCGCAGCTCTCCCTCGGCTGCGTTCGAGAGCGATGGCGCGGGGGTGATGACGACACAAACGAAAGCCCTCAAGCCCTTTCCATTCCCTTCTTGCTGCTCCTAAAGCGAGAAAAGGGGCCCTGGGCCACCGGTTCGGGTGCAGCGCGTAGATTTAATCCAGCCGATCTCGCCCCATAGCGTGGTCTGATATTCGCGTCAGCTGTGATGCTTTTTTTTTTTTAAAAAAAAAAAAATGTTGGCACTCTTTTCTCGTTTGCTATAAGTGAGTTCCTCGTACGCGCAATTGCGGTGCCCAGAGTTCCTGTAAGGGGGGCCTTTAGGTACCTAGCCAAACAGATACGCAAACGATTCGAATCTCCAAGTATCCGCGGACAGTTTCACCTTCCCGCGGACAGCGACGTCATCGCCAGCGTGCCTACCTACCTAGTAGTACTTGAGAGAGAGACAATCAGTGTAGAAACAGAAGAAGTTCCAGTTTAATACCTACATCTATCAGATACCCAGACAAAATCAAACCGCCATCCCGAGAATCTTTCGATTGTCGCTGCTAGCCCATCATGCCTGTTACCGAGTTCGCCATCATCAAGCTAAGGCCCAACTACGATGCCCTCGAATTTCTCGAAACCCTCATGGAATGCCAGGAGATTCAAGATAACTGGGTTCGCAACAACCAGCCACACAACCTGGAGCCGGGCATGAACCTCAGCAGCATGTACACCGATGCGACGGATCAATCAACGCTGCTCATCACCGCGCCCTGGGACTCTCCTGAAGCACACAGAGAATGGATCCAGAGCAGCGACAACAGCACGGCCAACGGCAACCTCAGCCAGTTCATTGCGCCGGGCTGCGACTCCGTCCTGCTCTTCCACATGGAGGCCGCGGGGGCACGGCCGCAGATGCGCGAGGCTTTCAAGCACAAGGACAGCAACGACGTCTTTGACGTCTGCCGCATAACGGTCAGCGAGGATCAACGGGATGCACTACAGAAGGGATACCGAGCAGTGGAGGACGCGCTGCGAGCAGAGGGTCTGGAGAAGAGTATATGGGCGGGATGGAGGATTGAGAAGGCTCATGGCGAGGAAGACTTGGTCGTGTTCTGGAGTGAAGATATCCCCAGGAAACGACTGGAAGGATTGGCCAAGTTGGCTCAGAAGAAGGATCATCGTCGTTTCAGGCACGTCGTGTAAGTTAGGCATAATACCCCCCCCCCTTTCCCCTCAGATAAAGCCTCACTAGCACATGGGTTTATTCTTGTATGGTATGGTCGAATGTTTCTTTTTTTGTGTGTCTCAAATCGTAAAATCTTTTGAGCTCTTATTGCGAGCGCGCGTTCTGAGCACATGAAATGCAAGGTATCCCGAGACGCCCATTTGTGCATGTAAACCCTTCCCACGCCGAAAGCCACCCCCCTCTTATACCACCCAATTCATTCCTCTCTAGTTCTTCTTGGGGACCTCTGTGATTTGCAGGGCTAGATCCAATTCGTTAGTTTATTTCTATGTCATCGCTCTCGTCTTTTTTTGGAATTGGGCAGCCGGGGGCGCGTACTAGGAGGCAGGCTCTGCTTCAGCTTCTCGGCCTTGTCAGAGTCCTTGAGCACCAGGGTGTAGAGGTGCTTCTGGCATCGGACCTTGAACTTGATGTTGTGGGCCTTTTTGTTCTTCTTGATCCGCGCGGCTGTAATTGCAATCAACCGGTTAGTTATAACAATTCGTCTCTTTTAAATATCGTATCAAAGGGGCGTTTCATCGGCCTCCGTGTCCAAATACGTACAGGAAGCGTCCTTCCGACGGCAGATCTCGATGAACTAAAAATAGTTAGCACAGCGAAACAATTCACTCTTTATTTGTGACAGATGGAAAACCTACCTTCTTGATGTCAGCGACCTCCTTAGGCATTTTGGCGGTGTTTTTGGATCGACTCTGGGTGAAAGACGGGGGGTCGAGGTTTCGAGAGAGGCAGTGAAATTTACGATTGGGAGATACGGTGGGTTTTTTTCGCAACAAATTATTTTTGTGCGCTCTCCGCTTCGCGGGGCGGGAAACGCACGGTCCAGGGTGGTCACTAAGCCACGTTGGATTTTGTGGCTGGTGCGTGTGGCGTTGGTGTTGCGTGTGCTTTGATGGTCTAAGTGGCTTCTGCGTAGGAGGTTCGATGATGAAGAACAGATTTCATCAGTCCAAAATTTTATACGCTGTTTGTTCATATACGAGTATATTTTATATTGAACTACGATTCTACAAGTTAAGAGAGATTGTAGTTGATCCGTCGGTGCAAGATGCCTACTTCACTAGATAACGCCATGAGGTCCAAGGTCAGTTCGTACAAGCAGCAAATGATTCCCTTGCTAATCGCCAAAAACAGAATCTACTATTCGGTGTGTCTACCTACAAAACCATACAACATCTTCACGGGAGACTAACCGCAGATAAAAAGCCTTTGCAGGCGCCGTCGTCGCCGCAGCGGCCTGGACCATCTTCGGCAGCGACATGTTTCCTCCGGATGCAGACCCGCGAGGCAATCCCGAGACGTGGACGAGAGAAGAGTTGCGGAGATGGCTCGCCGCGGTAAGATGTCTTTTTTCTCTTAATGCCCATTGTCTGCAACCCCCCGCTAACTTTGTCTTTCTCCAACGGCTCGTAGAGGAATCTCTTTCCGGGGGAACATGATACCCGGGAGGAGTTGCTGGCGAGGGTGCTGACAAATATGAGACACCCGCGGACTTGAAGGATGTTCTAGTTTCTGATACCCTAGTTACTGTTTGCTTTACTTGCTGTAGTTTGTCATCTTTTATAATGGGATGCTGTGATTCATGCTGGTATTAAGGAATGATTATGTGGTACAGGTTAGGCTGATGGCCAAGCATTGAGAATCGACTTGGGAATTCTCAACCTCACAGGGTCATCAATAAATAAATAATGAATGTTGCCTTCTAAGACGAGAGGGATAGGTTGTAAAGATAGGTCATACTGCAATTGCAACATTTTGCTTACTGCTCCACGATATTTAGTTCTAGCTAAAAACGCCATCATATTACATGACTTTCGTCAAGATGGGACCACCCAATTGGGAACCACTTCTCATTTCTATGGACGACAAGCACGAACCGACAAAATGGTGCAGACAACAGCTCATCTCTTCGCATTAACCATGTACATGAACATAGTACACATAAGATAATAGTCCCATCCCTTCCTTCTAGCCCCTCCTTGCTCTTCATCTATCCGACTCATTCACAACATCACCAACGCCCAGTACGCCGCCTACCCATGCAATCCTTTTTTTTCACCACCTATGCTCATTTAGCTTCTGGAGTTTGCTATCCAATTGCCTCCGGGCTGCCGATGTGATGCCTCTCTCCGGATTAGCTAGCTGCTCGCTGTAGCAGAGCTCCACCAAAACCTTGAGCTCGTCGTATGAAAAGCTGGTTGACTCTTGATCGAGCGTTCCTGCCGCGTGCTTCTCCTTGAACTCCCGCGCTTTCTCCACGATGGCATCGGCACCCTTCTCAAATAGCGAGAAGTAATTCGCAGCTCTTGCTAGGTCGATCCCATCTTCCACGTTTTTGAGGTTTTGCTGAAGGACGAGAATGTTGAGCTGCATGCGATGACATCCCTTGTCGTTCATGGGCGAGGCGAGGGCCGCATTTTGCACCAAAAAGGTGTTGATGAGGATGCTAAGCCCAGTTCGAATAAAGGAGATTTCCCTCTCGCGCAGATATTCGACAATCGTCTCGTCCAAGGAAACCAGCTCCTGATTGAGACTGATGATTTGAGGATCAGGTTCCCTCACGTCTTGTTCCAGGATATAAGGTGCCAAGTCCGGCGAGAGTGTATTGCGCAGCGAATAGATGATTCGACAGCGTACTTCCATGTGTAGAGTTTGCAGAGCCGTGCTGGCTAGTTCCTCAAAACATGACACAATGTTATCAAACGTCCTATCGCGAAGAAGAATACGGCATTAGTGATGCTTGTAGAAAGCAGATGAACTTTTCGGATACTTACTGGACAGTTTCAGTTGTAAGAGGAAGCTGTACGGGACTCTGATCTAAGGGCTTATTAGGGTTGTTCAGTGTCCAACGTTGCCCCGCCTGGCGTGGAAGATGCTGCCGCGACGAATCCGTCTCTTGCGATGTTATATGCCTTAGACGCACAACCTTGGCGGCTAGCCACTTCATACTAGTGTATAAGAGACACAGCGATGATATGGTGTCTCGATCTTGAATGATGTCGTTCGCTTCCAGCCGTGCAGCGTTCGTCTTGTACAACAAAAGCTGCACCTCTTTCTTGACCAGTCCAGGATCTAATGGCTCCGAAAGCCATAGCTGATTTGCTAGCTCATGGATGTCGCTGCGTTGTACTGAAAAACGAGCAGACGCTCGCAAGTTAGTCGTGTCTGCGGGCCTATCATGTCTCTTGGTGACGAGCGATTGGAACCAGCTGAAGCAACGATCGTAGTACCGCATCATTTGCGTCACAATTAGAGAGCTCAAAGCCTGGTCTGGAGGGATAGTCCCCAGCATTCGGCAAAACGCCGTGACCACCTGGAAGAACGCGGTGGCTCCCTTGAAGATCGGTCGCTGCGAGCACTGGCTCCAGGCAGGGTCCTGTAAGAAGGAGTCGGCTTCGCCAAAGACGGCGTCGCTCAGCTTTCCAAGAGTTTCATCAAGCTGTGGCTGGAACACGTTGACAAGGAAGTTGTCGAGGAACGTCGTCAGCGTACTCGTGGCAAGATCAGAGCCCGGAGGGACGATGGTTTTGAGCCGCTGCAAGAAGATCAGAGTGGGTGGCAGCAGCAGACTCATGTTGAAAACGCTTGGCTCGACCAGCGACCTGTAGGAGCCTGATGCCTGACGATTGGCACCATATCCTGCACTCCGCCTCGATCCTGCCTCATCGGCCGTAGACCTGTTCCTCTTGTTCTCGGGCCCCTGTTTTCGGGAACCGCTAGTCAATCCAGGAACGGTAGCTTGAATGATGCTCTCCAGCGCGTCGTATTCTGTAGTCACTTCCGGGGATTTGGCATCGGCTTCCGAAAATTTGAATAGGTGCTCTCGCATGCCATCTTTGCCGTTGACTCCAGCCCCCGGTGTAGGAGAGTCGAATTGGTAGACGTCAGCATCAGTGGTTACGTAGTTATGTAGAAGAGATCTGATCTCATTCTGGTAGAGGACCCATAGTTCCTTGAAACTGCCGAGCAGGGCAATATTATTGCCAGAGCCCTCACGTCGGATAAGGGCCTTGATGGATTCGTGGAAGACGCGTTGCCCTTCTGCGATAGCTTCAAATTTCCCATAGAGTGTCCATAAGAGATCGTAGATGACGTCCGCTCGCATCTGAATCTCCCTCGCGCTGTAAATCTGCACGCCGTCCGTCTTTCCTACACCTCCGCGGAACGACGTTGGGTGCCGCTGTTCAACTTCATTAATCGTCTCATTGACCACACCAAACAGTTCAACCGGTAGCCTTTGCTTCAGAGTCTCGACGGCGTTTTGCAACCGGCCGAGCTTGTTCAGCGCTTCGACCAAGAGGGTTACGTAGTAGAAAGTGTCCGCTTCCGGGTTCTTCATGGGGTCTTCCAGGACTGGTCTCTCGAAATCGATGGCATCCAGTATCAGGTAGAATGGGGTGGTGGTGTTCGCCTCATTATGGTTGTCGTTGAGTCCGCCTCGGTTCTTAGCCAGGCTTGACCACCTTTGCTGGCAATATGGTGACTTGAGATATAGATGCTCGTGAAGCTCCTCCACCAGGATGTCCATGAGAACAGTTTCTTGATTGGCCAGGTAGCTCCTCAGATCGCTCAAGGCTCCGATGTTGTCCAGCTCGGGCTTCCTCAGCTTTCGTAGCGCGGTCTGCAGAACCTCGACCGCTGTGAGGAATCGCTTCTCCGATATCCGGGCCTCCAGCTGATCCGGGACGGCCCGGAGGTCATCCAGCTCGTTTAACGTCTGCAGAAGCTCATCATAAGCCTTTGACGTCTCAGAGAGCGTCTTCAGTCCCGGGTCGGTGGCGCATAGGCTCGCCTTGGAGACGGCCAACGACTCCTTGAGAGCGCGTACCCGCTTTTGTGAGATCTGAATGCTGCTCTGGATCTTGTGGAACGTTCCGATGGAGCTGTTGAAGCCCTGATGGTGCTCGTGCACGATGTTTTTCAGCGAGTCCTGGAGATATTTGTGTGTCCTCTGGAACTTGGGATACTCGTGGGCACGACCCACGGAGCTGTTATCGAGGAGTTGGAGCGCGAGCTGCACGGGCACGCAGTCATCCCGGCACAGTGTCGGCCATTCGCCCTTGATGTGGTCCAGAACCTGAGCTATCTGTCGCTCGGCGCTCGTCTCCTGGACGCGCGGTCGCGAGGCTATGTTGCGGAGGCTGTGTGCTTGAGCCTGTGGAGCGGCCTGCGAAGCCTTATATCTATCGTTTCGGTAACTATCGCCATACGGGTCGTAATCGTCGTCTGCCCTCCCAAAATTACCGTATCCGTCGCCATTGCGCTTCGAAGAGCCGTAGCCGTTCGACATGATGGGGCCGTCGAGCAGTGTCACCAGAGGGGCGGGTCACGAGGGGGCATCGTCGTCGATGTCAGGCATAGGGGATTAATGTGTGTCTGGACCTTCACTCCGTGCAGCAGCTCGTCATCGGTGTGTCGTGGTGGCGATGAGAAGGGCAGGCTGGGATACTGTAGTCTAGACCGTTGTTGCAAAGCCAAGGGTCGGCATGAGGTTGGCCTCAAGTTGGTGTCGACTCCATAAAATATGAAGCACAGAGCTAATGAGCCACAGAGCAACGCACAGGCCACCTCGGCAGCTAATCCGCTAGAACCCCGCCAAAGAGCCTTCGTTACAGGTACTGACTTAGAAGGTTGGTCTTAAGGTAATTTTGTATGTTTGCCGTCTGGTCATTAGAACATTAAAACACCGAGTACAGCGCACCACCGGAGCGAAGCAGATGATCGTATAAGCACGTCCATACATATCAACACATCCTCGACTCGAAATTGATCATGCAAGGCAATGGTATCCTTTCACAGGCTCGCTGGTCCTACAATTCTCGCTACGTGACGATCAATTACCCCCTTCAACTTTGCATCATATTGGAAACGCAAGTGTGGTATCAATTCCTCCTACCTGGACGCTAAAATTCCCTACGCCTGTCACGAAGATCGCCCGAAAATCTTTACTTTACACTTACTTCGACTCTGAGAAGCTCTTCAGCTTGCACGGCTCTCGGGCCCTCCGTAGAGCCTCTTGTCCGTGGCTAGCAACGCTTTGGAGAGGTGTCTCGCTCCATCCGCGATAACCTGAGGCCGCTCCCAAGCCAACAACCCTTGCTTTCCATGCACTCGACCGGTCCAGACCACCTCGTATCGCTGTCTGCCCCAACTGGGACAGACATAAGGCTTGTTTGGTCTTGACGAACCGTTCTTCTGTCCCGATACCGTGTCATCATTGCCAGCCCCGTCATCCGCAAGGAAAACCGTGATAGAGGCCTTCGATTTCCGTGGGGATTTCAGCTCGGTCTCTTCCCTGCCCAAGAGATCATTCTCGGCCCATAATCGCATGACTCCTTCCGGACCTGGAAGCCATATTAGATTAGTCAGTGAGATGAGCTCGGAAGCAGTGAACTCCTTCTCGGATCCCAGTATCCTGATGAGAGTCAGGATGAATACCAGAAGCCCAGTCGGAGAGTCGCAAAGTGCATAAGCCAACGTGTTTAGGTCATATGAGCCGGCACTCAGTGACCCGACGGTGGCTATGTCGGCAATGGAACGCGTCTTCGCTTTCTCTCGCTCGCTTCTTCGAAGAGCCGTGATATCATCCTTTGTGTAGCCCAGGATCGAGGCCTGCAGAACCCTTGCCAGAGTCAGCTTGAGCCACTCAACCGGTGCCTTGAGAGCCTTTGGCGCCTGTAAAGGTGGTGACACCAAATGAACACCCAGACAAGAATCGGAATATCGAGAGGCTAAATGATTAATGATTCTCCAGTCAATTCCACCATGAGGGGTGATGGACGATCCAGAATTCGTCGCGAGATAGTATTTGTACCCTAGTCGCTTCATGAGAGTATCAATCATGTCAGCTGTCTTGGGGATGATTTGCACATTGCTCGGGAGAGGATCACTGAAACCCAGTCCGGGGAGCGACGGCATGACGAGATGAAACGGCTGGTTCACGTTCGCGTCGTCAGGATCAGTAAAAGCATCGATGCTGTGACGAAAGGACAGGTTGCTAAAGGGAAACGGGGGTATCAAAACCAGCGGTATGGCGTTGGGGTGCCGTGATCGCGTATGGATGAAGTGCATTCTTGAAGGGGTCTCCGAAGCAGATACTTGTATGCTGATCCTTTGCTGTGGAATAGACCCGTTGATCTCATTTTCGTCTTCTCTCCAAGAATAGTGCTCAAGCCTGATCATCGTCTCATCAGCCACCACGCCATTTTTGGCGAACGATGACGGGCGCTTGCTTACCAAAAGTCGATGAGTGGCTCCAGCGTCTCCTTCGGATTCCACCAGGCCTTCGATTCTCCGCCGGGGACCTCGCGAGGAAGCCGAGCAAGTTCGAGCTTCTGTCGCGTAAGATCAAGGTATCTGCTTGAGATCTTTTATCATGTTTCGAAAACCCGTCAGTCACGAAATCAAATCACGCGCAAATCAGAATCGGGGTTTATCGTGCGTACGTACGTGAATCTTGTACTCGCGAATTTCTCCATCAGAAGCGACGTTTGCCGCTTCCGTATCTTGAGACATGGCTGCCGGGAATTCGAGGGCAATATCTCCCAGCCCACGGGCAGCACGCGATAGAGAAAAGAAATACCGTGTTTGATCGAGGTGAGAGAGCCGAGAGCAGCGTTTTGTCACATGCGCGGTATGCGACCAGAGGCAAACGCTACGCAAAGAGACACGCGGGTCATGGAGAAGTGAAAGACAAAGATTAATAGAAATTAGGACGCATTGCCGCATCAGCCACCTGATATATAAGGTAGGTAGTAGGTACTGCTAGCTGAGGCGTCGTTTCAACAGGCCGCAGCTTTCATCGTGTAGTTTCAATGTTAGCAGCACAACGGCGGCTACGGAGCGCGCTAATGCATTCCATCAGCAGCTAGGCAATTTAGGTGCTACAAGGCCCAGCTTGTGGCTTATTAGCCCCCTCAACTCACTATAGCTGCCCTATTGATGCTGCCACCAGACCCTTTCAAGCCCATTATTAACGGGACGGATGTTGCCATGGGGGCCCAGTTGAAGCAACTTTGACAATATGAACCTAGCATTAGTGGCGGTGCATGGAGCAGCTTCATCTCACCCTGGCCAAGTAGCTCGCGCCAGCTTCGGAGCAGGCCATTATTACGTAGCATACCACAAAAAAGTCTTTATTAGCGTGGAGCTTGTAGACTGCAAGTTATTCTTCTTTTTATTTCGAGATTCATCCTTTTAAAGTTCGTCAAAATCGCAAATGCTTCAAACGCTTCTCTCTATATTACAAGTCGCATGCATCAGATGTAAGGTGAGCTTTTAGGAGCCTCTAGCCATATCCGCCATGCAGCGCAGGGTTTTCCTGATACAACCATCGCGAATGCTTGGCTCAACCTCCCATCAAAATGCCTTATGAAGAAATTCTGTGCCCATTGGGCGCTGCCTTGTCCGCGTCGCATGTCGTAATCCGTCCTAGTGGCCCTTGCGTGTGTCATCCACCTATATCGTCGTGGTTTGCAGTTATCCCTGTGAAGTCCTTTAGCCACGTCAACTGACCTAGTTGGCCGGCATTGCAAAAAGGAAATAGCCAGAAAGTGGTGTACTAATTTACGCTCGTACGCTGGACAACTGTGAGCCGATACAAGGGGTACGCTCAATCAAGGGGGGCTGATCGGCCCAGTATCAGTTCTTGGCAAAAAGAAGAAGAAAAAGGATCTGTTGATGGGCGGCGGCCCGCCAGGGAGGAAACTCGCGATGCCATATCAAGCATCCCGTTCGTAGCAAATATGGATATGATTCCAAGACGGCGACTGCGCTTCTGTTCGCTGAAAGCCCACATTTCTTGGGTGGCTCCATAAGTAGCCTCTCCATCAATGCAGCAGCATTATGATACACCCCTGCTCGGTGCAGCGGAATTGGAAGAGGCTGACGGACCGCGAAGATTGATCTGGCCAATTCGGGACACGATGTTGCTCCCAACAGCATCCACAGCCCCTCTGGGTGAGGTCAGAGTGGGGCCTGCCGGTGCCGTCTCTTGGACTCGGAAGAGCTTGATGGCAGTCCCGTTCCATATACCCATGGTGCCCTTTGCAATTTGCATCTCGCTGGCAAAGATGACGCCCCAAAGTAGCGATTCGTACCACCCCAGTGCCAGCTGAGACCACTCAAAGGACTGAACTCGTACAGGAGAGGGCTCCAGGCCGACGAATTCCATCTTTTGGATGCGACGCAAAGCGTCTGGCGTCACATCACGCGCCGATGCCTGTCGCGGAAGAAGACTCATCGTCTGCTGGATGACGGTTAAAGCGGTATGCAGGGGCAGTTCCGGTAGCCAGCTATCAATCCACGCAGCTGTCGGTTCAAACTTGCCGCCGTGGGCCTGGCTGGCTGTCGAGTATGTGCCAAGACTCGTTGAGCTGTTCTGCCGAGAGAAGGATTGAACGTTGGCCGGCATTTTGCCCCGAGCTTTCTCGGACATTCCTCGTAGCTGCACCGGCACGGCGTCCTCGACATTGGTTACTGATGAGGCCTGAGACGGATTTTCGCTAGCGTTTGACGCTGCTGGAGTTGGCTGGGGCTCCTCTTCGCTCTCGTCGTCATCTTCGTCGTCTCCGATGGCAAACGCGCTGTCTTCTGAAACCTCAAACGACTGAGCTTGAGATAGAGCGGTCGATGGACTTCGCAAACTATCCACGGAGCTACGTTGAGATCCGGCATCCAAAGGCTCGGAATGATTTCCAGCGTCCTTCTTCCTCCTGTTGATCTTCTCAATCTCCTCCTGCCCACTCTCTAATGTGAACGATCTGAGCGCTTCGATGCGCTTTCTGTATCTGACAATGGCCAAGATAAGCTCGGGATTTTGGCGGTACTTGTTCTCAATTATAGAGTTAATTGACTCCAACAGAGAATGCAGAAGGTTATGGTTGGTTTCATTCGCAAGTAGGAACGATGGCGACGACATCAGCGAAAACAGATGCATAAGCTGAGAGCTACCGGAGGCACTCAAGCCCTCGATATGTGGAGCTATGTTGTTGATTATTGCTAGAAGCGCGGGATACACGGGAGCAAAGTTGCTCTGGCTTGTGGTAATCAAGGTGTAAATCGAATGAAGAAGAAAGTCGGCATATGTGCCCCTGAATGCGTTAATCCTAATGCCGAGAGGCAGGCTCTCTTGCCCCTCGAATATCTTATTCAAGCGAATGCCAAAGCTCGGCTCCACGCTTAGCGTTTGCAAAAGGAATGCGCACATCCGTACGACACCCTGCTTTGACGCCTCATTTTTGTACTCTAGGGCATAGAACAGGGCTAAAACGACGAAATCATGTGCTCTATCAGTGTCGATGATGAATGATCGAAATCTCTTGTTGCACTGAATCAACTCCCAGAAGAGCATCAGAATCTCTGGGGCCAAGTTCGAGGAAGACTGCGAGCCGGGGAGGTAAGATGTCTTCTCTTGAAGTGGCTGGTTGAGTATTCGCGTCATCCCATCAACTATGAACTGGAAATCCTGCGGACGATGTATTCTACCCAAGAAGTGGCGATAGTAATTCTTCTGAGAGGCCGAAGGTGCATTTTCGGGTATAGGATATATGAGCATGGCTAATAAGAAGTGAATAGAATAGGTTACGAGGACCTGCTTGGTGTCCTTGAACACCAAGTTGTTATATGGCACACGCCAACTTGCAGGGTTGTATTTCAACGTCTATGATTGGCTTGTTAGTAGTGCGAAAACTCTTATGTAGTGAAGCTCAAGGGGGGGCGGAGAACACCTACAGTGTTTAGGAGAGAGCATAAGACCGAGAGCACCACTTGTTTATCGGGTGAAGTGCAGAGATAGGTAAGAGTTCGCACTCCTCTTTGTGGAAGCACAGCCGGAGTAGTATACATGCTCTGACCCGCAAGGGTCATAAGAAGCCTTAGTATCTCGCATCGGTTGCTTTCAAATTCCTTGGTTGTTGCGACTGCCGTGTTGCACCCAACTCCGCTCTGCCATATAGCATATGTAACTTTGGATTGCCCATCTAACTGATGGGGCAGAGTGAAATCGGAAAAGAACAGGAGATCGACTAATGTGTCTATCAATTCTTCTGCCAGCGGCTTTAGATCCTCGTGCGTTTCCGTCACCGGCCGGGGCGGTTCCTTTCCTTCCTGAGCTTCATCAAACAACACTTCGTTGGCGCTAGAAGCCGAAACCTTTCCTTTTCGTGGGGTCCAAAAGAATCGTTCTTCCCATGAAGCCAGACTCTCCTTCTCATACAGGTACGGCAATATTCTTGTCAAAACCCTGATGCAGTTCAAGATGTCTCGTTCTGGAGCAAGCTCGAGGTCGGGAAAGGATGGGTGATGACGTAAGGTAGATATGCGTGCTGTCAGGGCGAGTATGAGGGTTTCGAGATTCTCAAGGGCATGATCACGGGTTCGGCGGATATCATTAGGCGAGAAGAGGCTAAAAACATCTTCGGACGACTCAGGGAGCTCCCAAAACTAAGAACAACCCCATCAGCATACGGGCAGTATGTCAAGTCTCAAAAAGGGTATCACGTACGGAGGTCCAATACGGGTCATGCGCTGCGATATTGCGCTCCTCTGAGAGCTTAAAAATCCCTTGCTTGAAGCCAATCTTGGAGTCGCTGGCGCCCATATCTGCAGCACAAGGCCTTGAGCCCTGCTCACTGTTTCAGTGTGACGTACCAAACCGACTGAGAAGCTTCTCGAGATCAGCGATGAAGCTGTAGCGAGCCGGGTTCGTCATCAGCGCCATCACTGCCAGGACGATCACGTGCAGTACATAACTAGCAGTACCTTAATAACGGCGCTTCATGCACGGAGCACTCCACTTGCTCCGTTCTGCCGCATGCGTACCTGGTGACTAAGCATTCGGTATCTCGTATCGATAAGAAAAAGCTATAACTGATGGATGATGAAAGAAAACAGTCAACGATGCCTACCTACCTAAGGTACTTATGAATCCACTACAAGAGTGTTTCTTCTTCTTCTTATTATATTCTAATGACGGGTTCGGCCGTTTTTGTAGCTCTTAGTCGGGATATGTCATCCCAGGTTCTGAGATGCTGGGCTTAGTTTTACGTGCCAGACCACGGGTCAATTTGACGACTCTTTGGACTATCCGCCAGCAGCCTCTTACAAGGTTCAGTCCCAGAAGCTTCTCAACCACCCTTGTGCTTCAAGGCAAAGGAGGCAAAGGTGCGCGGAAAAGACGACACGAAAAGCGTCGAGTGGCTTCCACAAGGGCAAAATCACGGGCAGCCTCTCCGGAGAAACGGAGGAGAAAAGAGCGGAGGAAGGCCGCGGAACTCCACCCTGCAGAACCTGGAATTTTCGCTCTGAGCCATGGGATCCAGAAGCTGGTGATCGAGGGAGAATCTCAAGATGCACTGGTGCCACCCGCTGCAGGTCTGTGGACCTCGTTGAAAGCTCGACTTCAAGCTTCAGCTCTGAAGAAAAAAGCGAGAAGCAGCGATGACGAAGTCGAAAATAAGCATGAGAAAGGGGATGTAATGGCCCGTTATGCTGAGGAGCCGATGGCGCCTGAGGAACACCCTGCCGAACAGTCCGCTGCGTCAAAGAAGGGCATAAAAGGGAAGCGAGCAAAAAGCCGTCCGGGGTTGGACGTTAAGACGATAAAGCCTCAGCATCTTCAGCTCTGTCCAGTGGAAGAGGATACGTCGCTCTCGGTGCCACAGCTCTGTCACAACCTCGACCGTGTGCTGTTCAACCCGGGAGTCTACCACATGCAGGATACCCGATCCCATGTTTTTAATTTCGATCCTTATCTTGCCTCTATCATGCCCGTGAAGGAGTTCGATTTTGATGCACTCAAAAGATATGTGACTTCTTCAAAGGATATGAAGTTACGGCAGCTCAGTGCCGCACATGGTATGAAATACTGCGGTTCAACGTCTAGCATGACTTCCATCTTGTCACATTTCCACTTTCTCCTCTCGGCTTGGAGAAAGCCCAACTTTGCGTATTTGTCGCGATCTCTGGAGCCGGAGTCTTACAACTTCACCCAAATAAGTCGTGGTCCTGCTGCCGCCTTTGTACACTTCAACGACGGTGTCTATGCATTTGACTCTGATAAAGAATACGATACGGAGAATATTCTCAGTCTACTGGGAAAATCAATGGAGAAGCTCCTTACTCTGCCAAAGGATGAGTTTGAAAAATATCGGCGAACTCGATCACACCAGTTGTCCGAAGAAGAGAGAAATGCGCAAGATGCGTTCCATTACACAACGCTTGGTGATTTCATGATGCGATCACAGCTGGACGCTCATGACCCCAGGCTGCCAGGCACTGGCATGTTCGACTTGAAAACGAGGGCCGTCGTTGCCGTCCGAATGGATGTCCGAGGATACGAGAAAGGGGTCGGATATGAGATTACGAAGCGATTTGGTCAGTGGGAATCGTTTGAGCGCGAGTACTACGACATGATTAGGACGGTCTTTCTGAAGTATTCTCTCCAAGTACGAATGGGCCGCATGGATGGCATTTTTGTCGCCTACCATAATACGCAAAGGATATTCGGCTTCCAGTATATCAGCATAGAGGAAATGGATGTGGCTCTCCATGGGACAACCGACCGCCGACTTGGCGACCAAGAGTTCAAGTCTAGCGTCGCCCTTCTTAACGAACTCATGAATAAGGCTGTGAAGCGTTTCCCAGGGCGAACGCTGCGCCTGCATGTAGAAACGCGCCCGACGAAAGTCCCTCTCACTTACTTCTTCGTGGAGCCGGTGACGGAAGAAGAAATGACAACGACGCAGGAGGCTGGCAAGTCATCAGTTGAGGAACTGGAGCGTGAACTCCTTACTCTCAACGAGACAGAAGTCGAAGAGCAATCCGATGAAGTCGAAGAGGCTGCAAATGATGAGCCACGATCATTAGATGACGAAAAACCACGGCCTTCGGATGAGTCAGACGATCAAGATGTCCAAAATGAAACGGCATGGGACATTATGATGGCAAAGGTGGAGGAAACGGTGGAGGACGACTCTCTGGGTATAGGATCAGTCAGAGAAGCCGTTCAAGAGGCTCTGGAGCAAAGCGGACTCCTGGAGGACAAAACTGAGCTGGAAGTCGAACAGTATTTGGATGCTATGGTGGGATCTCTCACGGCACATTCTTCCAAGATTAAAGAATTGCGCGATAGATCAGATGATCCGGGAGATGCCACAGTGTCACTTCGCAAACGGGATACCAGCGATGAGCTCGTTGCTGAAAATCAGTTGGCTGTGGGCGAGGATGATGATGCGGAACCCGGTTCTGCCAGGGACAGGTCGGATATCCGACATGCTTCCTTGACAGATCTTATTCTAAGAGCCACCGAGGGTATCGACGACAAGACGCGAAATCTGAAGAAATTCCAACGTATGTTTGCTGATCTGGCTACGGAGTCAAGGCAAGCGAAGGCAGAAGCTGGCAGAGCAAAAGACAAATTCTCTGCTATAGACGAGGCTTTAGATGAAGATGAATCCACCACGGAAGAAGATCTCGATGAGGCCGGGGACTCGGGAGAAGGGACTGGAGAGCCCGGACGTGAGCTTCTGGGTATGTATGTGACGATTCGCAACCAAGTAAATGGCGAATACGTTGAGCGCCCGACGGATATCAATAAGGAGGACCCGTTTGATTGGTCCATTCAATATACAATCACCGAACTCCCCGACAAGAGAGCGCAAACTATCTATACAAAGATCAAGCAGAGGCGAAAGAAGGTGCTTTCACAGCCTCCTTCGGTTCGATCCGCGGAATGGCACAGGATGTTCCAAGGACAGCTACCAGTATTGGCCAAGAAAGGCGAACTATTTAGAGAGAGGCGAATGCAGCAGGAAGCAGATAGTCCGTTGCACGTTGCTTGGGAGAGACAGGCGCGATCCCATGATTCTTTCAAACCCAGTCCGGAGGATACCAAGAAAGGAGACAAGTGACGGATGCGCCGCATAACAGCTATGAGTTGATTTGAGCGCTGTTTCCAGTGTATAATGTGAATCTACATGTATCGAAATATGGTGGTGCGCTAGCTGAGATTTTTCTAGCTTACAATCGTTCAGGATACGAGCATCGCAACTCAACGAGTCGAAAAACAAATGGAACGAGCAAAGCATTTTTGTATGATGGAATGGGGTTTGTACGATTATCGACATGCGGAAAGAAGTCAAATACTGCGCAAGGCGCCTCCTTCAGACCTACCTACAGTACCTAGTTATCAACAAGTGAAATGGCCTTTTGTTTGTCCTCTTGTCCTCTCTTCTGCATTGGACTCTTCGAGACTCGTGTCCGAGAATTTGCGAAGAGCGTCTGCGATGCCGGGCTACCGTTACCGTATTTTCGCTGTTTCTACCGCTCAAGCATGTGACTCTGCAATTTCACTAAGCCGCGACGCCCTCGAATATTGATCCATTACGTGTACTGAAAATATGCGGCGCTTATGCGAGAGGCTGGACCCGTCTGGGCAGTTCGGCACGATTGCAACGAGCAGGCCAAGATTCACATGGCCAAAACGCCTGGACGACATCAAAGCCGCCCATCCGCTCGATTTAATATAGTGCTATGCCCTCTTTTCTCAGTTGGGAACCGAGCTGGACGGGATGAAGTTGCCGCGCAAGGGCAAGCAATTAGATTACGTGCAGGTGATTTCTGATCTCGGCAGAGGTTGGCACTAGGCTGGATGGAGGCAACGAAAGAAGGCATGCGTGCGGAGTACTAGTGATGCTTTGACCCGTGATTCGTGCGAAAGCTTGGTGAAGTCATTTGACGATTTTGGGGGGAAAATCTCGCGGACGTGGTAGTCTCAAGCGATACTCCGAATGGTGTTTCTTTTTTCATGTTGAGGCTTCATGTCATTTCTACGGTGGCGATAACATCCAATGTGAAGCTTCGCACCAGGCTTCGGCTGCAACCGCTGCCATCTACAAAACCAAGCATGCCCAACAACATGCCATCAGATCTGTCACTTGAAAATCGAAAAAAGGGCCGCCGGCCTCGTCCTCAAATCGCATCCGTTGCCAAGGTCTCCGCCTTCTGATCGCCCGAACCCGTGCTGGACGCCACCCTCTTTGCACATCATTTCCTCTAATTAGCTGGCTGATACTGGTTGCATGTGTAGGGCCTCGGCTCTGATTGGAGCTTGATCTCGGCCCCTCGCCCGTTGCCAGGCCTCGCCGGAGGGGAGGAGGGGACTCGTACCGGGAGGGTAGTATGTGGCCTCGGTCCTGGATATGTCGGCGCAGCTTTGACAACGGAGCGAAGCGATGTTCGGAAGGTCATCCGCCATGGTGGTTGCTGACCAGGCCAGGGGATCGCTTCTTGTGAGCTTTTCACTAAACCGGTGAAGGTTGCAATGTTATGCGGAGGCTTCGTGCGGTGGCCGTCTATACATGTATATCATATATAATACACGATGAAGGGTCCAGCCCTGCCCCAGGCTCCTGGTTCCTGTCGACCATCGTGCTTATCGTGTAGCAAGGAATCTGTGATCGACAATGCGTCTCAGCTCGACGGTGACGCTGCTGGCCCTGGGCTCTGTTGCTCAGGGTGTGATGACTCCACAAGATGTCGAGGGCATCAAAATATCTATTGAGAAGAGGAGCCTGGCCGATGAAATCTGGCAAGACATTGAGAATGCTGCCACATGCACTGCTTGCCAGGTCCGAAAAATTCCCTTTCACGAATAGTCTGCTCCATCAGGAGTAAGAATAGCTGACATTGTGTAGGCCATTCTTGTTCTCCTGCAAGGGGTTGCTGAACTGGGGGACGATGCCTTTGTCGATGTAGCTACCAGTCTATGCGAGCTTGCGGGAGTTGAAGATGACGATGTCTGCGCAGGATCTATTGCGTTAGAGGGACCTATCATTGCGTACTCGCTCCGCAATATGGACATTGGCTCAAACACGGCGGACCTCTTTTGCGAGTCGTTCCTCGGACTCTGCCCTGAGCCAGCCGTCCCCCAGTGGAACGTCCCCTTTCCCTCCCCCAAGCCATCGACCGGCCGACCTGCGCCGAGCGGGCAGACGCCTCTCAAAGTGGTTCAGTTCTCGGACATTCACATCGATCCTCTTTATGTGACGGGCTCAAGCACAAACTGTACTAAGCCTATTTGCTGCAGGTGAGCCGGGCTTCTACGGGTGGAGCTAAGACGAAGAAGATGGGTAGAGATACTAACGGCTCATGGATAAGGCCTTATACATCTGCGGATGCGCCTGGTAATAACACATCGCCCGCAGGGCCCAATGGTGACCACAACTGCGACGCTCCGATCAGCCTGGAAGTGAGCATGTACAAGGCGATCCAGGAAATCGTGCCGGACGCGGCTTTTGTGCTCTTCACCGGCGACATTGTTGACCACGCTGTCTGGAATACCTCGGAGCCATATAATGAGAATTCAAGTACGTTCCAAAGTCTCTTCCTGAATGTGTCGGATGTGTGTGGTGTGTAAACACTGACATATTTGTCCTCCAGTCAACAGTGCATACACGTCAATGAAGCAGTATCTGGGCCTCGTTTATGGAACTGCCGGTAACCATGAGCCCAGCCCTACGAATGCTTTCCCGCCTCAGACCATCAACAACTCGTCTCAGTGGGTTTTGGATACGCTGTACGCTCAGTGGGCGACCTGGTTGGGCGCCGGAGAAGAATCGGAGGTTGAAAGCACCGGTGGCTATTCGGTCTCGTATCCCAACGGCAACTTGAGGATCATCTCCCTCAACACAAACTACTACTACCGCATGAACTTTTGGATGTATGAGCAGACGCTGGAGAAGGACCCCGACGGCCAGATCCAGTGGCTGGTGAACGAGCTCGACGCTGCGGAAAAGGCAGGCGAGAGAGTGTACATCATCGGACACACACCCTTTGGCGTGGAAGACACATTCCACGCGCCGTCCAACTACCTTGACCAGGTGGTGAACCGCTACTCGGCGACCATCGCGGCCATGTTCTTCGGCCACACGCACGTCGACCACTTTGAGATTAGCTACTCAAACTACAGCAACCAGGACGCCTCGAACGCGGTGATGATGTCGTACATCTGCCCCTCGCTGACGCCCACCTCGGGCATGCCATCGTTCCGAGTGTACGACGTCGACCCCGTGACGTTTGGCGTGCTGGACTCGACAACCTACATTGCCGACATGACGAATCCGGCCTTCCAGACGACGGGCCCGGTGTGGACGGAGTACTACTCCGCCAAGCAGGCGTACGGCTCCCAGCTCAGCCCTCCTGTGACCGATCCCAGCGCGGAGCTGACGCCTGCGTTTTGGCACAACGTGACGGCCCTGTTCGAGTCCAACTCGGACGTGTTCAACCAGTACATCTCGTACAAGAGCCGCGGCTGGGACGTATCCGCCTGCACCGGGGATTGCGAGACGTCGGAGATTTGCCAGCTGCGGGCGGCACGCAGCGAGGACAACTGCCAGACGATTTCGCCCGGCATCCACTTCAACAAGAGGTCGGACGCGGTGCAGCCCGAGTCGCACCCGCTGGAGAACGACGAGTGCGGCGTGTCGCCGGGAATGAAGACACTGAACTCGTTGGGCGTGAAGAAGTATGTGTTGGAGGAGCTGGAGGCGCGATATAACGATTTGAGCGGCAAAGTTGAGTCGTGAGGTGTCACAGTTCTCTTTTGGTTTGATGTGACGTTTGGTTTGGGAAGTGGGGATGAAGCGACGATTATACGAAATTATGCTTGGAGAGTCATGCTTGTCTGCCATGTGAAATGAAATGGCGTCATCGTAAAATTTCTTTGCATTCTATAGCGAAAGCGAAATCAACGGATTTGCTAAACGAGGCATATGAAGCCGGAACCTACTATTAGAGGCCGCCAATCGTGGTATCTAAAAGCGCACTACCAGCTTCGGATAGCTTTTATCAACAGCCCTTGTTTCTTGTAATTCTTTGAGTCGTACTGGGGCTGATGATCTCCATCGTCTCATTTCCCAAGCTTGGGAGACCTGCATTGATGGTGGTAATAGATAATGCCAGCTGGTCATATTTTTTCCTTGCTGCCAAATGTTAGTACCTGTGATGTTTCCTCTCGAGTCACTTGTCCACCACTTGTATTCTCGCTTTCCACTCGACGCTCTACCATGGCATAAGGTACCAAGCGTGGAATATTCTACTCCATACTAAGGTACTGCTACTTACTAAATACCACCTTACCTTGCCTTACTTGGCATCGATCACTTTTCCCCCTTGGTATCTCGCATCTCGATAGGCGCACAGGACGCTTCTCTTCATTTTCATTGTGAAACCTCAAAATAACAAAAACCGTCAAATGCCCGGCCCGTACTGAGCTCGCATGCTCGGACTGCAGCCACGGCTCAAGGCGCGGCGCTCGCTGCTGGATCTGATTCGCGAGGGGAGCAGCACCAAGGGCTCCAGCGACGGCGAGCGAGACAGCGATAGCGACAGCGACGGTGACTTGAGCGTCGACAGTGACCGTCACAGCGACCTGCCGTCCCCTGCGGGCGCTGAAGCTGCTGCTGCTGCTGCTGCTGTTGCTGCCACGAGCGCCATTGTTGTCGACGCCCACAACCCCCCTATCAGTAGCGGCTCTCAAAGCACAAGAGCCCAAGCCGGTGGGACTTGTAGCGCCGCTGCCACTACACTCTGTACCAGTACTACAGACGCTACATCATCGCCTCCACCTGTGGACACCAGGACCAGGACGCCTCCAAGCCCTGCAAGTGTCTTCCTCCCAGCAGCTACAAGCGCTGCTGCTGCTGCCGCCGCCGCCGCCGCCACTACAGCTGCCAAGCTGCCTTTAGTACCATTACGAAACGCTCCACCTTCATCATCTCCAACTCCATCTCCATCTCCATCACCTTTGACATCGCCTCCGTCTCAATCGTCGCCGTCCCCCGACTCCGAGACCTCTGCCTCTGCCTCCATCTCCACCTCCGCCGATCGAGAGCTCGACGCTGCTCCTGCTTCCCAATCGCTCAAGATGCCTTCTGTATGCGTCCTCCCACTCCCGCCCCGCCTCGCATCTCTCTCTCCCTTGCAACTTGTCACTCGAGCCCGCCGCGGTTCCGTGGGCGAACTTGCAGCCACGAGGCTGGATGCCCCGCCATATCAATCGCTGAGAGGCTGACCTTGTATTGCCGTCACAGAAAACTTCAAAGCCGGATGGCGATGCTATCCACTATGGTAAGAGGCAGCGAAAGAGGAAAAATGAGCGTTTGTTTGAGGAGCTACTGACGAGCTTGCCGCAGGCAAGATTTACTCCATCTCAGGGTTCGTGCTCTCGATGTCGCCCAGGCGTCATTTGCCGCCTAGCTAACCCGACTGCAGTCCCGTCATCGTCGCCGAGGACATGATTGGTGTTGCCATGTACGAACTGGTGAGAAAGCCCCTCGAGTCTCGGCTACGATGCTCGTCGTTTAAGCTGACTTCTTTCAATCAAGGTCAGAGTCGGTCACGACAACCTCGTCGGTGAGGTCATCCGAATCAACGGCGACCAGGCCACTATTCAGGTCTACGAGGAAACCGGTATGAACGACCTTTTGTTTCTTCCCCCCGCCCCGCAAGGCCGACCTTTCGAATGCCCAAAGAATACTAACCAAAAAACTTCCTATAGCTGGCGTGCAAGTCGGTGATCCCGTTGCTCGGACGGGTAAGCCCTTGTCCGTCGAACTGGGCCCCGGCCTGCTCAACAGCATTTACGACGGTATCCAGCGACCTCTGGCCGACATCTCCAGGATTGCAAAGTCCATCTATATCCCTCGCGGTGTCGCCGTCCCCGCCCTCGACCGAGAAAAGAAGTGGGAGTTCACTCCTCAGCTCAAGGTTGGCGATCACGTCTCCGGCGGCGACGTTTGGGGCCATGTCTTTGAAAACTCTTTCCTGGCAGTTCACAAGCTTCTGTTTCCTCCCCGAGCTCGCGGAATCATCACCAAGATCGCCCCCAAGGGCGAGTACACCGTTGTCGACAAGATCCTCGAAGTCGAGTTCGACGGCAAGAAGACCGAGTACCCCATGATGCAGACCTGGCCCGTCCGAGTCCCTCGTCCCACGTCGGAGCGATTGACGGCCGATCAGCCCTTTGTCGTCGGCCAGCGAGTTCTCGATGCCCTCTTCCCCGGTGTTCAGGGTGGTACAATTGCTATCCCCGGCGCTTTTGGCTGCGGCAAGACCGTCATTAGTCAGTCTGTGTCCAAGTTCTCCAACAGCGACATCATCGTCTACGTCGGATGCGGCGAGCGTGGAAACGAAATGGCCGAAGTCTTGAAGGATTTCCCCGAACTCACCATCGAGGTTGACGGCCGCAAGGAGCCCATCATGAAGCGAACCTGCCTCATTGCCAACACCTCCAACATGCCCGTCGCTGCCCGTGAAGCTTCCATCTACACTGGCATTACCGTGGCCGAGTACTTCCGTGACCAGGGCCTCAACGTGGCCATGATGGCTGATTCATCATCTCGATGGGCCGAGGCTTTGCGTGAAATTTCTGGTCGTCTGGGAGAGATGCCTGCTGATCAAGGTTTCCCTGCGTATCTGGGTGCCAAGCTCGCTTCCTTCTACGAGCGAGCCGGCCGATCGCAGACTCTGGGTTCACCCGAGCGCAGCGGCAGTGTCAGCATTGTAGGCGCTGTCAGCCCTCCCGGTGGTGACTTTTCAGATCCCGTCACTGCTTCAACTCTCAACATTGTCCAGGTCTTCTGGGGTTTGGACAAAAAGCTCGCTCAGCGAAAGCACTTCCCCTCCATCAACACGGCCCTCTCTTACAGCAAGTACACGACCGTCTTGGACAAGTGGTACGAGCAGAACCACCCCGACTTCCCGAGGCTGCGCGACCGCGTTAAGCAGCTGATTTCCGATTCCGAGGAGCTGGACCAGGTCGTGCAGCTGGTCGGAAAGAGCGCTCTGTCCGACCCTGACAAGATCACGCTTGATCTTGCCGTCCTCATCAAGGAAGATTTCCTGCAGCAAAACGGTTACTCCGACTACGATCAGTTCTGTCCCTTGTGGAAGACAGAGTGGATGATGAAGCTCATGATTGGGTTCTACGATGAGGCACAAAAGGCCATTGCCCAGGGCCAGAGCTGGGCAAAGGTTCGCGAGTCAACGAGTGATTTGCAGGCCAAGCTGCGCCAGTTGAAGTTTGAGGTTCCCTCCGAGGGCCAAGAAGGCATTGTCAAGAAGGTAAGTAATGACGTATCTTCTCTGTCCCGACTACATCTGGAATATCACAATGGCTAACCCATGTTCACAGTACGAGGGTATTCAGCAGGAGATGCTGGACAAGTTTGCCTCCGTTGCCGACGAGTAAAGATGTAATTCTCTTAGTTTTTGTTTCCAGCCGAATATTCTGTAGAAGTGGTCGCGTGTGTATATGTATGGTGCAACTAGGGACACTCTAGCATGCCGTATCTAAAGGATCGAGGATGGGTAGAGCACAGCTGGGAGTTGTAAGTGCCGTCTTATAAAGTACCAGCTCAAGGTCAATATATCATTCAGTTAATTGCAAACACCACATGTTGTCGAGGACTACCGTTGTCTGTCCATATCTCAACTTGATTTCATTGAAATGCTCTTACAACAGGTGTAATCGACCCACTGCATAGTATGATGGCGTAAGGACAGCACTGTGCGAAAATCACAACTCACATCATGAGCTTATTAGATGAGTATCAAGTCGTCGCATTTTACATTTTTTGCGAGCTATATAAGCCGCTGGAAATCATAGGCCTCTTTTTTTCATTTTTTTTTTTTTGTTTTTAACTCCATTCTACCGCCCCCTCGAACAATGTCCGAGGACCTCCGCGATGAGGTAGAAGCGCTCAATTCCATCTACGGCGAGGGCAGCCTCGTGCCCTCCGAGGACAACAACAACAACAACAACAACGACGACGATGCCACCTACATCCTGCGGCTGCCCGGGGACGAGGCCTCCTCCCTGCGGCTCCGCTTCCCGGCCAGCTATCCGGCCGAGCCGCCGGCCGTGCTAGGCACGCACCACAGCTCCGGCGGGAAGAAGGGCGCCGGGGCAAGGGACCTAGGCGTGTTTAGGGAGGCGCTGGGCACGGTGTTCCAGCCGGGGAGCGTGTGTCTGTTTGATGCGGTGGAGGAGTTTGTGCGGCGGCAGCAGCAGGATGCTGATGATGCTGAAGATGATGAAGATGATGAAGGGCGGCATGCGGATCGAGGGGAGAGGACGGTGGAGGAGACGGTCGATTACGCAGCCATGCCGCCTCCGCCGTGGACGCTGTCCGAGGTCGTCGTGGAGAACAAGTCGACGTTTGTCGCGCACGTTGCCCGCGTCACGTCGCCCGCGCAGGCGAATACATACCTGCAGCACCTCCTCTGGTCGGACAAGCGAATCCGCGCGGCGACGCACAACATCAGCGCGTGGCGGATCCGCGGGCCGGGGGCCGCGAGCTTCCAGGACTGCGACGACGACGGCGAGACGGCGGCGGGGGGAAGGCTGCTGCACCTGCTGCAGGTGATGGAGGCGTGGGACGTCATGGTGGTGGTGACGCGGTGGTATGGCGGCGTCAAGCTGGGGCCGAGACGCTTTGCCCTGATTAATGGCGTGGCGAGGGATGGGCTGGTCAGGGCGGGATTTGCCGGTGAGGCTGGGAAGGAGAAAGGAAAGGACAAGGACAGGAAGAAGGGGAGGTGAAGGTGGTCTTGTTTTGTCAATACAGATGTGAGAGATTATATGATTGAAAACTGGGCGCAACAGGATACATAGCTTAGTGGACGAGAGTCGACAACAGCGATCGATTACAGCTTCTTTGGATTAAATCAGCTCGCGAGAGCCAGTTTTCCTTTTCTTTGTATTCCTATATCGATCCTATAGAGCCATTCGCAAAAACCGTCAAAAGAAAAGCAAGTTGGTATCTTACAATGGCACGCGTAGCTCATAGATAGTTCAACGCCAGATCTCACCCTGCCAAATTGTCCGAGCCCCTTCTCACTGTCGATACTCGAACCATAAAGGTGTCTTCTTTTTTCCCTCTCTCTCTCTCTCTTAAATTACCATCCGTCTATAATTAATAAAAACCCACAGTGGTAGGCACCCGTAAATGCCTACTATTCCCGACTTTTTTCGGCCATTCAAAAGAAGTGAAAAGTGAGGATGCCAAGAAAACAAGTGTATACATGCGCGGACATGCGCATGTCCGCATCTCATGGCCCCTTGATGAGTAGAGGGGTCAAGATCTCCATGGCTCGGATGGACTGTGCCCTGGATAAGATGACAGTACCTGCGCGGGCGGTGGAGAGATAGGACAGCTCCGAGCTCTCAGCCGTATTCGTGCCCTTGACAAGTCGTCCGGCAACACCACAGACTATACCAGTTGCCTCAAACGGGAGATTAACCAGATCGAGGAAAATGGGGATCAACACCCCCTCCGTGTCGCCGACTAGCGAGTCATCGAATATAGGCAGCAGAGTCTTGTCAAGCAGCAGCGAAGGAGGATCGTCCTGCGCCAATGTCAGGGACAAGAATCTAGGCTGCGAAACGAGCGCTGATACGATGCAGGTGTAGAGCTTTGCGTCGACGTGGCTGATCCAAGAGCGACGGTAGTCAGTAGAGCTTTTTCTGCTCATTGATGGCCGAGTGGTGTAGCTGTTCATGAGGGGTGACGTCTCACGACCAGAGCACTGAACGAGCTCGAGATCCGCTTCGACGTGAGGCTTGACGTTGCGCTTCAATAGAAGCTCAAAGGTCCGCGCTTGAAGGTCGTCATCGTTGGAGGGGGGAGGGGTGCCGGGAGGCTGCTGTTCAGAAAGGTCGCTACTGGAACTCCTCGGGGCGTACATGGACGGGTTGACAAAGTTGGATTGATTCTCCGATAGCTCAAAGCCCTTGGCTAGCAGCGCCTGTACGACCTTGTTCTTCTCCTTGGAGGGAACAAGGATGAAGTCGGAGTAATAGGTGGTGATGAAGAAGATGGGGATCCCCGCAAAAGCCAGCGGTGAGCTGAGCTCCATGACACGACCACCGGGATCTAAGCCGGCGCTTGTCACTGCGAGGATCATGTAGGTATCCTTAAAAACGGACACGTTCTTGGAGATGTGTTTGGGAAGCGCATTCAGGGCCGGCTCGAAGACGTTTTTAGCCCACGAGCTGTGACAGACGACGGAGCACTCTATGGGGGTGACGCTGATGTTGAGGAAGCCATGCTGAAAGTCCGACGTAAGGCCCTCGAGCTCATATTCTGTAGAATCGCGAGAAAAGTTGAGACTCTGAGTTTGTGGGAGTAGAATGCGGAGAATGGGCTGCAGGAGAGTCGGATAGAGGTCGAGGGGGATGTGGATGAGGGTGTAAGTGCCGTCCTGTAAGTGAGGCCCGAAGAAAAGAGGGGACAGTCAGTACGAATTGAGAACGTCACAATGGTGGCTGGAGCATGGGGGCATGATTTATTTCAGAGCGAAAAGAAGCAAGTACAGCAATTATAAAGTGGTGATATAAATAGACACGGGTAGCACAACATCAAGGCGAGGGCCAACTTACAAGGAATGAGACCTGAGCGTTCATAGTGACCTGCGCCTCTCCGTCGTCGAAGACGAAGAGCAACAACCGGGGTATGTCGAATCCAGCGAAACTGGCAAAACGGGTGAAACTATATAGACGGGAAATGAGCTATGGCGCCGAGGATGACTGTCGCGTGTCTCGCGGATCTTGCAATTGTCGATATGGCGCAATAGCTGTCGTTATCGAGACATCGGCCATCCAGCTCCGCTATAGCGGCAGGCCAACCGACGTAATCGTGAGACCGGGGGGGGGGGGGGGTTTGTTTCCTCCTTGTACACCCAAAGCCCGGTTGCTCATGCGGGCAGCTAGCTGATCAAGTCGCGGGAGGGAGGGTTCGCGGTAACAACAAAGAAGAAATTGAGGAATGAGAAAAAAAAGAAGGGAAAGAAGGAAATTGAGAAAAAAAAAACAAAGTTTTGAGACGATAACGGGAAAGTCGAGGCGAGTCAGCTGGAGCGCCGTAAATCGGGGGGGAAGTCGCTGATAAGTGATAAGGCAGGCGGCTTGCACTGATAACGAGCAGAGGGCTCTAGGCGTTATTCGTATTACTTCAGCGCAATTCACCCTTAACACGCATGCGTCCAAAGGGCCTGCTACATATCGGGTAACTTTTTTATCCATGATGGCGTCCCCAGTGCGTTCCATCTGCATACCTCAAGGTAGGTACATACAGCAAACAGCCAAAACTGGTGATGGCGTCCAAGCGAGCAGCCATCAACCCAGGGCCTGCAAAGGCTCATCATACTAACTACTAAGTATGTGCTAACGTACTAGCAGCTCATACCGGGCAAGGGTACATGGGAGCACTGGCATCCGCGGGCTTAGACGCCACCTTATTAGCAGGGAATGGGCCCAAGTTCACCCTCCCCACACGCGACTAACGGGGATCCTTGACCGGGCCATTTGATTCGAGCCGTTATCCCCCAAGGATAGAGCGGGGAGCTGCGAGAGATTGTCGGCGCTGGATGGAAAATCTGGGGCAGGTCCCTGAAACTTGGATTTCACTTTGTCATAGTGCGACTGCCGGACAAAAGACGAGAGAGTCGCAGGGGGACGCCAGACGCATGCACAATGTGCTGGCAACCCAGGCACTGTCTTCCCGCTGATCTGGGCCCTTGTTCCTCCCCCTGCTCCTCTTCTCGTCTCTTATCCTGCTCTTTCAACTTGTGGTTAATTCTGCGTGTGTACCAAGCAAGCAGGCCTCTTCAAACAACCCCCCCCCCCCCCGCGTCTAACCTACAGCGGGAGAACGGCTCGAGCCACCCGACACGGACGATTGCGCAAGATGAGAAAAGGCCCGGTCGTTTGAACGATGAAATAGTTGACTAATGACCCAAACGGTATAGAGAGTGAGAGAAGAGGGGTGGAATCAGGGAACAGCTAAATTGTCCGTCAGGCAGTGGGAGAGGGCGGCGGCTTGGGGCGTCGAGGTGCGTGACAAGCTCGCCTGCTGATGAGAATGACATAGGTGGAGGCTGGGCCACCATGGATTCGCAATACTCCGTATGGTTCTTTGGTTTGCCGTCTGCCGTGCCTTGAACGGGCGAGGCTTGGTTCGTCTCCTGGGGCCCCAGCCGTTCATCGTGCACTGTCCGGATGATTGGAGTATGGTGATGTGATGTCAATGCGAATGATGACAAAGTGGGCTGGTGGCACGGAGGAAGAGCTCCTCGAATGAGATCACGACGTCCGTCACGCAGATGCAATTTCAAAGTGTTGGCCGTGGCCCTGGCAAAGGGCCTCCGGAGCAGCTAGGCAGAGAACAAAGAGGCAGGAGAAGCCTCATCCCCAGCTAGACCTCGTTGGTAAAGCGCATCGTGACTTTTGAACAGCCACTTCTCAGCGTGTTTCAGCCGCTATTCTCAAAGATGCCGCTTCTTCTGCTTCAAACGTCCAATCAAACACGCAAATATAGGGTAATGAGTGACTTGCTGCCACCCTTTTCCATCCTTCGGTTTAAGGCTGACCAGCTGGGGCGTGATGAGATGCTACTTTTTCTACCGCTTTGGCGCCGCCAACCAGGCTCGTGGCTTTCATTCTCCCTGGTCCACGAGCGCACGCCACCAGCGTCACATCATAAGGCCTAATCAAGCTTTTTTTGTGTTGGTCCCGTAGGGCGCCGTTCTTTTTCCCTTCGCCTATGGTTTGTCCCCCCCTCTTTGCTCTCTTTGCCGCGGACTTGCAGCAAAGAGGCTGATGTCAGCCCTCCGTGGCAGATCGACTTGTCACCTCTCTCTTTTTTCTTTTCACTCTCCAAGTCATAGACCAGCCCCTGTCAGAGCAAGCAATGGCACCAGATCGAGACTGGTGAGCTACGATGCTGCCCGCTAGCCTGTTGTGTGTCTTTCCTCTGGGCCTGTCAAATTGCTTCAAACTGCTTCAATTAGTCGTCGTGCCAGCAAAGTCCACTTCGGCGTACGGAGTGCTGAAGAAACAGAGTCGGCTTGGAACACTTTTAGCTACATGTCGCAATACTTGGTCACATACCACTTTGCAATCAGAGAAACATTGTCATGAGGCCGCCCGATGAAGTGATTTCGACCTTCTTATCGCCCGTGGTTCCATGAGTTTATGCGTCTCATTGGCCCAAGCGGCTTCATCCACACCAGCTACTACTCCACCGATCATCTCTCTGCAGACCAGAGCTGCACAGAAACGGTAACCGAGGGAGCCAAAGAACCCTGGACCTTGCTCGGAAGCTACCGCAATTTGCGTACGTACGCGTGTCGGCGCTTGGAGGCTGTACATATTGTCTACTTGAGCCCGCCGATCTTGAAACAAAAAACGTACGGCTGCCAACGGCAATGAGAATTGAGTCTGTCAACTGCGCAATATCCATCAGTCATCACGTAAGGCCCTATGTAGTAGGTAGTAGTTATGAGTTGTCAGAAAGGCGCAGATGAAAACATGAAACAGCGGCGGGAAAAAAAAGAAGCCGAATTGATTTCTGTCTAGCGCTTTGCAAGATGCTCTCTCTCTCCTATGTAAATGACCAAAAAAGGACCCTCGAAAGCGACATCTCATATTTCCTAGTCCAGGCTGCCGCGGTTCGAGAACGACGGTCCAGTAGCGATAGCCGATCGGCATCACGGCCCAAAGGGCGATGTCAAACCGCACTTCCTCGGTAGATAGGGCACTCCTCCACAAGCACGAGAATCTTCTCTCTTTCCTATTAGTCCTTGCATGTTATGTATGTAGGTAATCAACAAGTGGTCTGGATCTATTACGCCAAAGAAACATGCCTTCACCGCCAGCGACGCCATGCTCGAATAGTCTTTGCCTGCATTTCGCGACGCTCATGTGTTCTCGACTGCCAGAGTAACACGCCACCCATGTCCCATCCGGGTCTATGATGCTGTCATGGTTTTGAGTTCTTAGTAAACCGGCGAATGCAACGATGCTGCGGGCATTCTCCAAGGCAAGGTTGTACGGCGAGAAAGAAAGCGTTTGCTTTAGTCCCCTCTGTGTGCTACCGTTTGTTGACATCAGACGTCGTCTCTCTTGATCCCGATAACCACCAAATTTCTCGGGCTCTCTCCGTAGTCAAAGACCGTCTCCACCCAGGCTTGCTTGACGACGTCCTTGTGCTCCTTGAGGAACATCCATCGATCCGTCACGATGAGCGACTCCACGACCGCCGCACTCAGCGCCATCAGCGACCAAATGACGCAAAGCTCTTTCCTACGCGGTCCATACGTCGCCTCGTACCTCTCAATCTCCTCGTCCGTAATGTCGGACATCTTTTCCTTCATGACATCGGCATACTGCTTGTACTCCGTGCTCGTCGTCAGTTTCTCCACTGCCCCCCGCACGTACTCCTTGAGCGATGCGTAGCAGCGTTTGCGAAGCGAGCCAATCACCACGGGATTCGTGCTCATGTTGAAGGGGCTTGCGTCCTGGCTCTTCTCCTCGGCCGACTTGTCGTGCCACACATGGCTCACCACGCCACGGTCTAGGAATATTCGCTGCAGAACCGCCCGGAAGAAGTGTCTGGTGAAGAAGCCTTCGCTCTCTTCGCGTGTCCAGTTCTGTGGTGCTTGACAGGCCATCATCCGGGCTGTGATATTGAGACGAACACCTTCGCCTTGGTAGGAGGAGAAGTGCCGACTCATGGGAAAGCCTTGTGGGTCACGCTTCTCAGACTCGCGGACGATCCGCCCATTGAGAGCCTGGAGGCTGGGCCGAAGGTAGGCCTGCTTGTAGGTAGGAGGCCCTAGTTTCTCCGTCATCAGGTTGTAGCAGCAGCCCACAATGGCGACAGCTCGTATGTCGGGATTCATGATAAGAGATTGTATACCGTAGTGTGACAGGTTGCCGCATGAATGAATCGAGACGGCCATCAGACGGAGATCCCTTTCAGATTTGTCTTCGAGCTCTCCTTTGTGGTCGTCGATGTTTTCGATAACTTCGGAGAGGTCACCACTATCCAGTCTGCCTGAGATGTACTGCACACCCCCCTTGCCCTCCTCGGCTACATACTCAGCTTCAAGAACGTTCATTGGCTGAAACTCGAAATCCTCAGTCCCTTCAACCAACTTGATAGCCGCCTGTATGGCTTCCGGATCCTTTTGCAGCTCCGGAGTGAGCGTCTCCAGGGCCTTGTTCCACATTTTCTTATTTCTCTTCATTTTCGGCCGAATGGCCAGCTTGGATGTCAAGTCGTATACCTTGGCAGCTGTAACATTGTGATCTCTGCCCTCTACAGCAACGACGTGGCGGTTATAAGGCTCACTGGCCAAAGCCCTCCCAAGGTAATTCTGGCCGCTTCCAAAGTCCACGAAGTGAGAAATTTCGCTTCCAGTCTGTCGAGAAATATCCTCCGACAGGGCATCCACGTAATCCGCAAAATTGACAACCTCGTGGATCTTCTTGGGCTTCATCCCCACGGAGACGGACTTGGGCAGAACGGGCAGCTTCTGCTGACGAGGTGCAAAATCTCTCCTCAGAGAGAATCTCCTGAGCGCCCTGGCGTACTCGATGAGGCTTTCTGGTGGTTCTTGACCCTTTTCAAAAGTGAGATTATCCAGGTCATCTCGTAGAAAGAGGTCCAGGGTTTTCATGATATCGTAAGACAGTAGAAACTCTTTCCATTCATCGGGCAAAGCTGCGTGAAATATCCCAGGGGTGGATGTGAAGAAGTCGAGAATGTGAACGCCCCCGCAGAGAATTTGAAAGATGTCTGTGTTTTGGGTGAACTCTAGAAGAGCATCGATGTATTCTTCTGGAGTTGAGAACTCTTCGCTGCATGGCAGCGGCCGAGAGGGTATCATGATGACCGTCTCTGGATGAGATGAAGCCAGGCTACCCTGGATAAGATGGCTGCAGTGAAGACTGTGAAATAAGTTTTCTGCAGCTATATGTTATGAGTGTGTGTTTCTGGAATTCCTCTTAGATTTATACCGTGTTGCTGACAGTTGGGTCTGGTGTTATAAAATTTCTGCTTCTGAAGGATTCATTCAATAAGTAGGCTCAAGGGATTGATTTCTCCAAACCACCTTGGAGGAACAAAAAAAAGAGGTTGGATACGATTGGTAATGTCTCTCGTGTCCAATTGACAAGTCGATGCCAATCGTAGAATGCCGTTTTGCTGTTTAAAGCAGGATAATCAAGTGGTCTTAGTTCTCCGGCAATGTATTCCTGCCTGTCACTGGTGCTTGTGAGAATTTGTGGGTGAAGTTTCGGTCCGTCACCGAAACGGTACGTACCGTTTCCACACCTTGGCCGTACACCTTGTTTTGGCTGTCGCAAAGACTCAATGCAACGTCATCCTTCAATATCCAAACTCGCCAAATCCGCGTTCAGCATTCGACTGCGATTTAACAAGAGAGCCGCCGTGCGGCTTCCATCATTCGGTTATCGTCTTTTTCCGCTCCTTTGGATCTGTCAATATTGCGTCGCTTCCCTTTTTTTCGTTCGTCCGGTGCACCGGAGTCTTGGAGCCCCCATGCGGCTTGAACTGCTGCCGGCTCCTACAGGATGATGTCCTCAACGAACGAGGAGGATCCCTTCCTCCAAGTCCAACAGTACGCTTTACCCGCATGTCACACAACGCCATCGATGAAGAATGGCCCTTAGCTAATTTCGAACTCTCTTTTCCAGAGACGTACTCAGCCAAATATCCTCCATCCGGCCCCTCTTCGCGTCATACCTTCGCATCCGCTCCCTTGCTTCATCCGGCACCTCACCAGAACTCGCATCCGCCCGCGCCGAGCTCGAAAGCGCACTCTCCTCTCTGGCCGAAGACCTCGCCGACCTCGTCGCCTCCGTGCAAGCCATCGAATCCAACCCCGCCCAGTTCGGCATCTCCGACCATGAGGCGTCGCGGCGGAAGCGCCTCGTGCAGGAAGTCGGCGCCGAGATCCAGGACATGCGCGAGGAGCTGGAGAAGAACATCGCCAGCAGCAAGCACAACGGCAACAACAGCAATAAGAGCGACTTGCCCGACCCGAGCTCCTTTGCTATCAGCGACGGCGATGGCGGCGGCGATGCGTACACCGAGTTTGAGCAGCAGCAGCAGATGGAGATTATGCAAGAGCAGGATAGACATCTAGACGGCGTGTTCCACACCGTCGGCAACTTGCGCCGGCAGGCGGATGACATGGGGAGAGAGCTGGAAGAACAGAACGAGATGCTGGAGGTGGTGGACGATCTGGCAGACCGAGTCGGCAACCGATTGCAGACCGGCATGGCCAAGCTGCAGTATGTGGTGCGCAAGAATGAAGACCGACTGAGCAGTTGTTGTATAGGGGTCTTGATCTTTGTCTTGATATTATTGCTGGTTCTTCTGTTAATTCTGTAGCTGACGAGAGCATTTCTTTTTTGTTTTTCTTTATTTACCTTTTCTTTTTTGGGGGGGAAGAGAATTATAAAGGTGGCTCAAAGGAAGAAGTCTTATGGGACCACTGGGACCAGGAGTTTTGGCAGGACGGTGCAATTGTCGATTTAGCATCATTAACCCAATTATTCATGTTCAACTGCTTAATCGTCCTCTTTTCCTCTTTTACACCTACATTACAGGATGAAGCAAAGTATAGAGAGAACACAGTAATCATTTCATTCTTCTATAATGTCTGTACCACAAGAAGAGACATGTTTCCAAGGTCCTGACAACGCCCCATATGCAACATGAACAAAGAGACCTCCAAACGGTCCATCCTAGATGGCATGCATCAATATAGTATAAAATTGCCTCCCAAACGCCGTTTATTTAATGTATTCCAGGCATTTATTTGGATCTTTCTTCCCACGATCCCCTTGAGAATAAAGAGTCGACTGTAAGGAAGAGCAAATAAAGGAAAAAGTTCAACCAAGGGCTTTCAGTTTAGCACCAGCCCCTCGGAGCGAAGCAGATCCACCATGGCCTGAAGTGACTGCGCCGCGGCCGCGTTTGCGGGCGCTCTCTTCGGAAATTCTATCAATGCGAGGCGCAATGCGGCGATAGCGGCATTTCCGTAAAAATTCAGGAAACGCTGTTCGTGGCCTTCAATCATTGCCCTCAAAACCACGTATTGTGTATTCGAAGTCTCGTTTGGGGGTGAGTTGACGATACCGGCCAAAGCCTTCCAGTAGTTGACTGGAGGATATGGGTTTGCTTTGGATGACTTGCTAAAGTCTCGAAGCGAGATTGATGCGAAACCCGCGCCTAGACCGGTCATCCTGTCGTTATGAGTCTGCTCGGTGACATAGCCAGGGCCATCCTTCTTCCATCCTATGGCCAATCTGCCCCTTTCGGTTCTGTCGCTTCCCCTCAGGCCGAACAAGACCGGACAGACCACCCGGAACTTGGCCATGAGGATGTCAATCAGAGACTCCCCACGCCATTGGAATTCCTTTGCAGAAAACACATGGGCGGTGAAGACACCGATGGGATCTGCAGCTTTAGGATTTGCGCTGCACTCGTTGATGAACTGATTGATGATGCCTTTGGCACAGATGTTCAGGAGATAGATGAAGAGAGAGGGCAGCGTGGCGTCGTTGTTAGAGGCGCCTTCTGCTGGTTGTCGTGGCCGCACAACGAACCGACTGACTTCGATGGGAGCGCTAGGCACTTTGCCTTCCAGCGCTTCCTTCAAGGCCGATGTTATTTTTGCAATCTGTGAATGGCGTGCACGTTAGCGCAAAGAGGATATTGTCCATATATAGGTGACAAGACTTACAGGTTGAGCATTGGCCCCTTTACCAGCCGTTAGTTGCCCAATAGACACTCGGATCTCTCTCCTGTAGGTACCCATCTTGCCTTTGAGGGGTGACCCGGGTGTTTTCGCCTCGGCCTGCAATACCTGACGCAGCTTCTTTAACTCCTTGTGAATCTCAACATATCGCTGGGCTATGGCGTTCCTCTGTCCGAGAGCAGCGCTGGCCGCCGAGCCTTGAGGACTGGGTGATTGGACGGCAGGCGGTGGCTGTACCGGTGGCGCCAATCGAGTTTCGGGTTTCGAAGCGCCATCTATCTGTGCCGTAGGGCGGGCCTGAGCAGCCGGCGCGAAGAGGTTGTTCGCAGCTGGTTTGTTCTGGCCTGCCAAGAAGCCATTCTGCTGGGGAGTCGTATGAGATGTAGGCAGTTTGGCCTCTTCTTCTTGAACGGAAGTTTGGGCGGTCGGAGCGGCTGGCCGATGGACTGGCGTCGGCTCTACTTTTTTGGGTGGTTCTGGAATCGGCTCAGGAGGAAGTTTTGGTACAGTTTTGGCTTTGAGCTCTCGTAGCCTTTTTTCTTCTTCAACTAAGGCTGCCTCGGCTCTCAATCTCTCCTGCTCCTTGCGTTCCAAGTCTAATATTCGCTGGTGTTCTTCGCGAAGCTCATGGAGCTCATACACTCGAATGGCTGCTTCCCGCACGCGTTGGTGCTCTGCCTGGGCGGCAGCCAAAGCACTCTGATGGCTCAGCTCATCATTTCGACTATCGAAGAGGAATTTGGATAGTAGGCCGCTCTCAGGACTTGACAGCAATTGGCTCCTCCTCGTAGGCGAAGAGGAATTGGTCATATTTCTCGCGAGGCTTCTAAGGCGAGGCGTTGGTTATGGAAGTGGCATTTGCAACTTATCAATTTGGAAAAAGCATTGATGTGAACGGAAAGAGTGACGATATCAGGCGAAACAAAACGCGCAATCGCTTCTCCCGTAGACGCCGCAACCCTCTTGGAAAGGAGGTCGATTTAATCGCGTCGAGAAGCAAGTTATCGAATCTTTTTCTTTTGATATCTCGAGAATTTGAGCTTCGTAAGTTTGCTGCTAAGCAAGAGCGGCAGGAAACTGCCAAAGGTACGTACACAGCTGCCGTTGATTGGGTGAAGAATTGAAGGGTGCTCGGGTCCGCTGAAATGTAATCCCGGAGGCTACTGCAATTTGCAACTGCAACTGCAACTGCACCTCTGCTCTTGCTTTGTGTTAGTCGCACCTGGAGAGGGCTAGAGGGCTAGAGGCGTCTAGGGACTAGCAGGGGCCAGGATCTGCGATTTGACCCTCATCGTCTCATTTCGCCTGCTAAGACGAGCTCGCCAAACATGGATGCTTCGGCTGGCCTTCTCCAGACTTTCAAAACACGTTGCAGCGCACCGCGGCTCCCCTCTGATATCATACTTTAAGCGTTCGAATTGCTAGATGAATATATGAGGCATGGCATCTCGGTTTCATAGACCACCTTCTTTTTCCTGATACAAGGCAACGTGTCCCTCTCCCGCTTAGCTCTGTGCATTACTCAGTGTCCAATGGAACAAAGCATTTAGCATGGGAGTAGCGCCTGTCGGCTTAGTAGTGTGTACGTACTTCCCGGGACTTTAGCTTGACCATGGGGGAAGCTTGTCTTAGTTTCCGGAGGGAAGAAATGGTGCTTGTCCTTGTTTTTTTCGCCCCAGCAACAGGACAAGGGCGCGCTAAATACCCTGTAGGACTTCACGTACATGAGAAAGAAGGCAAGTAGAGGAGACTAGCTCCTAACACGTTGCATTTCTCTACCTGACCAGAGCCCGAATAGGTGCCTTGTCTGTTTGAAGCAGCGAAGGAAAGGGCATATGGAGTTGTATATCCTGCTCCATTGGGGTCCATAGCTTGAGCAATTGATGGATTGGGTCCCTGCCCCCCCTGGCAATGGCAAAGCAGGGTGCTGGAACTCCTGATCCATGCTTCTGCTACCCCATACCCGTACTTGATGAGATAATACGCATTAGCACCGACGCTCTTCAAGCGTACATGCATAGTGCCTTGGGTAGCTACCGAAGGAAGCATCGTCAACGGCTTGGCTGTCAGCACGGCGGAGCGTCCGAAATCGACGCTTCTATTTATACTTGATCTAGTAGTCGTCTGCGACTTGGTCCAACGCCTCATTCGAGTTCCCCCGTAGGGCTACTGGGAAAATAGGGTTTCGACTGAGTGGACGGAAAGCCACGAGGTTTCGCGCTCGTATTGAAAGGGTGGGCGGGTGAGGTTATTACTAGTGGTAGCTTCAGGGGCAGGTACGTGTAGCAGCAGCCCGACATTAGTAGTTAAATTTACAGGACCAAGCGTCGGTACTAGGAATTATTATTACCTGCTGCGTACTTTTTTCCCTTTGATATCGTCAACAATGGATGCGTCTGCAGCCTGTCATTGATCAGACCACGACGAATGAGAGGCGATGCTCGTGCCCCTGGAATATGCAATGAATCTATAAGCGAGGCTCGCCGGCATTGCATGGCAAGAAATCGGGAGGTCCAAGATGCGGCCGGGAATACTGTTGATCGCGATAGCTCTGCCCTCTGCAGTGTCGTGTGACGACGTGATGGGCTAGAAGAGCGGGACGAGGAGCGCTACGGCTGCGGCGCCAGCTGCCCCCCCCAGGCAGGGTGGGAGGTGAGTTGTGATCGGCGCAAAACGAGGGCGGATACCAAAGCTGCTTTTTTGATATCAGCTGGGCTGCCTGGATCGCGGTCCGGAACTCGAACTTGATTTAGCTCGACTCATGGTGAATAGGCCAGAGACTGCCCGTCTGAGAGGGCTCAAAGGGCTCGAGGCCGGCAGGACGAAGCAACGGTAGTGACCCTCGTATCCGGGTGAGACGTCTTGGACCAGACGCCTTGTCAACAACGCCAAGGGCCACCCTATGCGCCTCTCCATTGACTTCCCACCTGAGCTGGACATTTCGCTCCTTTGCCCGTGCTATTTATCCATCCATTGATGGCTGCGATCCACGCCAAGAAGGCAGGAGACGTTAATTAAGGCTTGTTTAGGAAAAGCGAGTGATGAATCACCAAAACCACCCTCGTACGCAGAGTATCGTATATATCGTGTCTTTAGCAATTGCTGCTCCCTGCCGGATGTAGGGGGGAGGAAGAGGGAGATGCTCGTTACCCAGGCGTCTGATCCATTGGACGCATTAGGGCCTCTACGGTCTGGCCTGGTGTCTAATTGCGCGCGCAGACGGCAAGGTGAGCGCATTGAGAGAGTTGACGGGAGTTTGCCCTGCCCTGCGCTGGAAGAGGGCCCGTCACATCAGCACAGATCAATTCTATAGTGGATGCCGCTGGCTGCTTTGCAGCTCTCGTCGAGTTGGAAGCGGCATGCCATGCCATGCCATGCCTTGCCTTGCCTGGCAAGCGACTGGAGCTAAGAGACCGCTGTAGCTGCGCGGCCGTTGCGCTGCGGAAGGGGGCTCAATGTTTCGCCGTAGCGGTCGAAGCCGCGCCGCCGAGGTGGCGTGCGCCAGAAGCTGCTAGCGAGTGGGCGTCGAGAGCGTCACTGCACTGATCGGAACTGACCCCCCCCATTTTTTTTGCCCCCAGCTCCAGCTAGGCCGGTCCCCCAAAGGACAAGCCGTCTATCATCCTCCATCTTCTTCCCTCGCAGCCTCTCGCAAGGAGCTGGACTTCCCATCCCCATCCCCATCTTCTCCCATTTTCACCTTCTCTTCTCGACGTTCCATCTGCCCTGTTAGCCCGACTCCTTCCTTTCCAACGCTCCTTGGCTCTGCCGAGCTTGCTTGCAATCACCATCCGACCCTCCTTTGGCAAAATCTGTCCTGCCACTGTCTCTTAGAGCCGACTTGAACACGGAAAAAAACAAAAAATCATCACCATCACCATCACCACCCCCAAAGCAATCCATCGCAATACCCACGGCAATTCCATCGCCAGCTTCCATCCCCAACTCCTGCTCACCAGTAGCCCGCACCCGACGTGCACCCTTCCGCTGCATTTGACTGCCCGCCATGGAGCAGCAGCAGCAGCAACAACAGCCGCAGCAGCAAGCTGCATCCCAGCAGCATCCCGCTGGCGGCGTCCATGGCCCGGCTGGACGCAGGCTGCACATTGCCCACCGGAGGAGCCCTTCTGAGCTTACGCCGCTCATGAGCATGTTTGCTAATCCTGGAAGTAAGTTGAACAGCCCTCCTCATCTCGACTCTCTAGCCATGGCTTCCTGGCCGCTCGTTGCCGCCGCACTTGTCGGCGCGGGGCAACCGCGTTGCCAACCTCCTACCCCTGCATCCCGCAACACGATGAGCTATCGTATCGAGCCTGGGACCTAGCATGCTGACCGTCTTGTCATCTCGCAGTGGAACAACTTGCTATTCAGCAGCAGATTGAGCTCCTGCAGCAGCAACAGCAGCAGATCCAAGCCACCCACCAGCAATATGTCAACATGGGCATGATGCCTCCGGGCCAGCCCATCGGCCCAAACGGTGCATTCAATCCTTTGCAGCCCATGGGCAATGCCTTCCAGTTCCCTAATCAGATTCCACAACAAAACGTTTCGCTGGGCCCTCCAACCCAGCCGCTCTCACATCGCCGTAATCAATCGGCTCTACCCAACATGGGCATGGGGCCGCCACCTGCGCCATCCTCAGGAGCCTCCGGCTCTGCCTTTGGAAACTTTGAAATACCCGGGGGAACCCATGGGCGTGAGAACGCTGGTTCCCGAGGTGGCCGCGGAGGTGGTGCTGGTGGTGGCCACCAGCGACGACACTCTTTAGCCCTGGCGGATGCCAAGAAGGCCGCCGAGCTCGCGCAGCAGAAGCGGACAACGTCTGGATTCCAGTTCCCTGCCGCCGGCGCCCCGGCTTCCGACAAGCCAGAGGAAGAGAACAAGCCGGCTGCCCAGTCCAACCTGGATGTCCCTGCGGCTCAGGGCTCCGGACGTGGCGGGCGTGGTGGACACGGCCGCAGCCAGAGCATGGCCGTCAACGGACGCGGCGGCGGTCTGCGCAGCAGTGCTTTCAACACGGGCTCTGAAGGCGGCAGCGACTTCCAGCGCCGTGGTCCCGGCCATGCCCGCTCGGGCTCTCGCAACTTTGAGGGTAACTGGCGCAATCAGGGCCAGAACCAGGATCAAGCTGCCAATGTTGGACAGGGCCAAGGGTTCCAACCCGGTCACCGGCCCCGAGGCTCAGTCAACCAATCCATTTCCGCCATTGGAGGCTTTCAGTACAATCCTAGCCAGGCTCAGGTCCTTCCGCTGCCCGGTCAGATGATGATGCCTCAGATGTATGGCCAGCAGCTCAACCCCATGCAGCTCGGTCAGCTGCAGGCTCTCCAAGCTGCCCAGATGAACAGCCAGCAGTTCCAGGGTCTCCAAGGCTCGCAGCATGGCGGACAGCTCGGTGGCCAACAGCAGCAGCAACAGCGAAAGACTCTTTTCACACCATATCTCCCCCAGGCTACCCTGCCCGCCTTGTTGGGAGACGGACAGCTTGTGTCTGGTATACTCCGTGTCAACAAAAAGAATCGTAGCGACGCCTACGTCACCACTCTTGATGGCCTCTTGGACGCCGATATCTTTATCTGTGGTAGCAAAGATCGCAACCGTGCCCTCGAGGGTGACTTGGTTGCCGTCGAGCTCCTGGACGTGGACGAAGTATGGAGCCAAAAACGAGAGAAGGAGGAAAAGAAGAAGCGAAAGGATATCACCGACACCCGTTCCGGCTCCATCAACCAAGGCAGCCAGGCTACCGGACAAAATGACGAGAGTAACCCTCCGGAAGGAGGTATCCGCCGCCGTGGTAGCCTTCGCCAGCGACCTACGCAGAAAAAGAACGACGACGTCGAAGTCGAAGGTCAGAGTCTTCTCCTCGTCGAGGAAGAAGAAATCAATGACGAGGCCAAACCGTTGTACGCCGGTCATGTTGTTGCCGTCATCGAGCGTGTTGCCGGCCAGATGTTTTCGGGCACCCTGGGCCTACTTCGGCCGAGCAGCCAAGCTACCAAGGAGAAGCAGGAAGCCGAGAGAGCAGCCCGCGAAGGCGGCAACTCTCGTCAAAATGACAGCCGTCAACAAGACAAGCCCAAGATTGTCTGGTTCAAGCCCACCGACAAGCGAGTTCCCCTGATTGCGATTCCCACCGAACAGGCCCCTCGCGACTTTGTTGAGAAGCACCAGGACTATGCTGATCGCATCTTCGTTGCCTGTATCAAGCGATGGCCCATCACCTCCCTCCATCCATTCGGAACCCTCGTAGAGCAACTGGGCCGCATGGGTGACCTCAAGGTGGAGACGGATGCGCTGTTGCGAGACAACAACTTTTCATCCGATGAATTCTCCGAGGCTGTCCTGCGGAGTGTCGGGCTCCAAGATTGGTCAATCGCCCAAGAGGATGAAGCTGCCATTGCTTCGCGTCGCGACTATCGGGATGAGAACGTCTTTACCATCGACTTCAACGGCGGCGCTGAGCTCGGTAACGCCGTACATGTCACCACTCGCCCAGACGGCAAGATTGACATCGGTATCCACGTTCCCGATGTCACTCATTTCGTTAAACCCAACTCGCTTGTCGATCGTGAGGCGAAGAAGCGCGGCACCGCGGTCCATCTCATCAACCGCTTTTGCGCACTGCTCCCTCCCAGATTATCTGGGGAGCTCTGTTCATTTGTTCCGGGCGAAGAACGCCTTGCCGTCAGTGTTGTCTTCACCGTGAACCCGCTCAACGGTGCTGTTGTCGAAGGCGACAGCTGGGTGGGCAAGAGCATCATCAAGTCAACCGGCAAGGTGTCGTTGGCCGACATCGACAAGGCTCTGAGCGACCCTTCTGCGTTTGACAATGCGGCCGTTCCGGTGCAGACTGTTCGAATCTTGCAGGCCGTGGCTCGAGGCTTCCGGGAGGCCCGCCTGGGCGCCGGTAGCGAACCGATCGCCCCCCTGCGCTTGTTGCAGCAGCTTGATGACGAAAACATTCAGGTGCAGCACAACATCTTCGACTCTACTGAGGCTCTGGAGCTTGTCGAGGAGCTCATGCACAAGGCAAACAGCTATGTGGCGCAGCGCTTGGCAGAGGGCTTGCCCGAAAAGGCTCTCCTACGCCGCCAAGCCCCTCCCAACCCGCGACGCCTGCAGACGTTTGTTGAACGCATGACGGCCCTGGGATACGACATCGATGCCTCTGGAAGCGGGGCACTCCAGAACAGCCTCTTCAAGGTTGACGATGCCGATTTGCGCAAGGGTATGGAGACTCTTCTTCTCAAGTCGATGCAACGCGCCAAGTACTTCATCGCTGGCAAGACTCCCAAGTCTCTATGGCCTCACTACACCCTCAATCTCCCTCTCTACACTCATTTCACGAGCCCCACTCGCCGCTACGCAGACATTATTGTCCATCGACAGCTGGAGGCCGTCCTTTCGGAGGGCAAAGTCGAGTTTTCGGACGATATGGAGAATCTTGTCAAGACTGTAGAGGCCTGCAACACCAAGAAGGACTCTGCGCAGAACGCGCAAGAGCAGAGCATCCACATTGAATCATGCCGTACCATGGACAAGAAGCGACAGGAAGTCAACGGTGACCTTATTGCCGAGGGCATCGTGCTTTGCGTGTACGAGTCGGCCTTTGATGTTTTGATCCCCGAATGGGGCTTTGAGAAGCGAGTGCACTGCGACCAGCTGCCTCTCAAGAAGGCCGAATTCAGAAAAGAGAAGCGTGTGCTGGAGCTTTACTGGGAGAAGGGTGTCCCCAGCTCGGCGTACGTGCCCGAGGATGAGCGGCCGAAGGCTGCGGCTTCCATGAGAATGTCGAATGCGCTCGCCGCTGCCCGGCAAGCGGAGGAGGCAGAGCGAGTAAAGAAGGAGCGAGAGGAAGCTGCTCGGAAGCAGACCGTCACTGGAACGATATCCACGGACGATGTGGATGCTCTATTTGACGATGATGAAGATGACGACAATACTTCTGACGTGACCGAAGCCATGGCCGGAGCATCGCTGGCTGAGCGGCCCACTCAAAGCGTGCCGGGCTCGCCCGCACGGTCGACATCCAACGCCGGTACTCTGCACCGCACCCGATCCGACTCCAAGGTGCCCGTGGCGGAGGCCGTTGAGACCCGCTTGACGAACAAGGAGAAGTATCTGAAGCTATTTACGCTGAGGGAAGAGAATGGAGATTATATTCAAGACGTGACCGAGATGACCCGGGTGCCCATTATCCTGAAGACGGATCTCAGCAAGAGCCCACCGTGAGTTTCCCACTCTTTCACAACTAAGTCCATTTTATTGTAGTCTACAGAATTACTAACGTGTGGGATTGAACAGCTGCCTGACCATCCGGTCCCTCAACCCTTACGCTTTGTAATGCAGATGCGCTTGAAGGAAAAAGAAAATTTTGCAAGGGCGATGGAAGTGAGAAGATGGTTGGCAGATTGGTATGATGGGAATGATACGGGGCTGTCAGATAGGTTGCTTGCTATGGCAGTGATGTGTGGCTTTATATATCATTTATTATCTTCGCTGCACACCGTCCGAGCGAGTCGGTTAGGATCACATACGGCGGCAGGCAACATGGCGGTTCACAAGGCAATGCATCCTGTTTTAGTGGCAAAAATGCATGGTGTAGTCGTGGGAGCATCGAGCAGGAGGAGGGAGCAGAATGAGATATGATTGATATGTGCTGCACGACGAGACGAGGGGATGTGACTGGATGTGTACTACAAGTGATGATAACGTAAGAGGCCTGTACTTTGTAGACATCAAAAGGTTCATACCGACCGCGTTTGGTGTGCCTGAGCCAAAAACCGTAGTTGGACTGTGTGTGAGCGTCCTAGTTACGGAGGGAATGCGACATGGACAGCTCAGATGACGAAAGTGATGGGGGGGTTGTCCGGCTGATGGGATTTCCGAGAGTCGAAACATTGTTTGAGGGGGGCCTGACTAACCGGGATTGTGACTGGAAACGTTTTGGAGTTGAGTGTCGTTCCGTACGCGCCGGTGGCAGGCAGTAGTGCTAATACTGCTGGGCAGGGGGGGATTCACTCCACCGTCAGGAGAAGCTTATCTGTGTTGAGAGAGCTTGGCTTCTGTCCTTTGCAATATCAAGCAATCTGTGGGATAAGCACCTATGTCATATAACCATGTTCGATGTTGATGCTTGTCCGGTATTGCTATCTCTGGGGATACATACCGTAGGTACCTTGGAGAAGGAAGGTAAATGCATTTCCTTGACGCTGTTAGGCGGTCTAGTACTTAGTACTTATAGAATGTTGAGGATTACCAGATAGTATTAAAGTATGGAATACCTAATGTAGCAGTGATAAAACTTTAGTTCGCTTCCCCGGAAGGTGTCAGGGCCGTACCTTCCTCGCTGCATCGCTTAGCCAAAGCCTCCACATCATCAATCCCCAGAGCTGATAGCAAGGATCAAGGCTGGCTACGAAATTTCACGGACAGCCATGGTGCTTTTTAGTTCTTTGTTGGAAGAAGCGATGGACTACTCCATACGGAGGGAGGCAAGGTGCTTACTGAAAAGGTCAGTCGCTTTCTACTTTGCATGGGCTGCTGCATCATTTGGGACGGCTGAGGCAACGTGTGGCTAACCCAGGTGCAGACAAAATACGCTCCAAAGATTTTAAGAAAGAAGAATAAAGTTGCCCCCCCGTTCTCCGTGCGGAAGAGATTGGCTCCGGGGCGCGCTGCCTTTTGCGCATGTATCAGATCCGTTTCGGACTACGGACAGGGCACCGCCCGAGGCGAGCTAAAAGCAAGCTGGGACCGCGCCAGGAACGAGCTGGGGGAAGCTCTTTTCCTTTCTAGGAGACTGGTGAGGCTCGGATCCGTCTGTGGGCTGCCAGAGGAGATGAGACGAGGAAACGGATCCTCATCGAGCCGCCTGGATGCTTTGTCCCACGATATGACCCCTTGAATGAAGTCACTTACACGGAAATGCCCTCGTCCCCACCAGGCAATTTTGCCTGCGCGCTACGGAAAAGACGCCCAGTTGGGGCTGGAATAAAAGAGTCCACGATGCCCTCGTTTAGATATGGATTTTACTTTCTTTCTTGATCTTCATCGTTGCGCTCCGATCCGTCTCTCTTTCTCTTCTCTTCTCGCCATTTATTTTGTGCGTGGGTTGTCAAAAAGCGCTGGCCTGCTTTTGCTGGGATACCCTTCGTTTATATATCACACATTCTTTTCTCATTCTCTTGACTCGTCCCTTTTTCTACCTATACACGAATCGATATTTCTCCTTTGACGTCTCCTCCTTTGACGCTCATATTCCATCTTTGGCGCGCAATTGCACGGCTGGACCACGCCTGACGAGACTTCCCCGAAAACAAGAGTTTGACGAAGCTATATCAAAGAGACGAAATACAGGCATATTACAGAACTCCACTGTCAAAATGCCTTCCTTCAAGACTGCCGCAATTTCCCTGCTAGCTGCTACTGCTGCCGCTCTGCCCTCGATGCCGAAGCTGACTGCTCGCCAAATGGAGTACCATGCCGCAGCCAAGAGGCAGAATGCTGCCGCCCAGGCTCTTGGACTCAATGATTTTGATATTCTGCAATTGTAAGCTCTCTTGATCACTTATTACCCTGGAATACTTGACTAAGACATTACTCTTAATAGTGCTTTGACCCTGGAAAACCTCGAAAGCGCTTTTTATCAACAGGGCTTTGCGAAATTCCCTGCGTCTGACTTTACTGCCCTGGGCCTCAACCAGCAGCAGATTGCGGACCTCCAGCAGATTGGCTTTAGCGAAACCGAGCACGTCATCCTTCTTCAATCTTCGCTTGCCCAGGCCGGAATCCAGCCCGTTCAAGCATGTACTTACGATTTTGGCTTCACTGATGCCGCCGGCATGGTCAAAACCGCAGCTGTCCTTGAGAACATCGGCCTCTCAGCCTACCTCGGCGCCGCGCCTCTCTTGTCAAGCCCCAGTCTGCTGGGCGTTGCCGGCTCGATTCTCACCATTGAAGCCCGTCACCAAAGTTCCATCCGCGTCTTTAGTGGCGCGCAGGCCGTCCCCCAGGCCTTTGACGCGCCGCTTGGTCCCCAGGCTGTCTTCTCTCTCGCCGCCCCTTTTATCAAATCTTGCCCGGACGGTTCCAACCTCAAGATCACGGCCTTTCCCACCCTCCAGCAGGCCGACGTCACTGCCGCCACGACCGTCAACTCGGTCCTGAAGCTCACCTCTAGTGCCTCCGGCAGTGGAAAGTTCTGCGCCTTTACTTCGGGAGGTATCCTGCCTGGTGGCACTACTTTTACCCCTTACACCGCGGCCGACGGCTGTCAAATCCCCGAGGGCGTTGCCGGCGTCACTTATGTAGCGCTGTCATCGGAGGCTCCTTTGACCGGCGCTCTGACGGATAGCATCACTGTTGCTGGCCCTATCGCTATCACAGTGTCATAAGGGTAAAGGAAATGGATAATCATCAAGGATATATGCTCTAACAAGAAGAAAAAAAAAGATGAAAAAGGATACCGAGTCAAGTTTTATTTATTTAATACACAAACCCCTTATATTTCTCTTCGCCTTTTTCCTTCACCTCTTGACCACCTAGGAGAAAAGTACCAAAAATAATAATCCACATATGAACGGTTCAACTTCCATTGAATATCGCAATATTCAGATTGTGACCTTTCGCATCTTAAGTATATTAATCCGTAGATCCCATACTCACCGTGAAAAGATGGGATCGGTCTGATACTTCTCTAATAGGAGTCTATTCACGTCGTCCAGTCACTTCACGTCAACGCCACGGGAAAAATTCAACATGCAAACATCCTAAATCTTTGCTATCTAAGCCTGTTTGCAAGATTTCTCTTCCCAGCCCTTTCTCTAGTGGCTACTCTCCATTACTTGACAGCTGCCTCACATACCCCTCCCCTTCCGACTCCCCTAGATATACCCACCCACCAGCATGAGCCAAATGACTTTTGATCGCCTGCCTCCCATGTTCTTTTACATAACCTACAATTGACCTAATGTGCTGCGCAAGTCAAAGAGTATGAACTGTCCCTTTCCCCCGCTTACTCCTTCAAGAATATCTTTTTACTCTATGAGTACTCTGTGGAATATCGTAAATGCCAACGCAGTACAGGATGGTATCTAAAAGAAGCTATCCATAATTGTGCGGACTTCTCTTTCATATTTTTTTCCTTCTAAATTTATTCTTTTGTGCTTTGCAATCAGCATAAATAATGATTTTTTCTTTATTAGAATGGTCGGGCGTTGAGGTAGTCCTGAGCCTTTGCCCAGGCGGATTTCTCATTGGCTGGGAGTGAAGCAGCGTCCAGTGTTTGTACACCTTGGTTGAGAGCCTTGACAAACTCAATGGCTACTCGTAAATCCTCCGGGAGCGCTTCTGATAAAGGCACAAAAGTCTTGGGGAACGCCTCTAGCCGAGCCGCACGCGCATCCTTATCGTCGCTCGGTTCGTCTTCATCAAAAAAGGTTAGGGTAGCAATGCCGAGCCCAATGTCTGGCTCTTGCGAAAATGGCAATCTGGACAAAAGTTAGCAATGGGTGATGCCGAAACAGATCCTGCCTGTTGGCGAGCACAAGAGAGATGAACATACTTTTGGCTGATTTCCAGCTGATCGGACCTTTCGCGCTTACACTGGCCGTACAAGAACATGGAGGCGACAATGGCTTCGATCAAGTCCCGATCGGCTTCGCGCACAGTCGAAGAAAGTGCACGGAATCCTAATAGACTCTTATTCAGAGGCCCCGTGTATCCATAAACTTGATGCCTCAGCTTCAAGAGCGAGGCACATTGGCTGATGAGAAGCACGCTCGACTTTTCGTCATTCGTCCCCTTGCGAGGCATACCAGGGGCACCCTCACGATACTTGCCACTGAGGAGTCCGAATCGCAACAATTCAAACGCCAGCAAGGCCGCTTCCTCGAGACCTGGCACTTCGGGTTGGTCCTCCATGGCGTCCTTGACGGCAATGAGAGTAGTGGCCAGCGCGTTGCCCCATTTGGTTAACTTGTGCGAGTCGTCGACGTAGCCCCGAAGATGGAGGAAGCGCCAGATGGCGACAGAAACCACCATATCGGTGCTGTCGATTCCGCGGATGTGCTTCTCCCTGGCGATCGTCTTCTCGACAAAGTCCTGGTTTGCGAGAGCGAGAACCTCCAGGTACACTGGGCCGGCAAAGTCAGCTGGGAAGAAATGGCGCAAGTCTTGCTCTTTAACGTCCCAAGTCGCCGCTCGTTGCAAGGGCGGTGGCTGAGCGGAGCGGCTCAGAGTATACGAGTAGTTTGGATCAAACCAAACCTTCATTGTAATGTCCTTGAAACCAATGCCTCTGTGGACTCTTGGTATGATGAGGCCAAGTGCCTGCTCTTTGATGGGGACGATTTGGCTGGTGACCAGCTTTTTGTATTCATCCGACGCAACGCCGTCCAGCGTTGGCAGCACTAGAATCTGACCGTGCGTGATGCTGTTAAGGATGCGAGCCCCGATGAGCCCCGTGTTGAGATAGTGAAAGAGCTCCTCGGGCATTTGGAGGCCGAGGTACTCATGGTTGTCCTTTGTGAGCTTTTCAAAGTCATTAACTTTTACTTCGCCGTTCTCAGCAATGTAAATGAAGTGGTGGACCGCCATCCTTGCTTTACGGTACTTGTCCAACCAATTGGGATCCTGAGCTTGCAAGATGTCGTTGAAGGATGCGCAGGCGTTAGCCACGGCCTTATCGGACGTCCGCAAGATATTGACGGCATCCATAATTGTGAAAGGGTTGGGGTACATTGTCGTATCCTGGAGGGGGGGAAAGGGGGGTAGAAAGGAAGTGCCTGTCATAAGCATGGCATCAATGAACATGGGCTCGCTGACGCCAAGTGCACGCATGACCCTCTTCTTTGATATGGCGGTCACTGTTCCGGCATTCCAATCAAAATTCCGAATGACGTTATCTTGAATGGGATAGAGCAGCAGCTCTTGGGGTCCCATAACACCAGCACATTGATCCGAGTCGATCATGTCAAAGTAGGCAAGCTACATCAGGGTCAGCCATGATGTGTGGGTACCATAGGATGCAGGAAAGACAGCAGGTGCGCCACGAACCTGAGCACAAGCATTGTACGGCGCCACTAAGAAGTGCAATCCCCTTTCTTTCAAGATGCTCTGAAAAAGAGGGTAAAGGTTCTGAAGACGAAAGGCACCTTGTCAGACATGCAGTCAGTATCACTAGGCCCCTTCTATTCGAAACCATTGGGGAAAAAAACATACCTGGGTTGGCTCCAAACGCGGCAACGGCTTGTTCGGCTTCAGTTTGCGAGTACAGGTCCCATGCCTCATCCGTCTTCAGATTGGCAGCCCGACCTCGCTTGAGAGCGATTTCGTCCTGCCCAACGATGGATTGACCATCAAAGACAAAGAAGGGGACTATATGATGCTTCTCCCAGAGATCAAGGTGCTGCCGGATGTGGACAGGAATACCTGTCAAGCCACCCAGTGCAGGAAGGAGAGGCTCATGGGAAGGGTTGGTGTCTAGTATAAGACTCAGGTAGTAAGAAGCATCGACGGCAATGGAGCAGTCCTCGAGTTCCGCAATATCGTAGGTCCTATATTGCTTGCTTCATCAGCACAACTGCTCATCTTGTGGACGGAGGTAGGGGGATTAGGGACGAGAGGGAAAAGGGGCGTAATGGTTCTGACATACGTAGCCTGGCCATTAATCCAGGAATCCTCCACAAGAACTGTGATGAAAGAGTTAGTTTCTGCAAATAAGAGGACGCTTCTAGATAGCAAGACTGGCTAAGCTTGAGCAACGAGTTGCGAATGTGGAATCCTCAGGGGAGAGCATTGCAACTGCTCAGGGGCAGTCGAAAGGGACAGTTGCCATGCCAATTGAGGTGATACGGCAACCCCAATGAGCAAGGAAGACCCATAAGCTGCCTCAAAGTCCCAAGGAGGTTTCAAGCGACAGTTTCTGGGTGGTCGCCCGAGCTAAGTCATGGCATGACTTTCTTCCACGCAGCGGGGGTGGCCAGTCGCACGCCAGCAACAGACAGTGTTTTGCCAAGCTTGGGGACAGCTTCCACAAGTCAGGGAGAGACTCACAAGGCATCTCGAGCAAGCCTCTTCAGAGCAGACGCTTTTGTATAGTTGTATCGGCTTTGGCGATCGACTCGACGGCGAGGTAGACGACAATTCGAGGCGAGGCTGCAAACCCCCGGTGACCAAAGGAACCAAAACCTGACCGGGACAAGGAAAGCAAGAAAAAAAAGAAAGTATGGGCTCGCGGCTAAGAGGAATCTGATCGCGGGAGGGAGTTTCGGGTTCGCTTTCAAGATGGATGATTCGTCAAGGGGGGCGGTTTGGAGGAGCGGCTTTCCCTGCTAATGCGCATCAAGGGAAAGAAAGAGGAAACGAAGGCAGGGCCCTGTTTTGGAGGAGGACAGCAAGCAGACGACGACGGGCTGTGCCGCGGAACAACGGGCTGCTGCTGCAAGGCTTGGGGCAAAAGCCACGCTTTCCTGCGTTGACGGGCAAACAGAAAGCTTCCCCTGCAGCCGCACCTGGGAAATGGGTTGAGAAGTCAAGCTCTGCTTGCCTCGTTAGCGAGAAAGGACGGGGAGGGTTGAGGTGAGGTGAGGTGAAGCGAGGCGAGGCAAGGCGAGTCAATAAGGTACAGTCACAGTGCGGTCGCTGCACGGTGGAGATGCAGAGGTAAGTACTAGGTAAGGTAAGGTAGGTAGGTAAGCAAGCGCACACGGCAGAAGGAGGTTTGCTGGCTGATCAGGGACTTGCCTGCCTCGTGCTCTTTCTTTGTCTGCAATCCCCTTGGGCGGTTCGGTTTCGGGCGTGGCGTGGCGTGGGCGGCTATGCAAGGCTGTGGCTTGCTGTGGCTGGTGAAGCGTTGCCAGACGGAACCATTCTACGCAGCAGCGAGTAATTTAGTACGTACCGGTTGCGCTGCGTCGGCTCTGCCCCGTAGCGACGTACCGTAACAAGGTGTACCGTAACAACGTAAGGCAGGCGAGCTTCAGCTAAGCTCTGAGCTGTTTCCTCCCCCCACCACTGACCCCGCCAGGCGCTGATGCCAAGTGATGGCGGGGTGCTCCGATCTTCCAGTCATCACCGCGGTCCCGGAATGCAAGGGGAAAAACCATCAAATGCCACAGGCACTTGATAAGCTAGTGTCTATTTCTTAAGATGACAATGATAAGACACCATGACCTGTGAAAGGTTTCTTTTCTCTTAATTTGTGACATTCTTTATCCCCTGCCTCAGCCAGGCTCGCTTATCCTCACCACCATGGCCGCCACAGCAGACATCCCCATCATCGACATAGCAGGAGACCAGCATGTCGTAGCCCAGCAGCTTGTCGACGCCGCCCAGGAGCACGGCTTCATCTATATTAGAAATCTGGGAAAAGACATTGCCGTCGACGACATTGATCGCGCGTTTGCACTGGTAGGTCCTGTTCGACTGAGATGTGTGTTCTCGACTTCCTGAATCTGACATAGCTCCCCTTTCTCTCAGTCCAGGAAACTGTTTGATGCTCCTCTGGCGGAGAAGCAGGCGTGCACCATCCAGACAAACAATCGAGGATGGTCTGGGATGCACTCGGAGACGCTCGATCCCAAGAATCAAAAGGTAGGGCCGCGTCCCTCTACGTCCCTACAGGCAGCTGACAGTCATATCTCACTCTAGGTTGGCGACTTTAAAGAGTAAGATTGTATGTTCCAGAGTGTCTGTATTGCATATTCTCATCTTTGTCATGAACACAGAGCCTTCAACTTTGGCGAATTCCTCAACGGCAAAGCCCAACAGCCTCTCCCTCCCACCATTGCCGCCGATGAACCTCAGATCGACGCCTTTGCAGACTCCTGCCACAAGCTCTGCCGCAAACTCTTGCTCCTCCTTGGGATAGGCCTTGGCGTGAGTCATCTTCTACTCGACGTTAGAATGAAGCATCCGAGTCATCTAACCCCAGATTCATGTCATCAGGTAGGCGACTTCTTCTCCTCAGCACATAGTACCACCAAGGGTGCATCCGGCTCCATCCTGCGCTTCCTCCGCTACCCGCCCCCCGAGCAGACGCCTCGCTCCGGCGATGATGTCCGTGCCGGCGCGCACTCCGACTACGGCTCCATCACGCTCCTTTTCCGGCTAAAAGGCCAAGCCGGCTTGGAGCTTCAAAAGAAAGACGGCACCTGGGCGCCTGTCCCCGTGTGTCCGGCGGGCTCGGAGAACGACCCCAGCCCTCCTATTCTGATCAACATTGGCGACTTGCTTTCCTATTGGACCAACGGACTCTTCCGAAGCACCGTCCACAGAGTCGTCTTCCCGTCCGATGACGAGGCGAGCAGGGTACAAGGTGAGACTAGTGCTGGGCCGCGCTATTCAATCGCCTTCTTCTGCCACCCGGTTGGTAATGTACCGCTGGAACCTGTGCCGAGTGATAGAGTGAAAAACTTCATACCGGATGAAAGTGCGCCCAACGAAAACCCATATGCCGAGAGAAAGGTCATGACGGCGGATGAGCATCTCTTCATGAGATTAAAAGCCAGCTACGGAACTCTGTACGATGAAAAGAAGCCCTGAAGGCTTCGTCTAAATTATTGGATATTCAAGATTAATGATAACAATCCCGGCAATGTCATATCTTATGCATGTACAATAGGCCGCAACTTTCCCGCAAGAGGGGTTTTTCATATAATCATACCAACCCGCAGTACCAACGCCGCCAAGGGTCATGAAACCCGTCATAATATTTCTTTACAATTCTGTTGTCCTCATAGATGGAGAGATGATTCAAGACTCGCCAATCATACACGCTTATCCATTCCCTCCTCTCTTTCGGTATATCTTCACGAATCACCTCTAATCTGGACAATAGAGCTTTTGTATCTTGCTCCATCTTTACTGTATCGACGAAGAGAATCTTATTGGGCCCTGATTTATCTCCTCGCAACCGAGATGTGTAAGCTGCGTCTTTCCTGATCCAAGCTTCGGCATCTCTGGCGATGTCTGATAGGCCGTGTGCTCGACACAAGGAATCGACTTCATTCAAATTTGTAAAGAATGACGGCAGCAAAACGAGTCGATTAGCTAGCTGGCAGTCGAGTCCAGCATAACGACAACTTGGACCAGATTTATCAGAACTTTGTTTTCGGTACTGTTCGTCATTCTTAGAGATACGCTGCCCGGTCCTAATGCCGGCTAGAGGTGCAAGTTGGACGCGGTCGTCGTAATCGGTCTCGTCATCCTCCTCCTCGCTGTCTGGCACCACAACAGCACTGTCATGTAAAGCTGGCAAACACGAGGAAGAGCCCTTTGATTCATGTGAAGGCCTGCTTGGCATAGGATTATTATCTTCTTCCTTCTGAACCCCCACGGAGATATTAGGGACCTTTGAATTGACATCTTCCGGTTGATGGACGGGGGACATTGTCGTTTGAGACTGAGCCATATTGCCGCTTATCTCTTCCAAGGGTCGACGTGCTTGCAAAGCAGGCCCAAGTGCTTGGCGAGGAACCTTGGAGTGCGATTCGTCGCCTATGGAGAGTCTGTGGCGCTTTTTTAAGGGGGAAACCATCATCGGTGAAGCCACGGAGTACCTTCTCTTTCTAAAGACAGATGGTGTCTCTGTCGTCTGAGCTATTCTTGGAGAGGTAGGCGGACGTAGCGTGGGAGATACCGGTGGTCCCGTAAGTATACAAGGCTGTAACTCCGAGGCGCTAGGGTCTAAGTGTTTGTCTAACCGCTCCAAAGAAGCATTGGACACCTGTGAGGTTCCCAAAGAATTATGAGAGAGGCGTATCGGCGATGGTGTTGGCATCGTCGTTGCCGTCAACTGTGTCGCAGCATCGACAGCTTGACCCCTAGGATCGGCTTGCTCTAGTTTCGCGATCCATGTCAGATTTTCTTGGCTATCCTCAAGCTCGGGAGCGGTTGTAGCCTCCTTTGCAATTTTTTGCAGCTCATCAAATGAGAGCGTATCGGTATAGTCTCGGTCAAAGTGAATTTTTGCGACGGTTGGGAACCGCAAGCTCCACCAATTTGTGTTGCCCGCCCTGTCAAAGCTGAAGCACCTCAAGTCGAAGACTGGAGGGTTTGTAAAAGCTACAGTCATTGGCGTCGTCTGGGTCCCGGTGGCAAGCTTTAGCTTGGTCTCGGAATTTGCTTTCACTGGAACTGGCTTTGGGTTTGCATATAATATGAAAGTCTTGAGCATATCCTCATTGAGCTCGAGAACGTTGACAACAGTAAATTCCGGCTTTGCATGCCATTGCTTGACTTGTTCTCTGTTATCGATGCATCCAACGTAGAAGTGAGTCCATTGAAGGTTGGCAATGCTGTACGACCTTGCTTTGGCAGCATTGAAGCCGGCACCAACCACCGCGAAATCACCAACTTCCCCGAATCGGCCAATATACTCCTTTTTGAACTTGATGCAGTGGTTTGTAAAAGGCCGTTGATCATCGTCGAAGTTGAAGTAAGGTTGGTCTGCCTTCAAGACCAAGCCTTCGCTTCTGTCTCTAATGACCTTGGCGAATGCATTTCGCAGTGCGGAGGCAGCCATGGGGTGATTAGTGTTGATAATTTGCCTCTCTACTAATTCAGCTTGTCCCCTATCGCAGTGGACTATCTTCTCGAGCAGCTTGAATCTTTCCGAGTGCCTAACGTTTAAAAGAGACTGTCCATCGAGAAGTAGAATATCATAATACACTATCATTAAATGTTCATGTGGCCTCGGGCTGCCAGAGTCAGGACTTTTTATGCTCCCCATAGAGGTTGAATCAGTACGTACGGTGAGTCCAGCTCAGTGTTTATAAATCGGCCGCGGCGGGCGACATGTTTTCGTATGTGATGAAAGGGAAGGATTTTCTTGTGCTGCGTAGAAGTTAGGCCAACGATGCTATACTTCTCTTGATGGCTTATTACCACTTACCAGTTCACTGTAAACAACCAATTCGCCTTCCAAAATGCACTCCTTCTTAATGTTAGACCCAACCTTTCCGATCTGTAGTGAATCCAAAATGATCCTAACGCATGGTTTAGCTTGTGTGTTCAGAAATGACTGTCATTCACGAGTAATTACCCAATCAAACGACTCCTGTCTTCAGTACTGTCTTTGCCACTCTTTGAAAATATCTGAATGCCTGATCTGCCCCTGCTGGCATCAACATGGATCTGACAATACTCTCCGTCCACCTTGGCTTCGACGCTCATAGCGCCGCTGCACATGCTAAGACAATGTTTTATGCTGCGAGCCTTGAACCACAGCTGTCTCCCAACCTTGACCGACAACCGCGGCTTGATGGACGATAGGCATCGTCTGTCGATGAATGGCGACTCTGGATGCGAGGAACGCGATTCTTTCCTAAGTGCCTGCACAGCGTCGATGGCAATTGCGAAATCTTCACGTATTTTCAAGATTGAGGGCAAGAGAGGATCACACGCGCGATATAACTGGTACGGGTCAAACACTAAGGGACGGTAGTCTTTGAGTATTAGTCGTGTGAACCACTTGGCTTCTCTTGCGGTAAGTCGTCTATAAAGTGACTCCAAGGTATTTCGAGCAGGCGGCCTGGTTATTGCTGCATCTGGCAGCCGTATAGATGGTGAGCTCCATCTTGTCTTGGACGCCAACGAGTGCAAGGCATGGTCAATCTCCTCAACGGTAACCCGGCTTTCATCTGAGACAGTTGGGTTCGGCTATAGACGGGTCAGATCCAATTGGCTCGGATTAAAGAGCAATTCGAGCAGCCGCTTACAGTAACAGTTAGAATACGCTCTACGCAATCAGCAAGGTCCACTCCAAGGCCAGGTTGTCTATAAAGCGCAAGTTCCCTGAGACGAGACGAGCCAAGAATCAAGCCGCGTCCGATTGTCCTCTCAAGGCTGCTTGCTTGTATACAGTAGACTCTGTCGGTTCTTTTCTCGGGCAACAAGGTAGATAGCAGTGCTGCGAGATTACTGTCTGGCGCATTTATACGGGCGCGGTATCGTGCACACCAAACGGTGACGGCCTGATTATTCGGCTTGCGAGTAAGAGCAAGAGTGTAGGACTCTTCTAATAAGTCACAGACGAGAGAGAACGGCAGAGGCATTTTCGTTTGCAGGCTATAGCGCGATGTCGAACGCCATCTTTTCCTCCGCGTAAATACAAACGAACAGCTCGCAGCACGCTAGAGTACCTAGGTAGCATCAGAGAATAAAGAAGGGGGGGCTGAGAGGTCGTACGATCTCACGAGGCTGGATCGGCAAGGCTGTAAGACAAAATCATCGGCTCGGGACTCGGATGGGCCAGGCTAATATTAGAGGAAGACGCCCGGTGATCATGACCTGCATATCGCAAAAAGCGCTTGTGCACCGCGATAGGATGCGAGCTGCCGATGAGCAGAGCGAGTTGGGTGGGAAGCCCCCACTCAGAGCTACAAGCTGGGCATGGGCACGCGACGCGAGATGGACGGGAAATCACATGAACAGGCTGCACGTGAAACGGGCTTGCAACCCTCAGTGTGAAGGGAGCAAAGCGAAAGTACTGTGGAGAAGGTTTCGCGGCATGGAAAGAAAGATACATGTCATAAACTCTAATAAAGAGTAAGAGCTGCATCGTGGCAGCCATTATTGCAGGATGGCCGAATGAAAAAGCGTGCGAAGCAGTGAAACACGGCTCTGCCGGTGGACAAGGTGTTGATATTAAACGGGAGATTTGAGGTTCACCAAGCAGCTGGAACAGAAAAGGAATGGGATGCAGGCCACACTCTTTTAAAGAGGAGCAGGCCTCGGGGAGCTACGTACCTCCGTACATGTACTTTGCATGCAGGGAATAGAAGAGGGCTGGGTTATGGATGCAAAGAGGTAGAGGGTACGTGGACCAGGAGGCGGTCATGGCGGCGCCGATGATCAGCGCTAGCCGCAGGCCAGGCGCTTTACGAGGTACTCGTGTACTCGACCGTGGTACGCAGCTCGTCTTCGAGAATCCCGTCAGCTGGCTGGCCGCAAGTTTTAGTGAGCCAAGCCGACTGGGCATGGCACTGAGCTTTGAGGCAATGCGCCCCACCCGCTCCCCGCCAAGCCCCTGAGGAAAACAGCGCGATCCACTGGAGATGCGCTGTTGTTTGGGCGGGTTTCGCGGGTTTGGGTTGCCAGCATTCAAGTCAGTTGACTCCTCCTCCGCAAGGGAGCCCAATCCAAGGTTCGGCTTCATGGAGATGAAATAGTATGTAAATGCAGGCGGTGCGGCCTGCCGGGTGGCTGGAGAGCTTTTTTTGACTTTCCGTCGACTCGAAAGCTATGCGTTGTAAGCATCCATCTGTCTAAGGAGGCGAGACACGCTCTGCTCTTGGACACGAAAAGGACTGCATCCTGCAAACCACCGCCATCTAAGCACGGACTGGGACGCTCAGGTTCCCACGACAGCTTCAAGGAGAGAGATCCAGAACACCACACCCTGTGTCTTCTGCACGTACATACCTGCGGAGTACATATTGCCATCGGTTCAATCAAATCGCACACCGTACTTCCCGTACGCGCACGCGCCCGGGGTTGCTACAGCCAGTGGTCCGCTCACCAACGAAGCTTCGCCTGTCTGCTCGCTTGCTGGCCGAGACATTTCCCCCTCCCAGGCGGCACGAGGTTGGCAGATGAGGAGGAGAAGCGGATCGTATCGTCAAATACAAGGACCCTCCGCCCTCGTCGAGGATCCTCTCTCGCAGTCACGGCCAGTTTTCGAGTAGCTCAGCGCTGTCATTGTTGCTGCTATAGCTGCTGCTGCTATTCCCGCATCTCCATCCCCCCCCCCCCCCTCTTGCATCGTCGTCACCGCCTCAAGGAACAAAACACAAAAAAAAGACATTTGGTTCCTTTTCGCCTCAGCCCACACACAGGCTCGACCCAGCCCAACTCGAACGTAACGTCAACGCTACCCGCCGGCCCGGCTCTTTTGTTGGCGAAGCCCCTGTCCCCGGACAGCCTTTTGTAAGGCGACCCCAGCGAAGCGTCTCCTTAGCCCGTCCAATAACTTGCCCTGGCACTGAAACGGCACCCACAAAGCACAGTCCTCGCATCTGCCCCCCGAGGACTGTCCAGAACCTGGGAAGGGCTCTGCAGCCGGTGCTACTGCTAATTATGAGCAGTGGGAGTGTCCGATTTTCTTCCTCCTTATCAGCATCGGCTGCCCCATGAGCGGCTTGCTCCTCCGAATCTGCGTCGTCGACCGTAGCTCCCACACTCTCTTCGATGAATATCAGCACCTAAGCCAGGCACACAACAGAGCACTCGTTGGCAGAGAAGCCGTCCTTCTCCTTCACTCACGGCGCCCCAGGGCCCCATCCACTCATTTACACACGCACCAACAAGGCCGTCCTGCCGACGGCTGCCACTCACTATCGTTTTTCCTAGTCCTGTCACCGCGAGCACGCAACCATCTGCTGAGACGTCTGGAGATGGCCTCGCAGCAAGAGATCCGACACCGCTCCTCCGCGTCGGACCGAAGCCCCGTCGCCGAGTCGGCCACCGCCACTCGTGCCAGGACAACCACGTTCACTTCTTCCCCGGGAGTCTCGCGATCGCACAGCGCTTCGTCGAGCCTGTCCCAGTTTGACGATACGTCACGGGCGTGCAAGACGTCTGCCGCTGCCAGTGCCACTGCTGATGCCATGCCTCCACCGCCTCTTCCTCGGGCCAACTCCTTCACTCGAGGACGTTCCCGCGCATCCCCCTCCGTCTCTCGTCACAAGAACCGTCTTTCTCTCACCCTTCCCGTTGCCGTGCCGCTTGGCGATGGCCCAAGACTGGCCGACTCACCCGCGATTACGTCTGCATCAGCCATCCCGGCGTCCGTCCCCCAGACACCGCTGGAGACGCCTGGCAGCGTGGCGACTTCTCCCTCCAATGCAAACGAATTCATAATAGCCATCGCTGCACAGGAAAGGAGAGTGTTGGAGTTGAAAGAGGAATTAGCACAGGCCGAGACGGAGCTCGCAAGGCTGAAGAAGCAATGGGCCTCGGAAGAGGTGTACCGCAAGAGAAGCAACAGCCAGCGTGGGGATCTTTTCGGAAGCTCTCTGCCCGGCATCGACGACGATGCCTTGGTGGCCTCACGACGAAGCCTCGAATTAGATCGTCGGAAGCACATCCTCCAGGGTCAAGCCACCACTCCAGTGCAGAACCGCCGCAAGGTCATTCGTGGCGGGCATGCTCGCACGCTGTCTCTGCTCTCCCCCGTGAGGCCGGACAGCGGCTTCTCTCTCAACGAAAGCATGCAATCGGACCCAATTGCACTGCCATCGGTCGAGCAGAGGACAGCTCAACTTACCAACCCGACCCTAGCGAAACGTTCATCCTGGCAGCCACGGTCGCAGCAGAGCACCTCGTCCATCGTCGGCGTGCCTTCGATTGTCGAAGACTTTAAAGTAGGATTCCGCGCCTTCGTAGAGGACATTCGCCAGATTACCGTCGGAGACGAACCGGTGACCGGCCCGTCGCAGAGACCCATGTCGACCTCCATCGCCAACGCTCGGGAGCAAGATACGACGAGTAAGCCGAACCATGCCACCACCACCCACGCTAGGACCAGCAGTAATGAAGGCTCCTCCAGTACGGCCACGACGAGCGCATCGGAAGCTAACAGAACCCCCGAGCTGAAGCCCAAAAGTGGCAAGTCGAAGCAATTTTCCTGGACTCCGCTTGGTATTGACTCTGTTGACGACACCGATTGGATCAACTGGGATTCTCCCGTTTCCACCAAGTCTGCCCGCTGGAGTGGCTCTACCATTAATAGCAGTAGCATTGATGACATTCCGGAGAAGGACGACGAGGAAGACGCTAAGCCGTAAGGATGACTCTAGCCCAAAATTGACAAGAGAAAAGAAGGGGTAAAGAAAGCAGGGCAGGAGATGGAGCTGACTGACTCTTGAGCACAATGTAGGGCGAAGAAAGCCGGTACACCCTCTTTATCTCCAACGCTGGAGGACCTATTTCCTAGCATGGTTCATCATTTATCCCCGAGCAATCTCAAGAAGACGGCCAACCATCTGATGGACGAGTGGGAAAGGTCATTGGTGGCCCCCGAGTCCCGCAGCAAAGAAACCACCGCTTAGAGCAGGCTCATGGCGGACTCTTTTTCTAACGGCACCGGTATTTGGTGCCTATATGTGAAAGAAAAGAAAAATTAAATATAGATCAAGGATGGATTTTTTTTTTCCTATTCGAAAAAGAAGAAAGAGATATGACGACGACAGTCACGGAACTCCGGGCATATCTGATTACGACAGTTTTGGGATGATTTGAATGAGGCCTCGAGGAGAGATGGTGTCAGTACAATTCTATAAAGGTTGCTTGGGACACATTGATTTTACATTCTTGCCTTCCCTCTTTTTTTTATTTCTTTGCAGGCCATTTGTTATATTGGATCTGGATTATCGGAACAACGGTGGCAACGAACATGACGCATTATGAAAGATTTTTGGGGCAAGAGAAGGTCAATAACATGTTGCTCGCCTTCATTCCTGAGTGCTTGCTTCTTCTATTAGATTACAAATTGATACCTAGATTAACACAAATTGATCACGAATCTGAAGAAAGGTGCCAACAGGGTTCAGGTCTTGTTCTAAGGTGACGCATTATGGAGGGGATCTTCACCTCGGCAGAGATCCTCATTGTACATGTGTTAAGGGTCTAATACATAGTTATCGGATATATGTGACTAGGTATTCCCAGATTGGTAGAAAGAAGGCCAACATGGGTTCAGTTCGGGTTCCTCCGCTTCATGTTCGGTCCCAAGGCCTATTCTGGTTCGCCAAATTTCCTGAACAGAACCCTTGGATTCTTGTTTCTTCATACGTCCACACTTGATACGACAAACAAGTCTAACGATGGCTATGATGGACACTGTCAACAAGGTTTTTGGATGACATTTATTCAGATTTATTTTCTGTTTAATATACTACGAATCTGTCTCTATGGCAGTGGCCCGTCCTGCAGCCTCGCACTGCTTGTCGTCGACTTGGACGCCTCTCGAGGATGCCGTGCGACATCTCTAGACGAAGGGCGTCGCCGCTGCGCTGTCCGCCTCTCTTTTCTTCGTCTGCAAAGCAACAGCACCGCAAGCCCTCCCAGCGACGTAAACGCAATGCAGCCAACGGCAATGCCTACCATGGTGCCCGTAGGAAGACGAGTCCTGCCGCTGGATGGCACGACATCCGCCTTTTGTTTCGGCGTCTTGGCTGTAGCGTTGACACACGGCGCCTGCTGATGGAGGTCGTTGAGGATGCCGTAGACTATGTCCGCGCAGGTATAAAAGGTCTGGTTGACGGGCATGTTGAACGGCCTGACGACGAACTGGGACGAGTATTTGAGCTGCAGCGTGGCGTTGGTGCCGCGCTGGACGAACGAAGGAGCGTCGGGCACGTTGACGCACATCTGTCCGGCTCCCAGCTCGCGGAAGGCTTGGGCGTCGACAAGAGGCTGGAAGTCGGCGTTGGTTCGGGGGTCTAATCGTGTTGTTGTTAATACGAGAGTAATGGGAAGTTGGGAAACCACCGAGCATCGTAGCTGATGGTAGGACATACTCCAGATATACGAGACGCTCAACTCAATGTTCCAAGACTTGTCCTGGGCAATAAAGGCCATGTGTCCCTCCGCTGTCGAGAATTAGTATCTTTGACTGCAACCGACATGTCTTTGTCTGAGAAGACCCTGAGGTAGTGGACGTACTTGGAGGGAATCTGGTGCGTTCTCCTGCGCCATCTGGTGATCCGCAAGGAGGGACACTGCTCAAGGCGTAGTGCCACTTCCTCGCCCGTGGCCAGACGAAGGATACAGGGACTGTATGAGACTCTGCTATGACGGTCCCCATTAGTGCCGAGATGGCCATCAGACACTTGATCAGAAACATGCTGACAAGAAGAGAAGACAGTTTTTATCGTGATGGGCTGCGAATAAGTGTAGCGGGGGATGATAGCACTATTGGAGAAGATGGGATTTTAATACTTGGAAAAGTTAACGAGGATCTTCTTCGTTATTTATGGGAATCAGCTAGAAGGCGAGCAGGTTCACTTGATCTCGTATTGATACCAGATGATCGTGCCTTCAACAGCCGCATTTCGCTTCATTGCGCAATGTTGGGCAGGACTGACTCGTGCTTAAGCCTGTAGAATAAGCTTAGTTGGGTAGAGTCTTCATATATTTTGATGATACACCAACCAAGTAGGAGCGGTTCACCCAAGATCACGTCGGTTACTTCCTAGTCGACTCCAAAATCTACGGCGAATTCCCCTTCTCTGTTGACTCTCCGGTTTGCTACAATCTGTTGAACAGATCTAGCCTGGAAATGTCCGCCTGTTGGTCGTTTTCATCCGTGCTAAATCGAGTACTTTGGACCAGACCTTGCCGGATTGTTCCGAACTTCATTCCTGAGATATAACTACAATGAGGGGTTTCATTGAGATTGTACGTGCTCTCGGAGTAACTGGAGGCTACCATTGACCCTGGAAGAGGAGCGTCGTACTGGAAGATGCTTTGCGACTCATTCCCCCGGAGCGCATATCTCCAGATGGTATCGTCGTAACTTGCCAGATCAGGCGCAGTCGAATACGTTATTCTCAGTGTACTTTTTATCATAATTCTACTGACTAAATGAGGTACAAAAGGGTATCAAGCAGGCCTGGCCATCGAAGAGAAGTTATCTCCGCCATAGAGGAAGTAATGTCTTGATCACAGTCAGTCAGACCACTTACGAAAAGAGGAAGAAACGACCCAACCATAAGCAATCACACTATGCGGGTGCTTCTGATCATTGCATTGTTCTCCTCCTGGAGCTCTGCCCAGAGCGGTAACCATATCGATTGGCCTCGATGGTGTGGCAAAGCATATCTACCAGAGTAAGTCGCTTGTTGGGACGTCGTCTAATTGTGAGCTCGAATTGACCCATATCCAACCGCTTCACTACAGATACCCGACCTTCGACCCCGGTGGTCAGACACTTGAGCCTCCAAAACTCAGAAGCCGGGCTCTCAATATCCAGTTCAAGCCGCGGCACAGCCTCTACGTGGAAGGCGAAAGCGAAGGTGAATTCGTTGTAAACTCCGAAGTCTCGCAATGGTATGGACAGCCGTGGCCTCATCTCAAAAAGGCCAGCAAGGCGCCTCACGTCGACTTTGCCATCACCGTCGATCCCACGGGCGCGGTCCTCGTGCAAGATAAATTCAACATGAGCATCCGCACTCATAGATTCAAGTTCGATCCGAGAAAAGTGACGCCGAGACTGGATCCGTATCCAATAACGCTCCACGTTACGACGAAGAAAGGCAATGGGAAGTTCAATTTCAACGTCACCAGCGAGTTGCTGGTCCTTCCCGCGAAGAAAAAGGGCAGCATCACTAGGATCGACAACCTCAGCGGCGGCCTCTCTTTTCGAAACAGCACAGCAGGGAGCAAGTTTGAGCCCTTCTTTCCTTATGGCTTCTACGCCCCTTGCGAAGGATTTCTCTGCGATGGATCGAATGCGATACCGAACGTGATGGAGTATCACAACCGGAGACTGAATACCATCGTGCCCATGACTTCCGTATCGACGTCACCATACTTGTTCAACTACATGAACTCTGTTAACCTCAGGTTCATGTATGACTTACGCCATACCTATAAGAACTTGACAGCAATACAGGAGCAAGTCGCGGCTATCAGAGATTCAGATGCCTTGTACGGCTACTGGGGCTTTGACGAGCCGGATGGCTGGCAGGATCCATTCGTGCCCATGTGGAAAGCCGGCAGCCTGATCCGCAAGATGGATCCATATCATCCCGTCGCGACGAAGCTCACCTGCCAGAACTACTACTTTGGCGAATACACTAAGGCAGCCGACATCATCATGGCAGACGTCTATCCTATTGGATTCAGATCCAAGCTCTCCAAATGGGGCACGACTTGCAATGCCACCTATGGAAACTGCGGCTGCGACAACTGTCACGGCAACGTGCAAGACGTGTCCCATCGGCTGCAAGACATGGCGCAGCACGAGCGGTGGCTCAATCTCTGGCCCAAGCCCAAGATGCATAATCTGCAAAGCTTCAGCGGAGGCAAGTTTGATCTTCTAGGGGGCCCGACCGCGAATGAGATGGTGGCCATGAGTGCCCTCGCGCTCAATCACGGCGCAAAGGGCATCAACCCGTGGGTCTGGCCTACGAGCGATGAGCTTCTCGCCGTCCACGGTCGGTTCGCAAACGTCGTGAACAAAGGCATAGTGAGGGACGCAGTCGTCAAAACGGCGCCGCGGAAACACACGCTACGTCGCCATGCGGACCTTGACATTGCCTATTGGTTGCTCAACAGGACCATGGTCATGAGCATCGTCAACACGGGCAAGGCCGCTTATACGAATCCCATCCTCATCGACTTCCCCAAGATGCAGACGACGCAGGTGACGGAGATGCTTTGGGGCACCGCAGCGTTCGACCTTCGCGAGGTAGAGGAGCCGTATGGGATGAAGCTTTGGGTGTTTGGAATCGATGCTATGTCGACGAATATCGTCGCTTTCAAGATATGCTGCGACAACTACGAGTCTCTTTCAGTAGAATACGACTAAAATTTGGCAAGGGGTGGACAACGAGAACGGCTGCGCATGATGTATTATTTCCGTTGAGAACCATAGGCTCTATGGATAACAGATTGATACTCTCCTGAGTAGCATACAGCATATATGTGCTCCGTGGCCGTTTTGAAAATTCCTCTCTCACCTGTCAATTCTACAATACTCTAGCGAGCGAGCTAAGAGTGACAGATCATATGGCCCATACTCATCCCTACACCGGTGTATATGCTTATAGTATGTGCTTTGTAATATAGCTCAAAAACTCCATGGTAGAAAAACAGTTATCAACAGTCCACTCTGGCATATATAGGTAGTGGTTCTCGATCTGCAATAAATCCCGGCATAAAATCGAAAGAAGAAGTCGAAGAGAAAAAAAAAATCAGCCGTAAAGGCCGCCAAATCTATCTCAACGCCATGTCGCCAAAGGCCCGATCAAGCTGAGCACCCTCTTCACTTGATATATCTCCGCTGCCGCCTTGATCACTCTGCCCTATGGACGTCGGCGGACTTGGCTCGACGTGCTGAGCCGGCGTGGCTCTTTCGGGTTCCAGTAGCCGAGCATCGCTATCCAGCCATCCCGGAGCCAGCCTCCTCTTTTCCGCTAGTTCTCTTTCCCTTATGCGTTCTTCGAGCTCTCTGAGATCCCTCTCGGCATCCTCCTGCATCTTTGTGATGTGTGCCTGCAAAGCACGGCACGAGGCGATGATATCATCGGGATGTGCCGCATGGCCGGAATTCGATACGACGTATTTCGGCTTGGGCTGAGAAGAGGGATCGTCGGATGCGTTGGGGATGCCTAGTTGTGAAGGCGGGATGTTGGAAGGCATTGACTTGTAGTTGTATGACAGCGTAGTGGCCGTCGGAAGAGAGACGAAGGGAGATACGGTTAGAGGGACTTGTTCGAGCAGAGGATGCGGTCCTACGTATTCCATTAGTGCCTGTATAATATCAGTGGGGTGCGTATAGCTCACGATTATTATGCATTCTTCCAGGATGATAAGTCTTGGGCAGCAAAAGGCCTACTCCCAATATGCTTCCAGAAACGAGTGCACTGGCCGAGGCAATCGAAACGATGCGCTGAATCCCAGAGATTTATCGAAGCGAAAGCGGCTAGAACACGGCAGATTTGTGTCCAAAGCCTTCAAATTATATGGCAATGAAACCTTGCTGTCGATAATCAACGGGGTTATGTGACGAGGAAGCTAACGTGATTTCAGATGTCGAGGTTAAAGATCCAAGAGGTGATCGAGGCAAAGCGTCTTGGGAGCCGCAGCGATGGGCGGAGCCGTCCACTGTCATCACTGGCCCCACGCCGCTATAATAGCCTGGAGAGCGGTATCGATAGGCAGAGCAAAGGACAAGGATGGCAGCTACCCCACGATCTCGTTCATCTTTTTTCTTTTGTCCCCATCATCACAAGCTCAGCTCTGTCCATTATGCTGCCCACCACCATCCGATCGCCGCCCGCAGAGGCCGACTACACACCCTTGGCAGAATACCAGTCGCAGACCCCGGAATCATTCACGGATGGCAAGCCAATCCTGCATTACCGTGTTGCCGGCGCAAAGGCGACCATCCCTCGCTCGCAATGCGGCAGCTTAGCCATTTTCCCCCAAGACACCGCTGCCGCCTCAAGTGGCACGAACGATGGAGAAGCTGCTGCAGAGCTAGTTGAACGAACCGTCGATGTATATGCAACCTCAGAGTACGTGCCACATCTTTCGTGGCTCCCTCTATGCAGGCTAACTCGCAAACCAGAAACTTCATCATCTTCAGCCCCGAAGCTGAAGCCGGCGTCTCGATTCCCTATCCTTCAATCTCCATCCATGCCCTCAAGTCAGTCGACGGCTCCCAAGCAGTTTGGTTGCAGCTGGACCTTGGCGACGGCGGCGCGGACGATACCGACTTCGAAACTGTCGAATTGACCATCATCCCACCAAGCTCCTCGGATAATAACGCTGCACAGCAGCTGTACGAAGCCATGGCCAACTGCTCCGACCTACATCCAGACCCAGATCACGAAGAGGAGGACGATGAGGACTACGACCGAATCGTCTTCGAGGGTAGCGCTGAGCACGAAGCTATTGAGGGCTTTACTGGCGTGCTGCGCGGTACCACAGACGGTGGACTCCCTCCCCCTATGCCCGGCAGCGGTGGCTGGATCACGGCAGACAATGTAAATGACTTCTTCGACTCCGACGGGAACTTTATCGGCGGCACACAACAGGAGGAAGAGGCAGAGGAGCTCGGCGCTGGAGCTGGTAGGACACGCCCACGAGACGAGCTGGAGAAGAGCGATGTCAACGGGCACGATTCAACCGAAGATCCGGACAGCAAACGGGCCAGAGTGGACAATGCGGACGATGAATGATTGGCGTTTTACAAAGATGGAATGGAGTCAAAGGGATCATATACAACGGGGATTAATAACAATACATAGGCTGCAACGTCCTGGCCAGGAAATGATCATGTGCCTTGCATAGAGGAAAATCGAAACGTGTATGTGAGTGATAATGATAATTTACCCATACTTTGATGAAGAAGAAATTAACTATTAAATTTAAAAGAGTCGTATGTCGAGACCTATCTACCCAGTAAACACCTCCTCATGCAAACCCCCTATTATTCAACAGAAGAAGAGAACAGAATCGTCGTGCAAGAATTAGATCGATAATACCAATCCCCAATGTCCCCTCCCAGGAAAGAGATTAAAGAAAAAGTCAAAGAAACGGGCAAGAATTTACCCTCCTGAGTTAGCTCAGTCATATCCTCAGTCCCCTCCGTTTCGCATCTCTCTCAGGTGAACTGAGTAAAAAGCCGTCATTATCATATAACCCTAGACTCTCCACGCTATCTCGGTAACGGTTTTGCCGCCGCTCCGCAGCAATGAGTTCCTCTACCGGACCGAGCTTCTGCTTTATCAGGCCTGCCGGAATGCCCTCAATGACTTCCATGATAGGTTCCTGGACGTGATTGGCTTCTTGCGTGTCCTCCGCCAGATCTGCATCGAATGATTCATCCATAATACAAGACAGTCGCAGACCCAGTCCTTGATTTTCTTTACCATAATATCCGTTATCAGGGCTAAGGAGAGTGGAAGTGCGACGATTTCGGGATCCTGCTGGTCCAAACCTTTGGTTATTACCCCTACCATTTAGAGACTTGGTGATTCCAACGTTAAGGTAATGTCGACTACCAATGTTTCCAGGATTAAACAGTATCGGTCTAGTCCGAGCCATCCCTCCACTGCCACTGAGGGAGGACGGGATGGTTGGCGATTCAGCCTCTCCAGCAACTGTCGAGGCCAAAGATGCAACGCTATAAGTGCTAATCATGCTGTTCATGCGCCGCAGCTCGGCAATTGTGTTGCTCACTCTAGGACCGTCAGTGATGGGCTGAATGATGGAACGGCGAGAGGGCGACGCCGCCAATGTGGTCCCAGACTCAGCGAGGAAGGACTCCAGAGTATAGATGGAACTAGAGGTAGACAATCTGCGTGAACCTCCTTGCGGTGGTGGTGAAAGTACCGTGATGACGTTCCCGTCTGGGTCTGTCACGTTAGCTGGAGGTGGCGGCAACGTTCGTCGAGGTGCAGCAGTCGCCATCAATAACGACATGATTTCGCGCTCATCATACGGCGATGAGGTGATATCGGCGAACTTGGCTCTCGCGGTTGGTGTCTCTGGGCTCGACGAGGCAGAATCGCTGCTCTCAAGCCATTCTCCCTGTGGCGAGTCGCTTGCCGGCACCTCTGTCACATCAGAGTCTACCGACATTGTGACGAAGCTAACTTCGGACGGCGCCACGGTAAGAGTAGACATCTGGAAAAAGTCGGCCCCGTCCGCACCAGCATCGTCCACAAACTCCGCCACTTGGGGCTCCAGTATCAAGGGGGACACGGAATTCTCGCGTCCCGTACCCAGCTGCGAGACGGCAGAAATGGGCCTCATAGGCGGAGGAAGCCCGGCCTCGTCCATTGCGCACCCCGTCAAGGATGGCGAGCTTTGGGTTTTTGTGTGCCGCAGAGAGTCAAGATTGGACAGCCGTTGGCGCATCTGCCAGCTTGGCCATCTCTTGGGACCCCCCTTTTCAACAAAAGGGTCATCCTCTTGTTTCGTCTCGGGTTTCTCCTCCTCTGGCTCGTTGATACTGTAGAGCGTCGATAGAGAACTTGACTTGTCGCTGTCATAGGACAAACGTCGCTCAGGACTTCTCTGGGGAGATGACTTCTGAGCCGCTTGCATTGAAGGATGCGGCAGATACGGGAAGGGAAGTTGCGGATAATGTAGTTGCGGGAACTGCATCTGCGGAGCTTGCATTTGCGCGTGAGGCAGCATCATCATCATCAGCTGTTGGGGAGTTTGCCTCTGCGGACTATATCGCTGAGGACTCTGTCGGTGGGGACTCTGCCGGTGAGGAGTCATTTGCTGAGCCCTTTCCGGGCTTCCATTCGTCATCTGCTGCTCATGGTGCTCCCATCGGACGCTCTTGGATTTACTAGGACTTGATAGCCCGCCCGGGAGCTCGAGCTCCTGCGTTGCCGCCGCAATCAGACTGTTTGCAGCACTTCCGATTGAGCTCATGGAGTTGTTCCTGCTGCCTGCGTGTGTGCTGCCTCTCTTGCGCGGGCTCCCCGACCCACGCCATCCACGGCTCGATTTCCCAGACGAACCGGTGCGGTGGCTGTGTGGTGTTTTGGTAGGCGAGCCTTTGCCAGGAGACGTTCTGGGCGTCTTCACCGGAGACTGCGAAGACCTCTCATGGGTTGGTCTCGTATTTGTCGAGCGCAGGATGCCCTTGAGGTTCGAATCGGTCGCGGAAGGCCTCACATACGCTTGCTGGGGAACGTTCATCATCCCTCCAAAGGGAGCGATGCCCATTGGCAACTCCCCATGGCACGACGACAAAGTCGACCGCGGCGCCATGCTCGGCTCGGTCTGACTACACGGCAGCCACCTCGGCCCCTGATGCTGAAACTGCGTATGACCTCCAACTTGGCCGACGGCGTCGCCTTTTTCCGCGATATTTCCCAGGTTAGGCAGCGTCGGCACCCGTCCAAACCAGCTATCTCTCCCAAACCATGAATCCCTGACGTTCCTCCGATTCTTGGCCATCTTCGGTCCGTGCAAGTCGTCTTCGTCCACCCAGCTCCTCGACCTCTTCCTCCCCCTGGAAACCGTCCTCTTCCGCTCAGGCATTTCAAAGCCCCCATGCGTCGGCAGCTGCGACGGCGGAGGCTCGCATGGTCCTCCTACAAACGAAAACCGGCTCGACAATCGACTGGACAGCTTGCTCACCGACTCAACCCCCCACAGCTGCCGCTTGACCAGCCGGCCCGAACCCGACGGCGGCAAGCCCGAGTTCTGCTGCTGCTGCTGCGGCTGCGCCGGCAGCGTGTATCCATACACCATCTGCGGCCCGGGGTTGCGGCTCTTCTTCACCCACCACACGAGCAGCAAGCCCACCGTCGTGAAGAGCAGCACGCCGCCGCAAAGCGCAATGGCAAGCAGCCAGCCTAATCCCACGGGATGATCCGTCTGCTCATCCTCTCGTCGAAACAGACGCGTCGCGTCGTCCATGATGAGCATCGCTTCTTCAAAGTAGCTTCGTTCGCGCTCTGGCCTCCGCCACCCGCGCCCGTTCATCAGGCCGATTATAAACTTGCTTCCTTCACTCGGAAAAGGGGAGGGGGGCACGGATACGCATACACACAAAGTGTCAAAAAGAGGGGGCAGAAAGGGAAACAAACTCACATTGATGGGAAAGAGACTATCGTCAGGGCGTCTTTAGTCTTCTGTCATCGTTCCCTCTCTAAAGGAAAAAAAAAATAAATAACATTAGCTGCAATCCAGACGATTGTTGCTGGTCATTTGACTGCAGGTGATTGTCAGGAATGCGTTGCCGGGTGTGATCCATTCCATCTGCCACGCCATATTCGCGAGACACACCCAAGCCGAGATCAGAACACTCAAAGGTTTGCGAGGCTTGCCAAGTATGTGCGAGGACCCGTAAATAATAAACAACCCATCGCAATATAACTGGCTTCATCGTTTGTGGATAACCTCTCCTAGTCGGGCTGAAAAAGCAGACTAAAGCCTCCCCAGGTGAGCAATACACAGTCATTTACTATAGTCAGATATGGGAGGGACGCCGAATAGCAACATGCATATACAACTTCTTGATAAATTTCGCTTGATTGATTGTCATGTAACTCATCTGCCTGCGCAACTCTCTCGCTAAATCTTTTGATGCCAAAGACCGGATAAACATCATTTACCCTATGAACAAAGCCAGCAGCCAAATGTTGATTCAATCATGCCACACTAATGCCCCCATAACTATCTGGATCCGGTCCAGATTCGCAAGAAAATCTCTCAAAAAAATGACCCAAAGGATGATATCAGCCTAGCCTATCCTCTCACACGACATTAGAGCTGTCCCTGTCCGTGTACGTGTCCGTGACCATGGCCATGAACGTGGCCGTGGTGGAGGCTACGTCGGTGCTTGGCAGGACGAGGACCAGTCGCGGTGACCGTCACAGTTGTCGAAGGCTGAGATTCTTCGGTAACGGTGACGTACTCTTGCTTCCAGAGGATCTCACTAACAACCCTACCAACGGTGACATATTGAGTACTGAAAAAGGCGGGAGGAGCAGCAGCGGCGGCGGTTGGGGCAGGGGTAGCCTCAACAGCGGCGATCTGCATGCCGCCTGCTTCGTCCGTCTGTGATTCCTTGAAGACCTGGCCAGGAAGAGGGGAGCCTTGCACAGGCGCAGTCTCGCCAGGCTGGTAGCCCAAAGTAGGGGCTGCCGAGCTGGTGGTGGGTGTGCTGACCGGGGCACTGTCGGGTGCTGAAGTTCCATTGCCGAATGTAATTTGAACATCGCCAGGAAGTTGAGGGAAGGGGCCGTTTCCATCTTCCTTTACCAGCGCATTGGGTATCGACTCCAGCTCACACTGCATCGCTGTTGACTGAGGAACGACATCAAAGAGGGGACAATCTTCAATGAGACCAGAAGGGTTCGTGCATGTGTTCACAGCCTGCTGCAACAAGTCTTCATCCCATCCCATCATGAAGTCGCCATGAAGGCCGTAACCTGGCAAATGATTGCGTTAGGCTACCTCGTTGTTAAAAGTGACCGGGTGCATAATCTTACCAGTGGTATCTCCGTTAGAGATGACAAATTCACCGTCACGGCCGGCAAATGCATAAGTGTTCCAAATAATCTCGAACAGCATACTTGGTAGACGCTCAGGGTAGCCTGCCGGACAGTCTCCAGTCATGACAAGATCAGGGAAGGCGACATGGGATTGGTGGTCCGGGCTATCAATTGCGTCGCCTCCTTTCCAGCAGGATGGAAACATGATTTCGAAACGAATGCCGTCCAAGCAGTTGGCATCGAGATAAGCCTTGTCAGGCAGATAGTGGCGATACAAGGTACCCTCCGGGGCCTTGTTGTAATTCAGGCAGTTGAAGCCGAGGGCTCGCTGAGCCAGGATGTCCTGGCCAGTCTGGTTCAACTGAGCCCAGAGGGACTTTGGCGGATCAGGTTCGTTGGGGTCGCCGGCAGTATAAGTGCGGCGCTTGGTGTTGCCAGCAATCATTCTGAAGTTTGTGGGGAAAGCCTTAATGTTGTCGCCGTACAGAAGGTAGTATCTAAAACCATTCAGTCGACCGTTTACACATCATTGAGCCATAGCTGGCTAGACCGGGCCAACTTACGCAAGCATACCGCCAACCTGAGGGACGAGTTCGTATTCATTGGTGGTAGCATCCTTGAAGTAAAGAGCTGGGTGCCAGTACGCAGATTTGTCTTGAGTCACACGGCACGATGTACAGTTGCCGGCAATAAGCTCCGGAGAACCAGAGGTTTCAGTAAATGCTAAGGAGAATATATGTCAGTCCCGGCAGATCAAACGGCGTCATATCGGCTCTTAGGGCTCATGACTTCCCAGCATGATCCTAAGGAAACACTCCGTAATACTCACCCGATGATCCGTGAATGGCGTGGATGTGAGGCGAGACAACTCCTGGGAAGGCAATTGGGTCTACTCGTTCAAGTCCAACACGTCCCTGACACTCCATGCGCCAGAAAGCGTCGGCACTGGCAACGAAGCCGACGGCAACGGCGACCACAGACTTGAGCATTGTGATATGCGCGTATCCAAGCTCGAGATGTTGCTCCAGGCAAGACTGATATCAAGAGTTGTAATGAGTGGACGACGCAACGAGGCTGTCTGAATGAAGGTTAGCGGTGCTGCAGAACGCAAGATTTCGGTGGCGAAATTATGGAAAAGAAAAAGACAGTTGCGAAAGAGAAAATCGAAAGGCAGGGGCCAGAAGAGGAGGGACGAAAGTGGCAGAATGCAGTGAAAATCTGTTTTGCAAAAGGAAGGTGGTCCTCCAAGGCTTGCAGCCCAAACACAAGAAGGAGCGAGAGAGTTGATCAGTGCCCGCCAATCCGCAGGGAACAGCTGGCAACAGGCTGATCAGCTGCAACCCTCTGCTTTAAAGAGATCCGACAGTTGCTAGCAGAGATTTTGTCATCACTGTCTGCTGTATCTTGACAGAATGATGCAGAACCTTTTTCGTGTAATCTGCTGTTTTCCCTCGTCTAGGCTGTAATAGCCTTGTGAAGCCAATCGCTTCGCTGTGACCCGTTGCCTTGGGGTGCCCCTTGCAGACTGGGAAGTTTGTATGTGTTGCATTGTATTCTTCTTTTTCCCCCTTTCCAACAGAAAACCGTCTCATGTGTGCTAGAAGAATCTATCAAACAAAAGGCAAAAAAAAAAAAAAAAAAAAAAACGCTTACCAAAGATACGATGTTGTCGTCCCCCCCCAGTACTGAAAAGAATCGCAGATGGACACGCAAAAGCTAGAACGATCGGAGAGAAGAGAACTTCCGAGGGAAGATTCTCTTTTGCAAAAGCTATTATCAGTCTTTATCGCTCCCGCTGTGTTGCGTTTCAAATCTTCCCAGCCTCGCGAACCCGCCGGGGGACCTGGGATTCCAGAGAAAGGCTTTCGGTAGTGTTGAAGGCACGTGTCCAAACACCGAGAATAAAGAAGTCCACACGGCACGCCAGTCGCGATGTACCTTGTGGTAAGGTTCCTCTGTTGTGAGGCAGCCAAAACGGGCCGATCGATACCGATGCAGTCAACGGCTGTCTTGTTGAGAATCGTAATACGTCCCTAAGTGGAAATCGTACAGTCTATCGTTGTGCAAGAATCCTCCTCCGACTGCTGATCGCTTGCGCCAATACAAACAGTAAAGAGCCAACGGCCAGACAACAGTGGGCGTCAAGGGAAAAAGAAAACAGAATGCTCGCTCCTCCAAAGCTGGGGAAGGAATGTGTATGGACAACTGGATGGAAGGAATGTACGTTGGTCGGCCGAAAGGAATGGTAAAGAACGTGAGAATGTCGAGCAAAACTCGCGTGCTCGTGTATGAACGAAGCGCCAGAGAAATAGCAGCCAGAATGGAAGAAAAAGAGTCCCTTGGGGATATTAAGGGAGAAATCTCTGAATCAAGGGATGAGGACTCCAGGTCCGCACAGCAATACTGATCAAGGGTAACCAAGGACGTGCAAGGCTGGGGGGACGATGACAAGAATGGGGGAAGCAATAGAAGAGACCAACCGCCGCACGGAGCACCGAGCGCTACCTCTGGTTCTGCTGGCATCGTGAACAAAGGCTACTCTGTACCTGAAGTGCAATCACGAGTCGGGTATGAGGCACATCTTGCCAGCAACCCGCCCGGGGGAAGCACTAAAAGCAGATTACGGAGGATCAAGGGTCGACGAAGCACCCCAATGGTGAACCATTCAGGCTTCGTTATGGGAGGTCCGACTTTCCCAACGCGGCAAATAAACACGGTCACTCACTAGCTAGTGCCACCACGGGGAGGCTCTTTCCAGTAGAGGGGCAATGAAACTTCGCTTGGCATGAGGTATTTGCTTGAATGTGATGGGATGATATAAGGGCCCTCCCAGCTGTTGATTGGCTACAGGGCCTAAGAAATTTAGAGAGACATGGAGTCAAAACAGGGATATTCATGTGCCCCTTGAACGCTTTTTTTGTCCGACCTGCGAGATGATGCTGCCACCGGTGCTACAACAACGGAGCATTTATCACTGTTCTGCTGAGATTTCTGGAATAAGCCGTTCAAGCGCCAGCAGTGAAAAGTCCGAGCCTTACCACCCGTTAAATGAGGGCTCGCCTCCGACATGTGGCATGCGTATGTTGAAGACGTTTAGTCTCTCCCTACCCGCATCAGAAACGAGGCTTGCGGCTGAAATAAACGGCACCACAACCCATGGAAAGCGCCAGCCCTCGCAGAGTACTTGCTCTAACAGCTGCATCCATAGCGTCCTACTGGTGCGGCGGCGTGCGCCCGTGGAACGTTGGATGGCTTCCGGCGTGGACTTGTATGACGATGTTGGTGGAGCGTCGGCCATGCGATTTACAGAGACTCAGGAGAAAGCCATGTCGCTTCCCGTCCATCTCAATTTTGTATCGCAGAACCGGGAGAGCACGACAGTCGGTCAAGCCGTAGATTCAGGGAACCGCAAAAGCGCAGCTACTAATAAGGAACGAGAGAGTAATAACGAGAACCGAGATGCTGTGCCCCATCGAGCTTTCTTCGCAACTGTACGAGCTACTCCATATGGCCTCATGCAACAGCAAACCCTTCATTTGTTCAGCGTCGCTTATCATTACCCGCCTCTCTCTCCCTGCTTGTTTCTGCACGGAGAAACGGCACTCGGATGAGGGCATCATTTTCAGGGGCGCCAAAAGAGAGGGGCTGCGATGCATTACATTAGGGAGGCCCTGCAGCCACTTGAAACGGTTTCATCAGAGCCGCTGGCCAATCAACGGCCATAGTCTGCCCCAAAAGAGCAGCCCCTGCTTTGGCGCCTCGCGGCTAGCAAACACAAAAGCGGAAAGGGTTCGACGCGGTTTGCGACCACTCTGCTCTGTATACATATGTACGCTCGATGGTTTGCTCGCTGGCTTGCTTGCTCCTTCATGCGTGATGTTGATGAGGTGCTCCTAGGTCTTCTGCGCGGAGTGGCAGAGTAGAAGGGGGGTGACTCGAAATTCCGCGCAGGCGCCAAAAAGTCTCTTGAAATTCCCTATTGGATAGTCGGTACCACGGACTCCTGGCGATGGGTTTGACCCCTTCCACTCTCGATTGGCTATTGGGACCTTTTGTCTTTGATAGCCTTCTCCGTAGTCCCAGCCGCAGTATTCCAGAATACGGGATCAATGCTCCCATGTCGTTCGGCAGACAGAGACACTATTCGCACAACGGTCAAGCCATCTCATACGTGCCAACCTCATCGGCGCATCGCCCAGCTCTGACAAGGGTTGTCACACATGCAAGTATACTGAGCAGCTGTCACAAAGGGCCCGCATGGTGTTGGCAGCATACAGATGCGCTGTTCCTGCATTTCGCGAGCCACAGCACGTCGGGCTCTGCTGCAGCTCTCAAGCTCGGACTCTGCACTCCGTACACATACTTGTACCAGGCGATCCCGATCTTCAGTGGTCCGCTTATCGGCTGACAGTTCTAACAGAATACAGGTGAGCATCCCGGTTTGACAGCTTTTTGATGCTACATCGAAATTGCCACAAGTCAAAAGTTCTCGAAATGCCGTGTACATGAGTAGACTGTGCAGAGAGATTATGTTCTCAAGTGATTAGCTAGCTCAACGAAGGAATCGATCGACGGGTCAATAGGAGATTCTCAGCCTGTCACTCACCCAGGAACTAGAAAGGTCAGAGTAAGCAGATCAGAGCAGATTCTGTGTACTTGAAATATGGCCATTTATGGGCAAGCTGCAAACTGTGATACAGGACGTCAAACAGTGCGCTTTTATTCTCGCATTGTTTCTGCTCCTTTTCGGGCGTCCATGGCGTGCATCCGGAACATCATCATTCCTAACATGTATGCTCTACTGTGTGTTGGTCTACACACGAAAGATGGGAGGTGGAATGTTGAATGACGGAATCAAGGCTTTATGGATCTATCTAGATCGCCCAAATAACATCTAAAAACACATCCGACGTGGTGTAGTGGCTAGCATACTGCGCTTTCACTTGAAAGTCCCGCAGCGATCCGGGTTCGACTCCCGGCGCCGGAATTCTCTTTTTCCTGTTTTTTGTCATCACTTACCCTGTATGGAAGTTTTCAAAACGTCGTTTTCAAGCAGAGACCGCCAAACGAGTCTCCAATAATTGTCGGTTTTTTTTTTTTCCTTCTTCTTAGTCAAATTTACCCCTGTTCAAGTTCTTTTCATTTTCGATAAGGACAAGTATGAACTACGTCGGCGATGCCCTGATATATAGCAATTTAGCTGAAAATTGACTGAGGAATAGCTTTAGGAAACAGCATAACTTAGCAGGGCGCAACTTTCTTGACGCATATCCTGGTTCTTCCCACTTGCAGAATCCTAACACGCTCCTACAGCAAGAAAAACCTTGGGCTTGAAGCTTTCAAGAGCAAAAACGTTCAGCGCATGCTTCATGAAGCTCATCTATAACCAGATGTTATAGGAAGTTGTTATGGAGAGCGCGTTGAGCCAACATTGGAATCATGTGACCTGTCGCAGTAGCAGCGGCGCAAGCCGCTATGACACGAGCCAACCCCTGTATTTGCAGTGGATGACTTGCACCCACTAAATCATCCCCTCTATGGGGCCGGCGACAGCTTCGAGCATAGCGAAGGCTACCTTGCTACCGTGAACATCTGGACATCTGGGCATGATTGAAAGATTTTGGCAGACGACGACGACGACGACAACGAGGTCTTGACCATGGACGACCTATCGGGCCTCGACTGGTCTTCGGACGCAGCTGGCAGCAAACCGAAGCCGGCCTTTATGCAGCCTTCCTATCCTTCGATTCGAGCGTCGCCATCTCCCCTCAGCACAGGACAAAGCACGCCTCTGTCGGCTCAAAGATCAAACGGCTCGGCGGCCAAGGCGACACCTGCCAAAGCGTCGCAAGATAGTTTCAGCAACTTGATGAACTTTGGCCTACCGAAAGCTACCCAGAACCTGACCCTGGCCGAGAGACAGGCGCAGCTCGAGGCCGACAAGCGGAAGAAGGAAGAGGAGCGGCGCAAGCTAGCCGAGGCGCAATTCGGTAACGGCCAACATTGGGATACTCTGGGGTCTCGAGGCTTCACGCCCAGTCCGGCGCAACATCAGCAGCCTGCGGCTGTCAAGAAGCCTGCTGACGATGACGACGACCTCTTCGCGGCCTTCAATAGAGACACCAAGGTGGATAATGCCAGCCACTATCCTCCGCCTGCGCCAGACCAAAGCAAGCTTGACTTGAGCAGCCCCTCCGCATGGGGATCAACAGTGGCCTCTGGTAGCCAGAAGACCTTGGAGGTAGTAGACGACGACGACGACCCTTTTGGGCTACATGAAGTGAAGCCTAGCGGTTCAACTGGCGGCGCTGGCCAGAATACCACCACTAGCGCGGACGACTTTAACTTTTTAGGAGACCTCGGGCGGCCGGTAGATGAGATCAGAAGAGAGCAACAGGCGAAGCAGGAAACGTCATGGAGCGAGCCAGGAAAGCCGATCGAAGATGATTCAAGCTCTTCCGATGACGATGAACCTGTAGAGCGCAATATTGAGCGAGTGCCTAGAGTCAACAAAGACCCCTTTGACAAGGCTGTTGCACAGCTTGTGGATTATGGATTTACACCTGAGCAAGCTAGGCGAGGGCTCGTGGAAAGCGGGACAGGATTCAACGCGCAAGCAGCGGCGAATTGGCTCTTGGACGAGGCCCACAGGAAGTCGAAGGAGGCATCACAAGCCAGGAGCTCTCAAGGCCGTAGTTCTCCTGCAGGGGGTGTTCCAGCTCAGAGGAGTGACAGCCGATCGCCTGCGAGAGGAGAGACTGACTTTGCAAAGACAGCGGCTGCCATGGGAAATACCTTGTTCAAGTCTGCGAATTCCCTATGGAAGAGTGGACAGAAGAGGATGCAGCAAGCAGTCGCGGATTTCCAGCAAGAAGGGGATCCTAGCCAGCCGAAATGGATGCGCGACGCCCAGCTGGCGCGAGCGCAGCCGAGATCTCACAACGCCGGTTTCGAGGCTACAGATGAGGCGCTTATGCTCGAGACAGCTGGTAGGCCGCAGCAAACGAGGAGCAGTAGCGGCAGTCACCCTCCTCTGGATTCAAGAGCCGGCCCTCAACTTTCACGAGGATCATCACCTGCACAGCCCTCCGGAAGCCAGAGCCGCAATAGCCCTGTCCCGCGATGGCAGCAGCAGGCTGCACCACCCGTAATACCAGACGCAAGGTCGAGGCTTAGTAGGCTTGCAGCAGACGATGATGACAGCTTTTCTAGCTATGTGAGCGCTAGCAGGAGAAAGAAAGCCAGCCCGGCACCGGAGCCAAGGAGATCCGAGCCCGAGCCCGAAACTGATCTCTTGTTTGGCGCTCAAGCACCGAAGCCTACGCAAAGGACCCCATCCTCAGCCTCTCAGCGACAGGCATCTACTGTTACAAGTCGACCACAACCAACGCCGCCACCTCCACGTAAAGTTACGCCCAAGCCTGCTCGACAGATACCTCCAATCAGCCCTGAAGCTTTGCAGAAGTCAACAGCTCATAGGTTACAGGGAACAACACATTTCAAGCGGGGCGATTACGCTGCGGCACACTCGTCGTACTCCTTGTCTCTGACTTCTGTCCCTCCCACTCATCCCTTAATGATCGTTCTGCTTACGAACCGTGCTCTGACGGCTCTGAAAACAGGAGAGCCTAAGCAAGCAGTAATCGATGCGGATGAAGCATTAAAGATCATTGGGCCTGGAAATGGTCAAGGAGAGACAGTGGCTGTAAGGAACGAAAACGGGCAGGATGAGAACAGAGACATGAAAGAGCTCTATGGTAAGGCACTGAGTAGGAAAGCAGAAGCTTTGGAGCAGATGGAGAAGTGGGGAGAGGCAGGTACTGTATGGCAACAATGTGTCGAAGCCGGCGTGGGTGGACCAACCGCCGTCAAGGGTCGCGAGCGATGTCAGAATGCCCTGGCTCCCAAGCCCAAGGCTGCTCCGAAGCCTGCAGCGAAGCCTCAGCCTCGGCCATCGGCGGCCTCTACCCGAGCACCGCAGAAGGACTCAGAGGCTGTCGCAAGGCTGCGTGAAGCCAATCAAGCTGCCGCCAAAGAAGACGACGAGAAGTTTGCCTTGGCCGATAAAGTGGACGCCCGAGTATCGGCGTGGCGAGACGGGAAGAGGGACAATCTCCGAGCGCTGTTGGCCAGTATGGACCAAGTGCTCTGGGAGAATAGTGGATGGAAGAAGGTTGGGCTGCACGAGCTGGTAATGGCGAACAAGGTCAAGATTTCGTACATGAAGGCTATTGCGAAGACCCATCCGGACAAGGTGAGGGAGATTCTGCTCTACTGGATACTTTCGGAGATATTTGCTTACTCGACTGTCTTTTCTTTTTCTTTTAGCTTCCACAAGACGCGAGCACCGAGGTCAGGCTCATTGCGGGGTTGGTGTTTAGCACCTTGAACGAGAGCTGGGACAAGTTCAAAGCGGAGAATGGACTATGAGATGTTTTACTTGATAGCGTTCTATGCATAAAGAAAGAGCAAGAGTGAAAGGGGGATGAAAGGTGGCTTCACCCGACGACGACGACAACCACAACGGCGATGCTGATGATGGATACGACGAGTCAAAGTCTTTTGCCTATATATTTTGGATTACTTCGCCATACGCCATGCTATGCTTCTCCCCTTTCCCCAATTATACATATTTGTTTATAAACAGAAGAAGATTAGAAAGGCGCAGCCTTCTAGCTCGCAGATCTAGCCCATATAACATCAAATATTCAGAACCCGCTTCTTTCCCGTACTTTGACCCTCCTGACCGATCGTAATTCCTCTCTTTAAAAATCAACTGAGCGCCGTGAAGCATCTTTACAGCCCCAGCATGCGCCGGACACCGTCGCGAACCGTCTTTTCATACTCGTCGCGGCGCTCGCGCCACATCTTGGCGGCCTCGACGTTGGCGGGGCTCTCGTCGTTGGGCTCGGCGAGCATGCTCATGACGGAGATGAGGATCTTCTCGACGGACTGGATGGGGGACCAGCGCTCGGAGGCGTGCTCGTAGTGATTCGGGTCATCGCCGGGCGGGTGGAGGATGGAGATGCAGACGAGGCCGCTGGGGTAGACTTTTTTAACATCTTTGGTTAGCCAGCCAGGCACGTGGGGTGGGAAAAGAGAAATGCGAAGATGTAATGTTTTCGAAGGGGGAACGGGGAAGCGAGCGTTACCATTCGGGTGCCACATGTCGGCGAGAAACTTCATTGTGGGCGGCGCCAGCGGATAGTCCTTGGGGAACTTGAGCTCGGCGGGGAAGACGCCGCCTTCAAAGGGCGTGCCTTCGGGACCCTGGATGAGACATTCCCAGTGAAGGAGGTCGTCTTCGGAGACGGGCCCGGCGGTGATGCCCTCGGGCGGGTTGTTTGTGAGGGCGCGGTATTCTTGGAGGAGGCGACGATGGGCGGTGGACTGGGCCATGGTGGGCGGATGGCTCCCTGGGGAGAGGGGAAGGAAGGGAGATTTCGTGAGGAAATTGAGGACGGGGTGTTTGTTGGAGGAGGTTGGAGATTGCGGGATCGGAGCGGCGCTGATGATGATGATGGAGTGGGAACTTGTTTATGGCGGGGCCTTGGAAAGTGACGAGGAGAGGCTGGAGGGATGTGGCGTCGTGAGTGCTGCGCCACGTGGTGAGGCTACCCGGGAGGTGGCCTTTTTCTTACAAATTGAAGTCTTATTTTTGCTTAGATGCTCTTGTATTAGAGACGTTGCTCCAAAGGTAAATGTTTGTGAGGTCTATGGGTGGTTTCCTATTGCTGAAACAAAGTGATAGTAGGAACAGGAAGTATTACTCTGGGTTTTACCCATGGCTCAATATTAGAGTTGTTGGAGTGGACAAACTGCAACTAGAATGGAGGGCTTCTAAAGAACCATATAAAGATGGGAATCCTTAAGAGACGAGTTACCTAATAGTTAACAGTGAAGCTGATCCTACCAGCGCCATCGCTCGACAATTACACAGACTACGCCTTAACAATAAGTCCTTTTGGCGTGCAGGACTTGGCGACACGGCTGGAATCGACACTTGGTATATCTGATTCGTTCGCGCATCGGCTTGGGAATGCAAACTTGTGGGTGACATTGCATGCGCCTACTGCTGTCTCAGACGGCGATACGAAGCGGCTGAGCGAGCATGACCTTTTCAGCTGAGCCCTCTTTCTTATATAGACTTCGTATATATGTATATAAAATATATGTAAATGAGAACGGCTCTCTTCCTCCATCAGATGGCAGGCATCAATCGCATATCAAAGTAAGATAAAACATCTTGTGGAATTCGAACCGACAACATGAAGATCCTCTATACAATGTTCTTTCTAGTCATGGGAGTGGCCATGGCTCTCCCAACTCAGCAGGACACCAGTGATGATGATTGTTACGACATTTGCTTTCAGGGGCCGCTTCCATGCCCATCCAATAGGGTAGATATAGCCTCATGTTGATGCCCTGCTTGTTCCCCGATGCCAATTTGGCTGCTGACAACTGGTGTATAGATCTCGCAACAGCTGGTACTTCCTTTCATTGGCTTCCTTCTCTTGCTTCGTCGTGGTCAATGTTACTGATGTATAATATCACCATATAGGACGATGGCTGTTGGACTTGTTGTCTCGTGTAGGAACTGATGGAGGACGAGTGTTTGATAACAAAGCAAAAGAAGCTTGTAATCATCATATCTTACTAGAATGCCATTGCATCCCGCGTCTTGTCTTCGGTGGCTGTCATAGAGATTGACACACGAGGACATAAAATAGACAAGACGACCACATCAAATCGTAGGACATAGAGGCAATTCTTTCCAAATATCTTCATCTATCAATCATCTAAGAGTAGAAACGCTGTCACAGCCCACCCTTCGCTTTTAGATCCTCGTGAATCTTCTTCTGCTTCTCCCATGCCTTCTTTAGTGTCTTTAGCTGACTCTTGGGTACATCGCTACCATCCTTCATCTTTGTGGGGATGCCTTGCTCATCCCAGGCGCTGTAACGTTCATCGTTCTTGAACAACTCCTCAGGAGGGACCTTTGCCTTTTCTCTGGCCTCTTGGTCCGCCCTTTCTTTGGCAAGCCTGGCTTCTTCTTTCTTCCTCGCCTTCTCGGCTTCTCGGGCGGCCTTCTCTTCTCGGGCGGCAATTAGTTCCGCGGCAGGCACAAACTTGATAAGAGATGGCAGACCATCGGGCCGGTCATCAAGATAGACGCCCAGATTGGTCAGACCCTGGTCGCGAATTCTGTCTGTGATTTGCAAGATTGCCTTTTTGGTTTGAGCGTCGTAAGACGAAATTGTGCGGCGCAGCTCATCGCGGATTTGAGACACCACTCTCAAGTAAGGAAGCGCAAGCTTTTCAATATCACGAGAGCCTCCTTGAGCGACGGCTTCAAATTCAGGAGTGGGATCTTTGGCGAGTAATGCGGAGATGGCCTCGTTGGCTAGCGACAGGCCGCTTACGTCTGACTTGACCTTTTCGAGCACGGCGGTGTACGGGCGCACAGCTGTCTCGGGATCTGTATTTTCGGAAATGACTGATGCCCAGCCAAGACCTTCATAGGGAGGCTTAGCATTGGGATCGAGGCCAAAGATGCCGACCAGCTTTGTGATCCAACGGGCAATAGCCTCGACTTCTGCTAGGTTCACGTCTTTGTTGTCTTTTAGGTAGCTGTTAGTTGTGTTGACCAGCTTCAAGATGACAAGCATCGCTCGCGGGGTATCAATCGAGTTTGCAAGCGCTGCGTGCACTTCTTTCTTGGCTTGTTCGAGTTCGGCTAAAAGGCCGGTAGGGGGCTTGTCTGCGCTGAGGTCGAGCGCCTTTACACCACTCTCGATGCCTGCCTCGGCCAGCCACGATTTCGTGTTGGTGAAGAAGTTCTGTGTTACGCGTTGTTTAGTCAGAGGAAGGGATCGGATTGATATCCGCAGGTTTGATTTTTGCACTCACGCTAATCGTGGATTCCCAGTTGTCGGCCTGGGCCCTCATGTCTGGCGAGATTTCGACTCCATCGTTCCATTTGCCCATCAAGAAGACTATTCGCATGCTTCGTGGCGTATAGGTGGTTGCTAGCGCGTCTTGGATGGTTTGGAAGTTTTTCAATGACTTGGACATTTTGGATCCAGAAATGGAGAGGTGACCCATATGAAGGAAATATCTCACCCAGGTATGCTCGCCTTTGCCATGTTCGCAGAAGTAAGCCTCACTCTGTGCCAACTCGTTGTCATGGTGAGGAAAGGCAAGATCGATTCCACCCGAGTGAATGTCCATTTGCGAACCCAGGATGTCCGACGCCATAACGGAGCATTCGATGTGCCAGCCAGGCCGGCCATTGCCCCATTTGCTAGGCCAATATGGCTCTCCCGCTTTCGACTTTTTCCAGAGCGCAAAATCGCCGGGGCCCTTCTTGCCCCCCAGGTTCTTCGATAGGGATCCTTCACCCTCTTCTTGGAGGGTCTTGTCGTTTTTGCTTTCCGGTCGTAGTCGTGCATAGGGGTTGCCGGCCTTTTCGAAAGCAGCGATGTCGAAGTACACTGACCCCTCGGATTCGTAGGCAAATCCCTTTTCCACGATTCTCTCTACGAATTTGACAATCTGCGGAACATACTCTGTTACTCTGGTGATGTAATCTGGCCTGAGAACATTCAATGCGTCCATGTCTGCGGTAAATAGAGCCTCCATGCTCTTTGTCAGGTCCGTAAACATGGTCTGGTCGCTTGTGTCGACTGTCTCCTTGTAAAGAGAATCGAGGTAGGGGAGGAAGATCTCGTCCGCACCGGGGAAAATCGAGCCATCTTGGAGGGCAGCAGCGGCAGCATCCATATTGCTTATGTGCATTTTGATCTTGGCTTCGGCATCGCCTGGTTTTCCTTCCCCAGTCAGGGTGCCTCCAGAAATGACTCGGCCGTATGCTGCGTCTCGTCGAGGGATGTAGTTCGTCTCGTCTAAGTCGCCTCCGTCTTCCAACAGCAATGGTAAGCTGCTAGCCGCATAGGCTTGGAACGCCTCACGCGTTAGCTTCACAAGCTCTTCCTTGGAGTAGTTCTTTGCCTTTTCGACTTCTAGCAATCGCTGTCTTCGAGCCTTGATGATGATCTACTGATGTGATGAGTATGAGCTGACCCAACGAGCTTTACCCCAGGAATAACCCATACCTTGTCGTCAATGTCTGTAATGTTCATGACAAACTTGAGCTTGAAGCCAAAGTAATGGAGCAGAATGCGCCGAATGATGTCGGTAGAGACATAGTTGCGCGCATGTCCCAAATGGCTCTTGTCGTACACAGTCGGCCCGCAGGCGTACCATGACACCTCCCCAGGCTTGATTGGGACAAAGGGCACCGGCGGACCGGGCTTGAGCGAGTTATGGAGCTTCAGCGTCTCCATGGCGAGGGATGAATATCTTTGGTAGACGTGGCTTTTCGCGATGGTGCAGAAACGAAGTCGAGGTCGGGTAATGGGACGGAGGAGATTCATTCAGAGCACCCCAAGGCTAGCATTAAAAAGGAAGGACAGCAGAGGAGGGCATCACCGAGGCGACAGAGGGTGAGTCAGAGGGCAGAGATGAGGTGATTCAGCCGTGACATGCAGAGAGAATCGAGAATAAGGCAAATTTGAAGGTACTTTGCGATGACTCTTTTGAGCCTTATTAGCCAGAACAGCCCGCGTGCAACTTTGCGACGAAATTGCCCCTCCCTTGGCTCGAAGAGTCGAAAAAAGGCCAGGCACCTCCCAGGGTCTGGTGTCCCGCCATGATATTTTTCTTAGCGTGCTTGATGCCCTGAGCTGGCCCTGCCCCTCACTATAATCGCCCCTAACGGCACATAGCGATGCATTTGATCTCAGCCCGGAAAAAGGCGGGGCATAGCGCCGTTCCCACAGCAGAAGCCACCGCTATCAGCCATATCGCGATACTGCCTGTGCCGATAGGCGGGTGGATATTGATTTTTTTTTAATGGCTTCCAAGTATCTGCGGCTTGGTGAGAGTTCGACAAATACCACAGCTCCGGCGACAACGCATCGTGCAGCCTTATCCCTGACATTCAATTGGATAGAAGACAGCGCGATCATGACCAGACCGTCGGTTTTCTTGGAGCCGGGCGAGAAGACGTCCGCCGGGACGCTTGCCATTATCAGCTTGTCGCGCGACAACTTTCTGCCACTGACTCTGGAAAAGTCGACGGGCGCAGTCGATGGCTATCTCGAAGGCGCAACATTGAATACACGCTTTGGCTCCTTTCCCCATTCAACGCTGCTGGAAGTGCCATGGGGCTCCCAAGTCCGTGCCTCCAACGTCGACACAGGCTCCCGAGGCAAGAAGCGAAGACGAGACGCCACTGATGAAGATACTCCGATACCTAGTCAAGACGACGAGGAAGATTCTACCGCTGCCGCAAATGTGCCTGTAAAGAAGGCCACTACGGCATCTAGCGGCTTCGTCTATGTTTTGCGACCCACCCCCGAGCTGTGGACGACAAGTCTGCCTCATCGAACGCAAGTTGTATACACCCCTGACTATAGCTACATCCTGCATAGGCTGCGAGCCCGGCCAGGGACCCGAATCATTGAAGCTGGAGCTGGAAGTGGGAGCTTCACTCATGCTTCTGTGCGAGCGGTATATAACGGATATCCACAAAGCGCAGATGATGTGAAAGGAAAGGTTTTCAGCTTCGAGTTTAACGAATCTCGATATGAGAAAATGCAAGTGGAGATAAAAGAGCATGGACTTGACGACCTTGTTAGGCTCACACATCGCGACGTCTACAATGAAGGTTTCATCGTTGACGGGCAGTCACCAAAAGCAACAGCCGTCTTTTTGGACCTACCCGCACCATGGGAAGCTCTACATCATCTTTCAAGACGAAAGATTCAGAAGGGGGGCAAAGAAGCCGAAGAGGACAGCAACTGGGTCTCGCCACTGGATCCCAAACAGAGCGTGTATATATGCACCTTTTCACCGTGCATAGAGCAAGTGACTAGGACTGTCACGGAACTGAGAGCGTTGGGCTGGGTGGACGTGGACATGGTTGAGATCTCCAACCAGAAGATCAACATCACTCGAGATCGTGTTGGTGTGAACTTTCCCACGGAAAAAGGAAACAATCCTTCCCCCGCGGATGTAACAGAAGCCGTCACAAAACTAAGGAGCCTTGCCGAGCGGAATAAGGAGACGCAGAGATCGCAAGCATTACAAACAGGAGCTGACGGCCTCGACACGGAAATGGACGTTGATTCCACCCCTAGCCGTGAGAACCAGCCTACAAACGGTCACAGCGGGCCCGTTGAGGAAAGTGAAAAGTCCTGGATGCAGGGCCGACTTGTTCACAGACCGGAGAGCGAGCTCAAGACTCACACTTCGTACCTGGTATTCGCGATTCTGCCTCGCGAATGGAGCGAGGAGGACGAGGCGGCCGCCATGGCGAAGTGGCCCTGTGGCAATGAGAAGAAGACCATTGGCAACCTCGACAAGCAGGCTCGGAAAGAAGAGAAGAGGAAGATGCTGGAAGGGAAATCCAAGAAGCAGAAGAAGGGGGCTGATACCCAGATGAACCAGGTTGTAGTGGCAACCACGCCCGCACCGGCGGATGCTGCGTAGATTTTCACATTACTAGAATTTGAATTTAGCGTTTCAAAGCATATTTAAATGATATAGCCCTTGAAGAACTGAGCAGGATGAAGTAAATAGAGCTGATACTGATAGGCAACGGGATATCGTCGGCTAAGGCCATCAGCCACAGCGGAACCCGGATAAACAATCAGCCACTCCCAGCACCTCTGACCTCTTCAACACCAGTAAACCCGCTATCGTAGCCTGGTTCTCTTGAAGGTCAATTTTCCAAGCTATCCATAGCTCTCTCGAATATCGTTTCCCCCAGCCCACCGCCATAATGACTTCCACCATTGGTATCCCAATCAAGCTCCTCAATGAGGCACAGGTCTGTTTCCACCGGTCATGAATGGATAATAATCTCAAGCATAAGCTCACGCTTCAAGCAGGGTCACATTGTCACCCTCGAAATTACGTCCGGCCAGACATACCGCGGGAAGCTCCTCGAAGGTACGCCGTCAACTTTGGAAACCTCTATGCGTATGTACTCTCAGGCTAACAGTTTGAAAAACAGCCGAAGACAACATGAATGTCCAGCTCAAGGACATCACCGTCACCGCTCGCGACGGCCGCGTCTCCCATCTCGACCAAGTGTACATCCGCGGCTCGCACGTCCGCTTCTTCATCGTCCCGGACATGCTTCGCAACGCGCCCATGTTCCGCAGCCGCAACGTACGGGGCCGGGGTGTCGGTCTGGCCAGGGGTCGTGCGACGGTCAGCCGTGCGCGTGCCAGTGGTGGTCGTGGACGGTAGAATTGGGGGGGAAGCATCAAGAGGGGGGAAAGAGCGAAGGTGTGGTTCCAGAGGGACATGGGCTTGGCGTTTCGGATTCTAGGAAATTTTTTGTGTCCTTTTTTTTTTTCCCTGCCTTTGTGAGAAAAAAAAGGAGAAAGATTTATTGGCTATTTGGTGTATGTGCTAGAGCAACAAGATACCATGGCAAAAATTGGCTGTCGGATTGGCAATCTGAAAATATGTGGCATGGAAGGAAGGAGGTGGTAGATTACCATGACTCGAGATCACTTGGGCTTCGTCTACGGTGCAAAGCATCTGGAGATAACACATCTTCTCAAGGCTCAATCGCCTTTGGTACCCATACAAAGTTCTAGCCCTATCCGTATCGTATCGTACATCGTGAACCCCGTCTTTATTTTAGCCGTGCCAACGCGTCTTCTGCCTTGGCCACCAATTCACTAGCCTCCTCCAGCTCCTTGATTCTCTGAGCCGACAACTTGTGCTGCTGAGCGCCGTCGAGGACCTTGGCGGCACTCTCTTCCGCACCTCTCACAGCCTTGCGGCCCTCCTCCCGAACCTCGCCCTCCCAAAAGTCACGAGCAGTCTCCCACTTCTTCTGTAGCCGGCCAAGGCTATATACGACGCCGAGAGCTGCCACAGCACCGGCCTCGAATATCGTTGATGAAAATGACGATACATAGAGCAGAGCCGCCAGACATGAAGTTGCGGATGATGTAGCCAGAGACTGAACGACCAATTGCTGGGCTAACGACTGGAGAGCAGGGACGGTTTCGTTCTGAATGTAGCGTCGTGTAAAGGCGATATGGCCTGGCCATTTGGGAAGACGTGATTGAGGGGTAAAAGGAATGACTGCCTCAGCTTCATCCTCGTCTTGCGACTGACTCTCAGCGGAGAGTTCACGGGAAGACGTAGGTTGAGGATAATTTCCGACTCGGCCATGGAGCTGAGCAATCCGTCCGGTAAGATAGATGAGCTCCTGTTCGGCTGTCGGGAGGAACCGCTGGCTCAAGATCTCGTTGGTTAGCATGGCAACGTCATCTACGCGCCAAAAGAGCTTCCACCATCCCAACTTCCTCCACCGTCGTCCAGAAAAGGCCAAGTCGAGTTGCTCTTGGAGCTCGGCATGTGCGTTTTTGGCCCATTCCGCAAGCCCCTCGTTTAGAACACGGGCTTCAGGGCTGGATAAAGCGGTCGACAACTCTTGCGATAATGTCGCGCTGGTGGACTCTGCATCTATAGTGGAAACCGCACTTTGTAGAACCGACGCAATAAGCTTCCGAACCGCCGGCTTGGTTGCTTCATCGTCAGCGGCTTTGAGGCCAGCCTTGAGCCATGCAACAAGTATCCCCAGGTTGCTTGCAGACCAGCGGTGCTCATATTCCATGGCGTACTGGGGACCTTGGCGGAACAAACGGACGGCCTCTTCAGCCAACGAAGTATCAACCACCGTAAAGTTCGTTCCTAGCTGTTCTTTTGAGAAGCCCCTGAGGTCGACTGCTGCAATAATGGCATCACTGCTATCGAGAACCGGCAGCCCAGACACGGCGACCGCCCCTGTCAGTCCGTGAGCGACGAGAAGGGCCTTATGCACGGGTGTGGTAAGGGGGGCGGCATGACTTTCCGCAGAGGAAACATCAACGGTGGGGACTAGAGCCGCCTCCTCAAGCGATGAGACAGACATTAAGCTGGAGCCATTGAGAGGAACTTCCAAGTCCGTTAGGAGAATCTCCAGGTTGAGCCCGTTGAGTTCCGCCGAAGACACTTCCAACACATCTGGCAAGTTGTTCTTGGATACTTCCAGACGAGGGATCTTGCCCTTGTAGGGTCCAATCCTGACGACCAGCGGCCTGTCAGTGTCATGCTCGTCCAGCCGCTTTTCCCACTCCTGCTCATCCACCAATGGATCGACAATGAGCGCTTTCAGGACCTTCCGCGCGGCATCTCTGCTCTGGGGGCCATTGGCTATCCCCAGGATGGCAACTCTGATGGCTTCTTGACCCGGCGCCTGTCGCAGGCCCTGAAGCGCCAACTGCAATCTCGAAAGGTTGACCAGTCCTGGCGCCTTCTTCTGGAGCTGTAATAAGGCTTGTTCGAGCTCAATTCGAGCATTGGGCGAGGCGCGCACGGCACTCGCAGAGGTTGTTGATTGCCATCTTTGAGATGCAATTTTCGCTCTAGATCGGCCCTTGAAGGCGCGTGAGGCCGGGACAAGCGAGCAAAATGGGCACACCGAAGGCGCGACAGGTGGCTGCAGGCCCGTCAGGAGGCGAAGATGCCCACTTCGAGACACTAGGGATCGCTTGGATGCCATCGCCGCAGCGATGATCCAGAAAGTGTTTGGAATCCAGAGTCCATGAAACTTGGTGTAGCTTCTAGAGCTTGACTCGGCAGAGTTGCGGCAAAATGCTCACTCAAAGATGTGGGGGCTTTGGGTATATAAGGTACCTGCAATATGTATAGATACTAGTAGGCTCTAGCACTTGTGCCGGCCTCTCTTTCATGCTCACCTTCCTTAATTCATGATGAATTGCTTGCTACTTCCCAGTGATAGTCGAAGTGGAAGTAGAGCACTACCTACATAAGGTACTCAGTACATTTGCTTCGTCATGGCTACCTTATCCAGGCTCTTCTTTATCCCCGGATTGCTACTGACACTTGGGATCTATGTGGACTAAGAGTGGAATAGAAGATGTATCTCTGAGCTATCCACGACAACAGCCCAATAATTAAAAGATCTATAAGTGAGTGGTGAATTACAGGATGCACAGTAGCCTCACTTTCAATATTCGGCTACAAAGACCAGACGGCCGTCTTGGTATGTAAGCCGTCAATGCAAGTAATCATAGCCCAGCCAGCGGGTCAAAGAGGGCGTTGAAGATCGCCCATATAGCGGGGGGAGCCTCTTACACCCCACCAGAACTTATTACTGGCTGGAACCTTGCAAGTTGACATCTCACCTCCAGCTTGCAATCGCTTCCTCAGTTCCATCTCACGACACGATTCCCCCATGCCACCGATACCGCAGCCCACTGTTCCCCTCCCCCGGATCATAACCTACTACCAAACCCACCATGACTCCTCCTCCGGCAAGCCCATCTCCGTCCTCCCCTTCGTCACCCAGCCCGGCATCTCAGTGACGCACCTCATCCTGGCCGCCATCCATCTCAATGAGGATCCGAACCACATCACCCTCAACGACCACCCCCCTCACCACCCGCGCTTCGAGACCCTCTGGGCGGAGCTTCGCATCCTCCAGGCCTCTGGGATCAAAGTCCTGGGCATGCTCGGCGGGGCTGCCAAGGGGTCATACACGCGCTTAGACGGCTCTGATGACCAGTTTGAGAGATACTACGTCCCGCTGCGAAATGTCGTTCGTGAGCGTGGCTTAGACGGTCTCGATCTCGATGTCGAAGAGAACATGTCGCTGGGCGGCATCATTAGACTCATTGATCGCCTGAGGAGCGACTTTGGCAAAGCCTTCATCATCACTCTGACGCCCGTCGCTGCCGCCTTGCTCGACCATAGGAGCAACCTCAGCGGCTTCGACTACGAGGCCCTGGAAGTCATGCGCGGCCAGGAAATCGCATGGTACAACACTCAGTTCTACTGCGGATGGGGCGATATGAGCAACCCCATCATGTATGAGATGATCTTGCGAAAGGGCTGGCCCGTCGAAAAAGTCGTCGTTGGCCTCGTTACCAATCCCGCCAACGGCAGTGGATTTGTCATGTGGGAGTTTCTCTCAGCCGTCTTGACTCTGCTCCGAGGACGTCATGAGCGCTTCGGGGGTGTCATGGGATGGGAATACTTCAACAGCCTTCCCGGCGGACAAGAGGCGCCATGGGAATGGGCTCGACAGATGACTTCCATCTTGAGAAATGATGTCTCTTTGAGCATTGAGCCTCCACCCATCAATGAGGCTACGAAGCCGGTCCTGGAAGCCGACCCTGATGCTCCCAACGGCAGACCAGTTCAAATTCCTAACCAATTCGATTATTACTCAGATGGACTGGATGACTGAAGAATTAGTTAGATATGTGCATGATAGAGTTCAGATGACTCATTCTTAAGAAACCACCAAGAACATGATTACGAACTTTTGTCAGATTAGATAGACCGGCTAGCCCAGTGTAAATCGCCCATATCAATATGCGCCACACGCCCGAGGGTATCATGGCCTGGTCTGGCACATCTTTATAACGGCGGTATAGATGAGCAAATATGTTTTTATTAGAACGGCATACATACATCTGAAAGCATTGAGCAAGTGGTGTAAAGATGACTCCCCCGTCCTCCGTCATTTACATAACAACACTAGGTGGTAAACTCATAGTATCATGTAGATACGGATGCTACAGGCCAAAAAAGGGGGAAAGAGACGACAGATAACAGAAAGGAATTGCTCAGAGGTCCCTTTTTAGGTACAGGCCATCCACGGGCTACATTGAGCCTCAACGGTGAAGTTGTTGTACACTGGGTAGCTGGACTGCACAGCAGCAATGATGGGGTCGAAGAAATCCGAGTTGAACCGAGCAGTTTCGCATGCCGAGCAAGGGCCGCTGAGGAAACCGTCATATTTGGTAGTGTATGATAAATAGCCGACAATATGGCGAGTATCTACGTCGGTGGCCCGGATAGAGAAAGACTCAGGCATCACAACCCAGCTTTGGTTAGACACATTGGTGCCGTTGAGACTGGGAACGACGGGATTCTGGTTGAACCACAGGCTCTTCAGACCAACGTCTCGGAGAGCTTTGATTAATAAAAGAGTCATGTGAGTGTCGTCGTCAATTCTCACTCCCCCACATTCAACATTGATGGTATAACCCTGTCCCTTGACAGGACCACCAACACAGTTGCCAGTAGTCTGATCCCAGATGAAATTGTTGATGAATGCTGCCCAGTTGTTCTGCCAGTTGATGAACCGAGGGCTGACGGTGGAATAAACAGAGAGCCGGCCCGTATGAGGAGTTGGAGTCGGCACGGGTTGGCCCCCACTGCTGGACGTCGGAGTAAGGGTATGTGGTGGCTCAGAAAAGAACGTAGTGGTTGGAGCAGCAGAAGATGTGGTCAAGGTTGAAGTCTGAGAGCCCATATCCGCTGGGCGAGGAGGTGGATGATTATCCCGATTGCAAACAAAGGCGCTCCAGCAGATTGCATCATGATTGATAGTTTTGTTGATGGCAGCGCTAATCGGACGGCCACGGTATGCCCAGCAATTGAGAATTTGACCACTTTCTTTAGTCGTAACTGCACTTCCGGCCTTGAAGCCGTCGGGAGTACCATCTTCGATGTACGCGGTCCAGACATCACCGTTGGGCATGGTACCAGTCGCGCCGGTGGGGACCCAAGGATATAGACCTTCTTTGAACGGGATCTCGACGGCCATATCGGGAGCTTCAGGATACTTGTAGGCGGAGTTGGGCCAAGTGATATCCTGGTACCAGTTCATTTGACGGGATGTGGACCAGTCTGAGTGATCAGGATTGTCACCAATGCCACAATCGCAGAGGATCAAGTCCTCATTGCGGAATCGCTGAGCTTTGGTGACTTGGAAGAGACCAATGAAGCCCACGAGGCCGGCCGCGAGGTGGAAAATAGCCATCATGCACAACGTAAAGACAAATTCCACAGAAGTGATTGAGAATAGTCCGAGGATGCACTAACTGAGTTGCCTGGAGAAGAAAGTTGCTGCTTTATGTTCAACAGAAGAGGGAACAGGTTGAATGAGGGTTGGAAAAGGATTAAAAAGGAGAAAAAGAGCAGAAGATGAAATATGCGAACAAGAGAGACATCACTTGTTGCTCTTGCTCACCATGCCGTGATTAATAAAGCTTCAAGTTCTTTCACCGCTGAAATTCGTCATCATGCCGCGATTCGTCTTTTTTCGAGGAAGTATTGCTGGCCATGATGGCAAGAGCATGCTGAGGAAGTCGCGGATATGGGAGGAAGGAGAGCACGAAAGAGGCAAGACCAAGTCGGTGACGTAGAGTCTGCGGAGGATTTAGGAAATTAACTTTCACCATTCTTTCCAAAACTGGTTGCTTGGTGAGATTAAGGCGGTCAAGCTGCTTCTACATGAGGAAGGGGACAGTCTGATTCCGCATGTTTCCATCCGCTGTGTGCTATCCGATGGATGTGCAAATGGCATTGTCTTCGAAGTAGATCCCAACAATAATGGTACTTCATGTTTATGTGAAAACGAGAGGCAGAAAGCCCCATGTTACCCCAAAAAATCAAGGCTTGCCACATAAGGTGCTCATAGGTGATGATCGTGCGATTCGAACACGGTGATGAGTACACCTCGGGCAGCATTGGCACCGGTATTCAACCCAACACATCTAAATAAGGTAAGGTACCTGGGACTTTATGATAAAGAGAAAGCACTTTTCTCTGTAGTAGAACACGTAAAGGGAGCTATATACTTCATGACATCAGATTTGAAACATACGGTCAGTACACCTGCTTGACGCTTTCGAAGATCAAGCACTAACGTGTTCGGCAGCTGTGCACTCAATCCCTGCCATCATCCATCTTTGAGGCGCAAAGATTAAGGGATTACAAAGTCTTACCCCTAACATTCTCACTTGTCGCCTTACCCTCGGAGAAAGGCCTTGGGAAAAAGCTTCGCGGGAAAGAAGATATCCTAGTTTGCTAAACGGCGTGGCGTGGTGCGGGTACGACACATGCAGGCGTCCGGCGGATATGACTAAAAGAAGCTTAAAAACTTCTCTAATCTCGCAATATGAGGCCTCACAGGCGAAACTAGCCTAAAAGATTGTCTTCTATTTTTATCACGATCGTGATGACTTTCATCGAACTTGAATGGTTGTCTTCGGATGCCGCGCGCCAATCTCACCAATCACGAGGCTCCCATGCATCTTCATTTGCGTTAATGTTGCACAGCGACCTGTGTTGCATTTTGTCGCATCTTCAAACGTGACCTGAAAAGGGAAAATGCATCAGGTTCCGTCTTTGAGCAGCCAGCATTGAGGCTGTGAGATATTGCGGGCAGCATTTCGATCGCCGTCAGCTTTGTCGAATGATCTTTGCCGCTCGCGGGCATCGTCAGCAGCACTGATTGGCCAAAAGCGTCTGCCATCTGCCCCGGCACTTCTAGGCGAGTCGACGGGGAAGCGCCCAGGAGTCCCGGCATGTTTCTTGTTTCAGATGCGGATGGCGAACCAAAGTGAAGCTCTTGATGTATGATGACCTAGGCAAACATTAAGGCAAACCCAAGCAACCCCCAACCAAAAATTCCCCAAGGCGTTTCGCAGAGAAATGGGGAGCATTCGTTCATGCGCTGGCATCGCTCTTTTGGGGTTTCATGTCAGGCCTCTATATAAGGCACTTTGTCCGCAAAAACGCTTCCTATCTTTACTGTAGCATCCATCTGCCGAGTCGATCTCGAGCATCAACTGAGCTATAGCCAACAAGAGTCAAAAATTTCTTTCGTTCCTCTTACGGAGCCCTATTGCATTCGCTGCTTTGCACGTACACACCACATCTAGAATGGCACAACGACTCCTTGCTTGCTACCGATGGATCAGGACCGCTGGAGGCAGACACAATCTATACAGCAAAATCAGCGACCGAGGCACGCCATACAAGAAGGTTGCACGAGAGACCACTATGACTAAAAACACGGATGTGTATAACGACAACGTCCCGCTGCTGGACTAATGCATCTATTGGTAAGTCATTGCTAGCTTGCCATGATGCCTTCCAACAACTCATCTAATATTTATATAGGCTTCGGATAGAAACTACGATCAAGGTTATGAAATTATGAGAAATACGATCGAATATTAGGGAGATGTTAGTCAACAACGGCGTTCTTTGATAGACAGGGTTGGGGGTGTTATGGACGGGTAAGGTGAGGCTAGGCGTAAGGGAAATCGATGCTGCTGGTCACATCAAGCAAGGGATTCAACTGATGTTATTTCCTTATTTCATTCATATTTTTGGACGACAACGGTTGACTCAAAGCGTCAAGATACACATCTTTATGGAAAGACTACAGATGATCAAGAAGAGTATTCACGAAGCGTGAATTGGTAGTGCCCTCATCTAAAAATAGGAGAGTTTCTTCACAAACGCTGCAAATCTGGAATTTCTAGGAAGTGGCAGCTTGGATTATGCATTAATGCAACAGGCCCCGCCACTTTAATGCATCTGATATCCACAACGTTAGCGACGATTTGACCCTTCTCTCTCGGTGCATCAACTGACCTTTAGCCAAACTGCTGCTTCGGCAGTAGACAGACACAATACCTTATATTTACGAATCATGTCTCGTACTCGCGTATTCTTCAAATGGCACTCGCCTTTACGAGCGCGCCCCCCTACCCACTGCATACGCCCGGCGGTTCGAGCCCAATCCACCGAAACGAGCGGCACGTCGCGCCTTGATCGCCTGACCTCCAAGCTGCCGAAACGTCTACAAAAATACACAAACGGCCTGCGCAATGCTCCGGTTTCGCATGTGGTTTCGTTTATGATCTTGCACGAAATTACAGCAATTGTGCCTCTATTCGGACTCTTTGCTCTGTTTCACTATACCAATTACGTGCCGATATCATATATGACACAGCATTTTGGTGGATACGTGCAAGGAGGAGTAGAGATGTTTGAAAGGTATTTTAAGCGCAAAGGCTGGTTTGGGTTTGGGCAGGACGACAGCGGTGCCTCTGGGCAGCCCGAATCAGGGGCTGCTGCGGTCCAGAACGCACCTGTGGAGGACGCTGTGCAGCGCTGGCAAAATGGAGAACAAAAGTACGGGATCCTGGTGGAAGTCGCTTTGGCCTATGCAATCACAAAGGCTCTTCTGCCTGTTCGAATCATTGGAAGTGTCTGGGCTACACCATGGTTCGCGAATGTCCTCGTGAGAGTCAGGTCGTCACTGGCACGAAAACCATGAAAAGAATTTCAGCAAGTCCTTTTTATTTTTCTACCCTGGTGCAAACGTATACAACTTTTTTCTTTACGACAGTATCAAGACTGCCGAGTTTTACAGCTGCTTCAGAGATTCATAATCAAGGCTGCTTAAGGCTTCTCGTAGATCCAGTCGAACTGGGAGGCCTTGTAGGAGACAGCCTCGCCCTCCTTGAACCAGAGAGCAATCTCCTTCTTGGCGTTCTCAACGGAGTCGGAACCGTGGCAGACGTTGCGGCCGACGTCGATGGCGAAGTCACCACGGATGGTGCCGGGGGCGGAGGCAAGAGGGTTGGTAGCACCCAGGATAGCTGATTGATGTGTTGGCTAACTGGGCAAAGCAGCAGGAGATCGGAGACAACATACCTCGGCCGGTCTTGACGGCATCACGGCCCTCCCAGATCATGGCGCAGATGGGGCCGGAGTTCATGTCTGTATCGAATTGTCAATTGATGGTCTGTGTTGAGCGGGGAAGCTGAGCAGGTTCTTACACTCAATCAGGCCGTTGAAGAAAGGCTTGCCAGCGAGATCAGCATCTTTAGAAAATCGTCAGCAAAAAATGGCAGATCGACGAAGACATTCGGTTGGAACTAACAGTGAGACTCGAGGTGGGCCTTGCCGGGGGTGGTGAGCTTGATAGCAACAAGCTTGAAGCTATGAAATAGGCCTCGTCAATTCAATGTCGTCGAATGGACTCGATCGATATTTTCTTACCCTCGGTTCTCGAAGCGGCTGATGATGGGACCAATCAGGCCACGCTATGACATGGTTAGATGAAAGAAGCCAGCCAAAATTGGGGTGGAAGCTCACCTGGACACCATCGGGCTTGATGGCGATGAAGCTATTCACGAATGTTAACAAAAAAAAATCGAGCACATCCCCAGCCAGATGGAGGGGCAGATGGCGGGGTGTCTCACGTCTGCTCGGAAGCCATGGCTACGGTATGAGTAGTAGAGGGAGGTGCAAGAGATGCGATTTGGGCCGGCGGAACGGGTTGAAGTGTACAAGGAGGTTGCTTGACTTGAGAGGAGGAGAAGAAGAGAAAGTAAAAGGCGAAGAGAATCAGCGGGACGAGGAAAATTGGTGGGGGGAGGGTTACCGTAGTCCGGCTCAGCAGCGGGTAGTGTCGCCGCTGTTTTGCTGGCGGCGCGATCCCCTCCTGAGTGGACTTTGGGCTTGAAGCGGGGTCTGCGTGGTGGGGTTCAGGCATGGTGATTTGCTGAGATGAGAGCAGAGAAGTTTGACCGCTATACAGTGCGGCGATTGGGGTAAAAAGTCTGACTTGACACTGGAACGTGCCTTGGTTGAATCGTCTGAAGCTGTCTGGTGTTCGCTCTGCTGGAGTCTTGGAGGGGTCGTTCGCAATGCAGCAACTGTTAGACCCTGCGACTGGCCTGGCCGGGCAATTCCACGTCGACGACTCTACAAGTCACATTCAGGTCTAGAACGCGAGCTGATTGACCATTTCAAAGTGCATAGCCGTCAAGCAGACCAGTATATATGGAATAGTAGAGCTTCAATTCCATTTGACAGGCGGACGATACAGTGTGAGCACTACGCCTCAACCCCCCTTTGTGACAATAAATATCAGATAAGCAAATATGATATCACATTATCAGGAATAATGCAACTAATGGGCCGTGCCCCTCCAACGCTGCGGTTAGGTTAGGTTCGGTACGTATCTTATTCCAACCCACACGGCAATCTATGCCCAATTGAGAGCTATCTGGGGGGGTTCGAAACGGACAGCTCAACCTCGACTCTGCGCCAACCATCTAACGGTGTCGGGTTTGCCTCTGGAAGGGATACCATCACCACCATCACCCCGTTGCATTGGATCACTACCGAAACGAGGTTGGGCATTGTGTATGTCTTATGAACCAATGTGGCTGGCAATTGCGTCCTTCTAATCACTAAATCCTTCCGCACCCATACCCGATCATTTGTTTATCGCCCCAATCTCGCCCTCGTCATGAGGTCGGCGATGGGGTTGTCCTGGAAGTGGACAGCACTTTTCACCCTTTTGAGTGCATTGGTTTGCCTAATTGGGCCATCTTGTATGAGATACACTGATTCCACCTTCAATTTTCCTCGCTGACAGTAAGACGTGTAGTGGCTGTCAAGGAGCACGACTTCAAGAAGTGCGATCAAGCCGGCTTTTGCAAGCGAAACCGTGCTTATGCGGACAATGCGGTTGCTCAGAGCTCGACATGGAGCTCTCCATACCAACTCGTCCTCGATTCGCCTCCGCTAAAGGACGGTCAGCTCCAAGCTGTGATCCTCAAGACCATCAACACCAACGGGGAGACAGTCCGACTGCCTGTTACAATCTCCTTTCTTCAATCGGGCGTTGCTCGCGTCAGCATTGATGAAGAAAGGCGACAGAAGAAGGATATTGAGTTGAGACATAACAGCATTGCAAGGAAAGAGCGCTACAACGAGGCTGAGAAATGGGCCGTGGTTGGCGGTCTACAGCTTGATGACAAAGCCGAAGTTGTCCACCAAGATGACTCCCAAATTAATGTCAAGTATGGCCCTGAAGGTAACTTTGAGGCTGTGATCCGGCTGTCTCCCTTTGGAATTGACTTCCGAAGAGATGGTGCCACTCATATCAAGTTCAATGAGCGTGGTTTACTCAACGTCGAGCACTGGAGGCCAAAGATTGACAGAGAAGGAGAGGAGGCCGGCGCTGAAGACGAGAGCACTTGGTGGGATGAATCCTTTGGCGGCAGCACGGACTCGAAGCCTCGTGGCCCCGAAAGTGTGGCTTTGGACATTTCTTTCCACGATTATGAGCATGTCTATGGTATTCCTGAACACACCGGACCTCTGTCTCTCAAAGAAACCCGAGGCGGTGCCGATGGTAACTACGTGGAGCCATATCGCTTGTATAATGCCGACGTCTTTGAATACATCCTCGACAGCCCAATGACACTCTATGGGGCCATTCCATTTATGCAAGCTCATCGGAAAGACTCCTCAGTCGGCGTCCTATGGCTCAACGCTGCTGATACTTGGATTGACATCATCAAGACCAAGGGCAAAACGAATCCTCTCAACCTTGGCTCCGGCTCCAAGACAAGCACACAAACCCACTGGATTTCCGAGAGCGGTATTCTGGATGTCTTTGTGTTTCTGGGCCCCACTCCTCAGGATCTGTCCAAGAAATATGGCGAGTTGACCGGAACAACCGCTATGCCTCAGGAGTTTGCTCTCGGTTACCACCAGTGCCGATGGAATTACATTTCTGACGATGACGTTAAAGACGTCGACCGAAGGATGGACAGGGCAAAGATTCCATACGATGTCATCTGGCTTGACATTGAGTACACTGATGACAGAAAATACTTTACGTGGGATCCTCACTCCTTCACCGATCCCTACGGCATGGGCAAGCAGTTGGACAGCCATGGCAGGAAACTTGTAGTCATTATCGACCCACACATTAAGAAAGCCGACGACTATCCCGTGGTGGAGCAGCTCCTCGCCAAGGACCTAGCAGTCCATGACAAGGAAGGAAAGCCATACGAGGGTTGGTGTTGGCCCGGTGCTTCGCACTGGATTGACGCCTTCAACCCCAAGGCCGCCGAATGGTGGAAGTCCTTGTTCAAATATGACTGGTTCAAGGGAACGATGGAGAATACTTTCATATGGAATGATATGAATGAGCCTTCAGTGTTCAACGGGCCTGAGACCACCATGCCTAGGGACAATCTTCACTATGACAACTGGGAGCATCGCGACGTCCACAACTTGAACGGACTCACGTACCACAACGCTACCTTTCACGCTCTTCTCAGCCGTAAGGAGGGCGAGTACCGACGCCCCTTTGTGCTCACCCGGTCCTATTTTGCTGGTTCCCAGCGCCTGGGCGCTATGTGGACAGGTGATAACCTGGCGGACTGGGGTCACCTTGCGGATTCCATCACTCTGCTCCTGAATCAAGGCGTCTCCGGCTTCCCGTTCTCTGGGGCTGATGTTGCCGGCTTTTTCGGGGACCCCGAAAAGGAATTAATCACCCGTTGGTATCAGGCAGCTGTGTTCTATCCATTCTTCCGGGCTCATGCTCATATTGACTCTCGCCGCCGCGAGCCATATTTGTTTGGCGAGCCTTACACCGCTATTGCCACGGCAGCGCTACGTCTGCGATATTCTCTCCTCCCAGCGTGGTATACTGCATTCTTCCACGCAAACCGTGATGGAAGTCCTATTATCCGACCGATGTTCTGGACGCACCCTTCCGAAGAAGGCGCTTTGCCAATCGGCGATCAATTGTTCCTCGGATCTACAGGCCTCCTCGTTAAGCCGGTGGTAGAAAAGGGTAAAGAGTCTGTGGACATATGGATCCCCGACGATGAGGTTTACTACGAATACGCCACGTACAAGGTACTGAACACGCAAAGAGGCAAGCATGTCACGGTTGATGCTCCGCTTGATCGGATACCACTTCTGATGCAGGGAGGTCACATAATTCCACGCCGCGATATACCCCGTCGCTCGAGCGGTCTCATGCGCTTTGATCCCTACACTCTTGTCATTGCCGTCTCCAAGAATGGCGAAGCTGAAGGAGAATTATACACTGATGACGGCGACACGTATGAGTACCAGCAAGGCCAATATATCTACCGCAAGTTCAGCCTGCAGGACGATACCCTGACTTCGGCCGATGCGGAGGGTAGGGACACCAAGTCGATCAAGCCCGGCAAGTGGCTAAAGGCTATGCGGGACGTCCATATAGACAAGATCATTATTGTCGGTGCCCCCGCTTCATGGGAGCGAGAAGAGGTTCAAGTTGAATCAGAAGGCCGCACCTGGACCGCCAAAGTAGATTACCATGCCGCGGAGAACGGAAGAGCTGCGTTTGCGACAGTATCTCGCGTCGGGGCACGCGTTGGAGAGGATTGGAGCATCAAGCTGGCGTAGATGACTGGTTGGCGGAGCCTTTGCAAAATTGCGGTAGAAACGGACACGGTGGACTACAATGTGGGCGGATGATGTATGTGGCGGGGTAGATGAGCTGCCATGATGCAGAATGTAGAACAGCATGTAGATGAAAAGATTATACGATGGAAGAGCATTCAGCGCCTTTACACTGATTCCCGCCTACGAAATGAGGGTTATATCCGACATATAGTATCTACCTAGTATCCTGTGCTGTCTTAAGTGCCATCGTATCTAGTAGTACCCGTGGACCATTGGAAGCAGTGCCCAAGGAGGCATCGGTAGTCTCGCGGAGTGCAATTTGATACAGCCACTAACATATTGCTACCTTGAGGCGTGCAGTTCTTGGCTCTTGGTGTCTGGCACTCCTCACCAAAGATACAGAGTTGGATAAGCTTAATTGCTGGTCTCACAGGGGCAAAGCACTGCCTGATAGCCCTGTTAGGTACCTACCTCTTCAGCTCCAGATGAGAGGACTTGTGGTGACAAAGATACTTTTAACTGCAAGGTACCGAGCCACACTAAGAGAGGTACGGAGTACTGGCAGGACTCAGCGGCATGTACCTGGTGATTCCAGCTCCCCCACGGATAGCATGAGCAAGCTGCGAGTTTGTGCCACGTACCTTCCTCTGGCGGCCTCCCATCTTCTGGAATCCGCGGCCAGCCTTTCAATCCTCTAGCACTTTGCAACAATTTGCATACTGTGAGTAACATCCCACAAATCAAGTGTCTTCAGCATTTGAAACTCTTGACACGGCCCTCCCAACCTTGAAAAAGCTACCGGGTATGCATATTCGCTGACAGCATTCAAAGCCCGATTCCTCGATGACGGCCTGATGCTATAAAAAGACATAACTCGAGCCCCGTCTCAAGCCTTGTCGGTAGTAAACCGCCACGTTAACTGCGGCGCCTGGCGCGTTTCTTTTTCGTCATCCCCAAGACCAGCGCAAAGAAAGAACTCGAGGAACGCGCGATGTGTTCGAGCCCCCTCACGCAAGCTCCACGGCCCTCCTTCGGCTACACGGCAAACTCCTACACGCATGATCTGATCCACTACCTGTGGCTTTGGTCGGACGAGCCCCGCCAAAAGATCCATGGGGAGGAGACCCTTCTTCTACCACGCGTGTTCGAGCGTTTCATCCAGAAACTGGTCCAAACCCAGCGAGGCAAGCTTTCGCAGCCACTATGGATGCAGCGACCAACAATGGTCTTGGAGCTAATCGGCAATCGTTTCCCGACTAGCCCAACTACCAGACTTACCCGAGCCCAGAGATGGCTTAGATTGGCTTACGTCGAAACTTGATCACAATTCACGCAACAGACCAGTGCACTCTACAACGCCAGCAAAGGAACTTTGATTGATTGATTACGGCCTGGCCCCCTCCCGCTCACTTGAGATGAGCTGGCCTTACCCGAGTGGGCGTGTGCGGCAAGGTCGCGAGTTACGAGGATGCTGCAGCAGATAGCATCATCTCACCGGCCGCTTATGGAGGGGTTCTTGGAGGGGTCCTTCGAGTGAACCCCGCACATTGGCACGCGTCTTGAAGAAGACAAGCGAAATGGTTTCAAATGGTTTTTTCAATTATACTGTCGATTTTGTCTATCTGACGTATTTACCATCGGTCACCGTAGTTCTGGTTGAGCTGCTCCTCAGCCTGTCGCTGAGCATGGCGCTTGGCCTCCTCACGGTCGATGAAGTCAAGACCCTTGGTCTCAACCTCTCGGTCGACGAAGGCGCCAATGACACCAGCGAGGATCTCCTTAGCCTTGGCGTGGTCGTCAGGGTGACCTAGAAGCAAAGGATTAGTCGATGAGACACAATTACTTTGCGTCACCGCAAGAGGGTGTCTTCTTACCGTTTTGGGCGACGTGGTCCTCGTAGGCCTTGGCGGCCTCGTAGGCAGCAGCTCCGCCAATGAGTTCGTGAGACCACTTGGCTTCGTGAGGTCGGTTCTGAACCTGGTCGTAGGCCTGAGCCTGCTCGGAGTCGTCTGCGGTAACAAGAATTAGCAAAGGATGACTTTTCACACACACAAAGCTGCTTAGAGGTCATTCTTACCGTCAAACCAACCCATTGTGAATGAATAGAAGCTGTGTGATATGAGGAAGATGTGAAAGATGTGTGTTTTGGTTCAAGAAAGAAGCAGGAGAAGGGACCAAGAGAGGATCAATGAGGGCTATTTATAAGCTTAGAGCTGCCACACCGTGCCAGAGGGGTCAGAGGCCTCACAACTCTGGAAGCATCCAATGATCTACGGGATCACCCCTTGCCCCTTAGCCATTGGTACCCGGCGGCTACTGCGTTGTTATTTTGGCAAGTTTCAATGGCTTAGCAGCGTGGATCAAGGGGGCGCTGGTCTGCTCCATCCATGGACACGCTGCCCGGCTTCCGCACCTCTGGTGATCTGGACTCGCAAGAGCTCCCAAGCTGTGATAACGCGATTGGTGGCCCCTAGCACAACTACTACGTAGTAGTAGTGTGGCGACTGGGTCCTTGGGTCTCCGTGCGAAGGAGAATAGGAGGCTGCTGGGTTTTAGCGCATATCTGGCCAACTATGCATTACAACCAAGTCGTCAATCGTGGGGATGGATGCTGGGTACCATTGTGGCTCAGCAACGGCATTGTCCATTAGACGCCTGCTACTCACCTTGGTTTCACTGCAACAGACGTCATATCCTATCGACATTGGGCCATTCCACTCCTACGGAGGGACCGGGGTGGATTGAGCTTGTGCTGAGGGGCTGAGGCGCCGTCTTCTCTCATCAAGAAAATGCCACGCCACCACATGCTCGTGTACTTGTCGACGATAATCTCTCTGCGTATGCTGGATCGCATTGAATTCGTCAAGAGAAGCTGAAAGTCAAATGACCTGTCGTACAGGGGGGCCGTTCATGCTGCAAAAAAGCTGTTTCTTGTTGAGTAACTGGAGCTATACCTGGCTCGAGCTCTCTAAATGACTGCCCCGCCATTCCGCCTCCCCTCCCCCGCTGCATCTCTCCGCCGGTTCGTGGTTGATGAAGAGGCACCCTTCTCCCTCCCGGAGCACGAGAGATACCCGCTCAAAGACGAATGTGCACAGACCTGCCTAGCTATCTGCTCAACATCACGAAGTACTAGCTGGCTACATCATTCACCGCTTTCTCTGAACATCTAGGAGCCCATGATTTGCACGCCGGTGCACGGAGTATACGACAACGGAATGCCTTGGTTGGCTGAGAGTGCCACCTGTCTACTTCCGTGATACGGAGTGCAGATGAGGCCAGCTGCGTATGTACAAGCGGATCACCTGGCATGTCAGTTCCCCCACAGGGATACCCTGAAATACTTGTTGAATATTGATTAATCTATATTGCTTTCCGCGGGTATATCCTAGGATAGAGACAAGCTTCGACGCTAGGTGACGTTGCCCCGATTCCTTCAGGGTAGAGGCGCGCTCCATGGGTGCTGAGCCGAACTTTCAGCTTCCCCTCTAAAACAGAAGTCGAGCTTTAGCGATATTGCTCCACCCACCTTCGAGCAATTGAAGGCGGTGAGACGTCGGATGCCATGTCCCCCCCTGAGTGATGATTGACTGTGTGAGCACTTTGCTGAGACCGATGGCGTATCAACAAAGTTGCATCATGATGCGTGTCCGCAGTTACGTACCTTTTTAAGTCTGGCAGCCATGTGAACCCTTTCTAGCAATAATCGGCAGGTACGTACCTTGGCGGACCCTGACACGGACCAGAGCCGACCGAAGTCCTACCGAAGCCACCCACGAAAGGAAAAAGAAGGATATTACACGGAGGCGAAAAAAAAAAAAAATCATATGAAAAAATAGAAACAACTGGACGAACGGGGAATCGAACCCCGGACCTTTCCCATGCGGTGAAGCAGCTCGTAGGTTGCTTGATGCTAAGGGAAAATTATACCACTAAACCATCCGCCCATTTGCGTTGTTGAAATTATCTAGCTCAGGAGTGATATATACAGGTTTTGGCAATGAATTATTGCAATTCAGCCCAAGACTCAACGCAAAATACGACTTTAACCATCACAAGTTGGATGTCGATATATCTACGAAGAAACGGGAAAACTTTGAATTGAGTGATACAATGAATGGCGCCTTGATAACGCCTACTCTTTTGACAGCCAAGCGAATTCTATCGCGGCATGCCGTCACTAAACATCCAATTGATGGGCTCTACTATGCCGGCGTTGTAGGCAAACATGGCATCCGACACCTACGAAGCAGAGTCAGTAATTGTAGTTGCATAATCTTGGGAGCATTGAGAAACAATAGCTGGGACTCGGCTTACCAAAAAGTCCCAGTCTGGACTCTGCGGCTGCATGCCTATATCCATCTCATCCCTAGATGCAGCGCCTCGATCATCCTGGCTCTGACCAGCCTTTTCTTCCAGTATCGAGAGACAAGTCTCCATAGACTCTTCCGCAGCCTTGAAGAGCGCGGCAGGCGCCTCTTGCGGGCCAAGCCCTAGCATAAGGCCATCGATGTGGGCTACGATGACGGAGATGAACAGGTAGCCCTTGACGTTGGTCTCGCCCACCTTGATGCAGTGGAGGCACCACTCCTTGGCCTCGTGCACGACGGCGAGGAGGTCTGCGCGGAGGGGTGACGGCACGAGGCCTTGCTCCTCGCGGAGCTGGCTGTCGAGCTCCGCGGCAATGAGCAGGCTGGCTTGAACTGCGGCGACCCTGTAGAAGCCTGGGCCGCTGTAGGCGAGACGAGCGAGGAGGTCTACACCTATATCCTCTCCTCCCGCGGGTGATGCGGCAACGGTGGCAGCACCTTGATGTTGTTGATGATGACGACGAGGAGACATGATTGACGAGGAGGGGCACACCGCCGACCAGCTCTTGAGGGCGGCTTCGAGGGCTAGTTTGCGAGAGTAGGCGTATTTGTTTTGGCGAAAGGCCGGGATGAGGTACGGGATGTGAAGCGCGGACGTGTATCGCTGCATGATGAAGTCTACGAAGCGTAGATCCAGCGCAGAAGGGGCCGTGAATGAGGAGCCCCCCGGCTGGGGTTTGAACCTCCGAAGGGTTTGGCAGAGAGTCGTGTAAGCCGATCGTAGCTGGGCATCCAGTTCCAGAGTCTTTTCGTACGTCCCGCATGAATCAAGGTCGTTGAGGAATTTGATAACCGCTAGTCGAGCGGGGAACGTCTTGCGAAGGGCGATGGCAATGGATATGCGGGTGTACTCCGTCTCCGGCTTCTCCACGGCGCTCTCCGTCATAAGCTGCTCGTCGTCGAAGTTGCCCGGCGGCTCCGTGTCAAAGTCGTTGAGAGAAACGAGCGGAGGACCTCCGGAAGTCAGACTCGTTTTCAGGAGGATCTCGAGGATCGTGTTCCACAGCCTCCGGTGCATCTCGGACGCAAAGTTGGATCGTTTCGGCAAGTGGCGCGGATCTCGATGCAGGCCCATGTGCATAGCCCGTCTCATAAGGTCGCCCGCGGAGACCCAGACGGAGTCGCCGGCGATGCCGATGCCTTCACGGGCCAAGAGCAGCAGTATATGGGTTTGCAGAAACTGAATCCCCAGCCGAGCCTTGAACTCAGGTTCTGATATCCAGGTCTGCGCCTCGTACACCCACCGAATAGCGGACGGACGCATGGAGAAGTCCTCGTCGTAGGATATGGCACCAATCGCCAGCACCAACTTGAGGTGGACGATGAAGGCTATGTCAGGACATGCCTCAGGCTCCCACAGCTCCTCGTAGTCCCTCCGGAAAGATGGCAGATGCAGGATTCTATACAGGTTCTCCGTCGTCTTGAGGTAGCAGTCGATGAGCTTATCGCAGACCTTCCTCTCGGGTAGCTCTCTCGTTGGTACTGTCGGCCAGCTGGGAGTCCGCTTGGCTTTGATGGTCCTCGCCAACGATTTGCACCTGAGCAAGAGCGGATAGACGCTAGACTTGTCTTCCAGCAGATGCATCTCGCTCATCTCGAGCATATCTTTGAACTACATGTACTTCAAGGTCAGCAAAACGTGCCTAAATCGACCCCTGATAATAAAGCTAAGAGCCACTCTGCCTACCATTTGGACAATGTTGATCCAATGGCTTTGACCAAAGAATCGTGTTTTATGCGTGACGCTTCGCGAGATAACCGGGTTGTTTGGGTCTCCGAGTTTAGTCTCTCGCTGGAAGTGAAGGGCACCGCCCGTTATATGAGACGCAGAAACGAAAAAGTCGGAAGGGGGAGCTCCGAGGGGGGACTGCTGTCGTGACCGTTGTCTTGGCGCCGATACAGCCTGGGATTGAGGCCGTCTAGGAGGGCCGACTGTGTTAATCTCAGAAGCAGATAAGCCGATGATGGACTCATTTTGGCTTCTCGGCGTCAAAGGGCTTGCAAGTCCCCTAAGTACTGAAGTCGACTCGGCGCTCTGTACTGCTAGTGATTCGCTGGTACTGGACGCCGAAGGCGTCTGAGCCTGCACTCGAGAGTCTAGATAAAAGACGCCAACTCGGTCATTGTGCGGCTGTCCAGTCGCCGAAGCCCTTCCTGTTGAGTTGTGGCTCTCATAGACGCAGGTGTCGACTTTGGAGCGGATGCAGTTGCCGCAAGGCCGCTCGCGGTTGCATCGCAGCTTGCGCTTCCTGCAGAGGGCACACGATCTTTTGATTTTCAATTTTCGGTCAGAGTGCGTCAAAAAACGAGACATGACATGACAGGCAGATGAGGTTGGTATAGCAAGTTGAGAAGCCGGAAACTTACATGGCGGGTCTTCTTCGCCGTCGATCAACACCGACGACCACAGTCTTGGGCGTTTGCTCCATGAAGTTCACTCAAAGTTATACCAGTGATCTGAACACGAGACGCCTCTGTAAAATCGTACAAGTCGAGACGTAAAGCAGACGCAATTGCTGATGAGTGAGAAGCGAAGGCTGGTGTGACGACGCATCGCATCAGAAGAGTGTCGGGAAATTCCGCATCAGGAAATATCTCCGCTCGGCTTCGGACTCTGGATCTCGGTCAATCAGCGAAAGCCATAGCGCGTGTATTTTAGCTGACAAAGAGGCATATCCTCATTCGGAGATCTAGCCCGGCATTTCCTAATCTGGTAAAAATCCGACTTACACGCAGAATCCGACTTGACGAAGGATTCCTTCAACGTGCCAACGCCATTTCCGACCTGCAGACGAATAGCAGTTCCCGTTGTGGCGCTATCGGAGACAAATTTCTTTCTTAGCAGGAAGCTGGTTGATGGATAATGGAGGAATCAAGGATACGTCTGACTCGTCATGGGGTAAATATATAAGTAGCAGCTATTGTCCTCATTATCAATCGCATCTCTCGAGACAAGCTCAATCAACAAGGCATTGTTCAAAGCTCTTCTTCTTCCATATAAACGTGAAAAGAGGTATATACCCAGAACCTCCCTTCACAATGGCATCCTCTTCAGCCGATGAAAAGTCCACGCCAACACCTCCCTCAGAAGACCAGCTTACTCCCAGCCAAGAAAAGTCAAATGCTGAACTGGAACCGGCGCCCGATGGTGGCCTCGCAGCTTGGCTTGTTGCCCTGGGAGCAGCATCCATCTTCTTCTGCTGCATGGGCTTCTCCAACTCCTTTGGCACTTTTACGGAATACTACCTGACTCACCAGCTGAGCGACGAGTCGCCCGACAATGTTGCCTGGATTGGTTCCCTGTCTGCGTTCCTGCAGTTCTTCTCAGGCATGATTGGAGGTCCTCTATTTGATCGCTATGGCCCCAAGGTTCGTAATATCTACACCTCATTCTAACTAATGCTTTTCTCCATCGTCGACATCCACAAGCTAGAGGTTGTTCCTATGTAGTTCTAACTTCGCAGATAGGTTATCCGTCCTGCCGCCGTCGCGTACATCTTCGCCACCATGATGCTAAGCCTATGCAAGACATACTGGCAAATCATGCTCACCCAGGGCGTGCTCATGGGCTGCACCATGGGCTTCCTGCAGTTCCCCGCCATGGCCGCCGTCTCGCAATACTTTGACAAGAAGAGGGCGGCCGCGCTCGGCGTCGCCATCTCCGGCTCGTCCATCGGCGGCATCGTCATGCCCATTGCCGTGTCCAAGATGCTCAACAGCAGCTCGCTGGGCTTTGGCTGGACGGTCAGGATCATCGGCTTCGTCATGATGCCCTGCATAGCCTTTTCTCTCATCGTCGTCAAGGCTCGTCTGCCGCCGCGAACGACATCCCTCTGGATCCCATCCGCTTTCCGCGATGCAAAGTTCGACCTGTTGGTTCTTTCGACCTTTTTCGTCTTTATCGGCATGTTTATGCCCATCATCTTCCTTCCCACATATGCCGTGCAGAGAGGCATGGGGGCAACGCTCGCCGGCTACCTCCCCGCCATTCTCAACGCCGCCTCCACATTCGGTCGCATTATCCCGGGAATCCTGGCCGACAAGTACGGCAAGCTGAACACATATGCAGCCGGATCCCTCATGACGGGCGTTGTCATCTTCTGCATGCACTCAGCAAAGACCAACGCATCCATCATCGTGTACGCTGCCATCTTCGGCTTCACCTCTGGTACTATCGTGTCTGGGGCCTCGGTGACCATCACGAGCTGTACCGACGACCCGCGCAATCTCGGCACCTATACCGGCATGGGCTTGGCTCTGGGAGCTATCGGAGCTCTGATAGGGCCACCCATTGATGGCGCTTTTGTAAAGCACCATAATGGTTTCTTCAACGCTGCCATGTTTAGTGGCGCCATGTGCCTCTTTGGCGGATGCATTGTCCTCCTCGCCAAGGTTTTTTCGCCCCGGGGCCTTTTCAGTAGGTCATGAGTCGAATGGATAAGTCTAGAGGATACGTTACAGACATTTTTCAAGGGAGGAGGAATAGGAGGAGGAGGGGGTTGATGCTTCAGAAACAATGTTCATACACTTGCATCTCTCAGCTCATTTCCTTTCACGGTAATAATAGACATGAAGGCACGGCGTTAAGTCACAATGTAATAAATATTTTGAAATTGACCATGTCGTCTAATCTTGTGCCGCTACAATCTAGTAGATATACACAAACTCGTCGTTCTCACGATCTGTGAGATCCAAGAAAGCGTTTTGACCGAGAGTATCATCACCTTCAGTTGCCTCTTCCGCATTCTGAAGCACTCCGTCCCTGTTGTCATTAGGTGAGTGATAGTGCTCCTGCATGGAACGATCGACAATCTTGCCCTTCTTCCCGTTTCGAACTCGTTTCTTGGCTTGCATCTTATTGAGCACAACAAGATTGGCCCATTGGATCAGGATTACGGCGATCAGCGCTGAGAACACACCCATGCACGAACGTAAACCGGGATGATAAGTGGGCGCATCTCTGTCGTTGAATAAGATGGGGCCGAGGATGTTGCCTACGGAGCTGGCGGCATTATACACGCTCATGATGACCGACTTTTTGGTTGTGCCAGCAGTGTTTCCGACAATCCAGGAGACAATGAGAGGATTGCCCGCATAGATGAAAGCCAAGAGGTAGTATCCAGCAAGCAGAGTACCCTGATCGGATTTATCCCGAGGAACGCAGTATAACATTACTAGTCCAGCAAGAACTGGCAACATGAACAGAGCCAATATGGCACCTTTTAGCTTTGCCTTTTGGGCTAGGTAGCTGGAAATGATGACCACAATGATTTGGAGAGCGCCAAAAGGCATGTTGAGCAAGCTCGACTTGTATTTGTCGAAACCGAGGCCTTTTATGATGAGGGGACCAAAGGTGACGGTGACGCTAGCTCCTACGTTGAGCAACAATGTTATCGCAATCCAGAGATAGGTTTTGGGCTCGAGAGCGGCTTCAATGACATGCTTCCATTTGAACTCTCGAGTGCCGGTACCAGTTTGGTTGGCACGTAGTCGCTCAATCGCTTTCGGTTTCTCTTCTTCTGTAAGGAATCGTGCCGACGGAATATCATTCTCCATTCTCCAGTACACAAAGGGATTCGACACGATGGTGATGAGGCCAACAAAGAGGAAGATGCTGGTTCATATGTCAGCCATAAGCTCTCCAAGGGGGATTCTCGTCTGCCGCTTACATCTGCCATTCTTTCAAAACGGTGGAATGGATGCTTCCCAATCCGTATGAAACTGCAGCGGCGAAAATGGTGGCCGCACCATTGGTTCCGTACCAGGCGGCGACGCGAATTGGCTGCTCAGCTCGACGGTACCATTGACTGGTGATGACGCTGAATAAGGGCAAACAGCCACCTTCGAATAATCCGAGGAAGAAGCGAGCAGCCATGAGCTCTGCGAAGTTGTGGCAGGCTGCTATTGAGGCTTGAGCGATGCCCCATCCCAAACACAGGGCAGGCATCAGTATACGATGAGGGACCTTGACGATGAGGAAAGAAGAGAATGGCTGCCACGCCAGCTGCGCAATGGGAGCAATAGACCCTATAAGGGAATATTGGCCACCGCTGAGGTGTGTGTCTCCTTGTAGACCGTACGTCGCTCCATATCCCAAGATGGACTTGTCGAGGATCTGGAGGAAGTAGACCCAAACCAATATTATAAGTATGACACGATCGGTCTTTCGACGGATGCGAGTGTTGTCCTCCTCTGAAACCTCGACCTTCTGACTACCAATGATGGCTAGGGCACGATCAGCCCCTTTGTTGGTCGGCTTCTTGTCTCCAAGAGATTCGCCTGGGGGTTCGGAGTGTTCTGCATGCTGAACTTGCTGTGGCTTCTTGTTGTCGGTTAGGTCCATGCTTCTCCTTTATTGTTTATCAAGATGGTTACTCCACGTCAATAAGAATGATGAAGGGTCGTCAAAAATGGGATGGTGGAGGTAGTTTGATGCACGAGAAGCAGAGAACCAGATGCTTGAGATCTGCGCGCACTGACGGAAATAAAATACAGGTTTCTCCAACTCCTTTATAATCGATAATCAGCCCTTGGTCTGAATCAAGGCTCCTGCCCACCATCGCCCCCCAACATGTAGCACTCGAGATGCATTGCTGCACCCCGCACTCCGACTAGAACGCTTGGGAACTCGGTGGAGCTGTAAGGAGAGTTATCTCCAAGCGAAGGGAAGTATCGATGCTGTTCTTGCTAGGTTCGACCTATTTACTGGGTTTAGAGTTAGCTGCAGAGCCTAGCGGACGGCATTAGCAGAGAAAAGAAGCATATATTTGCCAAGGTGGAGCCCCTACCTGCTAGTATATGTCATTTATTGTTTGATACCTTGAGGCATTCACGATGGAAGCGGCTGCTGTGCTTGCATGTCTGGAGAGACGGCGGGAAACGGCATCAGTGTCCCGATACCCGAGGTCATCGACATCTGCTTATCTCGAGATTGGCCTACTCCGCGTACCCTTTTGGAACAATGACGATTGCGCTAATATCAAACCCACCACCTACAGTCCATTGCTTCTGGTGTGGTGTGTACTCTCCAGCTCTCATCAGAATTGCCGGGGAGCCTAAAGCAGCGTGACAAGGGATATGACTCGTCAAGCGTGCGGAGGAGCTGTGCGGCTGTGTGACCCCCAACCTGGGGGAGAGGGGATCATCTCGAACTTGCGTGGGGAAGATGCAACCGATACGTCAAAGATTGCACCGCTAGTCCCCTCATGGTAGAGGGCCATTTGGGCAATTCTCTGAGAGACGCGAATCTCGCCCATGTTTTCTTCAATATTCTGAACTCTGGTCCTCCTTGGGGGGATGCCAAGGCCGCCATGAGCTGATGAGGTTGAATTAAAGTAATAACCGCAACTAGCCGTTACATCTCGGCGAACCGAGCACGCAGTGACTGACGATTGTGAAGAATTACCGGCGAGCGTGTCTGGTTTGCAGCGACCGCTTCAAGGTGATTGCTGCTAGTTGATGGCCAGATGTTCATCTACTTTACCTGTATCTGTCAATTGAGTGGTGGGTAAAGAGTACCTACCTTAGTAGAGAAGAAAGCACGGGTTGTCTTCCATTTATCCTGAACAGGTACGTACCCGAATATCGCCCCTCATTCGGCCGTTAGCACCTGCCTCCACAGATCCGACAGTTGTGTACCCACCTGCCGATATTACCGAGGGCGTCAATTGTTGCGAAAAGTAAAGAGTAGAGCACAGGTGAATGAGAAATGAATGTTCACAGAGACATACAAACAATGAAGGGCGCCACGGTCAGTCTGTAGCATTGTCTTGATAATGTGATTGATTTTCACCGGCGTGGGAGTATGGCGGCTGGACCCACCGACGCCGATTCCTTGCCGTCCGGGCCCAGATCAGGCGGCAGATTTACTGGGGCCGGCCGAAGGATCGTTATAAACGGCGACCGATGATATCTAAACCTCTCCTCCCTCCCTCAATCCTTCATTCCTCATTCCTCATTCCTTCCTTCAGCTTTGCTTGTTTTTTTCCCTCCTCAGCTATTGTTCTGGAGACCGCATTTGGTTGGCTATCGAAGCCTGGCCGTACAGGCCCGAAAAGCAATAGTGCACGCTCTAGAACAGGCTCCCAAAGGCGCAAATTGAGTATCACCGCAACTAGTCAGAATAATCTTGCGCAGGACAGATCCGCTACGTCGCCTGGGAATCACCCAAGTACACATAAGCCTTGGTCGAGGCATTGAGGGCGCAAGAGAAAGAGCAGTGACAACTGATCTATACCGTGAACCAGCTCACATCACAGTAGGTTTGACCCAGCTCCAAGAGACTATCTTGTCCTTAGCCTTGCTCGCCGCTACTAGTAATGGTCGTTGGGCAGAATCTATCTTCATAGGAGTCGCTCAAGGAGACTTGTGCGCAATCTTTAGACACACTAGGGCATACTTCACTAACATTTTTACAAATATAATCGTCAATTCATCACTTGCGATATACGGAATAAAGACCTGCCTTATAGGTTAAGGTATACATAGGCTGAGCACGATGTAGCTATAGAAGCCTTTAATAACCCCATCCTGACCATATATATTTAGTTACATTGTCATAGCTCTAAAAATCTAGCATAAAGCTTCTACGACTTATGATAGGGGCTTGATTCTTAAATTGTCTATAAATTTCTACTATAGGCGTGCGACAGTCTTTGGCATATTTGCTAGCTTCACTATATAACTTGGAATATTATACATCCGAGACACTCAGTTGATTGTTATATTAAGGCGCACAACGTAGGAAATTATTCTATAAACCTTGCAGCCGAGGGCAATATTTACGAGCGTATCCACGGAGAGGCATGGAAAATCTATGCATTTGAGATCATGCACAGGCAACTTGGTTAAAGCTTTGCACAATATTCGAGGTCCCAAGTGAGCTGAGAACAGATGGACAGTGCCAGGCTCCATGCTAAAGGTCTCTTTTACTCCAGTCTGGCGGAATTTATGCTCTCGAATCCGGGCAGGTCGAACCTTGTAGGGTAAACACAACGTAAAGAAATAGCAAAAGCCTAGAAAACAGGAAGAAAGATTACTATGGAGATGATAGGGCGGCCAGTCGCACTCCCCGAAGGCGAGGGCCTTGATTTCGACGAGGATGCGGAGGGAGATGTCATGCCCTCATGCGGGTAGTAGGCGGCGGCGACGACTCCCGGGAAGACAAAGGGGAAGAGCTAAAGGTCAAAGAGGATGAGGTGGGCCAGTAGAAATGGCTGTCAGAAAAATATGACGATATAGGAATGAAGCGGAAAGAAACATAGCCTGAGATTTTGCAAGTCACTCGAAGGGGCGACCGGGTTAGCGGGAAATGGTGGTGGAGGCATATGTACTAGGTACCTAATTACAAACAATCAGCGCTCTGATCAGCTTTACCTTGGTTCTTCTTTATAGCGGCGTGCGATAATAGCCGGAAAATACGCTACGTCTATACGTATATAATAATGGGCATCCATTGTAATCTTATGGCCCTGGCCATGCTGGCTGGCCAAAAAATATCGCCATCATAGAAGGTTCAGGATAAAGCTGGGGTGGCACAATTAGCTCCCGCCCCCCAGAGGCGCCCAGGGCCAATCGCAATTCCTGACAGCTGCTCAGGTGGGAAATTTCAGGCTCTTTGACAGCTGAAATGTGGAGAAACGCCTCCACAGACGGCAGGCAGTTGCTTAGGTGGCGAGCTTACCAGGGCTCGGCCTCTGCATTTTCTACTGGGCAGCTTGGAAGTTTTTAGTAGTCTTGGGCTTTTTGCTTGAATCATATCACATGACAGCGATGGCTACTTACTTCTCCTTTCTTCTTTCCTCCATTTCTTCATATTCAGAGTGATTGCCTACCAGCAAATCACACTTCTGGTAGACTCGTTTCTTCTTAGACCCTCTTCGATCCATCATCATCAAATTCGCCAGATATGAATCCAGAGCAGAGATCCTCAGACGAATCTCACAGCGAGCAGCCTGACGGGGATTGTGATCGGGAAGAGATCCAAGGCAATGAGGTTCAGACCATCTCTTTGCCGTTGAGAAGCGGGCCTCCGGACTCATTAGCCCTCCATGATGTTTGTCGCCTGGCTGCAGCTCGATCTGCAAAGATACATGCCAGCTACAATCTTCTACGGGCTATCCTCGAACGTCATGAAGCCACAATACAGAATCGATGGCTTAGGAAAAAAAAGCGACAGAGGTTGGATATTCTGCTCAAGACATGGCCAGATATGCCGACGTCGCATCGTCCCGAATTGGCAGCCATGAGCCAAGGAGCATCTTCCAAAACACCATCAGCCCATAGGGCCAAATTTCGAAACCATTATCTGTACCCGTATATCAATCAGGAAGATCTCTCAAAGGGCAAGAACTTTTTGCTAATGTTGAATTCACGCGGTCGCAACCATCCTTCCCTCTTCGCCGCTTTTGACGAGCATTCTATGCGGATGGGCACTGCTTCGAAAATCATATTGCCGTTATCTGTCAGTAGACATCTTATGGTCTTGGAAGAGGAAGCGGGAACAGGCATTGAATATGGACAGATCGTTAGTTGGGATCAACATCCCGAGCCACTTGATTGGATGTCCAATCAAACACTATATTCCCCCGGTACCGGTCTCCTCATTCTAGAAGTTCAACAAAGAGTGCTTGCTTTCCTTGTGAGCTGCTGTCGTCAAATAATGTACGACTTTACAGAAACGGACTTGGTGGCAGATGCTTTACCAATACTACAAGAACCTCAGCTTAAACCAGAAAGCGTGACAAACGGCTTCAGGTCCTTGGCTGTGGAGGCAGCTGAGGCTCCTTATCGAGTCCCTGAAAGGCTAGATCTGAGCCATATCGAGGCCGTGCTTCACGCTCACCTGTCCGATGTCAAAGATCGTTTGTGGAGTCTGAGAGAGGATCCTTCCTACTTTGTCCAATACCTCAGTGAGCTAAGGGATCACAGAGTTGAAGCGAGGCGAGACATCCTAGGTAGGCAAAATGCCGTCTTGAGTTCGTCTAGCAACGAATTGCTTTGGGTCCGCACCACTCGTCAGATGCTGATAGAAACCTACTTTGAACTGGAGATGTTCTCGGAGTTGCATCTACAAGCCCGTGAATTGCGATTCTTACAGGACAAATGTGCAACCTCTGAGGCCTCGCCAAGGCAGCTCAGAGATGCCCTTGTCAGGTTTCATGTACATCTTAATCAAGCGGCCAAGGGTCCAATGAGTGGCTTAAAAATCACGTTCACGGCCTCACCCCCCTTGAAAAAGTTTTTTATGCGCCTATCAGCGGCAAGCCTGACTACGAACAACTTGGAGCCAACCGGTGCTGAAGTGACCAATACGCAAGAACACCTTTTTTGGTTGTTCAAGGTCTTATGGGAAGACAGTGACGACTTACGAGTAATGGGCTTGAACATGGTCCTGGGAGAAATCGGCAGACTACTGGAGGCTGAGTCCGAAGCTCGAGAATGCGTGTCAGCGCTCGTTGCCAAAAACGTCGATATACTCTCCGTCATGTCCGAATGCTTGACGCAGCTTAATCTGTATCGACCTTGGGAGCGCAGTTACTCAGACCACATGGCCAACACACATAACGAGCTCTTGATGGCATTTCAAGAGTGGTCCAGACCGCTGACTTCATTGCATCTGGCAATCGCAGCAGACAAGTTTGGCAAATTGATGGGAGTAGGAAATCCTACTGATGGTCGGTTCTTCTATCCGTCCATTAAACGACGTGACAAAGGGAATGTGGAGGCAATGCGTGAAGCGGAGCGCAGTCTTGATGCATTTTGGTTCTCTGTGGATCGTTATCTTGAAGCGGAATCCGAAGGTTTTATTGGTACGGCTGTTCACGAATTTCTCTCCCAGCCACGCATGCTATACCGGACTTCCGAATGGGTTGAAGATTTCAAGCAAGCATCCAAAGACGCGGGGAAAGACCAACCATCCAAAGATGCGGGCTGGTCTGCGCATATCAACAAGATCTATACCCCGTTGCGTGCAGTTTATTCTAATTCACATGGAGCCCGAATGGATGACGAGATACTAGAGCAGACAGAGATGAAGCTGAGAGCGGAGGACATGAGTGATGAGCCAGCTCCACGTGCAATTGCGGATAACCTCATCGAGGAGATGACGAAGAAAAATAAGCTTATTCTAGTAGATGCCCGAGCCCTAAAAGTCTTCCGAGTGCTTTTCTTTAACCCATACATAACCTCATCGCCGAGCGAGGTGTCGTGGGCGGACTTTGTTCATGCGATGACCTCGGCAGGCATGTCTACGGTGGAGAAACTATACGGATCAGCGTGGCACTTTGAGAGGACAGATGATGATGGGATCCGGACAAGGATACAGTTTCATGACCCGCAGCCCCTCAAGAAACTCGAGCATGGTATAGCCATGAGATATGGGCGGAGGCTCAACAGGGCGTTTGGTTGGACCGGCGAAATGTTTGTCCTTGAAAAGAAATGATGGCAGTTTGCGTTGGCTATGCGAAGACTCAACCTGACTAGTCGATCTGATAAGGGAGATGCGGGTTGCAGATCAATGATGCTGGTACTGCCGCGGTTTCATAGGTCCGGGATGGCTGTGCACATGGGCTACACAAGTCGGCAATTGTAGGATTCGATCACCAGTCTTACTCGAGGTATATTAACTGCCAAGCTACCTAGGCTTTTGGCACATGATAGAGCATTTGGTTCAAAGCATCGATCTGAGATTTGCGCATGATCGGCCACAGGAGGGACATGCTTATAGCATCATGTCCGGCCTCGCCAAGGGGTAACCTGGTTTTAGCTCGCGCCACAAGCCAGCAGCAATTGACTAGATCTGCAGCCACTCAGGGGTTCAAGTAAAGAGGAGAAACAATAAGTAGGAGGCATTTTCCCATTGCCGATCCATGGTCTAAATTCTAGGTTAGCAACTTTTTCTAGTGAGGTATGATAATAGATGTTCTCACATCCGAAATGCTCTGCTATATTTGGTGGCTCTAAATGCTGGAACGGCCCGGACTGATTTTTTACTGGGGCTATCGCTTGCTAGTTCTTTGTACCTGCTACCAGCCTAAAAGAATACCAAGGTACTACTAGATAATCTTGATGGCGATTGGTACATACTAACTCTATCGCGTGAACCGGCTGCTGTGACCCCTGAGAGACCTAGAGGTGTCTTGTCTGGAAACCCTTGACGCTGCATGCCACGTACTGAGATGTGACCTCACCTATTGCAGGGTAAGGGGAAGAAGACATGAAAGGTAACCTTGCAACGGCCCGGTGGAAACGGGGCTTGGTAGCGCGGCGTGAGATTACGTCGACATGCAAGTGCTCGAATCGACCTGCGACTGAAAATAAAAATAGTTATGCTTATTCTGCTTTTTGCTCACGTAAGTAAGGTATCTGTGCGCGTATGTACCACGTATGTGTGTCATGGTTATCGATCTCGATTTCTCGAGTAGCGTGTGATTTGTGAAGCTAGAAAAGACCCCTCGAGAGGGCTTACGGTTTGCCACTTGCTACCTCGTATTCGTGGACTTATGGAGCCTTTCTTTTTGGCTTGACCTGGAAGACATTGGAGGGCGCCTTGTATTCATGGCTTTGGCTCGCTTGATGTTTGCTGGGTTGCAATTGATGTGCTGGATTAGCTTTGCTCACTTTTTGTTTGCCGTGATAGATGTACTGTTGGCTTATCGAGTGCTACACAATCTGTCATGTATAGTGATCACGGCATCATCACACGTTAGGTAACTAGGCACCAGTTTCTTGATGGCCTTTGACGCCTCTGCTTCTTCCACAGTTTGCGGGTCCGGATCGGGACTGGGTAGTCGGGTGACACAAGGAGCCGGGAGCACAGTGACAAGACCAGACGGCATCGGACGGTGCGCTAGAAAAAAAAGGCTCCGGCCACATACAAATGACTCGGCGGCCTACTCCGTACTTTACCCCAAGGGAAGGGTGCCAAGTCTTGCCGCAGACGGAGCCGTGACCTGGGCCAAGAAAAGGGCGGGTAAACTCCCTGCAGCAATTGTATCACGGCATCGCGAGACGCACATACTGCGGTGTAGATGGGCCGCACATGTGGGCGCCATGCAAGGCGCCGATCACTCGCAGATGAAAAGCCAAGAGGAGGCCGTCGTCGCTTGTCGGCCAATTGTTTGTTGCGAGGCGGACACTTGCATGTTTGATCGCGATACTGATTTCCCCTTCTTGATGCCGCTATCGAAGCAGGGCAGTCTCCCCCTTTTAGCATATCGGCTCCATCATTACATCGATTCTCCATGCTTGGCGATTATCTAGTAGCGGTGATTGATCTGGGATATCGTCGTTTCTCTCCGCCTGGGACTTACGCCAGCAGTCCCGCTCTGGTGACCCCACTTGTGATCGTCAGCAAACCAGAGCCAGTCTTGAGGGTATAGACTTTTTTGCTTTATCGAGCGGAGTGGAGGGAAGGGGAAAAATCAAGGAAAATCATGGGGCAGGTCCAGGGATCTATGGATCCACGTCAGGCCCTGGCCGTTGTGTGTGCGCATTTGCGGGCGGGCTGGATTCTCATCTCGTTTTCTCGTCTTCCCATGACTGGGGGAGTAGAAAAAAGAGTGAACAGAAACGGCAATTCGGCGCAAAACCTTCGAGAGCCTTCTTTTGCGGTGCAGCGTCATGTGGCGGGCAGGGCGGCGCTAAGCTGGAAGAAGCACTCCGGAGAAGAAAAAAAATGGCTTGAATTGTTCGGTAGCGGGTGGCGCTAGTTGGTTTGCGTGCAAAGTCGTAGCTAAAACAATGCTTTTTAGGTGGTATGTGGCTGCATGGCTGCCCTGACAGCGCTGGCGAGGAACCACTAGCCCCCATGATTCAGGACTGGACGAAAAGGGCACGATAGCGACGATGATCCAGCATCCAGCTATCGCGGCTACACAGTCCCTGGCAGGCAGACTTTTTTTTTTTTCGTTTCTTTTTTAGCCTCGTTTATCATGCACCACACGACCAACTTCCTCTGGCCCAACATGTAGTAGCCCAAAGTCCAATTTTGCTCAACTACGGCTTCCTCACTCATGCCTATTCACCATCGCTTGAAAGAATTATCCATCAAACCACTCGCTCAGCTAAAACACCGATTCGCAAATCTCCCCCAAGTCTGGTTGGCTGCGCATTCCTTTCCTGCTGAGCCCTCAGCAAACCGCATCATTTCGTCACCCGCTCCACATCGCTGGCCAGCAAACACCTCGCCGATCGCTTTTCGGCAGAGCGCTGGACCCTGTGCTCGCTTCAATGCTCCGTACTCACTAGCTAGTATCGTGTTAGCTCGAGAGGAGCGCAAGGAGGGAATATCGCCGTCTGGATGACAACCTTATTACATCGCCCGCCCTCGCACTTATAAGCCGATTCCAGCGGTTTCTAATTCTCCATCTTATCCACCCTTGGCACCGCTGCACTTGCGCGGTTGTGGGACGATTCACCATGACTGGAGAGCACCATCCGCCTCCCCCACCATCATCTCCTCCCGCCCATTACCCTCACCAGCAACAGCAGCGGCAGCAGCATCTACAACCACAACAAGAACAGCAACATCAGCAACAGCAACAGCAACAGCAGCAGCAGCAGTATCAGCGGCAGCATCGTGTCTCCTCAGAGGTGATAGACGAAAAGGACGAAGAGGGAGATGATTCGCACGAGGACAGGTTCGATGAACACTATGACGAGAAATACGAGGCCCCGACCCTCGACACCTTTCATAGGTCCAACACCTTCAATACCACCAACACATTAGCTCCGGCTCGCGACGACGTGAATAGTACCACGACTTCCACCGGCCAGCGTGCGGAAGCAAATCGTCTCAACGATGACCTAGAACTCCTCCGCGCGGAGCGGGTCGTATCTCACCAGGAACATGACCAAGCCTCCAAGTCGCGGACCAAGAACCGCCATCACAATCCCGAACCCGAGGATGCCTTCAACGAAGCGCACGCAGAAAATGCGCAAGAGAAGAAGAAGAACACGGACGCGATCCTCTACAAGCTGTGGCTCTTCATCAGCAAGTTTCCTCGCTTCTTCCGATACATCATCTACCTCATCCCCGGCGCCGCCCTGCTCCTTGCCCCCGTCCTGCTCGGCACCTATAGGTTCAATGGAACGGAGCACGCCGTGGGTGGCCCCGGGGGCGTCTATGTCATGTGGTTTGGCATCTGGCTCGAAATCGTGTGGTGTTCACTTTGGGTAACGCGGATGATTACGAATCTTATCCCGCCCTTGTTCCATGGTGTCGCTCAGATTGCCGGCTCGACCAATGCTCACAAGTGGCGGGACATTGGACAGCGTCTCGAGCTGCACACGGCCTTGTTCCTCTGGTTCCTGGCCATCCTCATCTCCTTCAAGCCAACCATGGACAACCATCGCGCACCCGCTCCCGACAGCGAGAAGGGAAACGTCAACATGCACTGGATCAGCGTCGTTAACAAGGTCATCATCTCGCTCTTTGTCCTGGCGACGCTCAATTTTGTGGAAAAGATTCTCATCCAGTGGATTGCGCAAAGCTTCCATCAGCGGACATATGCCACCCGAATCGACAACAACAAAGCCGACATCCGCCAGCTCGTCTGCCTGTTCGAGCACGCCAAGGCCCGCCTCGAAGCCACCGACGACTTCTGGAAGGCGGCCAACGGAGCAAACGGCTCCAACAGCGGCTTGCAAACGCCCATGAAAGCTTTCCACAACAATGCCCTCCAGGTGCTGGGCAAAGTCGGCCACGTCGCCGGCAGAGTCGGTAATGATATTCTGGGCCGGAAAGGGGGCAACAACAACCACCCTCGCAGGATCGTCACCGAGCTGCTCCGCAGCACCGCCTCGGCGCACACTCTCGCCCGCCTCATCTACCGCAGCGTCGTCAGAGAGGGTCGCGAGACTGTCCTCCTCGAGGACTTGCAGGTTGCCTTTGAGTCCATGGAGGAGGCCGAAGCGGCCTTCAGCATGTTCGACAAGGACCTCAACGGCGACATCTCCATGGACGAGTTTGAAGCCGTGTGCAACGAGATCCACCTTGAGAAGAAGGCCATTGCGGCCTCGCTCAAGGATCTCGACTCCGTCATCAAGAAGCTGGACAAGGTATTCATGTTCCTCATCGTCGTCATCGCCATCATCGTGTTTATTGCCATCCTCTCCGACTCGACGGCCGCCGGCCTTGCGTCTGCGGGTTCCTCCATCCTCGGCTTGGCGTGGATGTTGCAGGCCACCGCCCAAGAATTCCTCCAATCCATCATTTTCGTCTTCATCAAGCATCCGTTTGACGTAGGCGACAGAGTTACCATCTATGGCTCCACAGGTGCCACGCTGACGGGTGACGACTACTATGTGACGGAAATTTCGCTGCTTTACACCGAATTTAAAAAGATGCAGGGACACATCGTCCAGGCCCCCAATTCCATTCTTAACACCCTCTTCATCCTGAACCAGCGACGGTCCAACGGCCTCTCGGACTCTATTCCCCTCGAGATGAAGTTCGGGACGCCAGCCCACTTGATCGATGAGCTCAAGGCTAGAATGCTAGAGTTTGTTCAGAACAACAAGCGGGACTACAAGCCCAGCATCATCACCGAGATGACTGGCTTCACGCAAGTGCGATCGTGCACCATGAACATGATCTTCTTCCACAAGAGCAGCTTCCAAAACGAACTTCTCCGGTTGAACCGACACAACAAGTTTGTCACGGAGCTCATGTACCAGATGGTCCAGGTGGGCATCGAGGCGCCGCTCCGAGTCGACCCCGGCGGCAGCCGAGAGCATCCGCTGTACTGGGCAAACTCGCCCGCGCCGCCTGCCTACAGTAACAATATCAACAACAATAATAACAACAACAATGATGGCCTGCCACCTGGTCGACCGCGGGCTAGCTCCAATAACCGCAGCGTGCCGAACCAGGAACCCACGTCGGGAGGATTTCAAGAGGTGTTTGAGAAACGGCGGGAGCACGTCCACATGCAGCGAATGGCATCTATCCGAGAGAAGGAACGGGGGCTGCAGGAGGAATCCGAGGCAGAGGCTCAGGCGTCTACGAGCGCAGCGCTGGCCCCCGCCATGTCGGCCGATTCTCAGACTCGTTCGCGGTCTCGCATCTTTGGGCGCCCACGGAGCGCAACTAAGAGCGTGCAAAGCCACAGTGAGATGGTCTGACTTGGTGATGACCGCTTGCGGCCTTGATGGCGCAGCGGTCGTCTTATCTAACTTGATTAATCAAACGCGCACAGATTGCTCGGGTTTGCTGGAGCCAAACCCCATTGATTCTCATCACTGGTTACATGCATTTTTTTGGGCTCATCATTTTCATCTTCATCTTCATGTTCCCCTCCCTGTTTTCGGAGCGGTTCACCCTCCTTTATACCGACAAGCAAGTATTGGCTTTGCATTTTCAGGGATAGCCTGACGGGCAGGTTGTTGCATTAGAAATGGTTGGCGCAGGAGCCTCTGATTTTTGGGATATTATCATGATGTTCGTTTGGATCAGACGACGGAATGAAAAAAAAAAACAACAACAGCGAAATATGCCGCCTTTTCTTTTTTTTTTTAGTAACGGTTAGGATGGTATGCATTCACCCAACAGAATTACAAAATATAGATATCCCCAAAGACTGAATTGCTTGCCTTTTGATTGGTGATGTTGTTGATGATGCGGCGTCTGCAATGTATGCTCTGCCTCAATTTCAGGGTCGAGCACCTACCTGAGTCGGCAAGGTATGAGACACAGCGTAGTATCAAGGTACTGAAGTAGTAAGCATTTTTGTGACATGCACCTTAGTGTTACCTTAGCTTACATATAGGTACCTAGTAGATACCTTAGCAGCGAGCATCTTTTTTATTCCAGCACAGGGCACAAAACCCACCCTCTGCAACACGACTCCCTCGACATGGCCAGCCCCAGAAGCCTTCCGAGAGGGGACTAGAGGGGAGAAAGAATCCCGAAATGCGCCCTAACCAGGCATCGAGGCCCTCTCGATAGTGCCGTCGCCCCGCCCTGCCGACCGAATTATCGATGCGGAGCTGGAGCTGGGGCTGGGGGTTAGATATTATTAGAGCGGGCATCTCGTTTCTCAGCTTGGCATCCCGTCTCTCCCCAGTCAGTCCCGTTTCATCGAGCTGTCTGTCAGCTTCTTATTTCTTTTTCTTGCTTCTATTTTTGTTTACCTTGGCCTTTTTTTCCAAGCAAAAAGACGGCACTTTTCGTTTTCTTCTTTCTTGTGCGACTTTAGACATGCATGCTGGGATTGGGAATATGCTTTAGCGATAAAGACAGCGCCTTTATATTTGATTGATACGCTTTGCTCTCTCTCTCTCTCTTTTTCCGATCACGTCCGCGGCGATGCGGCTACGGTGCGGCTGAGTGAGGCGATTTCGACCCGACGTCTTCGACTGGGTCATTTTTTTTCTTCTCTCTGCACCCAACCCATGGTATCATTGCGATAGGCGCACCAGCACTGTATTTTCCGTCTTGTCTTTTGGATTGAAGAGAGGACAGAGAGGGCGCAAAGGGAAAGCGGCATATCATGGCCAGCCTCCCTGCCGGCTGGGAGTGGGACTACGATGGCAATCGCTGGCTCTATCGCTACAAGCCCACCGGCCACGTCCAGTATCATTTCCCTAACGCGGGCGACGAGTTTCCCGACTACATCGACGCCTCGGCTCCAGCACCGGACCTTGCGCCCGAGGAGCGGCTCGAGTCGCAGCAGCAGGTCAAGCGGCACGCCAGCGTCAGCGGACATTCTGGCCGGGCGCCCCCGGAGGATCAGGATGATTGGAAATCGCGCATGTCGGCGACGGCGCAGCCCATAAGTGCTGTCTGGGAGGACGATTTACGAGAGGCGGACGTCAATGGCGAACGAGAAGAGGAGGAGGAGGAAGCGGGGGTGTTTCAGCCGGAGAATTTCATGTTTCTGGGGCCCGGCACGTATACGGATGTAAGCCCGCTCGTGGAGGAGGAGGAAGAAGCAGCCAGGAGGACAGTGGTCGGGGCTGAGCAGAATGGTCTCTCACGAGTGGAGGACAATAGAGGGGTCAGCCCTCTGGTGAGCCAGACCACGACGCCGATGGTGCAGAGGAGTGAGGTCGCTCAGGCTGAGGGCCAAACCCAAACTGCCCTAAGCGAAGAGTCCGCAGTGGTCATGAATGAAGTTATCATCGAGACGCCGCCTATAATAATGCACGAGGATCCAGCGGTGGAGGTGGCGGCGCTCGATCCGGATGAGTACATCATTGGAGAAGCGAGTGCGGTAGTCGACGCTGGCTACGAGGACTACGACATGTACGAGCTTCCTGCAGAGACTACTGTCCCGCGACATCTACCGTTTGACCCCGTCGGTGTCGTACCCGAGATGCCGACGGAGCACACGGCCTCGGCCCGCGTGGAGACGCACCCGGATCCGATTGAGTTGGCGGACAACTTTGTCATGGCGCCCATTGAAACGGAGCCGCCGCCGGGCTTTGTGGAGCTGCCGGCTGAGAAGAGCCCTGTGGAGGAGGGAACTGTGAGGGACAGTGGACGGTTGACTGAGGAACAGCTGGAACTGAGGCGACAGGAGGTGAGACGGCATCAAGAAGAGCGGCAGCGTGAGATGCAGCGGCGACAGGAGGAGCGGAAGCAGAGAGAAGAAGCACAGTTGCAGATGGAGTTGCGGCAGCAGCAACAGCAACAGCAACAACAGAATGAAGTGCCTAGTCCGTCTCAAGAGGCAAGTCATGCAAATCCGCCAAAATTCAAGATTGCCAGGAAACCAACGCTTCGCGAGCTATCAAGCGCGTCGACTGGCAATGGCCAAGGACAAGAAAACTATCAAGCCTATGTACCGGGCCAGGAGCCGCCGAGGGGCTTACAGGCTACGAACTCACTCCCAGCACGAATCAGTCCGCCATTACAGCGAGAAGTATCATTAACGATGAGCATGCGATCGAGCACCGAGACGGGAGTCGTCAAGTATCCTTCCGTCCTCCGGCCTGCGCGCGGGAAACCGGGACAGTCGCCGGAAAGGAAAATTGTCTCGAATGGATCTGGGCAGGGCTCGTCGACGACTTCTACCTCAGGAATTCAGGTGAAGGATCCTCGAGGGGCGGGTTATAAGTTGATTGCTCATGGGCAGCATCCACCGTCTATGACCCCAGCTCCAGCTCCAGCGCCAGTCTTGAGGCAAACAACTCTACCACAACCGCCCTCAGCTCCAGTACAACCGCCTGACATCACAACTGCTCACCCCCTAGGTCCTATACAAAGACCACACACAATTGCGCCAGATGTTCTCAAAAGCCACGCTCCTAACGTTCCTCCCTTCACAATGCCGCCTGCTCCACCCAAAGCGGCAGCTCAACCTCCGTATCCAATAGAGCCACATGAAGCGCCGCAAGCACGACTCGTCCGCCAGTCTACGGCGCCATATCCAGAGGACGACGGGCCACCTAAGATAGCCCCCTACGGGCCGCTCCAGGCTCGACAGCCTGCGAGACCTGCGAGCGCGATGCCCGTTCTTCAGCATCAGAGACGAGGATCTGCCCCGGGGCAACAACAGCAGATGCCGGTGAGGGTAGGCCCTCCACCTCCCGGAGCCGTGATTGTGCCGGCTGGGATGGCGCCGCGTCCTGCATCCGCCAGGCCAGCACAGCAGCTCCAACCGCGTCGTCAATCGTTCCAGCCGGGAGTCGATCTTTCGCGGCAGAGTGCTGCTCCAATACCAAATGCGCAGCCACCTAGACCGCAGTCAGTCGCTTATCCAGGCATTTATGCTAATTTTGCGAGCTATCAAGCTCCGCCACCGCAAGTGCGGCCTATTCAGCGGCGCCCTACGCAGGAAGAGGTGTCGCCTATACGATCCCGGTCTGAGAGCCTGTCGTCTGGAGCTCTTCCCTTGGAGACGCCGTCACCGATCGAGTCGCGAAGAGGGTCAGATAGTGCTGTCGGCTCTCAAAAAACTAACGGCTCCTATTTCGCTTCTGTGACGAGCTCTAAAAGTCCACCCGTGGCCCCGGTTACGGACATGCCTCCATTGGCATCGACCGCCCAGGCACCGTCTCATTCGCCGGTTCGCAGCACCGTGCCTTACCCTGACGGTGGAACCCTCCATAGTCCTCCGCTTGGTGCAGTGAACGACAAAGACAGATCAAAGAGACACTCTTTGCCTGCACAGCAGCTAGCGGATGTGATGCACGGACCTCCACGAGGAATGGCATCGCCTCAGTCTCCTTCTCAGACGAAGTCGGGCTCGGAGCAGTCGTTTGGTGGAATACAAAGATCTCAATCACTACGCCAGATGAAACAGAGCGCAGGGCCTTCTTCTGATGGCTATGAGAATACGCTGCCGCAATCGCCTATAGGTGCTGGATCATCGGCTTCTGGACATCTTCTGACTAGTATTGAAGAGCACGACGAGACCCAGCACGTTGCGGCAGCTATTGCTCAGCTAAAGCTGAACCAGGTGAAGATGGTGACGCAACCGCCAGCCAGTGCAACGCCTGCATCTCCGTTGAATAGACGTGGACCGCAGCGGCCCTTCTCGCAGGGAGCTCCCGTACCCGTTCCTCTGCAGTCTCAGGCACAAGTATCTCCACAGAGTCAGCAACAACGACAACATATTTCACCACAGCAGTTGCCGGTACAGGCACCACTGTTACAAAACAATACTCTTCCGGGACAGCAGTTAGGACATAGCCAAGATGCTCAGAGACTGAATAGGCCACAAGCTGCTCCAATAGTAACTCAAGGGGCACAGATATCACAGCCAAGCACAATCCAATCGCCAGCAGTGCACCAGGGCCCACCATTACCAACGCCCCTTCAAACATCCCCTACAGCTGGGGGTAAGGAGAATAGGAAATCGTGGGGCAAGTGGTTCAAGCCTAGCGGTTCCAAATCAGCGGTCCAGAGCCCAGTGGCTCAGCAGCCGCAACAGACTTTTCCTCCAGTACCGATACCACAGCCAATGCCTGGGCCGCATCAGCCATCTCTCACACAGGAGGAAGCGTATCAAAACGCATATCATATCGGTATGGCGCCTGCTCCCTTGTTCGCGGGGAGAGCATCCTCTCAGAAGCCGTTGGCAGCTTCGGCGGAGGTGACAGGGCAGGGGACAGTGCCTGTTGCACAGGATAAATGGGCGAGTAAGCCCATTGTGGATTATTCGGGAGGTGATTGGGGGGATGATGATGATGAGTTTGCGTGACGTACAGGTTATAGAGATGTAATACCCATTTCTTTTAGATCAATTGAGTATACGGCACAATATGAGAGAGCAGCAAAAGAAAGCACCACAGAGCACAAATGCACAGAGCAGCGTAATTGGCCCATACTCGATCGAACTCATTCGGGACTCCCTCTGCTCTCCATAGATAAAATTGCCTTAGGTAAGCCTCTCGAAAGATGAAAGCTGAAATTACCTTGCACGTGACAGCGCGTTATTCTGGCGCGTTGCTAGGGGCTGGTCAGGTACATGCATCTTGTACTGGTACGCCACGCCCCGCCGAGTCGCTCATTAACGGAACTCGAAACTTGTAGTCGCCTGTGTTGGAACCATTGAACAAAAACCACTCTCATGCGACGGAGGAAAATGCCACTGTGATGGCACGATCACGATCGCTCACGCGAGCTGAGCAATTGGCGCTGGAAGAAAACCACGAATCGCAAGACAGCCAAGCAATCCTCGATGCCCTCAAGGCAGAGTTCGGCGCTGCAGCGGTACGTACCTCAGAGCTGTGCCGGGATCATGGACATGCATCCACCTTTTTGCTTGAGCGCGCTGACCCGTTATCTGACCAACCAGCTCCACGACTCCCTTACCTCGCCGCTACCACCGGGCGTAGAGAGCGGGAGCGTGAGGAGACACGCTGAGGAAGAACACGCGGGTGGGCATGTCACTGGCGTTGCTGTGGTGGAAGATTTGACGAGTTCAAGCTCGGGTCGAGATGCTCGTCTGCGGGAGGCTTCCAAGGTTTGTCACATATCATTTTTTTTACTCTCTCCACCACTCAGATCGACAGAAACGACCGGGGGGGTTAGGAGATAGACACACAGGCGGTAAAGCTGACATAACACCGGTACAAACAGCAATCTACTGCTACTACGCCACATCGACCCATTACCGCTGTCACCCATGGCGAAGTGAATAATCTCACACCTACAATTCACAGAGCGGGACGCGAGGCTCGCCAGCCACGGTCGCGATCAGGGCTCCGCGATCAGGACTTGGATGATGCCGCCGTCATAGCTGAGAGCAGTCCATTCGGCCGAAATGCACGTTCCTTTTCCCTCCCGCACGATCAGAACGCCTCCGCCGTAAGCGACAACTCCCCTGCCGTGCCCATTGGCGTTGATGCGAAGCATGCCAGAAGGATGGACACTTCTCAGCAGACGCCCACCCAGGTCAACGTGGACCGAGACTACGGCCAGATCTACCGGCCTGCAGAGTCGAGTCCTCTGCCCGATACGCTGCGCTCTGCCGACGAGCGTGAACAGACGTTGCAGGCGGATGACACCGGCGCCGTTAATTTTGGGCACCTGAGTCCAGGGGCTCGCCCATCGTCACAAATCTCCGAGGATGCGGGCTTCGAAAATACACGTGGCGATTGGAGAGCGCCGGGTCGGACTTCGCAGCGACGTTCCAGCTATGGCTATACTCCGTTGAAGCTGGGTGATCCGCCGCCAGAGACTCCAGTGCTGTCCAAGAATCCCTTTGCAGCTCAGCAAAACGTGAGCGTCAACGCTCCCTTTGCGGGTTCACAGTTGTTCGACCAGACACCAATTGTAACGTCAGCTGCGAAAATTCACAGCCCTACGTCATCACGACCGTCACCGAATATCCTCCACGATGCTATTTCCTTGAATACTATTGAAACGTCACCCCTGAAGAATCGTGCCAATGTATCCTCGCCTACCGATATACACACCTCGAGCCCGAGCCGGCAGAACGACAATCCTGTCAGCCTGAGGAGACCTAGGGTTTCACCAATACAGGAGGAAGTCGCCGGCGAAGACAAGGATCCCCCAGATGACATGGTTCCCGAGTCACCAACCATTCAACCGCTGAGGTTATCCGAAAGCCGACAGCCTCTGGCACACTACGAGCCGATGAAGAAGTCCCAAGAGCGAAAAGCAGCGGTGGCAATCTCGCCAATGATGCTAGACGCCGACAGCGATTCAGATGATGCCATCATCAAACTGAGACGCAAAAAGCGGATGGACAGGATACGACTACAGACTGCAGAAGAGATGGCCAGAGTTAAAGTACAGATATCTCCCCGGCGAGGTTCAGGAGAAACCCAGAGCAGAAAGAGACGAAAACTCTCGGAGAGCAGTAAACAGGAGTCTCTTCCCAACCCAACGGCAAGTTTGAAGGAGACGGGCCCCGTCAAGACACATCCTGCTTCTCTTGGTTCCCATAACGAGTCAAGTTTGCCTGGGGCGACTCCATCAGGTGAATCGACCAAGGCGACTCCACGGGATGATACCATCACAGAGTCGAGTGTCGCCAGCAAGAAGGTTGCGGCAGTGAAGTCGGGAGCGCGAAAGGAGACTACTTCTGAAGACATGATTCCTGCGACGAGTCCTGTGAGATCACTATCCACGGGGGCTCAGCGTAGTGCGCCGATAGCGTCTGAGCCAGAGTTGCCGGTCTTGGTCGATAATGAGCCTGAGACACAAGGTCTGGGGAACGACGTTGAGCCATCCTCGTTGCCTCCGCCGCGACGGCATGCGCAGAGAGTATATGGCAAACGCGCCCAAAATCGCCGTCGAAGCAGAATCATTACTTCCTCAGAGACCAATGATAGGGTATCGACTGAGCCAGAGGCCGAAGGGGCCGAAGGAACTTCTCTGCCTGCAGACAGCACCATGGTCAAAACATCGACTGGCCAGAGTGAACCAGCGGAGACCGGCGAAAAGGACCCAGACATGCCAACGTCGCCGCCCACTCGCTCTTCGCGTCCCACGTCCCCCATAGCAATGCCGACGCGGAGCCGGAGACGCGAGAAGGCGCCTCTCACACCAGTACGAACCCGTACAGCGGACCGAACGACTCACACCTCGTCTAGTTTAACGACTTTATCAACACCAGTAATATCCGAAAAGACCACCCCAGACACCCAAGCGTCTCCAATATCTAATAAATCAAAATCTACCACTAGTATGCCCTCTCCGGCCGAGGGTCGAAAATCGCGGGCTCGGAACTCGAGACGTACGTCGGGAGAGAAGTCTCCTCAGCAGGTGATCAAAAGCAAAAAAATGAGTATGCGTTCTGCTCGACTGGAGCCGAGCTCCACCGACGAACTGCAACAATCACCATTCAGCAGCGCCCTGGAAACGGGCGTTACCTCATTAAGATCCAGTAGGATATTCAAGCAAAGCATTGGTTCTACATTTCGTGGGCGAAGACTGTTTGAGGGTATGACCTTTGCCATATCCATGTCGCCAGATAAGGAGAGTCAGAAGACACGCTCAAATTTGGAGACAAGGATTAAGCAGGCAGGCGGCTTGATTCTAGAGTCCGGTTTTCAAGAGTTGTTTGAGCCCTCCTCGATCATCAGCTCTTACGACCTATCGGCCGCCGACCAAGGGGAATCTCTCAGTCTATCCAGATCTAGTCTGGACTATGGCTTTACTGCGTTAATTGCGGATATGCACTCGCGAAAGGTCAAGCACATGCAGGCGCTGGCTTTGGGTCTACCTTGTCTGGCTTACCAGTGGGTTGTTACGTGTCTTAACAAAGGATGTCTGGTCGAATGGGAGCCTTATCTTCTTGCGGCGGGCACCTCTGCCATACTGGGAAACGCCGTGAGGTCCAGATGCTTACGCCTGTATCCTGCAGAGGATGCGAGACTGGTAGATGTGGTCGAGCAGCGACCAAAGCTACTTGCGGGTGAGAAGCTACTCGTCGTTGTAGCCGACAAAAAGGCACGGAATGAGGGCAAAAAGAAGAAGAGCAGCGAGGTGGAGAAGCAGCCGTATCTGTTTCTCGCGCAGGCCCTAGGGCCATCAATTTCCACGGCGTCAACGATACAGCAGGCTCGCGAAATGCTAGAAGAGCACGAAAAACGGGGCGAGCCGTTTACCTGGCTCTACATGGACCAATCCCTCGGCACTGCCGAGTCGGTGCTTGTGATGCCGCAAGCCACTGGGAAGAAAAGGCGACGGTCGTCTGCATTGCCGACGATGAGGAACGTTCGTGTCTTGTGCGATGAGCTGATGATTCAGAGCCTCATTCTCGGCAGGATGGTGGAGGAAGATGAAATGGGCTATGTGGCGGATAAAAGTTAATAACAGGGCAAAGTCGTTCTGGGCGTTGTTTGGGTTTATGGAAGCGGTCTTTGAATATCCCTGGATTTGGACTATGGCGTTTGGGAAAAAAACAAAGGATTGCTGTTTGAGGTTGGATTACCGTTAGACGGACTATCATAGCTGACGTATATTGGACCGTCATTAATCAATGAACCGAACATTTAATACTGACTCTACAACATTCAGAGAATATGTACCGTCAATTTGATCATCACGACTGACGCTAACCCCTCTGACAAGTTGTTCATTCGTTCAATCATACAGCTTAGCAGGAGACATGCCGTTTCATATATATATATACACCATGATCAGCAAGCTATACTGCTATCATACCTAGTTATGCATATTTTTTGCCTGTCCTAACGCGTCCCCCGCTGACAAGAGTCATGCGGACGAGGGCACTGCCCGCGATCCTGGGGACGCAAGTCAGATTTGTCGAAAACTCCGCCCCTGGCAGTCCGTACGTGCAGCGGCATTTCATATCGCCCGGCGGAGCAGATAGGAAAAAAGAGGACAGTAGCTATAGGTTTTGTGAGGTCTATATATAAGACTAGGGCATAATCTGTATGAAGTAGCTTGCCTTGCTCACTTTTACAGTGCTGCTCCCCAGAAGCTTCTACCATGCTAGAGTCAATCCCTTCATCTATTCTCTGCGACGCCTGCACCGGCATCTTCACTGGTAAGTGGCAGCCCCAGCTCTCCGGCTGGAAGAGACAGACCAGACCACCAAACGCGCCTCCGGACCCCTTAAACCCAGAGCCGAAATATGGAACGGCGTACGACCACGGGATGAAGCCGTACGTATGGGGCAATGTCGCTCCGCCGACGCGTTCATACCCGCACCATACGGTGGAAGAGCTGCGCAGGTCGAGCGCCTCCTGTGCGCTGTGTCAGACGGTGGTGTTGGCGTTTGATGCGCTTCATCCGCGGAACAACATCAACACGGACTATATGGAAGGGCGGAAGCCCTATGGCATATCGGCCTGGAGTAAAGAGGAGATTGCGACGGCCAAGGGACACGTCTTCATATATACCGAGCAGGGCAAGACTAGCAAGCTCATCTTTCGGTACCACGTGTATGCGGATTGGGCGGCCAACAGGAACATGGCCGTGAACCCGATAGTGGGTGAGCGGGAGGGCAACGTCAAGGACGTGCAGCTGGAAATGCACGGTGAGTTGAGGAAAGATGATGAAACATCGGGATGAGCAATTTGACGCTGACTCAGGACATCAGATCTGTCCAAAGATGAGAATAAGCACTTCATTGCCTGGATGGACGAAGGAACAACTATTGAGAGAGTTGCCCGTTGGCTCGACGATACCCGTGATTTCGCCCAAGACTTGCCACCGAGTCTTGTTCGCGAGCTCCCAACGAGGCTTCTGCAGCTGACTGTTGGAACACCTGAGCCAACGGTACGGTTAATCGATGGCGCCGGCTCAGCTCTCGACGTTTCCACTCCGTACATAGCCCTCAGCCACAGCTGGGGAAATGTCATGCCCATCCAACTGGTTGCCTCGAGGCTCCCTGAGTTTATCAATGGGATTGCGTTCAAGGACTTGCCGGCGACATTTCGTGATGCCGCTGCCTTGGCTCTCGAATTCGGCATCTCATATCTCTGGATCGACTCCCTTTGCATCATTCAAGACTCTGCTTCTGACTGGCTCCATGAAGCTCAGCGTATGGCTTCTGTGTACACATTCTCGCACCTCACCATTGCCGCATCGGCTTCCAAGAACCCCACTACAGGCTTGTCGCCGAGCCCTCGACCGCGCACCGTCATTGTCCGCCCATCATGGACCGGATTCATCGAGGAATGGGGGTTGTCGCCTGGTCAAACACTCCGCATTACCAATCCGTGGCACCAGGAATTTGGGAATTCCATTGCTTCATCGCCCCTCAACCGTCGTGGGTGGACCTATCAGGAATACGTTCTCTCCCCGCGTGTTCTCCACTGCACAGACGGCGAGTGGTGGTGGAACGGTATTGACGACGGGATTTATCGTGAAACATCAGTTAACCCGATCAAGTTCTTCACCGGAGGCGGGAGTGTCTCCTGGCCAGACAAGGTCGGGTTCTTCAGGAAGAAGAGACGGCTTATGACTAAAACACCCGATGTTTGGTTTTGGGACCGTCTTGCCAGCCAGTACAACCAACGAGCCCTGACGAAACGGAAGGACAAGCTCGTCGCCTTTGGAGCAGTAGCCGAGATCTTTGGTCAGGTGAACGATTTGCCTGTGGATAAGCCCGGCGAATACGTCGCAGGCGCGTGGCGAAGTTACTTACCTCTGGGGCTTCACTGGACAGTGGGAGAGCACGCCGAGCGATACATAGGACAGGCCGGAGGGGAAGATGCAAAGTTTGCTATTCCATCGTGGTCATGGGCTTCGGTCGACGGACTGGTACGCTTCCATGATGGCAAGTCATTGAAAGACACACCAGAAGAGCAATACAAAGGCATGCCTCGAGTGGTGGATGTGAGTGTAACAACTGAAGGAGGGCCCTTTGGACCCGTCACCGGCGGCTATATCGTGTTGAACGGACCGATTTTTCGTGTTCGCGTAGCCAAAGCAGCCAAGGACCACAAATATAATGCTTTCTTCCGCGAGTTTACACTGTTGCGGAATGATAATTCAGAAGCAAGAAACATTAATGGGCAAGATTTCACACTTGATTCCTGGAAGAACAGACTAGATACGTGGGACAGCGATCGAGAGATGTACTTCATGATTGCCGACTGCGATGGAGAAGACAAATACAGCCGCGGATTCGGCATTATGCTAGAATTGGTTGGAGACGCAACGACGAAAGATAGAGGGGTGTACCGACGGATTGGATCGACTCTTTTTTATTTCTATGGGGTTAAGAAACTGATGAGCGAGGTACGAGGAGAACAAGGCGGCGGTGTTTTGAGGCAGTGGGAATATATCGATTTCGACCAGGACACGGGCTTTTGCACTTACAAAATCATCTGAGAGCCTCGCATTTCCTCCGCATGGCAAACACGAATGAAGCATTTCAAAATTCGAATTTGGACGTACTGTGAATGAGCAACGGAAGTGGCTGCTTCGTTGCAGCAACTTGGGGCTATATCAAAGTCGTTTCCGTTGGCCGTGTGGGATCCAGCAAAGCTTATATAAAGTATTTAAAGGCGGTCATTTTGAACGCCGCGCCAGCATGTTGCATAAAAGCCGCCGGGACAGGGGATCATCATTCTTCACTAGTCCATTTAATAGAGTGTAAGAAACGAAATCTTCGTGCCTTTGACCAAATGAAACGAGGATATCATGCAAGTCATACAAAATAATCCGGGGAAGTCTGGGGCCAAGAGTCTAGCATCGCTTGGCATTAGCGGCTTTGCTAAATTTAGGTGGCGAGCCGTAGGATCGATTTGCATCGTTGCACAGACGCTATAAGACGACAGCCGAGAAGCAGCTGAATGATCGACACTTGGAATAGCCTTGGCAAACCGACACGTCTGCGATATAGCCTAGGAATATCGAAGAAGGATGATGAACAGCACATAGAAGATTTCATAGGTTAGAATGACGATGAAGGAGAAGCGTCTTGGAACTTGTTGGCATCGCGAATCGCGCACAATCGCGTCGAACCTACAGTAGCGTAAATGACGGATTGTAACGGACGTGTGGGACCGTCTTCGAAATTGCATTGTAGAGAAAAGACGATACGGTAGGCAGAAAAAAAATCATATCCGGCTTCAGGTAGCTGCCGTATGTGGATAAAGCCCATCGGCATCCCATTGATACTTGGATGAATTTCTCATCCTACCGGCGTTATTGTTTGCTAATTCAGGTCCAACAAATTCGTTTAACGAAAAAGCAACATAGGTAAAAGGGCGCCCTCCCGTTCCTCTCTCTGCGTGAATATACCGGCAGCACCTTGTAATTGCAAGTCTCTCAGTAATCGAAATGGCTCCATGACTGACAGTATAAGGTGACAAGATCAAGCAGCTTTCTGAACAACTCGCCTTTAACGTCATTGAAGCGAGACAAGGGGCAGGCTCAAGAGACCCAGAGTCAGCGTCACCAGTCTTGAGATCAGCATGGAGCTTCCTGTGTAAATGTCCGGGATACCGCAAAAGTAGAAGAAGCCGCGGAATCATCAACAACACGTGTTTGTTCCATTCGACTCCGATGGCGAGAGGGAGTGGGAGCCTACGGACTTCGGAGCTTGGTAGGGGCCGATGGACGCATTGCGGAGGTCCGTCTATCCTCGTTTCAAATGTGCTCACAGTCGAATCAAAGGGCACGACATCGAGGCAATTGGCGGCTAATGGCCACCAATTTCCGAGCAATCCGGTAGCACAGATTTTTGAGTTAAGAAGCTTATTAAGATCTGTTGATGCCCACAAAAACAAAAGGAAATCCCAAGTGAGAGGATCAGTTTGAAAAATTCTTCATCGGAGATTTCAAGTCCCGGAAATAGAATAGTAATCCTCAGTCTTGGGCTCCTGTAGATGTCGCTTGTCCCACAGATGGCAATACGAGGGTTGCCAAGCAATCTCTACTTCTTCCCTCTGCTTCTTCCCCCGACTTCGTGAAACTACTAGGTTTTCTGGCGGCCGCACGGTGTCCAGGGGATCTGCAAATGTATGAATAGCCGTCATAGTAACGCTTCATGGCGTCACGAAAACTATGCACGCCCATTTATACTTCCCGTTCCACGCTGCTGGCTGGACGCAATAATAACCGGCCGGTGAACCTCGTGGCGTATGCTCGCACTCGGTTGAACAATCAATGTCCACTTTGCAAATCCGTGGTCCAACAAAGGAAGTGGAATCGTTTTGTAGCGCTCCGGCAGATAGGGTTTCGCACAGTGCGATGACGATATAGGCTGAATGTAACCAACCGCTTCCGTGCCGTTGGTTGGAAACTGCTAGGCCCCTTCGAGAGATCGCTTCTTGGCAGCCATCCGATCTATCCTTGGCTCGCAGCCCTCGGGTGTGAGATCTGGGCTCGGAGACTTACACCATTTCCATAAGCCCGCTCGAGAGGCGTGGCCGGATAGCTTTGGATGAGGTGAGCACTGCGTTTCTCCCTCCTCCCTCTCTCTCAAAGAAAGTCACGCGACACTCCTTACATAACCCACGCCGTTTTTCGTCCGCGATGCTACATGCCGCCGGCCAGCCCACCCTTGCCACAAGCAACGGACCAGTCGAGGCCACTGCTTCCCCGAGGTGTGGAGCAGTGGCACGCGACAGCTGCTGAAGATGGAGCTGGGCTAAGTTCGAGGTTAGCATGAGCGAAGGGTTCTTGCCGCCAAGTTCGGTCTAGTAATTGCCAGCTACAGGACATTGGTTCACCCAAGAGGCACATACTCTGCCCTTTCGCCTCCTTTCCCTCACATTTGCTGCTCCCAACGTAGTTGGAACGGCGCGGCGAACAATTGCCAAACTGGTACCGCTACATGAACCTTAAACAACAATCATTAGTGATTGAGTGTCTGAAAGAGTATGAGTGGCTTGACGTGGCGAGGCTAGACGGCACTTACTCCAAGGTGCTCCCCGGCTCATACGAATGGTAGCGAGCTGTAATCTGTGCATGCCGGAGAGCACACTGCTCCCCTCATCACTCTATACTATGGGTCCCAGATACCAATAAAGCATCAGGGCCAAAGCACGGCCAAGAGGGTCTCAACGGCTTCTTAGGGCATATGCTTGACCAATTTTTATCCCTTTCTGGTCTTCGGGCTAGCACTATGACCCCGAGCTTGCGTATGGGTCTTCTACTACTCTCCATGATAGTATAGCCCTTAGTGTTATCGGTTTATCATCACGTAGATGCTGCGCATTGACGGATGTATCGGGAAGCCCAATCGGTGCCTCAATCTTAGGCGCTGACAGTTTTGGTAGAATTACCGCCGGGAACTAAGCAGCCCACGGAAGACCGTGCCGAAGGGTTAGAAAACAAGGAGGCAGGCAAGCCAGATATACGGGAGGTGGGATATCCTAGCCGCCCTTGTATTAAGGTGATGCCAAATTCTTCACACCCTATTCTCCGACTAGCTCAATATCCATGACGCTTAACTCGGTGGCTTCGTTGGTGGCCTGTCTTTGTTGCCTTTATTCGTTCCCTCCTCTTGGTTTGTCCCACTGTTACGGAGCCGAGGTTTTATCTAGACTGGTCTAGTTGTGCTCGAGGCCTGTTTCATTGCAACGTAGAGTGAAGTGGGCATCATGGAGGCATCACGGATGTCCACGCGAAACTCTCCCCGGCTCCGTGGTCCTCCGTTTGTCGCGTGCTTGTCGTGTACGTACCTGCGAAGCCCCAGGTCTGCCCATCTCTCGCATCCCCGTCATATATGCCTTAGTAGTGGTGGCAGTAGTGGTAGCAGTAGTGTTATTATGTGGCTTGACACTTGCGATTATATTAATTTGCCCTTGGGTCCGGGTTGCTTAGCAAACCATAAGTCTCCTTCATTTGTTTGCCTCTGCTTACCTCTTCTTATTAAACTTCCTATGCGCCCGGGTCCTCTTGCGTCCTCCTCGCTGTTAGCTGGCGCTCTCCCTTCGTCTCGAAGTCGGGCTTTGGTTCAAAGCAGACAGCTCTGCGTAGTCTCTTCCGCCCGCTAATGTATTTGCCACGAGTCGACAATAATTATAATATCTGTGCTCAAATCACCATGACCGTTGGCGCGTTCCTGGAACCACTCGTCGTGGTGACTCTTCTGTTCGGCGGAGCCTGGTTCAACAGAAACAAAGACTACGACTTCTGGGAGGGAAGCCGGGGATGGTCTGGCAGCACCAGTCACAAGCGAAGAGATGACATCGGTATAAAGAAAGAGGCAGCCTTGCCAACGAGTCCTGCCTGGGGCTCTGGTTCGTCGTCGCCGACACTCTCCGCTGACGAGTCGCCCTGGTCTCCCACATCACGGCGACGCAAAGTTCAGTTTTTCGGCTATAAGAGAATTGTTACGACGCCGAACACGCTCGTCTTCAAAGATCGTTTTCTCAGTCGGGTTCTTCACAAGTTTCCTTTCTTGGCCGAAGCGTGGTATTGGGCTCTCATCTATTGGGTAGGTCAAGTCGAACTTGTTTCGCTGTTCTGGAGCCCCATGATGGCCTGTAGCTTGCAAAAAAAAACTAATCCTTCTCCGACTGTCGCTTAGGTCTACCAACTGGGTCGAGCTTTTACTGCTGTAACCATTGTCCAAGGGACCGTTCATGTCGCTCGTAAGCACGCTCTTCAGGTGATCCGCGCAGAACAACGGCTGGGAATTTTTTGGGAACTGGGTATTCAGCGATGGTTTCTGGAACGACCAACTCTGCTGCACTGGATCAACCGCGTGTACTCCTTTATCCACATCCCAGGAACAATCTTCTTCCTGGTGGCCTTGTTCTACCTTACTACCGCGCGAAAACGCCAAGCCGCAGCCGGCCGAGTTCGAAATGACGTTGTGTTAGTCGGCCCTGCGCTGTACGAGGCTCGGCGCCGAACCATGGCCATGTGCAATCTCCTCGCTTTCGTCGTCTTTACCTTGTGGCCTTGTATGCCCCCACGACTGCTTAGTGATCCGACCTATAGTGGCGCATCAGCTCCGGAAGCGAAAAGCTTCGGTTTTGTCGACACTGTCCATAGCACTGCCGGAGAGAGTAGTGTTTGGACGACGAACCGGTTCTGCAACCAGTACGGTGAGTGTCAACTGCTGCATGCCATTCAACGGAGGAGCTTTCCCTTTCATTGCCAGGTGGCTAACTTTAGACCCATTGTGTAGCTGCTATGCCTTCTTTGCACTTTGGCTATTCTCTCCTCATCGGCTTGACAATTGCGACTCTCCCCGTTAATGGAGTTCGACCCAACTCCTGGAAACGTCTAGCCATCGCTATTGTAGGCCTCTCCTACCCAGCACTCATCTTCACAGCCATCGTCGCAACCGCAAACCACTTCATCCTCGACGCTGTTGCCGGAGCGATTGTTTGCGGTATAGCGTGGCATGCAAACGACCTGCTGTTGAATCTATGCGTCCTCGAAGATTATTTCCTCTGGTTCGTACGGATTCACAAACCTGTCAACTACACCGACCCCGAGACAGCGGTGGAGGCTGATTACCGGCCTGTTCTCTTATCGGAAGTTGTTTAGAAGATGGAATTCTTGTCTCATTTCTAGATATGAAGCCAGAAGGTCTACATGGGAAGGGGCGCATGGCTTTCTCTTGTGCGAGGTAAATAAACTTAGTCAGCAGACCTGGGGGTACAAGCGGGCACATTGATTTTCGGCGTACGGAGTATTAAAGGCAGGGTGCATGGAAGAACACGGACGAACCACGAATGAGAAACGAATAGCTTAAGAGAAGACTGTGGGATTCATGGTATTTTCACCTTCTTATATTATACAGAGGCTGTATAATGAGATTGCAGATACTCTGCTTGTCCAACTTGTGTAGTGAACCGGTAGCTTGTCGTCTGCTCTGTACCTTAGTAGGGTACTTAAAGGTAAGGTACATGGATAAGGTAGTAGCCACCTGGTAATGTTAATGCACCTGCTTAAAAGTGCCATGTCGTTACCATACCTCGACTTAGGTACTTCCCGGTAGCTCTTTGCCACTGTGAGAGAGCAAGCAAAAAAGAAAGCCTACTAAGTAGGTACCTAGGTACCTAGTAGGGAGGCGTCATGCGGTTAGCAGCGGCCAATATTCCATGGATATGACCATGCAGTCCGCACCAATAACACCAGCGTTGCGTATGGCAGTACGTAGGCACTGTCGAAATAAGGGCCAAAAGCAGACAGCGCAACGAATAATGCGTGGAGTGACCTGGGTGCTGTTACCGCGCAGCAACTGAAGCAGCAGGTAGCACTACTCTCATTGGCCGCCAGCATGCGCTACGGCTGCGGGTAGCTGTACCTCGGGAACGCCCCCCTCTATAGAACTTACTGGTCCTGCCTGAGTGGCGGGGCACATGCGCCTCGCGTTCTTGGAGTCGTCATTCAGCCACTAACCATGCAGGCAGAGGAGCTCACATGCAACTCAATCCGGAAGCCAGCCCTTTATTTTCTCTGGAGATGCTTTTTTCAGCCGTACGAGGGTGATCATTTCATCGTTCGTTCTTTTCAGAATACACCAGGCATCCCCAGCCTTTCTCCCTTTTCCCCTCTCCACGATCGGGTAACGGACAAGGGCAGCGCTTCTCGGGTGTTCGCAAAGCCAGCAGCAGTGACGTAGCGCCAGCGACGATCAGCGAGACAGGGAAAAAAGAAAAGAAAAGCGCTTCCATCATGGCCTCAGGATCTGCTTCTCATAACGATGCCGGTCGATCAACGTCTCCGTCAGGCAGCTTCTACGCCATGAGCGACGATGAGGAAGGCGGCTATGATACTATCACGCATACAGAATCCGGCAGGGGAGTGAAGCTGCTGTACTCCAAGAGCAAGGTGTGCCACCATGCAACTATCTCAACTTTTCTGTCTATCCATCATGGTGGCTAACTAGAAGCCCGCAGGTCTATGTCCACCCAACGCCATCAGCAAAGGACAACATCTGTGGTTATATAGCTCTTCTGCAGCAGAAGTCGCCCAAACGTGATCGTCCTTCTTCGTCGTCATCTGAGCAAAACCCCGATAGCGTCGCATCCTCAGATCTGCTGCTTGCCTGGGTCCCTGAATCGTCCCTCGGTGACTCAGCGAGCATCTATGTCAAGGTGGACCTGTCCGACGCCGACTCTCCTCCAAAGCAATCCTATCTCGTGCCCCCACCTCCCACAGTAACAGCTCAGGGCAGCTCCGTTGGCGGCTATGCATTCGCTATTCCCGTCAGTGCTATATACTCCCTTCTTGTCCGGCCTCCGAGCCTGGGATGGTGGTACGGGTCTATTATCATCAATACGAGGGGAGGTGATAGCTTTCCTGCGCTCTTCTTCCACGATGATGAGTGTCAAAGTACCATTCTTCAGAAGAAGAAGCTGGCTCGCGATAACTTTGACCCCTTTGGGGAAAGCAGCCAGATGTTTTGGGGTGCGGACGAAGTGCTACGATGGCTGAGGAGATATATCAAGATTGAAAGGTCTGGGGCAGAGCCCAACATCTATCTACTCGAACCCAGCAAAGAGGACCTAGAAAGCTTTGGCGCGAGGACAGCGACGACGAAAGCGCAAGCCAAAGGCAAAGCCGGAGGCTCCAACAATAACAACAAAGATGCTCAAATGGACCCTTTCATGAAATTCGTCAAAGAGACAGGGTGGAACCTGATGGAAAAGTTTAGCAAAGTTACCACCCTCACTAGGAGAGCAGCGCACGACTTGGCAGAGAATCCCAGTCTCCCACCTCAAGTGCGTAGACTGCTCAGAAATCCAGAGGTGCAAACGCTACAGGATGAATTCGACAGCGCGAGGATATACCTTGCCAGATGGGCGATGGGCATGGCGGAGCAGAGCGAGAGAGACCGAAGACAGAGAATATGGACTGTTCGAGACGTGATGGAGCTTGAAGACACCGATGTTGGCGAATTTGAACTTCTCGACGGCGCGAATTCTCTGTCTCTCGAAGAGCGAAAACAGCCATTGACTATAGAGGAATGGGACGCTTTCTTTGACCCGGAGACTGGACGGTTATCCGTTGCGGTTGATGAAGTCAAGGAGCGCATCTTCCACGGTGGATTAGACCCAGACGATGGTGTCCGAAAGGAAGCTTGGTTGTTCCTCCTGGGCGTCTACGACTGGCATAGCACCATGGACGAGAGAAAGGCCACAATCGCTTCCCTCCGAGACCAGTATTACAAGCTCAAGCAGTCTTGGTGGGAGCGGCTCGAGGGAGAGGGAGGAGAGGGGGAAACCGGGGAATGGTGGCGTGAGCAGCGTGGGCGCATTGGTAAGCCAGTAGAAGATCTGTTGCCTCGATCTGAGACTTGCAAGATTTGCTAACGACTACACCGCAGAAAAGGATGTGCATCGAACTGATCGAAATGTCCCCATCTTTCAGGGGGAGGATACTCCCCACCCAGATCCCAACTCGCCGTTTGCCGAGGTTGGAACCAATGTCCACCTTGAGCAGATGAAGGAGATGCTCCTGACATACAACGAGTACAACAAAGATCTCGGATACGTCCAGGGCATGTCTGACCTCCTGGCCCCAATCTACGCCGTAGTTCAAGATGATGCGGTAGCCTTTTGGGCATTCCAGATGTTCATGGAGCGCATGGAGCGCAACTTTTTGCGTGATCAGTCAGGCATGAGGGGACAGTTGCTGGCTCTCGACCAGCTTGTTCACTTCATGGATCCCAAGCTCTGGGATCACCTGGACAGCGCCGACAGCACAAACTTCTTTTTCTTTTTCCGCATGATTCTAGTGTGGTATAAGCGGGAGTTTGAGTGGATGGACGTGCTCAGGCTCTGGGAGTGCTTGTGGACGGACTACTACAGCTCGAGCTTCCACATCTTCATTGCGTTGGCCATCCTTGAGAAGCACAGAGACGTCATCATGACCCATCTAAAAGCGTTTGATGAGGTGCTAAAATATAGTAAGTCGCTGACGGGCTTTTGAAAACTGTCACTTCACGCGAACAAAAAGACAAGTAGAGCTGACAATATCTACAGTCAACGAGCTATCTGGCACTATCGACCTCGAGTCAACCCTGATCCGCGCCGAGGTGCTTTTCCGGCGCTTCCAGCGACTTGTTGAGGCCGTCGACAAGAAGCACAATTTCCCGCCTCCGAGAACGGAAAACTCGAGCCAACCGGCCTCCAGCCCGGGTAGGCAGTCATCTCCCAGGGGCAAAGCTAAGCAAGACTCGTCGAAGCAAGACCGAGTGATGACGCCTGAGTTAAGAAAGCTGCTCAGTCGAAAAGTCGAGACCTTGGACAAGAAGCCGAAGGCGACTGTAAAAGCTGAGGTGTCTAGTGTCTCGAAATGAGACGGTTGATGCTTATGCATGTGTATGAATTCTTTCTCTTGGTATTGGATATGTTCTTTGTTGTGCAGACAAGAATACGGATAGCTTTTTTCGGGTGCACGGCGTTTGCATCATCTCAGCATCATTACATTTGGAATTGTATTTTTTTTTATTTGCACAGCGGTAGTTTGAATCGTTCATACTATCTATACTCATGAGTCCATACTTTCGAGACGGTGTTATAACCTTAGTAGAGGTGAGGCAGAGGAAAGATGCCTTTTGAACCAGGATGTCTGATATTGCAAATGATTTATGCAAGATGCGCAGTACCATGACAAGAAGCCATTCCCATAACACCAATATCAAGAAACAAACATTAATAAGCATTATTATACATCTCGAGCCCCTGGCTTGCCAACGCTCAGCACGCAACTCATGATTAGCTAGCTACATGAAAAAAAAAAAAAGAGAAATATACACCGCGTACCCTAGACACCAGACATGAAAAATCATATACATTGTACGAAACGCACCTCACCAACCTCTCATCTATACCCCCGTGGACCGCTGGGTAAGCCTTTTCTTCGTACCCCATTGTTCGGTAGGCCCTGTCCTGCGCCGCCTCCTCCTGCGTAGCCGCCGCCGTCACTAGACCAAGGGGCGTTTGCTCCCACAAAGGCCTGGCTACCTCCTCCTCCTCCTCCCCGTGCGTTATCGTAGGATCCTCCGGGTGCGAATCGGTCCTCGTAGCTGCCTCCTCCGGATGAACCTCCAGATGGCGGCGGTTGGAACGGCCCGTGTCCGCTTCCAGACGACGGACTTGTGGTGCGCGTTCCCCAGAGTCGCTGCTTCAGACGATCCTGTGCTGACCCCGAGGCGGGGGCCGCACCGGCCGGGTTCGAATAGCTTCCCGTGCGAGACGCGGGTCCTCTTCCGAGCAGCTCGTCTCTCGAAGACACGCCGGGCTGTGTCGTCGCGGGCCTGCCTGCGCGCAAGCTCTGCGGCACCTGTTGCTGCTGCTGCTGCTGCTGCGAGGGACTGTTGTCCCAGAGACTGCTCAGTGCCCCGACGCCGGCCTGCTGAGGCCCGCCCAGACCGCCGTACCGCGAGCCGACCTGCGGCTGGGAATACACGGCCTGGGTCACCTGGGGCACGGGGGCCTTGGGATCGGGGGGCAGCCAGTTGGGGAAGGGCCGGCCCTTTTCGGTGTAGTAGTTGCGAAGGACGCGGCAGACGTGGGTGTCGTCTTCGGTGTCGCCGTCGGCCTCGCTCGAGAGAAGGGTGGAGCGGAGGTTGGAGATTTGGGACGACGTCTTGGTGACGAGATTGGAGTACCAGGACGACATGGTGATGGGAGGGGGGGTATATAAATCGTAATCCGTTAAAAAAAAGGGTGTCGGTAGAGGTAAGGGCGAGAAAGAGAGCAAGCAGCAGGTTGACGGAGTAGGCTGTGCTAGTATGACCGCTGCGTAACGGGCTATTGTAGAAGAGAGCAGGTCCCTTTGTCGGTCGTCTGGATTCCCTTTTTATTGAAAGTGTCGTGTGATGAGAGGCGTTGGCTGGGGGAGGAGGAGAAGGGACTGTCAAGCTTCGGCCATCTGGCGGTGATGGTCTCTCTCAATCTCTCGCTTGCAGATCTCCCGCGAACGGCTGCTCCCTTGGCAGCGGTGAGACGTCAAGGCCGGCAGACTACCAATTGTCGTATTCGCTGGACTGTCTTTTTCTCCTTTTCTTGAAAGGCAGAAGCTGCCGGCTGCTCTGTCGGAAGCTATGTAGAGATTGAACCGACCGAGCCGCAGGTCCAAGGGACAGAAATGGTCAACTGGATCCGAGGATATCGTGGGGAGAGTTGAGAGGAAAGGAGGTGGGCGGCTGGGCCTTTTAGCGGACGTGGGGTTGAAGATGCTTCTATAAAGTCGGTCTTTAGCTTTTCGATTCGATTTTCGGGCGCCCGCCAGCGCACTAGAGCGCCTAGAAAGCGGCGCCGCTTTGGGTCTGGTTCCATGGTGGGGTCGCCCGTGACAGGGCATTAACTTAGCAGCTTTGAGGTGCATTTGCATTGACATCGATGACCGTTTGATTTGATTTCAGCCATCCATCCATTGCCATGGATGTTTCAATTGGAGTGCCTCAGCCGGAAATCAACTAGCGCTGCTTGCGCCCTCAGACACTCTTGAAACCGCATGTAACCGCACATGTACCGCTGAAACATTGCTGGCAAGACAAGCTACTTGTTACGTTATACAGGCAACATGAAGTCGCTTCGCTTTTCAGAAGAACCAGAACAGCGCTCCCCTTTTATTATGTATCCCCGACGCCGTTTATGCTATCGAGTCCAATCTAGGACCAGCAAGCTTAGTACAAAAAAACCTTCGAAGCGCATTCTCCAGATAAACCCAGCAATATCTTTTTTTTTGTCCCCCATCCATGATGCCAAATTATTAACGTAGTCTTTCCTCTCGAGGCCCGCTTCACCAGGCCAAGTCGTTGGTCAATGTCAGCTTCTCCTTCTCCTGCTGTCTCGGCCGCTTGCTCTTCGCCTTGGTCACCTGGCTACGCTTCCGCTTGCTGCCGGCCTTTTCGGCTTCAGATTCGTCGCTGTCTTCCTCCTCTTCCTCTTCCTCTTCCTTCTCGCTCTCTAGCCAGTCCTCGAGATCCTCAAGCTCGTCCTCACTCTCGTCGAGATCAGAGACGTATTCGATGGCAGCCTCGGCGTCCTCCTCATCGCTTGCGGCCTCGGCGTCCACCTCCGCATCTTCATCCTCTTCGATGCCGTTGTCCATGTCCTTGTCTCGCTGACCCTCGCCACCCTTTTCCATGGCATTCAGCACCTTCTTCCAGATGTCCTCGCTGACGTTGAGGGGCTGATCGCCGTAGGCGCCCTGTCTCAGACGCTCGAGCAGTTCTCTCTCGATGGTCCTCTCCAGCTTGGCGGCGGCTTCGGCCTTGCGCTCTCTCGTCGCCTCGCGGTGCCTGATCTTGGGCGCCAGCTTGGGAACCAGCTTCTCGCCTAGACGCTCGTCCTCGGCGGCGATCCTACGCATGCGGATCTGCACCTGCGTCAAGCGAGTGAGTCGCTGTTTGCACTTGTGGATCAGGAACTTGGGCCAGTAGATGAGCCTCTCGTCAATCTGCTCCAGGGCCTTGGTGTAGTTGTTGGACAGCTTGATGCGCTCCCACATCTTGGAAGGCAGATGCGCTCGCTCGACAGTCTTCATGTAGAGGTATAGCGTCTGCTTCGTCGGGTGTTGCCGGATGGTGGCATACCGCGAGTTGGCCAGAGGGCACGACTGGCGGTTGCAAAGACCAGTGACGTTGTACTCATTGCGGCAGAAGTTTTGCTGCTTTTCCGTTCTAAGGCCCAGTTAGCCATTGCTCGTCATCATTATGATATCGCTTCTGTGAAAAGAAAAGGAAGAAAAGCCATGATCAGGGCAGCGTCGTAGAAGTGCTCTCTGATTTTGACATGTAAAAACTCACTTTAACTTGAAGGCGCAAAACTGCTGGTTTATGATTTGCCACACAATCTCGTCGGACGCCATCTTGCCAGATCGTTCCTTGGGCAAGAAAAGTCCTGCACAAAAAAAATACAAGGGAGAAGATAGGAAAAGAAAAAAGACAACGAAGAAAAAACAAAGACGGGATATCTAGCTTTGCTGAAAAAAGAAAAGGCCAATGCAAAAAAAAGTTCCTAGCGGGGCGGGTCGTCTCCAGGTTCCATAATATTTTTTCGCAGCGACCAGCCAAAGAGAGCACATTGAAGTTGCTGACCGCCTGCCTAGTTGGCCGCTGCGTCTGCGGATGCGGAATAACGGCCGCTCCGGGCATGCTTGCTCGTTACTCGAGGTATCTCCCGAGGTATCGAATAGCAGTAAAATCAGCGCCTTGCTACCCTATAGCATTACGTGCAAAAGCCGGGAAAGCTTGCTGCTGACCTGCGTCACTCTGTTGCATCAGCCGCCCTGCTCCGTCCATCCATTTCACTTCTTTCGCCTCAACACCAAAAACAGCGCCATTTGGCAACGTCAACTCAACGATTCACGACGACGGGCCCGCATAACCCCCCCCTTGCCGCTCCTCCGACTCTAACTTCTTCTCTTCTTCCGTCAAGCGCTTCAAAATTCAACCTCATCCCCTTCGCGGGGCCGCCGTCAACACTTCGATTCCCTCGTCCCCCCTCCGCTCAAGCCACGCCTTTTGCTTTCAAAAGAAACCAACAAAACCACGCCCACCATGACCGCCGGGCTCAAGACCATCATCGCCCTCTCCTTCGTCCTCGCCGTGGGCTTCCTCCTCGTCATCCTGTCGTGCGCCCTCTACAAGGTCTACTACCCGCTGCTCGTCGTCGCCACGTACGTGCTCGCGCCGCTGCCGAACTGGATCTGCGGCCGCTGCGCGAACCCGGACGACTTTGTGGAGAATGGCGGCGCGGCCGTGCTTGACCTGGGGCGCTTCTTCACCGGCTTCTTCGTCGTCATGGGAATTGGTGCGTCTACAATGAAAATGATGAAGGTTACGTTTTCTTTTAAAGCTAACTTGGTTGACAGCCCTGCCTGTTGTTCTCGCGCATTCCGATCTCATCCGCGTCGAGGCCATGATCATGTCCATCACCGGCGGCCTGTTGATCTACGGGACCATCATCAGCTTCGGCATGTTCTTCCAGGAGGAGCAGGAGTTTTGAATGCAATGTTTGACGAGACCCCCTCCGGGGTATGCATCCCCTCGTGCGCAGTTTCTGTTTTTTCTTGGATGTGCAAAGAAAATAAAGTAAAAGACGAAATGGATCCAAGTTGAAACTGTATGAAAGGTGTTGTCATTGTGTATCATTAATTGTTCTTACTTTTTTTTACCTGGGAGTACTTTCGAATAACGAGGCATAAGCGGTCTTCGGATTAGTGCTTGCACCATTTACTGTTTTCTTGGCATGTAACTTGGACAGCAAAATTTAAAAAAGAGATGTAAATCTTTTTTCCCCTTCTATTTGAGCTGTGTCTTATCCTGTTGTCCCATCGTTTAAAAAGTTCGCTCGTGCGTCATCGCGTCTATGTTGAACCTCGTATAAATCAAAAAGAACCTGCTATGCATGCATACGTTGAAGTATCATCCCTCGCGCCATATCCCCATAAAAGCAAAAAGCACATTCTTCTCTTTCTACGCCGCATCCTTGAAAACGCCCAGCGGCCCACAGAGCTTCGTAAACATCTCCTCCGTTTCTCCCTCCGGCGTACTCAGAATCGTCACCGCGCCTCCCGCCCCGATGCGCCAAACCTCCCTTGGCCGCGCGTCGCCGTCGTCGTCCGTTTCCTCCGACGGCGCTGCCCTCTCGTCATCCCATCGGAACATGGTCCTGATGGTGACGCTCCAGTCGCCCTGGCCGCGGACGTCGAGGAAGCCTACTACGCCAGAATAGATGCTGCGCTCCGTAGGTTCGATCGTGCGAAGGATTTCGCAGCTTCGCTTTTTGGGGGCGCCTGTCATGCTGCCCGGCGGTAGGGCGGCGGCGAGAACATCAAGGCCGTTGGGGGTTGACTTGCTCTCGTGGTTGTGAGAAGGCAGTTGCCCGTTGACCACGGTAATCATCTGGAAGACGCTAGAGTATTCTTCCACCTTGAGCAGGTCGGGGACTGTGACGCTGCGGGCACCGCAGACGCCGTGGAGATCGTGCCGGACCAGATCCACAATCATGAGATTCTCTGCCTCTTCTTTGGGTATGTGCAGCAGCTTCTCGGCCTGGGCGAGTGTTGACACGGCTTCGGATTTTCGGACTGTGCCTTTCATGGGGCGCATGGAGCAGAGGCCCTTGGGATCATGGGTAAGGAAGCGCTCGGGAGAGCTGCTGAGGATGGTGGCTCCGGCAAGGCGGATGAAAGACCCAAAAGGAGCCGGCTGGCGAGCGCGCAGGGTGCGGTAGATTTGCCATGGAGTCCCGTGCTTTGATGTTTCGTCACTTGGCCAGGACGAGGCTGTGCCGTTGCTCATTGCCGGTTGAAGATGATGCGGCACGTCGTTTCCAGCAGGGCGAGTCATGGTCGTCTGTGCCGTCAAACACAGTTCATACGACTGCCCATCGGCAATGGCATCCTGACATCGGCGCACATTGTCATCGTACTTGTTAGAGTCTGGGATTTTAAACCGCAGTCTCCCAGTAGGGGTTTGTACGCTCTTCAGTAGCAACTCGTTGGTCTGCTTTTTGGCGGCAACGGCTTTGTATTCCTCTGCTCCACAGCCCGGCTGCTGCCGCCATGCCCGAGAACTCTGCAGCTTAGTCACCACAGCATCAATCCACGGCTGGGAGTCTGATCCGGGAGCTGTCAGTACTTGGACGTAAGCTACCCCAGCTTGGTGATCGAGAACGAGGCTGTGGGAAATCCAGGCAAAACAAAGATCTGGCCTGTTGTGGCCTCTGTTCTTGGAAACGGATTCGGGACTTAGTGAACTTAGACCCATTTCATACGTGACGAATCCCATGAAACCACCTTTGAAGACCGGTTGTTGACCCCCCTCTTCAGGCATCCTCCGTTGCTGCCAGTACTCAGATATTATGCTCCAAACGTCGTAGGCGCCATGTTCGTGACTACTGTCAATGTCTATCCGTTGGCATACCTCCTCCTGGTCACCTGCCCTCCCAGGCTGGCGTAAAGTGACCCAGTCGTCTCCGACGTGATATTCGAAGCGTAGGGCCTTGTCCACTTCAAGTGCAATGATGGAGCTCCGAGCCAAGGGATCACCGCTGATTGTGCTCGACGAGTCCAACATGATGGAGTTCACATCCCCCACCCCCAGAATTTCTGCAACATCAGCTGCATCTACGCCGTCGGGAAGCTTGATCCGGCGACAAGAATAGACGGGAGATGCTCCTGAGGCGGCCAGGCCCGACTGCATCTCTCTCCACCATTTTCGAGAAGCAATCTGGCTCTGGGCAGTAATATTCCGCTCAACAATCTTGGACGGCGCTAAGCTGTCGGTGATGCTGTCCAAGTCCGTGTGCCACACTTGTCTTCCCACCGTCTCGTTCCACTTGACGGCCTGGGCGAACCAGTTCTTCAGCACTCCATGCGCCGCAGGATCCGTACAGACCGACTCGGGATGATATTGAACGCCCCAGAACGGCAACCTGGCATGCCTGACGCCCATCAAGATCCTCTCAGGCTCGGCCGCATCCTCGCTCTCCTCCATCGTCCATGCCAAGGGGACGAGATCCGGCGCCGCCGCGGGAGACAGCCACATGTCGGTCTTCCACTTCTCCGAGGGAATCATGTCCTGTCCCACATCCGCACACAGGCTGTGATACAGCGTCGCCTTGAACGCCGGCACGCCCGCAAAGATGTCCCCGGACTGGTGCTCGATCCCCCTCACCATCCCGTGCAGCCCTCTCCTCAACCTCCTGATTCCTCCGCCAAACTGCGCGACCAGGCTCTGGAACCCGAGGCATATGCCCAGCACGGGCACGGCCTTTTCTCTGGGCAGGCCCCACAGCAGACGAAATGCCCCGACGTCTGCCTCGCACAACGGGGACCCAGGTCCCGGGCCGCACACCACGGCGTCAAAAGCCGGCAGTCGGGCAAGGAACTCCTCGGGTGTCCAGTCCGGGTTGGGATCCGCATGAAGCGTCTTGAGATCCATGTGCAGGACATGCACCAGCACCTCGTCACCCAGCGCCTCCTTGAGCAGCGAGACGATGTTGTTGGTGAAGGAGTCGTACGCATCCAGGAAGAGAATCCGGCGAGGGCGGCGACGGTGCTCCGAGCTCGCCGCCGCCGAAGAACGACTCAAGCCATCATCTGTAGCAGCAGGCGAGACGGTCGCTGGTTGGGATTGGAGAAGAGGCATACTGACGGGGAGATGCCGGCCTCCAAAAACGCGGGTCACCGCTTCATGAAAAGAAATGCAATGGTGAGAAAGGAAGGAAAACAAAAGATAAATAAGTTCAAACGCCTATAGTCAAATGTCCCAACCGGCGACTAGCGGAAGCGCCTCCTAGAAAAAATAAATGTAAGAAAGAGCCGTGAAAAGCCGGATCTTACTTTTTTTTTCGGTTTCGGACACTAATCGACTAATATTGCGCAGGCGTCATTGGGTGCTGGATGAAGTGGAATAGATCCGAGTGGCTGCCAAAATCAAAAAGTACAAAAAAGACTGAAAAAAAAAAAGTTTTATCTAGCTTGTGACAGACAAGTCTGGCCAACCCGGAAGTGCCAATTGCTGGTCTGTGAACGATTTGCATTACTCCAAATCCGAATTGGATGCTGGGGTGGCGTTTTTTAAGTTGCTGATTAACAGTCTCAAAACTCAGGCGACCTTTTTGAACCTTGCATCTAAGACTCATAGTGCCAAGTCACTCACTGGATGCTACGGTCCAGAACTACCTCTATCAATCTGCCTAGCCAATTTTGACTTACCGGATTGGACTTGTTTGGAAAGTTCATTTCCATTTGCCAATACAAACCAACCTGCGTGTCCCAAGCCAATCGCCAATTGAACATGGCCTGCGTGATAATACGCCATGACAACAAAAGGCGCAGATGGTACAGTTGGGAGCCAGCAAATGTGTCATGCACAGGCGAATAGAGCAATGCAGGGAGTCATCATCTCAGTCCATGTTGAGACACTCAAGATTAATTGATACAGCAGTTGGTGTTTCTATGTGAATTGTGTTGTCAGACATGCCCTTGCGGTAGCGCCATTTCATCGCTATCGCGCTCATGATTTAAAAATAAAAATGAAAATAAAAATAAAAAACCAGACGGTGGCGAGAAAAGATTCATGCCTCGGTGTAAGCTCCATCTTAATCGTGGTCCTTCACCGTCAATATGCATGGCCGTCGTGAGTGCCACATCCTCCGTTCCTTGACACCTAGTGCCGCGTCCATCATCGTTTGCGTATCCGTTGGGGGAGGAGGAGGAGGCTTTTGAGACTGCTCTCCATCACCCTCCTTCTCAACGTCGTCCCAGACCTGTACCTCTTCAACGGACGCGGTGAGCTCGAACTCTCCTCGACACAGTGCCGTCACGCCAATAACAAAGTCTGTGCTGCCACCCCCTTGAAGTTGCGGTAGAAGCTGCTGCAATGTCCCGTTCCAGACAAACTTGCGCGTGTAGTCAAGCGCAATGTTGACCGAACGGTGGCACAACGCAGGGAGAAGTCTGACCAGCGGATACATCGGACGGCTTGTTCTGTTTGTGACTCGCACTCGCACCTGCATAAATTCATCTACGTGAGCGGTGCTGTTCTCCGTACCCTTGTCGATGGCATCCTCGTCGCCATCAACCTCCTCTTTATCGCCCCTTGGACGCTCCACAGAGATATCGATGCCGACTTCGCCGACTTTGACAATGTCAATCATACGAGTTGTCAGTCGAATGTTTCTCAGCTCGACGATACCTTTCCGCTTCGGCACCGCAGTCGTTCTCCACGTTGCCTTTAAGCTGTCGAGGATTCTTTCCCTGTACCAGAATGCCTCTCGGTTGGCCCGCTCCATCTCGGGCGAAATTTTGCTGGTGCTGACCACAAACTGTTTGTTCTTCGAAGGGTTCAGGCTCGGTATGGGTGCGTACGGGTCTTCCAGGTATACTCGCTTCACGGGTATAATCATTCGACTGGTCTTGCCGGGCAGGATGCTTTCTTCCACAGCCATGCCGTCGTCGTTTTCAAGATGAATCGCCATCTGACTAGGCCAAGCATTCCGCAAGTCTACGGACAACAAACAATACTCATCGGGCTTCGCAGGTTTGGGTTTGACGCCTCCCAGACGCTCCCATAGCGGCTGTGGAATCAGTCCGTGCATGGGCAATGCATCGATCCTCGCTAATTCAACGCTTGCATTGACCGTCACCGTCAGCCCGACAGAGAGTTGTCGTGTGTAGAATTGCTCCGTCACTTCGTCGCGGGGAACTCCGAGATATGTATAGTCGATTTGAATTGTGGCGTGCGTCAGTCCAGGCTTGCCAAGAATTTCAAACTCGATAGTCGTCTCTCCGCCTGGCGCAATGTTGCGATTTTGGTCGCTTCGCGGAAGGCGCAGGGCTTGTTTTTTCATGAGGATCAATTCGTATTCATAGAGTTCAGCCGGCGTGGCATCCCGATTGGCCAACGCCGCCTGTAGAGGCTCCTGAGTCGAGTCTTTAAACGAGAAGAGCATGAAGTCGACTGGCGTCTGGGACTGGTTCTGGAGAGTGATGGAAAAAATCTGTCTCTCGCCCTCCAAGATCATGACTGACGACTGGGGAAGCGTCATGGACTTTACCATCACCAGGGGCTGGGGCTGGATGACGTTAAGGTCTAGGCTATATGGCTCTAGGGGAGCATCATCGTATTTTGTCGTGACTGGAGTTGTAGATGCCGACAAGATACCTTTTGTCTTGATTTTTTCTTCTTGGTACGGCGTCCAATGTTTGGGGAAAACGGCAAACCTCCGTTCCCTACAGCCCCTGACCTTGACAATTGCTCCAGTCACCTTTATTGACCCAGCTTCTTTTGCCCTGCCCTGCAGCCGAACCACCTGGGTTCGATAAGGACCAATGACTGCACTTTCCGTCATGGCCTCAAAATCAACGCCTTCAGTTTCTAGCCGTATGCTTTCGATATCCAACTCAACCTCATAAGTGTTTTGGAGCGTTACCCTGAACTTGGCAGACTCACCAGCCACCAGATTTGCGGCGGCCGTTTCGTCTGGCTCTTGCAGGAACGGGTTATATATGAATGGATTGACGTCCTGAGATGCGCGGGTAGCTGCCTCTCCCGGCAAAACGCTACGAGCGTGTGGGATCGGCACCCGAGTGCTTGGAAGAGGCTCCAGCTTGATCTCTCGGATGAGAAATTCGTCCCAATATTCGGCCGTCAGATGGGTCATGCCCAGCCTCTTGACAAGATTCGAGGTCCGCGAGATGTTGGTGACCAAACGAACCTGCTCATCTTTGTGAATTCTTGGGGATGCATCTTCGCGACGAGGTCCGGGGGCGACGCCGGATCCAGCCGTGCGCATCAGATCGCTCGAAAACTTGAGAACCCCATTAAAGTCCGGTAAAGCCTCCGAGAAATTGATGCAGGCTCGCAAAATATTAAGTTTGATGTCTGGAAAGCCGACGAATCTTGACTTCATCTGGCCGCGTATTCTCGCAATCACAGCGGCATCTGAGTCGTCAAATCCTTCGGATAGGGACTGCCGCCGCGGCTTCGCCCTGTCGAATCCGACCACTCCGTAGGATTTGCAAAGGAGCTCGAGGAAGGCCTCTATGCCCTGCTCAATGTCTCCTTCGGCCAAGTCCAGGGCCATGGCGCCGGTGCCTTGTGCGTTCCCGGGGGACAGCGCCACGAGACCCGCGGCGGGATGGACACCAGCGTCCGCGGCCCCGCGCGTGCGCGCTTCGACAAGCCCCCCGATGAGGACGGAGACCAGCTCACGAATGACCATTGCCTTCTTGCGATGATAGCCCAAGGGTCCTAGGACGGCAGCAATGCCGCTCAGGATGGATATTCGGTCGACGGTCGTGAGCAGTTCAGTGGCCGTGGAAGGAAACGCCCTGAATAATAGGTTCAGAATCTGCTGTCTCGGGGGATTTATCAGCAGCCGGGGGGAAGTGGTGAGATCTTTGTCTGGCCTTTTTCCGGTAACAATCATGTCGAGTGCTAGTTGACTGAGCTTGCCCTCGCAGATATGCACAGCGGTCAGAATTTTGCTAAACCTAATGATGGTTTCTGCCAATGGCAACGGGGGAAGGTTCTCGGCCGACACTCTCGAATAGAGGCCAACAATTCGTTCTAGAAGCTCGGGGAGTAGAGTTTGAAGGTACCGAATATGCCTGGGCTGGCCTTGATCCGCCGATTCTGACTCTGGTTTCATTGATGAATGCTTATCCTGAGTAGGGAGACAGACTATCGGTATTTGAAACTCTAACCCGGACCAGCCAAGAAGTAATAGATTCATGAGGATCAGCTCTAAAGCTTTTCCGTGCCAGAGGTGGTCGTTCAGAGACCGGGCAGATGTGGCGCCTTCGCTCAGCTCTCTCAGCGAGTCTCCCCAGCGACCAGCCTGCAAATACATGGACCCTATGATGATGGTTGATCTGCCCTTTCCCTTGAGCCGCCACCGATCGCTGGCTCCTCCAGGACCAAATCCCTGCACCGAGACGCGGTCACGGCCCGCATCCTCCATAAAATCCGGTTTGGGCGGTCTTTCCGGTGAATCCGGCGTCGGGCTTGAGGCCTTTGAAACGTCATCCGCACTCAGGGGAGGATTGGAGAGGCTGCTTTTCAGAGGCGTAGAAGGGCGGCCCGGTGTCGAGTTGCTCGATCCGGGACTCAGTTGTGAGGAGACAGGAGGCATGGAAAGACGGGCGCCCGATCGATCGCCCACCCCTGTCGTCGAATTCGAGCGCTGAAGGCGTTGCGGTAAAGCAAACTGAGAATTCCGCCTACCAAAAATGGTGGGAGAGGTCGGATCTGGGCCCCATGACCCGCTGCTCACTTGCCTAGACATCGAATAGTGTCCAGGCGACTCAATTGCCGTCATGGCTTCGTACGATTTACCCAGGGTTGTCATCTCGGCCAAAAGTAGGGAGGATATGTCGCACATGACGGTCTTCATCGTAGTTCTCTTTGACTCCTCAGGAGGAGGGATCGCCGCCATCCCCTCGGGTATCGGCACTTCTGCGGTAGGCGTAACATAGTCGAAAATGAGTACGCGGTGCATAAGTGCCTTGGGATAGTTGTCTCGCAGGTCTTCGAGTTCCTGGTATAGGGCTCTAATGTTCTTCTCTACAGGGGTAGGTCCTCTGCCATTCATGGAGTTTCTTTTGCTGTACGTCGCGTCGTCCAGCTCCTTGCCATCGGCCAGCGCAATCACAGCCATCGGTTCTCGGTAGAGGTCGAAGGGAGAGAGCGCAAGGTGCGAGGGCGGTGGCACGTGGGTGATGAGGTCGTAGAGGATTGCGCCGTCTGGATACGCCAGCGGCGAAAACATGTCTGGACAAGCTCTCATTAGCCCACGTCAAGATCCCCAGAAGACACATCAAAACATCAACATATATAACTCGGCCACTTCGCAACTTACTCCTGTTGGGCCGCCCATCGGCGCTGATATCCCTGAGCTGGACGACATTTTCGGCTCGTAACCTCTCGACAAAGGAGGCAAATCGGGCAGCCTTAATCTTTCCAAGAGGCAGGAGCAGCGCCTTCACCCTCGCGGGAGCAATGGGAAGCAAAGGGTCCAAGCTCATTCTAGCATCTGGATTCGCTCAGCATCGTCCTCGGGGTCGACTTGATAAGGGCTACCATGGGTCAGTCGCTGTCAAGAAACGTGTTGCTCCGCGTCTTCGAAACTTATGCGCACATGCTCCAAGCGCTCGGTGGCCTATTGTTGCAGAGCTTCGTCCGAGATACAGAGGATAGCTTCCGACAAAGCTGCGTTGGTGTTTCGTGTCCGCTGGTTCAACAGCTTGTCGCACCGTCCCACCCGTGACCTCCCCTTGGCCATTGTTTGGTGGGGGAGCCCCAAGGCGGTGGAGCTCCGTTATTAAAGGGAGTGTGGCTACCCGCAAACAAACTTCTGAGTTTACTTATTCAGCAACCAAAGATGAGATGTTGGAATTGAGAATGGATGAGATTTTACACAGGCATTTAACAAGACATGAACACTCTCTACTTTTGGGTAACACCGTCAGCAGATGCATCTGTCTCTTCAACAAGGGGCCAAGTGCTTCGCACTTCCATGTGATGCCCAAGCGCTGCCCCCATGTATTTCGCACAGGCACCTTTAGGTAAGGCACCTTGCGTCGCTTAGCTTAGTACCTGGTCAGTTTTTCTCCCTCGTCATCAAGGAGCGGGAACCACGGACGGACGTTTTTACGCCCCCGAGGACTCCCACCAGCTGAACTCTGGGGAACTGAGATCATAGCGGGCTTGACTGCTGTAACGGTGGGATCACGGTCCCCTAACCTAGTACCTTTACTTGTGCTCGTGCTAGCCCAGGTCAGGGCCGCTGGACTAGCGCACCACTGCAGGCTACGGGTGACCTGTAGATTTTCCATTACCAGGTACCTTAGTACTGGACCTTGAAATGACGGAGTGATAATACAAGCCATACGTTTCCCAGTTCCAACGTTGGATCATCTCCAAACCCACAAATAGCCTAGCTCCGGATCTGCAATCGCCTGTGCATCTCATTCATTCAAACATGAACGCTCAATACAACTAAATGTACGCGGAATAATGCACAATTTCATGCCTCTCTCCATGGGGCGTAGTCCAGATGGCTTTACGAGCTACCGCAGGAATCATAGACTAGTTTTACATAATTTCATTCTCTCGGTGTCCAGCACCAGATACCTAGTACTAGTGTACAGCAGTAAGGTTGAAAACTTGTAAGTTGAGAGTCAACACCAATTTTGCCCCTTCCTAGTTTTCCATCCCACGCACAGATGCAAGAATATGGTACATATTTCTCGTTAAAAAAAACTCCCGCTTATCGTGTAACATCAGTTTCCCTAACCAACTTTTTTTACGCCTTCGTCATGTTGGATTTGATGCAGTTGTAGATGGTCCCGTGGCGGGTGTTTGGCCCGTAGCCGGCGTCTGGCTCGTACCCCTGTTCCTGTCATCCCTGGCCTCTTCAGTCAGCTCGCTCTCAAAGATGTCCACAGCAAGACTGGCTTCAACAAAGTCCTCCATTTCTTCGGTGACGGTCTTTAGCTTTTCCTTGACGGCGAGGGCGCCCTCCGTCCCCACAATGTGTCGCGAGGGCGGGTTTTCGTGGCCGCCAATCGCGGTCAGAGCATATACGGTCTCGTTGACCAGCTTGTCGATGGACGCCGGCGGTAGCTTAGGGTAGCGGTAAAATATCTCACCCACAGCTTCGCCCGGCTCTAGTGAGATGCTGTCGGGTGACATAGCAGACATGTCGATATCCGGACTAGCCGGGACTGCTGTGTCGGGATTTGAATTGAGAACATTGGTTAGCATCTCCCGGACGCTGGGCGCTTCGGCGAAACTGCTGGCATATGCTGGAATCTGCGGGGCAAACGTTATGCGGTTTGTGAGGGATTGTATCTCCTTGTTAGGCTGCACGATGGTAACCTTGATGTTGAACGGCGCCACCTCGTATGCCAGGGAGTCGCAAAAGCCCTCGAGCGCCCAGGTAGCTGCAGTGTACATGGACATGTGAGGCGTGCCGATGTGGCCACCCGTGCTGGTAAGGACCATGATGTGGCCGGTGTGCTGGGCTCTCAGCTGTGGCAAAGCGGCCTTGATAAAGTTGACTTGTGAGAAGAAAAGGGTCTCGAACTGGTCTCTGGCCAGGCTTTGGGTGGCGAGATTCGTAGACAGCTCCTCAACGGTCCCAACCACAGCTAATGAAACGACAGGGACAAGGTCGCGGTTAGCAGACTCTCTCTCTCTCTCCCTTTCTTTTCTACCTCATCGTCACATGCTGGTATTTTGGGATATAGCAAAAGGGAAAAGAAAGAGACAAAAGAACGGGGGAAAAAAAGAAGAAGAAAAGAATAGATAATATGCACAAGTTTGATAAGGGTCGACATACCTTCTGACCTGCAGCAGAGGAGGATATCGATCCTCCCAAAGACGTCGACTGCTTCGGCTACGGCGGCGCCACAGCCGCTCATGGTTCTTCCATCGCACCGAATGCCGCGGATCCTGTCCTTCCAGCCCTCCCGGTCCTTCCGCCCGCTAGTGCACTCATTGATGAGCTCACGAAACTCGGCACTGCGCTCCTCATGCTCAATCTCCAAGGGAGGGAAGCATGCCGCTACGCAGTCGCCATGAGACAGCAACTGCCGGATCAAACGCACGGCCAGTGGCGACAGTGATGCGGTCAGAAGCCACGTGCGAGGCGAGTTATGGGTCGCTGTCGGGCTCTCTTGGTCAGCCATTGTTGATGCTTATTGATTGTCCTTTCGAAAACATTTTACGAAAGGAAACGAGGCATAAGGGGCGGCTGAATCGGAAAGAGAAGCAAGATAGACGAGCATCGAACAAGGGAAACTTCCACAAGGAAAGGGAGAGAGGTGAGACAAGTGAGTGAGAGAGCGAGTAAGTAGGGTAGGTATGAGTATAGGCTAGTGAAAGTGGTGGATGAAAAATATCCTTCATCAGTTATATATATAGAAAACAAGGCGAAAGGAAGACCAAAGGACAAAAAGAACAAAAAGGAAAAAAAAATGTGAAAAAAATAGATAAAAAAGGAAAAAGACACCAATTAGGAGACAAGTTTTGCCCTTTGGTTGAAGAAAAGGGCAAGTTACGGCATCGCCACGGAAAAAGGGCGTCCTGTCGTATACTTGTCGGGCGGTCGCCACAAAAAAAAAAGGCGTAAGGGATGGATGGAGATGCCAGAATGAACTGTTTAATACATATCATACGTACGGAAGGAGGGGTTGGGTGAGGCATGCGCCTGCCGTGTCGAAGGTCCCGGGGCGGCATCCTGTTGGCGGTTCTGGCTCGGGCCCCTAGGCGATGGCTGGTAGCGCTGTCGCTGCTGCTGTTGCTGCTGTTGGGACTGGCCTAACCGCTGTGAGGACGACGACGATGACGGCTGGGACTGCTGTTGCTGAGGCGTGGTTGCAGGCCTGCTGCCGCTACCGCTACTGGACATGCTGTTGCGCTTTCAGCGGGCTACAGGGCGCTTTTCGTGCTGGACCCCGTCTATTCCGCAGGCAGTGCCAGGGCTCCAGTCTTTTTTCGACAGCGCAGGGGGGAAAGGAAGGAAAAGACAGACAATGTTGTGCTGCTGCACCACCGAGGCAGCAGGAGGGAAGACGGAGGGCAAGAGAGAGAGAGACAAGCCAGATAGAAAAGAAAAAAAGAAAAGCAAATACACACAACACACACAGAATAGAAAAGGAGTGTGAGGCACTTTGCGAAAAAAACAAAAAGAAGGGGGATGAAGAGGAAGAAAAGGCATATCATCTTTAATGCCTTCCACCTCCCGCGACTGAGTCGCCAAACGGCTCGCATCCTACCTGAGGTACTAACTACCTAGTAGGTCTATGGGGAGCGGCGATAGTTCCTTCATAACGAAATGGATCAGCCATCACGAGCAGCCGCGAACCACAACCGGCCAACGGTGCTCGCTTAACATGCCACCGGGTCCAGAGCGGATGAGTAGCCTGAAATCATCATACGTCCTGCCAGAGACGTCTCCTAGCATTGGACATTGTTCCACGTTCCACCCCCACCACAGGACGTCGAGCCCGAACTTGGTGATAGACCCGACACTTACACCTCTCCGCTGTCCGTAGGGCTGTCCCTGGTAAGCTTGTTTTCGCCTTGCCAGAATCATGACACAGCCAACAGAGACACACCCATCCACCCGGATTGCGGTGGGGCAGAGGGGGGTGGCAGGCTGGATGTGGCTTCCTGGACCCCCGTGAGGACGGTTGTCGAGAACCTTGACCTGAGTCAGAGACGCAGCTGATGGCCATTATCGACACCGCTGCTGAAGCGCAAATGCAAATGCCGATGGTCGTATTGCGTTGTCGCTGCAGGGGTGGAGGGGGGTGAGGGAAGAGGAGACTGGAGAATGGCCGTTGAAAACGAGACGTCTGGGGCCACCAATCTCTGGCCAGCTCTGGTATGAAACACCAGGGCAGTTGCTGCTGTACTTCCTATTTCCATCAGCCTTGCAGCAAGACCATGCCACGGTGATATTTGACATGGTGCGACCCTACGAGCGCTGCCCTTGAGAGCAGCCGAGTTGAGCACCTTGTGGCCACTGGTGCCGTCTATCTCTTTCCCTCCCTCTTGGGGGATACAGCTTCATGTTCTTGCAGTTCAGCTGCTACTACTAGGTACCTACCTAGTTCTTCAGCCATCAATACCCGACCAGGTACCTGATTGCCAGCAGCCAGATTTGACAGAAGCACTGACCACAGGATAAAAAAAATACGAGAGAGCACACGCGCCTAATCGACAGAGATCGGATCCAGATTGAGGGCCCATCAAATCTGACCTAACCCTGTGCAGCCGTCTAGAGGCGTCACCAGTTGTCACGTTCAGCGCCCCAGCCCTGCGTCTATTTCACTTGCCGAGATTTGTGATGGGCGCTGATTGGGCGAACGCCACGTTGGCATGGGCTACGGGACCGGCGGGCGTTCGTCTCCGCTCTCACTATCTTGTTCGAGAGGCACGCAGGATGGACATGACAGGGGCGACCGGACGGCACCTTGACAGTTCGTTAGCAAGGAACTTGGGCTGTTCAGCTGACTGACTCGGACGAGACAGCGACTCGCGGACAACCTTGTTTGACATGTCCTCGTTTCGGGCAGCTAAGCTACCTTGACTCAAGACTGCTGTAAGCTGCGCTCGATTCCATCCGTCGGCCTTGTCCAAGAAGCAAAAGCAGCGCAACTGCGGCATTTTGGCGGCATTCTCAAGTCGCCTTACGCTGGAAGAGAAACAAAAAGAAATATCGCAGAGTTGGAATCTGCGGCGGCAGCGGCCTTGGGATATTGCCGCTCGTAGATGCCGCTTGGTGGTGGTGGCCAATTTGCGCTGTAAGAGGGCAGCAGGTTGCGAGACTCCCAAGGGCCGACTTAGGTGTTAGGGTTATTATGGGGCTTCGATCAAGCAAGCAAGCGGATGGAGCGAGGAAACCACGATTCAGCTCATGCTACCTTGTCTACCACACTTCATTGGCTGCCCCCGCACGCCTCTTTTACCTTTTCCTAAGGCAAGCCACACTTCAGTCGAGATGGGAACAAGGGCCACAACTGACACGATTTAATTCCAAAAAGCCAAATATAGGAAAACAAGGAGAAGCGATCCAAACGCCATCGCGTAGATCCGATGATGCTGCCCTGCAGCCGAACATTGCCGCGGGAAAATGGCTCTTCCCATCTCCTCCATTGCCGTCACTGCTCTTTCACGTCTTGACATCGGCCCGCTCCTCGCGGATGCTGTCAGCACGGCCAAGCTCAGGCTCGGCATCTACCTGCTTCGCCTGCTCCGTGACGCCGAACAGGTCATCCATCTTTTCCAGGCTGAGACCTGTCGTCTCGGGCACGAAGAACCACACAAAGACCCCCATGATGAAACAAAAGGTCCCAAACATGAAGAACATGCCCTGCCAGAAGCACTAGTTAGCGCCGATCCTCAAGTCGCATCCCAAGGGGGTGGCTTCAAAACTTACGTAGCCAGCCTTGCCCATGGTGTTCTGCATGGTAAGCACGGCTGCAATTGGTCAGCAAAGACCTCAAAGACGTCCAAAGACTCTAAAATAGTTGCACAGGATGGGCAGGTTGACGAAAACAACATGGCATGCGTGGCTACACTAAACAGGGAAACTGCAACAAAGCAACTTACTCCTCGCGCAGACAAAGTTGAAGAGCCATTGGGTGCCCGCGGCGATGGCCACGTTGGTGGCACGCAGTCGAGCGGCCGGTATCTCGCTAACAAGAATCCAACAAACAGGGCCCCAGCCAAACTGGAATGACGCGGCCCAAAGATAGATGCAGGTGATGGCGACGTATCCAAACGCCGTGACCTATCAGGTGGAAAAACTCACTTGTCAGCCGGCAACCATGTTTCCTTACGTTTCGAAAGCGTTGACGCAACATCGGCGTCGGGGGCACTGGATCCCCCTCTCCCACCCCTTGCTGCATGAGTATGGTTTGATAACTCACCGGCTGTCCTGCAATGGGGGGCTGGACTCTTCCGTAAATACCAACAATGTAGAGGAAGATGCCCTGCGCTGCGGCTGTCCACAGCAAGCTCCATCGTCGGCCAAGAGAGTCTGCTACGAACAACAAGAAAATGGCACAAGCTGCCGTCTTGACGCAGCCGTAAACTCCAGTGGCGAACAGAGACGAGTCAGTACCAGTCATTCCGAGGTTAGTGAAGATTTGAGGAGCATAGTAGTTCTATGCTCAGGACGTTGGTCAGCATCTCCCGTGTCAAAAGTGACTCCCTCTCCCTATCTCTCTCTGCATACGCCCGTGGGGAAACAGGGGACGCTTACGATAGCATTGACGCCAGTCATCTGCTGGAAGACCATGAGGAGGATGGAGATGATGGCTCGGTTTCGGTTCCCTGGAATTACCCACATTTCTCTAAGAAGAGTCTTAAAACCGGCGTCCCCTGTTAGTCTTCTCTCGTTCTCGAGCTGGTCGGCCATCTCCTGAATCTCAGTTTGGATGTACTCCGAGTCAGCAGGCAGCCTACACCCCTCACGTTAGTACAAGTTATTCTCTCGCAACCCTACAGCCCTACAGCCCCATTGGCTGAATGTGACCTTACCGCCGCAGATTAACAAGAATATTGGTTGTTCGGTCCCAGTCATCTTTCCTAGCGCACCACCGAGGACTGGCAAAGGAGGAGTCAGTACGTGTTCATTACAACTGCCGAGACCCGCCACAGAGAGCATTCTGAAATTTTCTCTACCTTTCAGGCGAAAGCAACATGCCGATCATCAAGAGACTGTAATCATGGCGGTCAGCAAAGACAAGTCAATTCTACTACTGCTTGGATTAGGACTAGACTTGCCAAGCAGGAAGAGCCTGAAGAGTTAGTGGGACGACGTAGAGCGCAGGAGCCTTGACGTGCAGCAGGCACCCATAGTTGACCCTAAGATTTGTAAGAACGATTTGGTCTGGTAAAACCCTAAACCCAGGGGGGAAGACACTCAGGGGGGAGGGGAGAGGAATCCAGGGGAAGATTTCCATCGTACCAGAAAGCCACCGTGATACCAAGAACGTTAAACAGCTGATAGAAAGCTAGACGGCGAGACAGCGTTAGTACGTCTACTGATATTTGCTCATCCCATTCATGTACGCATTCCTGCGGCCGAGTCTCAAAGACTCCAAGGAGGAGCAAACACGGGGCTAACGCTTGGCCGGGCTTCTTACCGGTCAAACCACCTCGGATGGCACGAGGAGCACACTCCGACACATACAACGGAGTCAATGCTGAAGCCGCACCGATGCCCAAGCCAGCAATGAACCGTCCGATGTACATAACCGCCAGTGTCCCCTTGGCAGTGGACGCAGCCTGGAAAATGATGCCAATGATAGTGAGGATTCCAGTGCCAATCAGGCTGGTGCGACGCCCCCATCGATCGGTAATCCATCCGGTGACGAAACAAGCCGCAAAGCATCCTGCCTGAAGAGTCGACACGATGTTTTGTTCCAGATTCGACTTTGCCGTGGGAGACTTGTTGGCGTAGCCAAACTTCTCTTCGAATTGGGGCATGGTCAGGATGCCACCGATGGCACCCGTGTCCCATCCGAACAACATGCCGCCGAAGCAGGCGGAGAAGACGAGAGTGAAAACACGCCATCCGTAAATCTCGTCAGGGTCATTTCGCATCGCATCATTGCGCACAATGGTGCGCAATATCCTCGCGGTTGCTCCCATGACTGCGGCGGATTAGGAACAACAACTTATGACGACGGATATCCCACACGGTCGTCTCGGCAGTTATCTGTGACGCAACACAGGGTACTGGTGATACTCGACCGAAAGCGGTGGGGCCTGAAATCATCCAAGCATAGGAGACGTTTCTCCGTTGGTGCAAGGTCTGGAAAACCTGCCTAGCTGTCGTCCGAGGGACCGGAAAAGCCTCCTTTGGTATGGGAGAATACAGAGGCCCAGGGAAGGGGATGGACAAGGCGAGAAGAAGAGCGTCGGTGGATGAGGCCGCGCGCGACCTTAATATGCGTGTTATACCTTGGCACACCGAACCAGTTGGAGACGACTGCTCGCTTCTTGGAGCTGGTGAGTTTACCCTGTCGCTTGGAAGGGGAAGGGGGGGAAAGATGCCTCAAATGCAGTGCATAAGTACGACAGGATCGAGCTCTAGACGCCCTAAAAACGCGTGGATCTACGTGATGCTAACTGGACGGCAGGCAAACCCGCCGGGGTACAATTCCCCAGACTTACCAGCCGGTCGACTGGGGGCGGACCCCCCTTGCAAGCTTTGTCGACCATGACCTGCAAAGAGTTGTTCATAAACGGAGAGGAACAATGATTTGCTGGCCTAAAAGGATGGCGTATGCCGTGTGTGGGCCGCAGCATAAGGTAGTTGGGGGGAACCCCCCATCTTCCAAAAAGAAAAGAGATGCGATATGGAGTTGCTGTGATACCTCCTGCTACAAGGCATTGGATTTAGCCGCGAAGGTGGGATGAGCTGCAAGTTACATGGACCTTGACCAAAGGTACGAGACTGAAGAGCGCTGGCAATCGGCAATCGGCATATCACCCTTCTGCGCGTGGATGCTCATCGCAACCGCACTATTCGTCTGGTAAGCTCCTTCGCCTAACTACTTGCTCACTTCTCCTGACTCTCAGCGAGCCAGAAAGGGCCAAGAAATGCTGTCTCTCAGATTTTCGAAACGGCGGCCATTTCCATGGCTGGAGCGCCTTCCTCGGCCCTTTTGTTTCTGGCCCTTGTACCATGTTCAGCTGCGCAAAATTGCAAAACGGCGGCGATCAAGCCATACGGGGTTGCGTCTGGCACTAAGTACTACTCTCGTTCTCGACGAAGCGAACGGGTTACAGCCACGCGCCGATATGACACAGCTCTGCAGCAAGCTTGCCGTAACATGCTACGTGCGGTCCCAGTTACTGCTGCTCGAATCGACAGGAGGGAACGTTGAGCTTCCTACAAAACCCGGCATGCTACCCATTCTTACCCCCGTTTGACAGCACGTCCAGGCTCTCGGGCTGCCATAGTTGGCTAAGACACTGCTTAAATCAACGTGGAGCCACCGTGATTCCACTAGTGTGCACAGACACGGTCCAGGGGACAGATAGCTTCGGCTTGCGCTCCGTACAGAGACGTGCTTTGAAGAAAATCTCCAACGGAAGAATCGCGTCCCACCAATGAACTGTTGCTAAGTCGCCAAGGCCAAAAAGAAAGGGTCGTACATTATGACATTGACTGAAGTCGTCGGCATCTAGTTACTAGGCGGCGAGCCAGCAGCGCCTGCGCCAAGTGCGAAACAATCGCAATCTGACCACAGTACCACATCAGCCTCCACCGGTATGGCGTGTGGCAGTTGGGCTTTCCTCCCCGGGAGCTCCCTTCTAACCCGCAATGCAGGATGTCATCAAGAGACGGAATATCGGCAATGGAGATCATAAATCATGGCTGAGGTGAGGAGAAATGGCAGATTCCCCTCCCCTTTCTTCGTTTGACAGTCATCACACAAGGGCTCCCCTTTAGCCGTTTGTGGGGCCGTGCGGGTGGATCGTGTGGAGGCGGAAGTTTATTCTGCTCTCTTTGTCTTTTGTGTTTGCTCTTGGGCCCCCTGCTTCGGATGATCAGTATACTCCAGATCTCTCCGCATCTTTCTGAGCTGGTGGCGCCAAGCCATTGAGATGCGCCTTGCCTCGCTAACTTTGCACCCATGAAGTCTGATGGGGTACTTGGGGTGTTAGCTACATATTTTGAGGAGGCGTTGGTAGCTGGAACTGCTGCCTCGCAAGGGCAGTCCTTTTCACCGTTTTTCAATGTGGGTGGGAAGAAACCCCCAACCAGTTCCGCTCTTGGCCTCGCACTCGCGCTCTACCTACGTGCCCCCGGCCACGGAGCAAAAGTACGAGGATGACGAACACACTCCAAGCATTGTCTTGCGCATGCCGGCTTTTTGACTGCTCACAGGAGGATTATAGCTTCAAGCGGGCAAGCGAGCAGCTTCTAAGTGGATCCGCTTAAGTCAAGAAGATTGGGACTCAAGGAAGTTTCACGACCCAAATCTCCTTTGTATTCGTCCTCACTCATTCTATCAATGCAGAAGGTCTTTCAAGTAGACACAGCAACGGAGTACATGCTACTCTTTCGACTTTGGTGGCTGACGCTACTCCGCACATGTTGAGGGGAATAAGGCTGTTACCAAATAAGTGCCTGTAGTTTATTTCTACGTCTATTTGCCACGCCGGATTTTAGGCAAAATTCGCCCCGACCCTTTCGGATGCTTCCCTCTGCTAGTGATCTGCTGCCATCTCCAGAGCTAGCCATTTGGGGATCGCAGGAGGCCTGCCCCATCCATCTAGGTAGCTCTCCTTCGGTACGCCATCGCCAGCTGGTTTGGCGTAGATTGCGGAAACGTACCATGCCGCCTGGCCCTGTGGGATCGTGTGCTGCAACGTTGGAATCGTCGTCCGGCTCTCCATGAGGTTTGTGTTGGGATCAGCGTTGACGAGCATCGCCTGCCGTCCCTCCTGCGGCTCTAGAGCTTTGATACCGACGGCTCCGGCGTTTAGTGCAGCTGCAAAGGCACCGTTGCGTCCCGAGTCCCAGCCGATCGGGGTGTTGAGATCGTAGTTGCCAATGATCTTGGGACTGGTGCCTTCGCATCTCGATTCGTCGTACAGGTCCAGATACCGTCCATCCTGCGAATTGACGTTGCGAATGGCAAACGAGCCGTCTGCGGTCTTGACCTCTCGACCAGCCCGAATGTGATGTACCCGCAGATGCCAGTTTGGCGTGTCTTCAGCCGGAGGAACCAACAGCGTCCTGATGGTCACGTCGGCAAAGGGCTTCCAAATGGAAACAAGGATGGGTTTCCCGTCGCGCTCTTCAATAGCAGCATATTCGCTCAACCTCCTCGTCTTCCAATACTCGCCGCCGTCGTCCGATAGACCCAGCTGTGACGCTAGCGCATACTGCTCCAAGGTGAAGAGCCCAGAGGGCACGGAATATCCAAAGGCGCTACTGTATGCGAAGGCACCGTACTTTGCATGCGTAGCCTTCATCGGGTAGCCGCAAGCCTGGCCGGACGAAAGCAACATGCAGTGTCCACCGAGGTAACTAGAACGCAACGCGCATAACATGATTAGTATTAGCCAATGCCTGGCTCATTCGCCGCCTTTTAATTGGTGGGTAAATAGAACCTGTCTCTCTCTCTTACCTAGTGATGTGGCCTGGTTGTCGTATGGCCTTGATTTTGGGGATAAGGGGGCTGATGGGCTCTTCTTCGGACGCCCAGAACGGATGACTTTCAGGAACTGCCAGGCAGATGAAGGCTAGACATGCCCAGTACTGCAATTGTTGCACCCACGCAAATGGCCACAAGTTAGCTTGATGCTTCTTTAGACGAGACTGACATATGGAGGCTGCATCGATGTTACTTACGGGGCTCCCAGGACTGTTGTAGTTCTCGGTGATCTATAGAAGCGAAATCACGCCAAAAAAAATGGTTAGCAAGGAACTTTGATTGATGGACCATCATGACCATCACACGTACATACATGGTCGGGTATGAGTACCCGAGGGACAGCGTCCCGCTCGACGTCCAGATGTCACCTTGCGTCTGCCACCACCGCAAGTTGCGCAAAACAATGCCCTTGACCATGCCCCACGTCAGGGGCGCCGGCAGCTCGACGTCGGCGTATGCCAGGGCGCCCCAGAAGGCGACCATGGCGAAGCGGTAGACCAAGCTGCGGCCGAAGGGAATGGCGCGGCCGAGGCTGTCGTGGTAGTGGACGAGGTCGAGGGCGGCAATCTGAGCGCGATGCTTGAATTCCTTTGCGCGGGACGGGTCGGATGCGCCAGCGAGCTTGGCGTAGAGGAGCTGGAGGTAGTGGATGGCGAAGCTGGAGGAGTAGTAGTCCATTTCTGTGACAAATGTGAGCGATGGGAACTGGATGAGAGTGAAGGGCAGGAAAAGACGAACGATGGATGCCCTCGGGACCGTCGTTGGACCAGCCTTCTCCGCGGTAAAAGGTATCGAGGTGCTTGATGTCGCTCTGGAGTCGTTCTTCCGAATATTTCGCTCCGTTCTGCTTGAGGCCTAGGTTGGCGAAGACGCGGAACCAGAGCCAATTGGTGTTGGGCATGCTGTGAGAGTCTGTGTCAGTAAGCATACATCTGTGTCGCATTTACACGGCACAGACTTCTTCTCGTTGATGGAGTTTCCCAGCCAATTCTCGACATTGGTTCGCTCTTTTTCCGAGAGGGCGTCCCATATCTCTGGGGCCACGGCCAGCGCAAAGCCTATGCATCGATTATACGCATCAGTCTCTCAAGCTAGAAAATGCTGTTTTCACACCACCGTACCAAAGGGACACATCTCCACCATTCGCTGGTCATTGTCGCGCGGATATCCCCAGTATTCGGGGCTCTCCGGATCAGTGCCGACCTTGATGCCCTGAATCCACAGGTCCGTGTTGCGATAGTGGCCGTTTCCCGCAAGCAGAGCGGCCAGGCCCCAGACGGGCCGGAAGAAGCCCTCGACCTCGGACGCGGTTTGGTCGAAGCGGACGGCGGTGGCGCCGGGGCATTTGACGCGGGCTTTCTGCGGCGAGAAGAAGGGCTCGAGGGGGTCGAGCAGCGTCCGGAGAAGGTCCTGGACGGAGGAGCGGTCGGACAGGGGGACCTGGGAGAAGGGGTGCTTGTCGTTGTAGCCGAGCGTGAGAGGCATGATTGATGAAGCTAGGCTGTTTGTTATGGCGCAGAGAGCAGCAGTTGATGGACCTGGGAGATGGTATATTCTACTATTTCTATCTGTCCTCCGCGTGAAGCAATTGATGGCTAATGTTCTTCAAAGCACATGTTTTCAAATTCCATGCAGCTCGCCAACGCATCGGATGTCATTGAGCCGAAGCTGGATGATATCAGAAATGCGGGATCCTCTTTTACGTTAGTGAGGGGCAAAACGATGGAGGAGGGGGTCTTCCGTTGTGGAGACGGACAAGAACACGAGGGGGGAACTCTGTCTTGTTCCACGTTGTTTGATAAGGTCGCCGAGAGGATTGAGTGGTGGGATAAATTGTGCAAGTGGTGTCATGGTTCGTTTCTTCTGTCACCTTGAGGAGCTTCGATCGTGGTGGGCAAGTGCCGGGTAAGCTGGAGAGAAAGCACATGGCCGGGTAATTGTGAAGATGATGCTATTCGTTGATTTGGTGTGGAGGAGGCATGGAAACCCTGCATGATCAGCGGAGGTGGGACTTTTGGATAAATTAATTGATGGGCTTGGATGAGCTGTTTATGTATCCTGTGGAGATGGTCACTTACAGTAAATATCCTGGCTTTATACTTGGGTCTTAGCAGACGATACGGACTGCTCTAGGAAGACTTTGATATACCTTACTATTCATAGTTGTGATGGAATATGACATATCCTGATATGCTTCTTTCTTCTTGTCTCTCTTTTTTTAAGAAAAGAAATGGTGATCACATGGTGTATCGAAACTATACATATACACTTTTTCCGCGCTTCAACTTCAAGACAACATCTCACTTATTCACCAGCATATCCAAAGCATGGACTGAAATATCCGCACATTGGATTCATAAAAAGACAGCGTCCCTTCTACCACTCTAGCCGATCATCGTAAACTAGACCGACGTCAAACCGCTCTTGTCCTCTCCAGACCTTGCTTGCCGAATTGCAACCCGCCACAATGGTGCGAATATCGCTCATCATGGCTCCCGGCCCACTGGCAACGACCAAGGTCGGCCCCCGAACAGTGTTTTCCACGAAATCATTGATTAGCTTGGAGAGATCCGGATGTCCACCGCCCTCTTCCCGATTCAGTTGACAAACTGAGAAGCTGCTGCTTTCTTTGCTGTCGGCTGCTGTGCATGAGGCAACGACTTTGGGCTCTTTCAAAGTCTCCTCACTCCCAACATCACGAGTTGTAAATATTGTGATTTTGAAATTCATACCCTTGGATCCCTGATGGAGTGAATTTAGCTCCTCCTGTACCCATCCCACATTTGCCTTGTGTCGAACAACCCAGACCAGCTCAACCGCACGGTCACCGTGAAAGGGCCGTCGTGAAAGCTCGAGCAGAACAGGCAAAACATAGGCAATGCCCGTGCCGCCAGCTACACATATAATGTTCGTATGAGGCTCAATATGCTCCATGATACGCTCCCCATAGGGACCCGTCAAGATGACGGGAGTAGTCACCGTACTCGCATCGGGAGATGATGCGCTTTTTGTGGCAGTGAGCTCCCCAATCTTCTTCGTCTCTCCTTTCCGGGCTCGAATAATGTATGAGTGCCGAACTAGCCCGTTTTCCACCTTTGGAGCATTGAGGGGAGTGAACGGATGGGACTGCCATATACTGCTCTCTGGAAAGCAGAGATAATAGTGCTGCCCTATAGCCCAGGGGTCCTGGTTGTTTGTCAGATCTAGTCGATACACGTCTCCATGCTGGGCATCGGGAAACAAGGTGATTTCTGCGGCGCATGTGCGGAAGCCGACACCTCCGGAGGGGAGACCGTGATAATGAAGGAAGGCTGTACGAAGCAGACGAATGGCTCGATCAACGAACCAGAAAATGAGGGACGGCAGCATGAAGCATCGCAGCTGATCCCAGTGGCCCCAGCACGCGCCAACAAACACCATGGCTAGAACGTAGTGAAGCTTTCGGAAAGTCTCGTAGCCCGTAAGACGAATAGCCCAAGAGGTGCTCAGAAGGACAAGCAGCAAAAGAAGGAGCATGGCCACGATGCCCCAAACCATGTAAGTCTCGACAACCCATTCTTGGGCGACCTGCGGCTGCGGCTGGTAGAGTCGAATCTCAACGACGCACCAGCCTATCGTGTGAAGAGCCGCCTGGGCAAAGATGACATAGCCTACCCAGCGATGCAAGAAGTTGAAGCTCTGATACGGCACTCCGGTCAGCAGCGAAAGAAGGGATTCTCGGTTGGCAAGCAGCACGGACAAGGGCGTAAGAGCAAAGGCCAGGACACCAATGCGATCTGACCATGGGCCGAGAGTAGTGCGAGTGTTGTAGACGCCTGGACTGCCCTTGACCGGCGTTATCCAAGTCCGATATGTGAGGCCGATGAAGGACCAGATGATCAGATAGCCGACGAGACCAAGCAGGACAATGACCTGCAAGCGAGTGATCCGCCCAAAGACTGGGCGAATACAGTCTGGAAGAAGATGGCGCCGGACGGCGGCTTTAACGGTACGGCCCAGCCTTGCTGCTCCGGACAGGCGGAGAGCAGCTGGTTCGACCAAGAGGTTGGACCGTAATCGAGACCTGTGGTAAAAGGACCAGAGCAACAGGATGCCGCCGATGGTGGCCCAGAGAATGCCGGAGTAGAGCATGCTCCGGTCATGCGCCGCGTACACCAGGTCGAGGTATTCGCATGACCCGTGGTCGTTGGTGCAGGGCAGCACGCGATCGGCATATCCCCAGTGAGGCTGGAGATGAGCTGCGTCGGTGAAGTTTTGGATGGTGCGAGCATCCAGAGCTGGGGAGGTTTGTGTCATGGCTGTTGAACTTGTTGCACGAGTTCGATAAGTGAAGCCGTGGAAGAGCTTTCTTGAAGATGTGATTGAGACGGCCGAGGACTCAACAATGAGCACAAGTCCCGGACAAACTGATTAGCATCTGGTGAAATCATCAACTGACAGAATCATGGCTGTAACACATAAATCATAGATGAGCAAGATTCACCATGTCTGAAGAAGCATATGTAATAAGCCCACGCATCTCGATAGTGCGCCCTCTCTGAACACAACCATGAAAATGCAAGGCTAGTCTCATGCTTTTCGTTTATACGCAAGGACTGTCATTGGCTAACGATTTATGTTTAATCTATTAAGCTCACTCGGGTCCCTTTTAAGTGGAGAGATGCCTTGGCCGAAGAAGGGAGAAGATATGAGCAAGTTTGCGGGGGATGTTTATGCTTGAAGTTTTGGTCTCATCAAAGTGCCCTGCTTAGTGCCAATTACGATAACGAGCTCGATAGGCTATACCTTGATTTGATGTCTGTTTTTTTTTTTTTTTAAAAGACGTTGGTTTCCCGACTAAGAAGTGCGTTATTGTTTTCTTTATCTCGGGCCAAGTCTGTTTGGCAAACTTTGCTGCGTATAGACCGACGACTACTACCGGACCCCTTTCTACAGTCTTGGCCGGCCTCTCATCGCTTTTCAATAAGTCGAGAGGGAAAAAGAGACTACTGATTAGTTTCATCAAAGCTATCGAGAGAAACATTCAGCCAAGATGGACATGGACATGGGAAACAGCACGGCAGCCGCCTGCAAAATATCCGTAAGTTGGGAGCTGCTGCCTCTCATCCACAGCGAAATAGGATTCCACTAATTAAAAGTATACATCTAGATGCTGTGGAACTGGTATACGATAGACGCGTGCTTCCTGTCCTCGTCATGGCAGATACGGAGCAGCGGCATGTTCGCCGCCTCCTGCATCGGCGTCCTCCTGCTCGTCGTCGCCGTCGAATTCACCCGCCGCCTGGGTCAAGAGTACGATCAGCTCATCATCCGACAATGGCGTCGTCAAGCTTCCAGTTCGCGTAAGGCTGCTCTTATCGCCACCCGCAGAGAGGCCACAGATTCCATATCCGGCCCGAGGATGCTCGTCTTCCGCGCAACGCCGCTGCAGCAGCTGATACGGGCTGTCCTTCACGCGGTCACGTTTGGAGGCGCCTACTTTATTATGCTTCTTGCCATGTACTTTAACGGCTACATCATCATTTGCATCATTCTTGGCGCGGGCATTGGGAAATACTTGTGCCACTGGCTGTCCATCAAGATTGAGTTGGCGGTGGATAAGGAGGAGGAGATGTTGCTGCCACCACCGCCCAACCAAGAGGTCACGATATGCTGTGAATAGGCAGCCGTACACCGCTCAAGGTTGAAGCACATTGCATTATATATTTTATGATTGAGCATCTTTGCCGAGTGGTTGAGGGGAGCCATTTATTTGTTGACGACACTCCTATTATACATGAGTTACTAGCACTAGCATAAGCGTTATGATGGAGGTATTCATTCTCAAGCATTTCAAAGTAGCTGCAAAAATCAGGTCATCTTCGGGAACCGGCCATGCCCAGCTCTATTATCACGACGGAGGTTTCGGCGTTGGAGTCGGGTGCCGGATATTATATGTAACCAGCAGGTCGAGCACGCAGCAAGGGTCACTTCGGCTGCTGCTCCCTGAGGTCTAGGACATTGGACCAACACTTGCATCATAGATGGCTCTTCTATCTTGTATGTGGTCTGGGGAAACCCATTGAAGGCGGCAAGATGCTCGGCCGCCAAAGGTGAGCCGCGGGGCCGGGCCGGCCGTAGCGGATCCTGAGCCGGTCCGGCGTGCGGATTCCGGAACTGCCATTTCCGGAACCAATAAAATATAGCTAGGTAGAATAACACCGTTTTCTAGGATAACGTCCAAAGCCTTTAAAAAAGGCAGATAAAATTTACTATTAGCTGCAGGATAATGTCGACCTGCAAACTGCTATATATTGGCGACGACATGGCGGCTGCAGTGATCGAGCATCTTTTTATATTCAAGTCCACAGCGGCATGGACACCCACTCTTGCCAGAGATAGATAATATATTACCAGTCATAATGTTTTTCTTGAGTAAAACGCTTCAAGTTGCCACCGTCGATGCTTCTCCTCATCAACGTTATAACATTGGTTTATAAGTCACAAGATTTACAAAAATAAAGTAGCATGAGAGCGTGCCGTGACTGATCTGCTTCTCGAATCAAGTAAATGGATCCACTTCAGGGTACCTGATTTAAACTGATCCAAGCACTCATCACAGCAATCTCAACAAAGCTGTCAAGTGCACAGAAAGTGAATAAGGCACTGCATGTTGGGGGCTAACCATTTGCTCATCGGCTGAAGATAAAAGTAAGCCGATAATTTATGCGGATGAACATGTAGATGAGTGGATAGCGATGCCCGCTGATTGATGATGAGCAACTTGTTACGGGTATAAATCAGACTGTAATGCTCGTTTTTGAGACATACTAATTAACATGAGTATCGAGTGGGTTATGAACAATTCGAATACGCAGAGTAAACAGTCACTCAAAGATATTACCTTCAATTTCTAGCCATATCCCTCCGCAAGCAGTGTCAAGTTATCCGCATCCATTTTTATAGCAGGAATTCTTCAAGTGCTACAACTTCTTATCGATCAGCCCAACTTGTTTCGTCCACCAAAGTAAAACCAAATGGCTACCCTATAACACCTTATTTTTTCTAACAGCCCTCCATGCACCAGCAGAGAATCCGCATCGAGCTTTTAGTCTGACGTCAATATATTCAAGCTTCTCCTGTTAAAAAATGACAAAAGGTTCAATTCCATTCTCATTAAACACAATCCAGGTATTTTAACCAACATGGCGTGACTTTAACTTGGATACTTTCAGTCTGGGTCTTCCTGACAGTCCCAGAGCTTGACACTCTTGAGGCTTCATCTCTCCAATCGTTAGATGCCACAAATTCCCCCCAAGTCTCATCGAGTTCAGCATTCCCACGCGATGTCATCAGCCGACTCCAAAGATGAGCCTAAGATCATAAGTGACAGCTTTTCATCCTCGTCACTGTCCTCGATATCAGAACCAGAAGTCTCAGTCACACCGTCGCGACCGCGGCGCAAGATCATACCAAGCAAACGCCTGGCATCGCCATCTGCCAATGAAGCCAAATCAATACCGCAGCGACCAAAGAAGAAGGCTACCACTAAGCGGACGCCGAAAAAGCCGAAATGGGATGCTGAGAGTATCCTCAGGGACCCCAAATCACCTCTGGCCACGGCCAACTTGAGAGTTTGTCAGCCCCCTCCCTTTCTTTAACTGTGCCCTTTTTTGACCAACTCGAGCAGAGCATCTTATGCAACCCCATGGCCTGGACTGCGCTGGATCAAGATGAGCAGAGAGAAATCCTCTCGCTCTTCCCCGGCAAGGAGCACATCCTTGATGCGGGCACAGCTGACGCGCGACCTGATTTTGTGTCGCTGATGAACGACGACAGCTTTCGCTATGATTGCGCCAGCTACACGGACAACATTGCCCAGGGCCGTCACGACCCGGAGTGGCTGGCGTCGGCCTGGAGCGCGCACGAGAGGAGGAAGGCTGGCGATTTCGACGAGTACCTGCTGAACAAGCTGGAGGAGGATTGGGGGGTGGAGATTCCGGAGGAGATGAAGTTTCAGCGGACGCAACCTGACGAGGAACCGAGTGATGGCGCGGAGACGGAGAAGGAGAAGAAGAAGGACCCTGTAAAGGTGGATGACAGGATGGAGATGGATGAGCTGGCACTGTAAGGACAAATGAGCCTATGAGCCTCTTGCGGTGAAGAGACAGATGGTGTGGCGTGGGCATGATGGACACTGAGCGAGCATTGTTATGAGATACCATGGACTTTAGAAAATATCCACGTTTCTGTTGGATTAGCTGTCATCCGCCCACGAGGGCTGGTCAGTCGTTGTAGCGCAAGTTTGATGACTTATTTGCACAAGGACAAACGCAGCCATGGTTTCATTTTCAACGCTTCGTCTACAATGGGCTATATACGGTGTATCTAACTCCCATGAAGATAAAGAAGCAGGCCTTGCTTGCGATGTTTCGACAGGCTAGCATGGGACCATGGCACTGGAATTTGAATGCCCGAGTGCTGTTAAGTATGTATGGGATCAGTGTATAATTTTTGATTGATGCTTTAAAGATTTAACATGTCCACCGACGCATCGAGTTTAAATGATAAAATGCACGATATCATCCACCTCTCTCGCAGGGAATCCCCAAGTTTTATAGAGATGCATCCAGCTGTCTAGTGTAATTTGCATGGGCTTGGTGTGGCTGATATTTCACCGCTGACTAAGAGGCTAGGAAGCTGCCAGGTGTGGCTGAACAGCGGCTCGTCGTGGCGTCAGGAAAGGCGACGAAGCTTAGGTTGCCTGGCAGCGTTTCCCTCCCCATCATCATATATGCCAACAGCCTCTTTCCTCTTGTCGCCGCGTCGCTGCATAGGATTTCCCCCCTTGTTTTGCTTCCTCCATTATTTCCAGACACCAGTGAAGCATCATGTTCAGAAACAATTACGACAACGACTCTGTCACCTTGTACGTCCTTTTGTCTTCGAGCCCCTCCAGCCGAAGCTCGTTCCCGCAAGCTATAGCTCAGCAGAACTGACATACCGCATCTAGCTCGCCGCAAGGCCGAATCTTTCAGATTGAATATGCGGGCGAGGCCGTGAAGCAGGGATCAGTCGTGGTCGGAATTGCCAGCAAGACACATGTCGGCCTGTTTGCCGTCAAGGCAAGTTCTCTCGTTCTACCTACCCCTCAGCAACCGCTCATCGAAAAGCAATTCCAAGGCTAACCCCCCCGCGCGCGCGGACACATTTAGCGAAATGCGGAAGAGCTGTCCTCATACCAGAAGAAGCTTTTCGAGATTGACGAACACACCGCTGTTGCCATTGCCGGTCTCACATCAGATGCCCGAGTACTGTCCAACTTCATGAAGCAGCAATGCCTGGGCCACCGCCTTACCTACGGTCGCCCCATGCCCATACACACACTAGTCGGCCAGATTGGCGAAAAGGCGCAGATCAACACTCAGGTCTACGGCAAGAGACCGTATGGCGTCGGGCTGTTGGTGGCTGGTGTCGACGAGAATGGCCCTCACCTGTTCGAGTTTCAGCCCTCGGGCATGACGGAGGAGATGGTCGCATTTGCCATTGGTGCACGAAGCCAGATGGCCCGAACATATCTCGAGCGGAACATAGAGTCGTTTGCCGATTGTTCAAAGGAAGAGCTGGTGAAGCACGGGCTGAGGGCGCTCAAAGAGAGCTTGGTTCAGGATAAAGAGCTGACGGTCGAGAACACATCAGTGGGCTTGGTCGGCCTGAAGGAGGGGTCAACCGGCAAGCAGACGATTGAGCCCTTTAAACTATACGACGGCTTCGAGGTGAAGGATTGGATCGAGAGCGTCAGCGATAGCCAAGGAGGAGAGGCCGAGGCCGAGGCCGAGGGCGAAGGCATGGAGGTAGACAGCTAGACGTGCGGGGGACGTGGATGATCGGGAGGGTGGCCATCGCGTTGCCGGCGTCATGGGCAAGGAAGGGATTTAGATCATGTTATCACTAGAAGCTGCCTGGACAGCGCGAATTATGTGAAACTTGCTACGAAAGGAAGGGAATAAAATAATAAAAAAAAGAAGATACCTAATCATGACCTTACTCCCGCTCCATGACGTAACTTGTATCCTGTCTATATATCTCTGATGGACCTTCTATACCGTACATTAACCGCATGCAAAAAGCACATGGATTTTTCTCCCCGAGAATACCGCATGATGAGCGTGAAAGAGAAGAGAAAAAAAAAATGTAACCGCAAACTACTTGATTTGCGGCGTTGAAAGACCCGATATCCGTTCCCCAAATATCCGTTTTCCTCTTCTCCCCGTCGTTGTAAATTGTAAACCAACCGTGTATCTCCTTACATCTACTGTGAGCCCCATTCCAGCTTAAACGTGCCCTCGGAGGGTTGGTAGTTCATGAGGGCCAGGACAGCGTCCTCGGCCGAGTTGGCGGTGACGAGAATGTCGCGGTTGGGGGCCTTGACGAAGCCCTGCTCGACGGCCTTGTCGACCCACTGGACGATGCCGTCCCAGTAGCCGTTGATGTTGAGCAGGCAGATGCCGCGCTTGTGGATGCCGAGCTGGTTCCAGGTGACGGTCTCGAAGAGCTCCTCGACGGTGCCGTAGCCGCCGCTGAGGGCGATGAAGCCGCTGCCGGGCCCGCCGGCGAAGACCTCCTCCGCCATCAGCTTCTTGCGCGTGTGCATGTCCCTGACGACCGTCGTCCGGCCGTACGTCTCCTCCGTCGGCACGTACTGGTTGTCGTGGTTGACCGTCTGGTAGGTGTCGTTGCGCTCGTACTTGACCAGCGCCTCGGGGATGATGCCGTGCACGGCCTGCGGGCCCTTGAGCTGGCAGAGCGTCTTGGCGACTTCGCCCATGAGGCCGACGGTGCCGCCTCCGTATACTATTATTTGCGTACGAGAGAAGATGGTTAGCATGACGACGACTCTGCACAGTTGAGAATGCGAGAAAGGTAAAACTTACCGAGGTCAATGTCGTTTTCGGCCATGACTCTGCCTAGTTCGCGCGCGACTTCGACGTGCTCGGGGTCGTTTCCTGCGCTCGAGCCGCAGTATACGGCAATCTTGGTTCGGGGGGTGCCGTTGGCGTGGCCGTTGGAGTGGCCGTTTTGGCCGTTTGCCGTGGCGGACAGGCTATCGGCAGTCATGGTGGGAGGATGTAATGATTCGTTGAAGAGGTGATTTAGGTAGGTTGGTGCTTGGTAGAGAGAACTGCCTGTCTGAGAGGCAAGATTCAAACTGATACACGCCAGGGATCTCAAACAGATGCAACTGGCGGAGGAAGAGACCGAGGGAGGCAAAATAATTTAACACCGCCAAAGGACCGTGGTTTGTCGTTGAGTAGCGAAATAACGATTTCAATCCTCGTCAAAAGCAAGGAAGAAGAGAACAAAGAGAGTCAAGAAGACCAAAAAAAAAGGACAGAGGAGGTCAAGGAAAATGTGGCAAAGACAGCTGCCTATATAATAACGATGACGGAGTAGCGATTTGGAAAACGTGCCCAAAGTTCAGGTCCTCCCGCCTGCAAGCCTCGATCAGATTCGACACTACTTAGGCCTAGTCCTAGTTTCGTGGGACCCCCGGCAAGCCATCGGCCAGCGCCGGGCCCCAGTTTCGATCAAATCCCAAACGGTCGGACACAGTGTGTGTCATATCGAAATGCCGGAGCGATGTCGAAAAGAGGTAATTTTGAAAAATTACCAAATACGCTCGCCGCGGCGGGTGGCCGCCCAATTGGCGTCTTCCCAGGGCCTTACCCCCCCCAACTATATGCTTTTCGTAGGACCATACAACTCAACTTATTTCCCTTGGGCATTTTGCCGATGCTACGTAGTCATGGTCTGGTTTTGTGTGACGGTTTGTGCGACTGGAATCGGGCATCTAGAGTCGGTCAGGAGGTGAACGACGCGGGGAGGTGGTCAGCAGGACATGATGAAGTCTGGCATGGCACAGCCGTCTAGACTCGCAAAGGAATGAGGACTATCATCATCACCTACGGTCTGCGTTTTGACTACAAGGAGGCGCTCGTACATATTACATGTGCCTTATGTACCCTATCTGTCATCGGAAGAGGGCCCGTCTACATGTATCCGGCGCACGAGGCTCGTGGCACCGCTACGGCTCTCGACAATCTACAAAAGACGGGAGCCTGTGCAGATCGCTTTTGGGAGGGAAGCCAATGGGAACCACTGGCGGGCATCATCTGGAACGTGGGCAAACCCGGTGGACGAAAGAGGCCCCTCGAAGATTTCAATACATGCACAGTATGGCATAGGTGGTCACTGAGTGGGGGAAAAGCAGCAGCACAGGCAATAGATGCCAGGGACACCGTGTCACTGGCCTCCCCCAGGCACCGCTTGTTTGCCTCATTAAATTCTGAATTGGGGACGGGACTCAGAAGGCAGCAGGGAGAGGGGCTTATAGCGCTGAAGCCCTTTTGCACTTGAAATCATTGGGGGGGTTCTCCCTCTGCCGTGCCCCAGCGCCTGCTGCTGATTCGCCGAGCTGGGACGATGGGGGCTGGTCCGGGCTCCGAGATGTACTTCCAGGCTTTGCCCCTCAGCTTAAGGTACCTTATCTAAGGTACCTATGATGAAAATGCGTGCTGCCGCTAACGATCTGGCATCTTTAGCAGGTCAGGTACGTACTGGAGGGGCTTTGCATGCTCTGGCCTAGGCCGAGCCGGGAAATGTCCTCGAAAAGCTTCCGGTGCTTGCGGAAAAGGCCATCTTGCACCTTTTGGTCTGGTGAAGCCTTCAACGGCAGACATTCAATCTGCGTCCAGTCATTTCGCTGCCGCAGCATCAGGGGCGACAGACTCTCCTCTTGCTACATCACCCACTTCAGAGGCGAATTGCGCCACTACGCGACACCGCACGAGGCAGATCCTGACAGTTTCTCGCGATGCCTGAACCAGCTGCGCAGCGGTCCGCGGGCCAGGCGGCACGGCGCCAGGAGGAGCAACAAGGCGGCGGTGGTGGTGTAAGTCGATTATTACATTCATCATGCCCTCACCTGCGTGATGGTCGATACTAATGGGACGCTTTTGTTGGACGTACGTATAGGGCTTCAGCATGAACAAAATTATCCTTGCCGCCGTCGTCTACTTTGGCTTCAACATGTTCCTCAGCTTCTGGCTGGCCAAGGACCAGACCGGCGTCGTCGTCACCCATCCCGAGACCGGGGAGCTCGTCAAGGTGCCGAGCAACCTGGGCGAGATCCCGCCCTACCAGCTTCGACCGAAGCGCTTGAACGAAGGTGCTTCCTACAGGCCCCTCCCCAAGACCATTGCGCCCATCTGGCCTCAGGACAGCGACCTCGACATCACCATTGCTATCTCGCCTTCGTTCAACCCGATCCCTCTGTCTGCTGTCCCCGACGAGTATATCGTCATGAAGGAGAAGAGGTTTCACATGAACAACTACACCGACAAGCGGTCAATCGAGACTACCTTTACCGTGCCCAAGGCCGTGCAGAACAATGGCACGCTTTGGGGCCACTTCTACGTCGGCCTGGCGGATAGCGTCCTCGACCCCCACGACCCTTACTTTGACCCCGGTCGAGCGTACCACGTTGCCCATCCTCTCACCCAGTATCTTCCCAAGAAGAAGGTCGTCAAGACCCGGAACCTGCTGGAGGACATGCCGGCTCGCGATTCGGAGCCGGAGGAGGAAGACACCTCGGGTCCCCTCATTGCGAGCTACTACCACCAGAATGCCAGCATTTCGCTCGTGCCCGGCTTGGGAGTCAAGGACCTGGACAGCCTTCACCCGGCGCTCAAGACATTCCTCCGTCTCGAAGCGACAGGCGCTCGCGACGGCACGGGTCAGAACGGATGGTATTGTATGTTGGCCCAGCCCGCTCTGTTACATGTTCTTGTGGAGTGAATATTCATTGACTAACGATCGTTTTACCTTGTAGACCCTATACTCTTTGTCAACACCTTTTGGCAGCTGAGGAGCCAGATGATCCTCCTCAATGACACGGTCAAGGAGCTGCCTCTCCGTATTGACCTCAACAACATGCCCAGCTGGCAATTCTACCTCATGGCCGCCGTCGAGCTCAACTCGAAAGAAAACGCTCGCCAAGCCGCCCTCGGTAACCCGGTCCCAGGCGCCGGCGACGGATCCGAGATTGAGATGATCAAGGAGATTTTCATCGATACCAACCCCATTCTGCTCGGCATCACCGCCGTCGTGAGCGTTGCGCACATGATCCTGGAGACGCTGGCCTTTGGGTCCGACATTGCCCATTATCGCAAGAAGAAGGACAACGTCGGCATCTCCGTGCGGTCGATCCTAGCCAACGTCTTCATGCAGACGGTCATCTTCCTGTATCTCCTGGATAACTCGCAAAACACGAGTTGGATGATTCTCGGATCCCAGGTCGTCGGCATCGTCATTGAGTTCTGGAAGATCACGACCGTGGTCAACGTTCGCCTACGGCCGACGGCTCCGGGCTCATTCTTGCCGTACTGGATCGTGTTCGAAGACAAGCACAAGCTCACCGAGACGGAGGAAAAGACCAAGGAGTACGACGAGATTGCCTTCAAGTACATGTATATGTTGGCGGTGCCGCTGCTGATTGCCTACGGCATCTACTCGCTCATCTACGAGTCCCACAAGTCGTGGTACTCGTTCATCATCACGACCCTCGTCGGCTCCGTCTACACCTACGGCTTCCTCATGATGGTTCCCTCGCTGTACATCAACTACCGACTCAAGAGCGTGGCGCACATGCCCGCCAAGGCCATGATGTACAAGTTCCTCAACACCTTCATCGACGACTTGTTTGCCTTTACCATCAAGATGCCCTTCCTGCACCGGCTGGCGACCTTCCGAGACGACATCATCTTCTTCATCTACCTCTACCAGCGCTGGGCATACAAGGTCGACTACACTCGTGTCAACGAGTTTGGGCAGGGCGGCGACGACGAAGCCGAAGCGGTGCAGAAAAAGGAGGAGAAGTCTGCCATTGAGGACGTGGCCGAGAGGGAGGGTGAGGCTACAGCCACTGGGGCTAACACAGGAAAGGCGACTAAGAGGCGTTGAGTATGTTGAACATGGGGTACTGCACCTTTTGAATCGTCTAGTATTCTGGTAGATGTGTAGGATAGACCTAATTGGTGGGATTCTGTTCAAACATGCCCATTACAAGATGCCATCCTAAGAATCTACAGAAGCCGTGAAGTCAGGGAAACTGAGGCCTCAACTCGTCAAGTATCTAAAGAAGGGTTCATGTAAATACACGTGGCTATGGCTAGGGAGGTTTCAGGGCAGTAATAGGATTCAATGACGGAAATATCAATGCTTCAGGTTGTCGACGCTAAGATATTCAGCACGTTGCAAGTTCCATTCATATTTCAGTCGTTCCCACACAATCCAAGTAAATTATATATGTATATATATATAGCCATGGCGTCTAGAGCCTTACGCAAGCCGACCGACCCCTAGTGTCAAATAGGATGCCACTTACAGGAGCACGCACATGGAAGGGTCCAGTCCTAATCTAGTCTGCGTGCCCTCTACAGCGCTAGGGCCCTGGTGGTTTTTAGCAGTTTGAGCCAATGGGCCGGCGCTCCCTCCAGGGCGCTCCCCGCCGACGGCCTCCCGCCATCCGCCGCAGTTGAGTGCACATGGGCTTAAGCCAGCCGTTGCTGTCTCGCTGGAGAGTCATCAGCTAAAGGCTCCTAGAAATGAATTTTAGACCAGCGAATTAGGTGGCTTCATCTCACCATCTCTTGCGGCGTAACCTCAACTTCTTTTTCCATTTCCACCTTCGTACTGTCCATCTATCAACTTTCTTTTTCGGCGAGCCGTCGTCACATTCTGGATTCGATATCGATCCGTTTCGTATCCCCCCTTTCTGCCATAGCCTCCAGGCGGCCCACCTTGAAGAAAGACACAGCCTCGTTTCCCTTTTTTTTTTCTTTTTCTTGCGCTGGCCTTACCTATTTTTCTACCCGCATCGTCCGGGGGGTTTGATCGACTGGATGTCGGCCATAGCCACAACGTTCCGCTAAACACGCTCCGTAGACCTTGCTCCCGGATTTTCGTGCCTGAATTGACGGCTACTATTACTACTACTTCTTTATCTACCGATCGGAGAGGCTACGTCATCTGTTGGAGGCTTTCACGCCAGGGCCGTGGAGCTTCCCCATGCGACGCGCCCGTCGACGGGTGCTCTTCGAGGCCCCTTGACGAGTTTTTGGCCATTTATTCATTCGTTTTCTTTTCTTTAAGATTGATTTTTGGTAGCGATCGTTTTGAAAAAAAGAAGTCAAGTCTCCCTGCTTTCTTCGCCAGCTTGCATCGTGTGCATCTTGCGTTTCCGTGTTACGGCCACTGCTTCTTCTAGACCCTTGTTCAGTTGGGGGAGCGCGGGGTTCGTTCGTTCGTTCGCATGCCTGGATAGCGTCGCGGGCATCTACGAAGCTCATCACACTCTTTTTTTTTTTTTTTTTCCTTCCGTCGTCTCGTCCTGATTAGCAATGGGCGCCCTCGAATCGGTCGGGACACTGCTGGCTGATATTGCGAACCTCATCTCCGACGGGCAGCGCATCTTGAGCTTTTCCGACAAGCGCCATTGGGGAGACGACGAGAAGGAGCAGGAGCGCGCGCTGGACTCGGTGTTGGACGAGGCGCGCAAGGACTTTCAAGAGCTGGGGCCGCTGGTCAATGGGCGATCGCAGTATGAGCACGACCGCAGCTGTAAGTGACATTTTCCCTCATTGATTACCTACTCTCAGGTACGCACCGCTTTCGTCTTCCAGCAAGGTTGCTAACGTCAAAAAAACGTAGTTGAGTCGGTTCAGGAGCTGCGAGCGCTTCGGACCAAGTTTCAAGCGCTGACGGAAAAGTTAAAGGACTGGAGTCGATCCGGCGGGCCCATCGACCCGACCTGGGTGCGCGAGACGCACATCCTCAAGCGCGAATTGCACCGAGCACAATGTCGAGCGGCACGGCGAGTATTCACATCGGCGCGAGAGGCCTCACAGCGATGCTTGGGAGCCTTCATCGTGCAGCGCGCGCAGCGGGCCCCTCTTCGCGACGTCAAACCCGGAACCGCACCCAACGAGAGCAGCTACGAAAGATATTATAGGGAGGAGCTCATGGCATGCAAGGCAGTGGGGACCTTTCAGCGGTTTGGGGAACAGGACATTGCCTTTGTCTGCGACTTTTGCGACGGGCACCTGGTCTGGGAGGATTTGGAGAGCATGCCGACAGCGCGATCAAATCAACCGACGGGAGCCCCTCCTGGCTCGTCAAATAATACACCGGTGTCGCTGCTACCCAACGAGTCGAATTGGCAAGCAACGGGCGTGACGCATTGCGGCCAGCATAAGAAGCAAATCATCTTCGCACCAGTCGCCATCGCGAGCCATATCGCGCCGATGCACGGCGACTGGGAAGCGAAGCTCCTGTGCCCTCTCTGCGAGGTGATTGCGGAGCAGCCGCAGGACGAGGACGACGACGAGGAGGCGTATCGCCCGGACGAAGAGTTTGACGACGTAAAGTCCTTGCAAGAGCATCTCGAATGGCAGCACGGACCGGCTACGCTACCAATTCCATTACCAATTCCACTACCGACGGCTGCGACGACGGCGGCGGAGAATAACTGCCGCATTATGTGAGCATGACAGCGAAGCTCCACGGAACCTGCTGATTTGGGGGAGAAGAGCATTAACTATCTTTGCATGGGAACTTTCTGCCCCTTTTTTTTTTTTTTCTTTTTGCGAGAGGGCTATACCACGTATTTGGTGGGCCCCAGCGAGGCGTCTACAATCAGGAGTTTATGGCGAATTCGGGTTTACGATGATGTAAATTGTCTCATCCTTTTTTTTTTTTTTCATTTTCTTTTTTATACGACAGGCTGAGCTATCATGACGAGCATGTTATACAGAGCCATTGCATCTTAGAAGAGTAACGAGGTGGAAGAGAAGACAAGAAGCATTGCAAAAGACGGTTATGACGCCCAAAGAAAAAAAAGAAGTGCTGGTCATATATATAACTGTACATAAGGTAGACTACAATGGATATCCATCAACGCCACGCTCCGCTCTCTTTGTGCATTGACAGGGTGATGCTCATTTTCCTTTTTTTTTTTTCTTCTCTTTATACCCCTCTTACTTTTTGACATATTTCTTTCTGTTATTTGATCTGTATACATGCATCTTTAAAAGAACCGCCAGTAGATAAAGAGCAAGATGAAGAAGCCGAGGCCGGCAAAGGGCCCGTACTGCTTGAGCATGAGCTCCCAGTTGATGCGGACGGCGGCGCGGCGGTACTTTTTGCTGTCGTCGCGTAGGCGGCTGCTGATCTCGCCCATGCGCTCGAGGTTGTCGCCGCGGTAGAGCAGGTCCTCGATGTTCTTGGTCATGATCTTGGTGACGTCGCGCAGCTCGTCGTTGAGCTTGTCGAGGTTCTGGGCGGCGCGGGCGTCGGCGTACGTCGTCCGCGTCTTGGCGATGAAGTTGTCAAACTCCATAAAGGCGTACGGCCGCAGCGCCGGGTTGTGGATGGCCGCCGGCGTGTACGTCGTGCTGAACTCGCGCGCCAGGTCCGCCAGGTACGTAAAGGCCAGCTTGCGCGGGTACGACCGCTCGCAGATGCACAGGAAGACGACGTCGGCGTCGATGAGGTAGTGGATCGTGAAGAGCGACGACGACTCGATGCTGGCTTGGGGCTCCGAGTTGCGCGTCAGCTTGCGCAGGATCTGCCGCAGCTGCTGCTTGACTTCGTTGAGGGCGGCGGCGTCGGACTGTGTAAAAATACAACTATCTGTCAGCTTTCTCCTTCTTTCCCCTTTCTGGTAGAGTGCACATGTCGTGACGGACCTGTTGTTCGTCGTCGACGGAGGCGCAGAGCATGAGGCCTAGACGGAATGCGTGTTAGCTTGGATCTGGAAGAGGGCATTGATGGATTGCGGCTTACCGTCTAGCCTCGCTATCTGTGTTGAGCGAATCATTGTGATGTATGTGGTTCGTGATTTTGCAAGATTTCGTAGGGCGGGAGCAAGGCTCTTTTCTTGTATGGGCGTAGCTGAGAACTACGTGTCAAGTACCTAGACGAGATCACACAAACAGGCCTCGGGCCGGTATGAGCTACTCGGCTGGCGGAGAGCGGACTGAATTGGCTCGTGGTTTCAAAGTAAAAAAAAGATATCAAAGTACGAAACAATCTGCTGGAATGAGTCCGGAATTCACGACACAGGGATTTGGCTTGCAAAGTAGAAATGGTCTGGTGTTCCCTGCATGCAGCGCTCCAAGGCTGAGGTGTTGATGTAAGGACGTGGGTTTCATGAAGCATGGTTTGTGGCTGGCCAATCAAGACTTGTGACTGTGTCTCGAATAGTGGCGCAAATCCGGGACCATTCAAGTGTGGCCGTGCTGTGTATCTGTGTACCCTTTAACTGAACTGCACCTACGATGAGAGAGTGATTGTTTTTGTCTACGTAGACATTGATTTCATTGATTCATTTTATTCTATTTCATTTTCCATCTATTTTAGCTCATATCTCATCCTCCTCATCGTCAAAGTCGTCCTCCCGCCCCATCTCATACAGTATCCTGCCCCCCTCTCCCGCGCCAATGTCCGTCTGCGCATCAAAGTAAGGCAGCACGATGCCCTCCCTGTCCCTCCGCTGCTTTTCCGTCAGGCCCAGATTAAACGTGCTCTCCGGTTGCTCCTCCTCATCTGCGCCCTGTTCGGCTCCCGCTATCGTAAACATGGGATGGTCTTTGAGCAGGCTGAGCTTGCCCAGCCCCGATTTGTCCGCCGTAGCCGTGGCCGTGGCCGGGACGAGAATGAATTTTTCATCGACGGCCCGTCCGCTTCTCCTCCGTAGCTCCATACTGATGACGACGCCGGCCCGGTCTTCGGGCCTACCCTTCTCTGTGAGTCCGATGAGGACGCCCTCCCGATCTTCTTTGAGCCCCCATTCGGGCTCGGCAACGCTCCTATTACGCGCCTTTTGCCTCTCAATCTCCTGTTGCAGGCTAGAAAGCGTCAGGATGGCCGTGGCAAGATGACATAGCAGTGCAAAAGGGTGAGGTTCGTATTCGTTGCTCGATTTGGGCAGAATGACGGGTACGTCGGTGTGATAGACGGCCACTATGGACACTGTGGGAGTGATGATGCTTGAGAGGAAGACGGCGAGGGACTGTGAGGCTGCTGAGGAAAGTGAGTTTAAGGAGTCGATGAAGACGACGGCTCCTGTGTCCACACGTTAGCTATGTATTAATCCTAGGATACATTGATGACACGTACTCTGAGAGGTCTTGTCCTTGGCGGCGGCTGGGTTGTATGAGGGATACTGCGCCAAAAGTTCTCGCCTCAAGGTATTAAAGTCCTTTCCAGCAGCCTTGATGAAGACGTCCACGTCTCGAGGTTTCCGGAGCGTAGCAAAGGACAAGAAGATGATTTTTGTTTTCGCCAGCTGCTGCTTCGTTAGTTGTCTATAATACTTCATGTAGTTCTCACAGTAAGGAGGTGGTTTGTTTAAAAGACATACCTTGGCCCTCGCCATGAGCTCAGCGACGACTGGCCGTGCCGGCTGTTCAAGGTTATCGAGGAGGAGGGTGAGAGGACTGGCGGCATCGCGGAGATTCAAGAGCTTCTGAAGTAAAAGCAGGCTGTGCGAACGGCCGTGGGACTTTGTCGTCGGTGGCATGTTGCTAGAAGTATGCGATGCGTCGAAGCAAATCGCTGCTTTTTGAAGTGCGAAGCTGGCAAACTCGAAATCTTCAGAGTAGCATGCGGGTGGTTTGGAGATGAGAGGCTCATCTCATCAATTGTTCATGTTTGCTTCGGCAAGCCAACTGGATCCGCTAGTGACAGTTTTAGTGTCCAATACACTGGACCCTTTTAAAAGAGCGTCACCTGTTAGGCCTTTAAAAGCCTTTGATACTCAGCTAGTAAAGCAGCCTAGCCTCCACTAATTTAGAAGCCATCAAATCCACGCTGACTCCAATTTTTTTCCCCCCATCGCAGCACACACTATTATATCATACCAGCTTCGCGTGTGAGCTTCCAACTCATCAAATGCAATGCAGCCTCATAGCCTCTTCTTATAAATCTTTCGCGGTTTCATCACAGAACATAAACACAATCTTTCAACCGCCAGAACCCTCATAGCTGATGCTGCGGCACAGCTTGCGGCTACGACATCTGACTCGCGTCGGGAGACGAGCACCATGTATCGCTTCATCAATCCGGCTGGTGGCAGCAGAGGCACCGCCGTCAAACTTCTTCTCCAATGACTGGGGATGGAGAGGCTTTTCAGCCAAGGCCGCTGTACTTCATCATGAGCCGAAAGAGCATAATAACATGTTTGGTGCCGGCACCACTGATACCATTTATGCACTCTCTACAGCCCAAGGGAGGGCAGGAATCGCCGTCATTCGCATCTCGGGTCCCTCATGTCTAGATGTAAGTGCAGCAGCACGGCTTTTCAGTAAATTCGGCAGCTGATTTATCAAACCCCCAGATATATAGAGCTCTGTGCCCCGCCAAGGCATTGCCTAAGCCTAGATACGCCTCTGTGCGGTCGCTATTCGACCCTCGGCGTCCGGATTCCCATCAAGGCGTGCTCGACTCAGAAGCGCTCATCCTCTTTTTCCCTGCGCCAAAGACGGTCACCGGAGAGGACGTCTTGGAACTGCACATTCATGGCGGGCCAGCTACCATCAAAGCGGTGCTGGCAGCCATCCCGCACTGCCCGTCGAAGCATCGAATTCGGTACGCTGACCCTGGCGAGTTCACCAAGAGAGCGTTTCTCAACGATCGCCTGGATCTCGCTCGCGTCGAAGCGCTGGGCGATATCCTAGCCGCAGAAACAGAGCAGCAGCGGCGCGCCGCCGTCAGAGGCAACTCCGGCAAGCTGGCACGCACGTATGAGGGCTGGAGGGAGCAGCTTCTCTTGGCCCGAGGAGAAATCGAGGCGCTCATCGACTTTTCAGAGGATCAGCATTTCGATGAGTCGCCGAAGGATTTGCTGGACAACGTGGCGAAACAAGTGGAGAACATCCTCCGCGGTATATACTTTCACGAACAAGCTGGCCAGAGGAGCGAGCTCTTGAGGAGTGGCATTCGGATCGCGCTCCTGGGGCCGCCAAATGTGGGCAAAAGCTCGCTTATGAACTTGATCGTCGGTCGCGAAGCTTCCATCGTATCCGGCGAGGCTGGTACCACTCGGGACATTGTCGAGGCCAGCCTCGATATTCGAGGGTATCTGTGCTCCTTTGCAGACACCGCCGGGTTCAGATCAAGCGATCCCTTAGGGCCCGCGGGCCCCGTCGTCGGAGCCATAGAACTAGAAGGCATTCGCCGTGCGAAGCAAAAAGCACAAGAATCGGACATTGTCGTCGTCCTGGCATCGGTCGAGCGCGGGCCGTCCGGTCCCTTCATCCTATACGATCAGGAGACGCTCGATATCGCCGCGGCGGCCGAAGCATGTCTCATCGTGGTCAACAAAAGAGACACCGCGGAGCCCGCCGAGTTTCAGAGCCTCCTGGTCGACTTCTGCCAAAGATTGAGCAACAAGGCTCCCAGGCTAGGGTTGGCACGGATGGCAACCATATCCTGCAAGGAGGCGAGCCTGAGCTCGCCGCAGGGCCAGGACCCCGGCGGAATCCATGCCTTGACCGAGGCTCTGGCAGATACCTTCTCGGCCATGACGGAAATGCCGGTCGACATGCAGGATCTGCTGGGCGTGACGGCCCGGCAGGCTCAGCTGTTGGCCAAGTGCAGGGGCCACCTGGAGGAGTTTATGATGGAGGCGGCGCCGGGAGAGGCGGACATCGAGCCCGACTGCGTGCTGGCGGCCGAGTACCTTCGCTATGCGGCCGACTGCCTGGCGCGCATCACGGGCAAAGGCGATGCTGGCGATGTCGAGGACGTGCTCGGCGTGGTCTTTGAAAAGTAAGTCGACGGAATATCTCGTTCAGAGTCTCTGTATCTTTACTAACGAAGTTATTAGATTCTGCGTAGGAAAGTAAGAGGTTCAAATAGTGAGTAAAATAAATAAATAAAAAAAGCCTGCGTTGGTTATTCTACATTCTAAATGCTATGAACAAAGTATGCCGTAAAGCTTGAGAAATCTAAGCCAAATATCTGGAAAAGAAAATACTGCATCTCGAACGACTTGTTGTTGCCACCGTGGTGAGAAAGTGACGCCGCGTCAAGTTCATCAGGAAAAAAAGATGGAAAAGCAAGAAAGAAAGACGATTCCCAAACCCAAAAGACCATTTCGATACATATACAGAGGGAAAGGGAAAAACAAGGAAATCCGACGCCAAGAGACCTGTTATAATTTTTGTCTATCCGTCTCGCTTTGTGCAACGTTGCCGCTCGTGTGTATTCTTGCTCGCTAGGATGAAAAAACGCCCCTTGGTTGAATGAAAAGCAGAGAGAAACAAAGCTCATGAATGTGTTTGAGTCGAAAAGCAAGTGTATTTCTGGCGGGCTTCGTTTTCCCTCTAGTTGTCTTCCCGCCGGCCGGTAGATGAGGAGGACGAGCCGGAGCCGGAGCCAGAGCCGGGGCCGGTGTTGGGACGGCTGACAATGTTGTAACCGCTGCGAGCGGAGTCGACCAATGAGATGGAAGCAGAGTAGGCGGCCATTGTGGTTGTAAAGTTTGTGATGTTGGTTGAAGTAGTAGAGTATGTGGTGATGATGTTGGTTGAAGTAGTAGTGTGTGCTGATGTTGAGCTCTTGACAACGGCAGGAGGATAGTCTATGGGGAAAGTACAAGAGCCTGAGGTCTGATGTTTTTGAAATGTCGATGAGAGTATGTAGATGTATAGTAGTGCTTTTTGTATTGTGTTGTCCTGCTTGTTTGTCTGAGGAATAGTGGTATTAGCCTTTGGGATGAGGCGACCACTTTATATAGACAAGAGTTGAAACCTTTCGAAACCTTGTCAACCAAGGACGTCTCTCTCGCTTTCCATCTATCAACCCCCAAGAAAGGTAAGAAATGGGTTCCTTGATCCCGTTTCCCACACCCCCCTCCCCTCTCCTTATTCGGCGTGAGATGACGGCGGCCCTGCCCTGCCCTGCCCGTTGTCTCACTCACCACCAGCGTTCGGTTTTTTTTCCCTCTAGGCCATCGCGAGAGATACAAAGACCCCCCCAGCGACTGTGTGTACAGCCCAGGTTTTGGCGCGTGCTCACTTTTCCTACACCCCCCCGATACAGAGAAAAATAACGGGCACGTCGTAGCTTAGTACCCTTGCAGCCCCGGGTGGACTATTTTTCTTTGCTTGCTCTCTTATTTTGCGTAAGGGTGGCTGACGGCCAGGGGGGTGGAGGGTACATGCAAGTGGAGAGAAGAGGGGGGGTAGGGGCGTAGGCATTTCCCTGTTTGGCATCATCGTAGGGCTGAGATGTGTGAGTCAGCCTCGAAAAGCCCCAATCGTAGAGCCTACCGGACGTACGACTAATGCGGTCGTCTACAGGTAGTAGAGATGACAGTTTTTTTTTTTTTTTTTTTTTTCGGTTGCAATGTGGCTGCTCGCAGCCTGTCCGGGCCTCGTGGCAACTCCTGCTCGGCGTCGCCATCCAATCTCGTCGACGCACCGGGACGCCGGCTAAGGGCGGCCGGAGAGGTGAAGAGAGGGAAGATGGGGGAGGGGCGGGAGGAATAGATTGGACGAAACGAATCCGAGGAGGATTCTTGGTTGGATTTTTTGTTTGGGGCTTTGTCCCGTGGAGCCGGGATGGGAGGGTAGGGGAGGAGAGGAGAGGGGTTTTGATGCTGAATCGTGTCTGTATCTTTTTTTTTTCCTCAGGTATATGCAATAAGTTATAGTACCTTAGTACCTTAGTACCTTACCCAAGTAAGAGTTGCGCGACCAGAATAGGCAGTAACGATGGGCAAATGGACAGCATCCAATCTGTCAAAGTAATTACTTCCATTTGTCCTTCCATCTGTTTCTCTTGCCTTCATTCCTTCGATACAATACTGCGTCCCTCTCCCTCAGCCCCCATTTCTACCTACTTACGGTGCTATTAGTGTTGTCGAACAGATCCTTATTTCCACCGTCGTTTCCTATCGCTTCCAGCCAACTTTGGTATACTTCGATGCCTTGAGTCGCTTGTCTGTAAGGGCCAGACGGACCATCCGGGGAGCGCGGTGGAGCAGGCTGGGTGCGCACTGATCACTCTGGGCTTAGAGTCCGCCGTCGGTAAATCATCCCTGGGAGCAGCCCATGATTGTCATCCATCATCATCATCTCATCTTAATGCTAATAGTACCAATGCTGGCAGCTACCAGTACTACTGGGACTAATCCTATATTACCATCCGGACGCCATACACACTCCGTACATACAACTCTGATGCTACTAGGCATGTACAGCTCGTGGCCTGGGTATCATTCTGGGCCGCTCCAAGACCTGCATGATGCCAGACAGCCAGCATCGCCGCCCCCACGTGGCGCGTACCTTTTTCCCTTGAAAGGATGCCGTATTCGTCAAGTGGATTGGCAGGGGGGGTCAAAACCCTGGGAACTTTGGATAGCCCCTTGCTCACATCGTGTGGTGTGTGCCGCATGTATGAGGTTGACAAAAAGTCATCTCATCATCATCGCCATGGCCCATCATTAGAGTTGCATGCAAATAGCATCATCATCGGGAAGTGCTTGTACCGCCTCCGTGGCCGGGTCCTGCCCATGCATCAACACTGCGGTACCTGGGTATCATGTCAATGGCTAGTCCCATGTAGGCATTTGCTACATGCTGCACCCAATCTACCTACATGAACACCATGGTATGGCGTGGGTTCTATCAAACAGCATACATGCACACATACATACCATGCCAGCAAACAGATACAAAGCTTCCCAGCGGCTCGAAGCGAGTCCCTCTCATTCACCGCCGTCTGGTCTCTCCACCGGCGCAGCACCCGGACTATACAGACGATCGCTTCTCATTTCCAAGATGCCATAAAAAAAGAAGCTCCAAGCCACCAGCACGCCGTTGCTGATCATTCTTCCTGAATTGTCCGCGTCTCGCATCACCCGGACCAGGGGGCTGGGACCAGAGGCGACCTAAGACCTCGCTTGCGCAAACGGGCTTAGAGGGTACTGAAGAACAGAACAGGTGCCTCAAATCATGGGCGACCCCCCGTAAGCGCCGTGAAGCTCACTAAGAGCCCTCGAAGGCCACTCTTCTTTAGGCAGGATAAAAATAGCCGCCCAATGGGGGAACGTCTTTTGCGAACCGCGCGGAGGGGGCGGTACTTTGATTTTCTGCTTACTGTGTCCAAATCCGAATTTCTGCCTCTGCAATCGGTCTGGCCCATGGACATGGGGGTTCGCCTACTGCTCTTCTTTATTGTCTCTCTCTCTCATGAATGACCCGACCCAGTATACGCTCTGAAAGCTGCCGTGCCAGCAGTTCGCTTCGCCCAGCCTTAGGCCGTCAGCACTTGAAGCCGCGCACTGCCCATCTCGCTAGCGGCGCATCTCAGCTTCGGCTGCATCTCGATGCAGCCGGGACGCAGGCAAAAATATGTCATGGAGCATGCTCGGTTGGAGAGAGCGACGGGCATTTTTGGCTGCGTAAGCGGGAGAAATGAACAGTCCCTGAAGGGGGGCTTGTGCTCGTTGATCGGTACAGGTAACGGATAACTCCATAACCTGCCAATCGCACGATGAAGCTCAAAGAGCCTATCTCCTGCGCAGTCCTTGGGATCAAGCTTCACCTGCCGTGACGGATCCCGACTTGCTAGGATCCAATGGCCGGCTATGATTAATCCGCCAAGGCCTAAGCATCGAGCCATAATTCCACTTTACTTTAGCCGAGCCCGACTATGAAGATGAAGCAGGCGTGTCACGTATATGCAGCATCTCTTTAGGATTTGTAAGGAGATTTGACACAATCTACGGAGTACAAGACAATGAGATGACTAAACACACATCAACCTCGATATGAACAGGAGTGTCTGGGTAGCTTACTCCGTACTTGTCACGCATCAGGTACCAGTAAGCTCACCTCTCGCCTCGTGTCCCTCACGTCTCATATTGGCGATGCTCGCTTCGGCGATTGCGCTCGTTGGTCAGAAACGTCCACGCTGATGATGATGCCCGTGACGACGCTGACTCTCTCCTACTGATTCATGAACCTCGCGGGTTATTTATTATCCTTTTTTTCAGCGAATCAGCCGTCTCGCAATAGCCAAAATGGTGCCTGGGAGGACTCAGCCGATGCAACATTGCCTATTCCGCCGTGCATTGGTCTGCCATCCTTCCAGAAGCTCATGACGTATCAACGGCCAGCATCCCTTCTAGAATTGTTTCATGCCCAGCCATTGAGCGCCTCGATTCCCGTCTGTCTCGGTTTGCCGATTTGGTAATGTAATTTTACGACTCGTCCAATCTTGTGGACCAGGCACGCAGGAACCACGGCGTGTGACGGTCGACCGCGTGGATGTGATTCATGCCGGGGCCCGCGAAGGATCGCTCGCTTCCGTCTGTGGTACCTTTTTTTTTTTTTTTTGCCTTTCTCTTTCTATTTGATTTTTCTATGGGTCGCGGCCATACCAAGCTGCATCTAAATGTCGGCGATTACTGGCATTGCGCCTCCTCCCCGCCAAGAGGGAGGCTGGATAGGATCTTGTGCGGCTTCTTACCATCTTTCTCTCTTCCTTTCTCTCCTTCAGTGATGTTGTGTTGCGACTGATAGGCCTCAAAACGAAGTAGTAGAAGCCTTGGGGGAGTGGCCGTAGCATCTACATCTTGCGGGCGCCGGCGTGCGTGTGTGTGTGTGCACCCCAACGTCCATGGAAATCCACGAATGCGCAGCCTTACCGCCATTTCGTTCAGATCTGGTTCGCATGACGTTGCTCCGTCCGTGCAGAGCACCATGCATGCAACCGAAATTCGGTCTTTTGTGTCAGCTTCTAGAAGATCAGATGAAAGAAAGAGTATAGCCCAGCCTTGCATCTTCGGCAGCGAACGCACAGCCCTATCATGCGATGTGGCGACACAATGCGCACGTTCTGACTGCGCAGCGGGCGTTGAAACCTGTTCGGTGATTCTCCGTGTTAGATAAGACTCTATTGCGACATGATGCCATAGCAAGTTGCGGGTGCGCTCAAGCGTCGTATTTTTCTTCTTATTGGAATTCAATCGCCGCTGCTTCCACACGGCGTATGCCGAATGTAGGGTAGACCTCCATTTCAGCACTCGCGGGTCGGTGTGGCATCCCAGCACAAGGCTCCTTTCTACCTCATACTACTACCATACACATCCCAAGGAGAGGCGTGACACGAAGGATACGACATACGAAACAAAGGATCACGTCGAATCAAGGCGCAGCAACAATGACAGCGCCGACGCGGCGCAAAGGGAAGCCCCGGATTTTAGAGTGCAACGCTCCGTATTTCGTTTGGGTAAGCGAGATAATACATTTCGCCGCCGCCATTGAACATTGTGCTAACGTCATAGACGTCTTCATCTCGAGCATGGGTTGGAGGACAAAGAGATCAAGGCGTGGAACCGGGATGCCGAATCTTTTCATCTGTGGATGACTACGGCTGCGCATCCCGCTGCGGCAGATGTGACTTGCGCAACGAAAGGATCCTCAGGCTCTAGGATCCTATCTCGCCAGGGATCTTATATGAGATACAAGTTCTTGGAGTGCCGTTGCCGTCGCAGGCTGCGTGATCCGGAGGATGATATAGTGACATTGCCAGCGTCCAAACGGACTGCTACTGGTTCCCGTCAAGGCAGTGGCATCTAATACACGCCGGAACAGGACAATTGTCGACGATTCGGAATACACTTCAGGGCGGCGACAGTTGAGGGCGTCCAAACAAGTGCAGCGTCCTCGTCTCATCCCTCATCCCTTACAGGGAGCGGCACATAGCGTCTCCAGTGCCATTTTGCGAACCCCCGGCGCGGTCTCGGATACAAAGCAGTTGGCCTTGTATCCGGGGGGCGATCCAGGTCCGGGGCAGTGATCCGGAGTTCCGGGGCCTGGCGGGTCTCTCAAAGTCGGCGCTCTGGCTGTCTCTACGCACGGGCCGATCCGTCAGAACCATTCAGCCGGATAGCTAGGCCGTGGATATATGCATGCCGTACAATGGCATTTCACAAGAAAACCACGAGCGTGATATGGCCTCGACATCTTCTCAGATGGGCTCTCACTGAGAAACACAGATTGGTCTGAGCGTCATGTACAAGGGGAACAAGGGAACTGTCCATTTCGACTGCTCCAGCGTCCCCCGTGATGCCTTTACGCAAGGTATTGGCATGCGACACACCACACCCTGATATCCTCTTGATGGTTCTTTTAGCCCCCAAAACTCCTCTTGGGGACGCCCACGAAATGATGAACCTTGCATATGGGTGAATGTGGCCCATTTTATCCAAACGAGCACAGGCATCCCTCTGGCCTGTTCCGCTGAGCAGGGCCTTCTATGCCCACGGCCGTTTCATGGATCATGGGCCAAGCTAGGCTGGTCGTGATGGCATGGCCCGGGGAGACATAAGCCTAAACCCCGGCAAACCAAGCCCCCCTGCGCGCTGAAAGGGTCTGAATGCAGCAAAGCGTTATTGCCGACAGCCATGACAGCGTCGCAGTGCAGTCATTCCACGTGTGCGGAACGTATAGCCGCACGTTCTGTCCCCCTCTTTCGGCCAGTCGTATTGGCAGCCGGAATGAGTGAATTATCCCCGGAGCCATCGAATGATGAATATGTACATGCTTGCCATTGCGGCAGGGTGCATGAGCCTTACCCCGTCAGTCACAAAATAGCTAGTACTGAAGCAGCAAAAAACATCAAGACATCATTGATCTCTGGGCGGAAATTTCGGGGCGACATCTAGAGCGTTGTCGCTGGTCTTCATCTGTTGATGACCCTGTGTTGCACGATAAGTTGACGCATGGTCTGGAACTCGCTCGTCTCTTTTTTTAGATTACCCGCGCATCTTGCCTGGCGATCTGTGCTTACGCGGTGAGTGAGGAAAAAGAGAGATCTCCCGCAGTGCCGGACTTGTGGCCAGACCCGATATTACGCTTGGCTATTCCCGTGTTGGCAACTGACTATTTAGGAAGAAGTGATATTTGGCTATTCTAAGGAAACGTTGCGAGTTTGCGTCAACCCAGATGCGGCTAGACGGTGCAGTGTTACTTATCAGATCAGGAGAGAGTCATCTTTGGAGAGCTCTTTCTTTATTTTTCCTCCGGTATGCGGATCGTTGCGTGCTCACGCGGCTCTGGGGCACGGTCCTCCATATCTGAACTGAACAAAGGGGGATGAGCATCTCTTTAGTGGCTACCGTGAGCACGGGTTGACAAGCACCGGCAGTCTGGATGCTGGAGCCGAGCTGTTCCACACGACGGACCATGACTCGTGCGTCTTCATTTCGACTGCTTGGGGTAAGTCGTATCAGTGAGACGCAGAATCTGGCATGACCTGCAAGGCACCCTTCTCGCAATTGCCCGGTGTACGTTGCGGGACGGGTGCATTGGACCTGCAATATCTCGGCGAACAAGGTAATGACATAACCTTACCCTCATTACCATGACCTTTGTCAATACTACAAGTACCTCACTATTTTGTATGGGCGTGCCTTGCTCATACAACGGCGCTGCCCAGTAATCGCTTTGGTAGCGGCTCTTCGGCTGTCAATGCTCGTTTCTGTCCGTGCCCTCTTACAATAGTTACCGAATGCTAGGGCCACCAGGCCCGTGTTCCCTCCCCTGGCGCGGGATATTGGCCACAGATTCAAGGTCAGAGTGGCCCGGGGTATCGGGCTGTAAGATGCGCCTTTCCGCTTGGGCCCATGGCAGCTTTTCTTACCAGTATACTGATACCACAAGTATCAGGTAGGGCTGGCTAGCGACATGTGCCAGGCCTCTTGGAAGACATCGTGCTATCAATGCATTTTGAGACGATTAAGGGAGATAGTGGGCCCGCTTTTGACGACAATGTCCCAAATGTCATTTCATGCCGCCCCCTTGTGCCATGGGTTCATGTTCGACAATCTGCGTTTTCTTACTAATAATCCCCCCCCCCCTGGTAGTCGCCTTGCACGGAGAAAGTGTGGGATGAAGACAATACTAGCACTACTACTCTGTACGTGCTAAATTTGAAATCACACTGAGACGCTTGAGTCGGGAAAGAATCTGGGATGGTGGAGAGAACTAGAATCTGACGACGTTGAATTTGCTTTGCTGCTCTGGGACAAGTGCCGCAGACAGGGGGGCCTGAAATTGGCATGATCAAATCGTTCGTTGTGTCACGCCCTGGCCGCGTGAGAAAATGGGGTCATTTAGATCCCGGAAGGTGATCACTATGGTCCATTTCGAGATGCTGGTTTATGAGAAAGATGCGCCGTCGAATCGGGAGCGCTGCTGTCTCTTGCGCTCCGTAATTGCCGTGAGCTGCACAAATGGGGTGTTGTACGCCTGTAGAGAGAGTGGGTTTGGGAGGATCATTTGCAGAATCTCGTATTCAATTAATATGGGCTGTTTACGAATTGATGCCGACCGATAGTTTCAAGTGACTGTAGTCCGTACGGATATCCGGATAGTTGATTTGCATTCTAATAACGGTAAAGAGCAAGGCTGACCGGCGGTAAGAGCCACGGTATCCCTGAGGGTGTGGTGGTTGCGAGTGGCTGTAGTAGATGATCCGTTTGTCAGCCTCCGATTGAGAGAGAAGAAGAAAGACAAAAACTTGAGTAGATAGATATTTTTCATAAGACAAAGAAATGCCTTATGGAAATGCTGTTCTCATGTGTGAATAAGAATTGCTTCTAAGACGGTAGCTTGTAGTAGCTAGTTATGGAGAGAGCTGCATGAATACCAAGAGAAAAGATAGGTGTTGGAACTAGCTTCAGTATACGCAGTAAAGAGAAGATGCTGCATTTGTCCTCAGAAGTGTATATCTCACCAGATACGTAGAAAAGGCTTTCGCCCCGAATTTTGAATCTTCTCTGGCGTATAGTCGTCTTCACTGGACCACCTTACGTTCAAACAAGCATGAATATTGATATTATGTTAGCCAATCAAATATAGAATACATTGTTTGTGAGTTGGCGCAGGATGACTGCAGTTCTGGCATGATCTCCAATCGCGTCTGCGTTGTGGCTGTAATATGTTGGGCAGCGATGCAGTCAGGTCAACCCATCTGACAGCGTCCCTATATAAAGGCCGGAGCAGGGCACGGTGAAGCGCTCGACCTCTTATCCTCTGACATTTGTATCTCGAGAGTAATCGCTTCCAGCATCACAATGTCGTTTACACGCATCATATCCGACGCGGATGTACATCGGAGCCGTAGAGGAAACCCGCAGCCCAAAGTTAGCAGAGGTCTCACCAAGGTGGATCTAGAGATGAAGAATAGCGTAGTCAAATTGGAGTTTGACTTTGGAGGTGTGTCATATATTCCTTTCATCAATCACGTATCTGGGATTGGGAAATGTCTAAGATTGGAACGATAGATGGTACTTGCAACGGAACAGGATTCTTCGTCAACTTCCCCTCTGCCAAATACGATGTCATCCTCACGGCCGGGCATAATCTCATTGACAAGAAAAGAGTCAGAGCTCGGAATTTGGTCGTGCTCTGCGAAGGTGGCCTCAAGGAAGCGGCGATGGATTTCAAGATTTGTCCCGAATATGAACAGAATCCTGGAGGGAAGGTTGATATTTCCGATTTTGGATATTATGACTACGGGCTCATATTGTTATCCAAAGACGAAGGCAAAGCTGACCAGAGACAAGGTTTCGGGCTAAATCTTGCCCTTAGCTCACATGCGACTCTTAAACGCTCGGCAGTAGTTCATGTAACAGGATATAGAGGCGCCGATGACAGCCCGTGCACCAGTATGGACGAGCTCCAAGAGTCCGGGCGGCAACTTGAGTATATGGCGACAACAGAGCAAGGAATGAGCGGATCTCCGGTATGGTGCGCATATGATGGCCACATGATCGCCGTGGGAATCCAGTACGTGGGTTGTCGTGTATCTTGGAGACACAATGGTTCTAATTTATCGGATCTCTAGCAACATGCGGCCAGCAGAGTCGGGAAAGGGAAGCAGAGGCACCAGAATCACGGAGGAGGTCTTTCGTCAATTTTGCCACTGGACTGAAACGGGCTTCTTTGGTAAAAGACTATGTGCTCCTGGGAAGAGCAAGGGTCCTAGGAAGAGTAAGGCTCACAAGAAGACTGAAGCTCTTGAGAAGATTGAAATTCTTGAGGAGATGGGAGTTGTTGAGAAGACTGAAAAGCCACACAACACGTATCTGGCATATTTCAGAAATATCGATTTCGCAATGGTCTTTCTTGGGTCGTCAGTCGATGCCATGGACCAAGAGGGCTTGACATTCGACATCATGCCGGTGTACATCTTCCCGAGGCAGATCAATCGTTCTCCGCTCTTCGCATTCAAATTTCACCGGCCGCGTGAATGGGGCGACCAGACAAAAGTCTGGGTAGAGTGGCAGCCAAATTACCAACAGGCCATCCTGGTAGAGATACTCAAGGACGTCAATCTCGTCAAGGTCATGGAAAAATCGAACAATAAGGGGCACAAGCGATACTACATTGTGCAACCTGGGCAGAAGAATGGAGAAGATATAGAGTTGAGACTGTTCGACGATAATCGAGATGCGGATGATATTGAAGATGGTTTGAACGAATTTGCCGGAGTATCATTCGGAGAATTCAAAGAGTTTAGGATAAAAGAGGTAAGGCGAAGTAAAAACATCGGTAGGATTTATAACTAATTTTTGCCCCTTAGAGTCAACGAGCCTTTGTGATTGAATAAAATCAAATCTGCCGTCATTACCGTGTTCCTTCAGCGACTGGGAGCCCGGATTGCTCCCGTACCCGTTCGCATCACCATATATCTGTTGCCACTCGTATATAGTTGATTCGGTCATAAGGTGTCCGGACGGCTCACTACTGTGGCTCCCACGTCATGTATGCAATCAGTTGGAGCTCGGCGTCGTCAACGATCACGTCTCTCTCCGTTGAACCTGGCCTAGGTTCACGAAGAAACAAGTCTACAAACTCCAGACGTAGCGGGCCATTGTGGACTACATATCGATCGTTGTTGAAGCTATTTGGGTGGGTATTGATGATTGCTGGATTCCGATCGATCTTGATTGAAGAGACGCACTGTGGCTGCTGCAGCGCACTCGCACGTCTTGTCATGGTGGCTCCCTGGCGAACGGGAGGATGGGATAGTTTCCATTTTTCAATCAGAATGGCTTCATTACCTGTGTCAAGTTTGAGAAGAAGAATAATCTTGACTGCAAAGTCAGACGTGTTAAACCACCAATGCGCCTTGGCTCTAAGGGATGCAATGCTTTGAGAGTGTCCGGTCTCTATCACTAAAGTTGGCCAGTGTTGCTTAGTTGGACGAACATTTCTTGGTCGACCGATGGAATCTCCTTCTCCCCAAGAGATAACCATATGATCATCTGCCAGCTTTTTATACCATGCGGCACCTTCAACTGCCCAATCTCTGCGGAGCCCCATGTTGTTGATCTTTCCTGCAGTGGAAAGCTCAAGTTGACGGTGAGGAGCCTCATGGTATGGGGTAGGGATCTTGATGATGAGGATTGTATCCCTGGCAGTGTAGAGCGAAATACGAAATTTTCGACCGGCGGCATCTCTCTCCGATGAAAATTCTCGATCACTCGAGGGGGCACGTGAGTCACGATCAGGGCATCGTCTGTTGTCGTATGATCTATCTCCGAAAAGACATCTTTGATCGAGGTAAAGGGAATCGTTCGCGGGCTTGACACAAATCTTAGTCCGTCTACTCCATTTGCCTGAAAGATTAGGAAAGTGAGGCTCGAGTTCATTCACCTGGTCTACTGCCCGAAGCAGTCGCTGCGGCTAAATCAGTCATACTGTACTACCTCTAGCACCGGTAGTGTGCGGCCCCAGATGAGGAAAATTGATGACCCATTCATGCTTTCGGCGGATTGGGAGCGGAAGGTTGTCGACGAAGCCCTTTATACTTTCATGTCTTTCCGGCTGGTTGTAGTGGGAGTCAAACCTTAATGGCAAGTCCCGCGTCTTGAATTTTTTTTTTTTTTTTTTTTTTCCCTTTTTTTCAAGTTGGCAAGTTGATTGTGGGAGGAAGAAAACTCCCGAGGGAAGGAACCAGGGAAGTTCTTCCTATGGTTTTTAACACGGCTGACGTGATAGGCTTTGTTCACATAAATTATCTCGTCAAAGAAAACTTAGACTTCTTTCCTCCTCTTTTACATGCCAGGGCTTCTTTTGCCTGCCTACCTTATGCAATACTACTTTTTGAATCCAAACCGACGTTGGCTATACATTATGAACAATAACCACAATAATAATTATAGTGATATATGATGATAATAGTGAAGACAACCGGAATGTTATTGACGATGATAATGATTGATAATACTAGTTGACGACGATAATATTAGTAATCATTAATATTATTATCATTGACAAACGACAATAATACCAAGGACTGATATTACTAACCTAGGATAGGTACTGGATACAAAGAACTAGCGGCATTGTCACTTAGGGAAGAAGGCTGAGCTAGAGCTCAGATGTATCAATGAGAAAGGGGTGTCATATCTGAGGAATGCATTTTCTGCTGTCCCATCTCAACATGCAGAGTTTCATTCGCTTGTCCTGCCCTGTCGTTGCGGACAACTACATGACTTTAGATGGCTTTGCAGAAAACAGGTAAGTTGCCAGGTGACTGTCGAAAGACCTGGCAACTAACCAGATTACTAGAAACTGTAATCATTAATGCTGAAATAAGGCTGCGGTTCTTCATATCTGGTTCTAACTTAGATGACTAGTCGACTAAGATAACGAAGGATATCCATTTCCAATTCCAAATGTCCAGCAATACCGTTCCGATCCTCCTCCAGCGCCGTCAATAAAGCAATGATTGTAAATGGGGACAAGAAAATGAAAAGTTTAAAAGAGGGTATAGAGCAAGATACAAGAAATAAAAAAAAAGAAAATCAGAAAGAAAATAAAGGAAGGCAAGAATTATCCACAAAAGAAAGGATAATGAAGGTTGATTTGACAAAACAAAGAAAAAGGCTGAGAGAAATATTTGGTTGTACTTCTGAAGCGAGTTGCTAGAGTCCAACATATCAGTACCTCGCCCAGCCCATTGGTCAGGGTGTATCTTCGACCGTTGTCATACATTCAAGAGTGACTAGACGCGCTTCTGGGTCCGATAATGGGCTCCATGAGCGTTTCCAGCAACTAATCACTTGTCAGCTTCCACAGCATGCAAAGAGTCTGAACGTTTGACATACCCATCGCTCTAAATCCTCTTCGTTCTCGTTCAACTTTTTGTATTCTTCGTCAAGGCGTTCTAAGAATGAGGGAAAGGATGAGAGTGAGACATTAGGTACTCTATTCATCATGCTCTGTGCCTTGGACATCATCACTCACGAGTCGTGCAGAACAGAACCTTTTCGAGCAAGGGATCTTCGCCAAGGCCAGTGAGAAACTGTTTGGCCTTGGCATCATTACCGATTTGACTAATTTGAAACCGAACGGCTTGATGCAACGTCAGCGAGAATCAAAATGTTTGGATATCTGCTCATTCCAGACGTATGAACCTGGGTTTGGTAAACGACATACTTGTTTGTGGGTAGCCCTTAGCTTCTAGAAAGTCAAGGCATTCAAGGATCGTCTTCTGAAATGTGTCTTGGGGTTCACCACTGGCACAGCCATCCGTAATGCAGGAGATGAAAAGAGGTCTTTTCAGCTTGTCACCCTTATCAACGACGTCATAGAGCAAAGGTTTGAGAATTTTTTGTCTGAGATGGGTGCCGATCTTGGTGTTACCACGGGGCTTGACGGATCTCATAATCTCCTCCACACGCTCGGCATTTAGATCATCGTCTAGTTCACGCAGATGGTTGACGAACTGCAAGCCGGTGCCATAGCCGTCTGGGACCACAAGCGTGGAGATTCGGGCGGTCCGGCGGACAAGCTCCATCTGGTCCTCGACGCGGGAGTCTATCCTCATAGAAGAGCTATCGTCTGATTGGAACCAAAAGGCTAGTGAGTATATATCGCAGCTACTATGGTTATAGGTTCAACATACCGCAATAGAAGACCGGGGTGAAGAGAGCAATTGTTGTGATGTCCTTGATGTCCTTGTCGGTAGTGAGCAGATTTTTGGGATCATGTTGTAACTGAACAGCTTTCTTGGCCACAGTCTCCAAGAAGTCGTCACCCTCGGGAAAGAAATCAGAGAGACCAGTCTCAGCGAGGTATTTCAACATGATTTCCTTGAATTCCTCCGCAGTGCGAATCACCGAGCCAGGTTTGAGGCCAAGGGCCAGTGTGTCGCTGAGGCCAGGAGTCATTGAGGCTTGATTGTCATTGAATATTCTAGCTTTCAAACCGTCGTCGTCGTCGTCGTCTTCTTCTTCTTCTTCCCCGTCGGGTTCGGTCTTGTCAATATCAACCTTGTCTTCTTTGATGTCGTTGGGCGGCGAAGGCGCGTTCTCGTCCACTGGATACTAAAGAGAAATCTGAGTTAATGTTGTGTAACGAAACGATGGTAATTGATTGGAGCTTTATAGGTGGATGATGTTTGGGCCCGGGTGAGAGGTACCTTTACGGCCTCCTCCACATGCATGCCGCTGATACCGAAGACGTTCTTGACGGCACCTTGGGAGACATGGTTCATGAAGCCGATACACTTCATAATGAAGCCCATCGTTGCACCAATCAGGGCACCTCGGCTTTCGTTCTCCTCGCTCTTGGACATGAGGGCTCGAACGACGGTGGGGTCTTTGGTGCGTTCTGCAAGCTCTTTCACGACATCGCCATTGGTCGGGGGCTTCTTCTTTGCAAGCAGGCTGATGACTCTGGGCTCTCGACGTTCAATCAGCTTCATAAGGGGAGTGGAGCCATCATTTGCCGGTACGTTGGGGTTTGCTTGACTGTGGAGAAGGTGATTGATGATCTCCAGACGCTTCTGCTTGCTGACGGAGCTCTTGCTTTGAGCGGCGTACCAGAGGATGCTTCGATTCTTTGTGTCGACCTTGTCCACATTGGCGCCTTCACGAATGAGAAGCTTTGTCACGGCAATGTGACCGTTGAACACGGCGCGTGCGAGTGGAGTGCGGCCTTGGGCGTCAGGGTCGTCAATGTTTACGCCAGTAGACATCTGCCGTCTGAGATTCTCGAGGTCGCCGCTGGCGGCAGCGTCATGGAGAGGCGCCATTCTCTAATCGCCAAGACTCCAGACTAACGGGAGGATGAGGAGAGCCTCCAATGGAATGGTGGTGGTCGATCTGGGAGAACTGTCTGTATGCTTTTTCACTTTACAAACCCTGTCAGATGTGTTAAGTGACTAGCCTTTTTATACTTTTCAAGCCAATGGGGGCTACAGGACGCAACACGGAGAGAGGCAGCTCAGAGGCGACCAAGAGCCGCAACTTGGGGATTCTCTATCCGATGGGATCGGATCTGCAAGATAACGTCAAAGGCAAGACGTCCCACGCCCGACCTCGACTGAGTGTGTTTCATTGATGCGGTGCTCACCAATCCAGCTCCTGCCGACTCAGTCAATTCGACATCACCTTGACAGTCTTCAGCCCTCTGATGGATACTATCATCTTCGATGCCTAGCCAAGCCACACACTCTTTCCGGCTTTCAACACCACCTTGCAGCAGTTTTCCGATGGAAAGGGAGTGAGGAGCGGCCACGTCAATCATCCCCCTCACCGGCGTATAAGTTGTGCCAATTAACTCGCAAGGCTTGGTGCTTGAGTGGCTTTGGTGGTGCCCGCAACCCTGCCGCGAGAATTAGAAGCAAGGTGTCGGGACATCCGTTTGAGCAAGGCCCATTGGGCACCTCGTGCGTTCTATCGGAGATTGGGAGAGCACATGTCTCAGTTGACCGGTCATTAGAGCCTAATGCTTTCAGCTTCTACGAGACTCATGCGAGTCCTCACCGAGACGCCATGTGCAAGATAGTTCAGAATTCACAAATGCAAGGGAGTTACTGGACGCGCTACTACATTTGGCCCCGGTTTGGATCCCATGATTATCCTTGTTTTTTTTTTTTTTTCCTTCTTTCAAATAACTCCTTCCCTCTCATTTTTTCAGCCTCATGTATCTCACATCTTACTATAGGTGCTCAACATGCGGCTGAGAAGATAACGTAACGTCATTGTTGACCCGCAATATCGGATGCGGCTCAAAGGGAATTGCAGCCCGAAAGAGGTATTGAAAAATGGTATCATGCAGCTTTCCCCTCTGCTGCCGGGGGTAGTGGTACCTTGTAGTATTTTGTATACTCCGGCCTGAATCCGTGATATAAAGGCCCTTGGAAACCATTAACAACCCGACCACCGTACCATTCTCTATCTTTACTCATTTGCGTACGCGGAAGTGCCATCCTTTCTATCCATCAGCGCGATGAGCAAATTTCAAGAGATCGTTCGTTTCCTCACTGCCGCCGGAGGAATCTCCTCTGCAGATGGAAAGGCCATTCATCTATTCTATGAGGAGAAGAATGCTCTTTGTATGAAGACTTGGGCCGGGAGCGAAATTTCCGACAAAGTGTGGGTGACCATGGACGCCAGAGAGGGCACTTCCGCACCAGCTGTCGACCATGGCTTCAAGGTAAGCCAAAGTCAGACCCAAACATTCGGAAGAAACGCTATACTGACGTAAACATTTAACTGAAACTTCAGCAAGTCTTCTTTGTCGATTCCTCCCACAGGCTTAGGTCCTTCTCAGAGCCACCACCACCACACGGCGATGAAGATGAAGATGAAGATGAGGAAGATGACCCATTCGCTGGCCTCTGGGAGGAAGACGGCCTAGATGGCTGTGATGTCCATGTTCACCCGCAAAGCCAGCTTGCCGTGAGCCTTGGTGAAGTGGCACTCACAGTCTTTTACCAAAGCACGGATGGCTCCTTGGGTGCTATTGAGCATGAGGGCGGAGAATGGAAGGCCGCGGAGCTTCCAGCCACCGAGGCCATTCCTGGAACTCCGCTGGCCTCCTTTGGACCCAAGGAAGTCGCCAATGTCTTCTACCTTGGCACCGATGGAATACACTACCTTGAGCATGATGGTCAGCAGTGGAAAGGCATGTGTTCCGTCTCTGTACGGGCGTCGACCCGCTCCCCAACCTCCAACACCGCTGAGCGTGAACTGACAATGTTGCGGGTAGACACGGTCTTCTCGACGGCCCGGATGCCAGAGACAACCACCCGGCTGACCGTCGCCGAGGAAGGCAAAGCATCCACGAAGCCATCTCCCCAAATCTACGCCCTTGCCAACGACAAGCTACTCATGATCAAAGCAGGAAGCGACACTGCAGAGACCTTGGGAACCATCGACGACGGCACCTTTCAGGCCGTCTCCGAGCTTGAATGCTCTAGCGATGCCCAATGGCACGCGACGCCTTATTACGACTGGTACAGTGGACGAATAAGGTATCGCCCGTATCTTGTAGAACACGTCACTCTATGCGACGAGGTTCTTCACAGCAAGAAACGCCATAAATGTTTTCTCCGCGGATGCCGTCCTTCACGTAGTTACGACTGTAGGAAACATCACGAATGCTACATCTCTAAATGCAACCACGTCATTCACCACCACAAGAGACATCGTGTCCGATATGTCTATTACTGAAAGACCTGACTGACAAAACCTTGACGGAATGCAGAATATGATGCGAGAAACTGGAGAGTGATGGGGGTTTTCAATGTGGGAAAAGATGCGAGCGTCTACATAGTGTCCAGAAAGGCCGTCTTACTTCAAATCTGATCTATTTTTCAATTGCATACAGAAATATATTCCTCAATCTTAAACTTGGTCCAAACGTACCCAACCTTTTACCTTTCAGATTAAATGCAGCAGTTTATTCATAGGGATCTCAACCTTTGCCTGTTTTCCAGGCTAGTTGGTATCACTTACGTTCGGCGCAGTGCGCATCCAAGAGTAGGACAAAAGCCTCGAGACAACCAAAAAGATAGCCTTTGTCATAAAGTAGCCTTATGACAAAAAATTTGTTTCATTTATTAAAGGTGACCGCCAGTTTATTTGAATTCTTTGCCTCGTGTCTCGCTCTGACGAAATGATCTTTGCAGAATATCTAAAGCCGAATATACGCAATGTAGCACTTCTGTCGCGCCTGTCTCAACCACCCGGCGCCATATGCAATCAACATTGATGGCCTCATAGCTCATCCCGCACATGCTTCGATTCCTCCAGCGGCTCCATTGCCATAATCTTGACAACCAAGCTCGTCCATCCGGTAAAATGCTGGGTGCGCTGACCAGCACCGGTCTCAGGGTTATACTGCTCCCATGCGAAGCCGGTCTCTTCCCAGCTCTTGAAGACTGTGTCAACCAGGTTCGTGCGCAGCTTGTTATACAACCCTCGAGCTTGTTCTTGGAAGGGTCCGGGCTGAGTCGCAATTTTCTATGGAATACAGTTAGTTTCTCTTGAGCTGCCGATTGGAGAGAGAAAGGGCAGATATTAAAATAAGTTATCACTCACATGAAGCTGCGTCAATGCCATATAGTTGAGCGGCATCCAGACCGGGCTGCGCCAGTAGTTCTCTGCTGTTCCATACAATGGATCCTGCTTGCTTAGACTTCGCAATCCGTGGGGGCTGAACAGGTGGTTCTCATCGCCAATCAAGTCCAGAATTCTGCCCAGCTTCTCATCATCTGGCTTCATCAGGCCGACCAGGAACGGGAAGAGCGAGATGTATCCCTTGTGGCATACTAGAGCATGCTCCTCAAACTCATCAATGGTTGCATCACAGTAGCAGCCTTCCTTTTCCGACCAGTGGAGGTCATCCAGGTTGCGCTCAATGGCGAAGAGATTCTTTTTCAGCTCCGCAATCTCATCAGCCATGTTTAGCGCATCCGCAATGTTGATAAGCGACTTGGTCATGAGTCCGACCCAAGACATGAGATCGACGTGGAGCTCGCCAGGATGCGGTGGCTGTGGTCGGGGATAGTCGTCTAGCCCGCTGGTTAGGCAGTGCGTTTCCGTTCGTCCTCTCCATCGGTAGGCCTCTTTGGAGGAAAAGGCTTCTCGATCGTACGCCTTGATGTTACCCTTTTGGGTTTTGCGGAACCAGTCATATTGTCGACGTAGCAGGGGATAGATCTTGCGGAGGAAATCCTCACCAAGCTCTGGGTTATCAAGATGGGCACTGTACAAGGCAGTTCCTTGAGACAGCGTCTCCCTTTGGGCAGGCGCACTGCCGTTCAAAGCACTCACACGTTCCATGAAGCCCTCGATGATCAAGAATAGAGTCGGGGGGTTGGCATAGTGAGGGTACTGGACCTGGAATTCCGGCGGCACTTTGCTCCTTGCTTCTGGTCCCAAAATCTGCTCTCGGGGAATCCATCCATCGCTATCCATGGTGTTGTACCAGCTCTTGACAATTTCAAGCGTCAAGTCAATGTCCCAGTCTGCAATGGGTAGGAGGTGGAATCCCTCGTCCCAGAGGAATCCTCGAGGAAAGAAGGGCCGCGACGGAATACTTGTGAACAACTCGTATGGTCCCTCCAACTGCTGTGCCTGGCGAGCTCTGGCTGCCGCCGTATCCTCCCAAAAGCCTTCATTCTCCTCTTCGTACTCGTCTGCATAGGATCGATCAATCAGCTGGTGACCGTAGAAGTATCCGATGCCTCCGAGTAAATTCGAGAACATGCTCTTGCCAAACTTCTCGTATTTGTCCGTAGTGTAAGGTGCCTTCAAGTCGAAGACACTTGAGAATCGCTCCGCGAATGCTTCCGAGGCCTCCTTAATCTCTCGAGTAACATCCTGGCTAGTCAGTTCTTTGCCAGCAGATGCCGATGAGAAGATGACGTCAAACTCGAACGATCCCTGAAATACTTTCTGAATGATGTGAGCATTGCCGGCACTCGGATCATTGTTGATTCGATACAGCTGCCATGGTGGGGGTAAGCTTTCGTCGTTGAAATTTCTCTGAACTTCCTGGACGGATTCTTGCAGCTGCTGGAAGACCACAGCCTTGGCCTGCCATAGGTGATCGCCAGAGAGACTGAGGCTGCGCACGGTAGTTGTATCTCCTCGTCGCGTGGCAGAAATTTCATGGTCAGAAGTAGGGTGTTTTCCATTTCCCTGGGTAACCACAATCGTATAGTCACCCAGAGAGACAGAGCTTCCTCTCAGCCTCACGTCGCCGTCGAATCCAAATTCATTACTCTGGCCCTCGACCTCAAGTTCTCCGAGACCTTCTTGAGCAATGTAGTAGTGTACTAGATACTTGGTATCTTCGGGTACATCGTCCCGGACGGTTCCCTTGATCCTCGCAGCCCAGCTGCCTCCATGGTTGCCTCCGGGGACTTTGACGAAAGAAGTGGTTATGTCAATGCCGTTTCCCTCATCATGGATCGTTTGAAGGCCACCTATCCGTGCGTCGTACTCATCCCAGCCATATCCATGGATATCCTGACCCTGTTCACAGGTGTAGCGGAATACTAAAGCCGGTCATTAGTACGGGGGAAATTCCCATGAAACATAGATCATCTCGCCATCGCATACGTGTTTGAATGTCCATGTACTCCTCAGCTTTCCCCCACATCAAGCCAGTCCAGAGGCCTTGAGGCACCCTCGGCCTGACCCCAAAGTAGAGGTTCGGTTTGTACGGGCCCCATAGCAAACTCTGGTTGTTCAAGCGACCAATCTCACTAGTCAAGACAGACGGACTCCCCGTAGCCGAGGCACCAGCTACCAGTGCCGCCGCCGTGGCCAACAATTGGGCGAATTTCCCCATTTTCCTTGACAGAGCGCAGCTCTATCCGAAAGAGTCTTACCAGAAGAACCTCCTCATTAAAGCGACAAAGTGCAATTTGTATGACGGGGCTTTGCCTCTTCTTCTCATCAGTGACGTCTGGTTGATGGGCAATGAACACGGTGGTGCTGCTTTATGTGGGACCGCAAGGCTGACAAGCTGCGATGCGATAAGAGCTCCCAGCGCCCCAATTCATGACCAATCATGGCTCGCGGATAAGCCAAGCCAAGCCACTGCCTTTAGCCTCCCACCCCTGTCACTTGTTTCTTCAGCCTGATCAAATGTTCTAGAAACTCTCAAGTTCCCATCCTCCTCCAAAGACCATCCGAACGTCGCATCTCTTCTTGCTCGGCCATATACCACGTCCTTTTTGAATTCATCCCCAGGCAGAGGACTTGTACAATGAGCGATTCACGTCGGTCCCGACGGCCCGACAGCCGTCAGATGTGGGACGACTCAGAGCGTCGCGATAGGAACCCTCCCCGGGAGCGAGAGCGAGATCGCGATCGCGGCTGGGACACTCGAGACCGAGAAAGAGACCGGGACCACCGCGGTCGGGGACGAGACCGCAGAGGCTACAGATCACGTTCGCGCGACCGCCGCGACGCCACCAAAGATCGCTCCATGTCACCAGACAGGCACCGACGAGATCGCGGCGGAGACCGGGGCCGAGGCGGCAGGGATCGTCGGCCAGGACGAGACGCAGATAGACGAGAGAGTCCTCGGCGGTACGACGAGAGATCTAGACCAGAAGATCACTACGACAGAGACAGACGATGTAAGAAGAGTAGAGTCCTTTCCCCTCCCATTCTCCCCAATCTCCCACTAACATGTCCAAAAAAAAAAAAAGCAGCAAAACACCGTGACGACCGTCATCGGTCCCCCTCTCCCTCATCCCACACCTCCTCCTCCCTCCCAACCCGACCGCATCCCGAAAACGGTACCCGCAAGGGCCCCTCCAACATCACCATCCGCACCGAGCCGCGCAGCCAATCACCTCCTCACCACGACCGCAACTCCAGACGAGACGCATCGCCTTCGCCCATCCCCATGGAGCAGGACAACAACGCCGTCAATGACGACGACGACGACGACATTGTGATTGAGGGCCAAGACGAATTGGCCGCCATGCAGGCCATGATGGGCTTCGGCGGCTTTGGATCGACAAAGGGCAAGAAAGTACCGGGCAACAACGCCGGCGCCGTGCGCAAGGAGAAGAAATCAGAGTACCGCCAGTACATGAACCGGCAGGGAGGATTCAACAGACCGCTGAGTCCTTCGCGATGAGTTTGGAAACAAAAACTTGTGATGCCTTACTGGAGGCGTACGAATATCCTGTTCTTTTCTTTCTGTTTGTGTTCTTCCATAATGATATCCACGAATGGCATAGCACTTTGTTTGTCTTCAATACTTGCTACAGGCTAGATGTTGCACGATGAAAAAGTCAATAGTAGCCGTAATACACACACGTATTGCACAGAATAGGGCGAAGGGACGTTTCATAAGACAGACTTGACTCTATGTGCTACACATATCAATATATACTGATATTCGTTCAAATTGGCGCGCTTCAGCACATCTATAGAATGAAGAAAAGCAAAAGCCGTCAGGTGCAAAACCAACAGGTATATCCTCCCACAGACAGACAAGAAACCCTTCTATGTATTTGACGCAATCGTCTGGTCTTAGTCAAGCCAAAAGGAAATAAAAGCAGAGAAAGGAACGAGCGGGAGGGGAGCATAATGAATGAATCCGAATTCCTTGTTGCGTCTAACAGCTGCTGCAGTTGTAAACATTAAGTATGTACTTGCTGACAGTATATGCTGACCCAAGGGCTCTTTGTTCATGGTTGGGGGGGGGGGTTTCTTCTCCCTTTGTTTGAATTACATGGTGATGCTGTGCCTAGTCTTGCGCCCTCTCGGCTTCCTCCTCTGGCTTGTCTTCCTGGCCAGCGGTTTCTTCACCCTTCACTTCCGTCGTCTCCTCCTCTTGCTTAGGCGCGTCCTGGGTTGGCGTGGATGGAGCCTCCTCTGCTACTGTCAAGATGGAAGATTCATCCCTCGCTCCGTCTACCGTGCTCGAGGCCCTCTCTCTTCTCCTCCTTCGTAGTCTTCGTTCCTCCTCTGCTGTTTGTCTCCTCGCCTTTCTCATCGTTTCTCTCCTCTCGATATCGGCTTCGTCATTGCCATCACCCCCACGCATCTCCTGCAACAGCGCAGCAGCCTGATCGGCCACACTGTCCTCATCGTTACCATCACGCGAAGGAGGAGGGAGGCTCGTGGGTGTTTGCGTGTCTCCCTCTTCATTGATGGTCGGTTCTGGCTTAGACAGGTTGGTCTCGACGACCGGTATTTCGTTGAGATCGTCAATCTTTTGCCCAGAGGCCACGCGGACTTGGTGGCGGTCCTTCAAGCGGGCACGGCGGCGACGGTCCCTCTGATCCCGTGCCTGGGGTGCGGCGGCTCGAAGCTTCTCCAGAAGCGAGTCCATGGCGCCGGTGCTTGACGGCGATATAGGCCCGCTGTCCAGAACGCTGGCAGCTTTTGCTTGCGCTTGCTTGCGCTTCATAGAAGCCTCATTGCGCTTCCTCGTCTCCTCCAATTGAATGTTCTTGTCGCGCGACTTCTTCCACTCCGCCAAAAAGGTGGCCAGCTTGGTAAAGAAGTCTCGGCGCGCATTTTCGTCGGAGGGGTCCTCTCCGTAGAACACCATGATGTCCTTGTACGTCTTCATCATCTCCTCCAGATAGACTTGCATTTGCTCCGCTTTTCTCCTGGCGTCCTTCATCACCCTCTGCACGACTTGACCGACGCGGTCCTGGGGGTGGAACTTCTTGGGGTCGCTCAAGTTACCGGAGTCCAGCGACATCTGAACATTGCGCACGTTCTCAATGTACTTCTTGGCGTCGGCCTGAAGCTGCTCAATGTTAATCTTCTGGGCGGCCGCAACGCCGTGAATGTCGTCCGCAAAACCTTCCCACTCCGGGTACTGGTTTCGAACGATGCGTTCCACCAGGTCGGCCAGTGTCGACTCATTCTTGTCATCTTTGACCATGCCCAACCTAGCAAGCGAGCTGAGCTTGAAACCACGAGCTTGCTTGTTGGCATCGTTCATGTAGTTTCCAATGTCCAGGATGAGACCGAGGACATTCATGAGCGACACTGAATCTCTCAACGACTCGGAGACAGCGACGACATCCTGCATCTTCGAGCTGATCTCGTCGTAATCCGATTCGAAGCTTTGCGTGAGCGCAAGCGCCCTCATTCTGCTCTTCCAGTAGTGGTGCAGCTCGAACGCGGTGTATAGGTAAAGCTGGTCCTGTCGCGTGAGTTCCTCCGGATCCATCTCGCGCGTCTGGTTCTTCGCATCTGGGCCTGTCAAATCTTTACTGTACGGCGCCATTTGCTTGGCGGTGTTGTCAGGAATGTTACACATGTCGTCCTTTGACAAGAAGTCCATGATACCCTGGTTGGTGATTATGACGTCGTCGCAATGAATGATCATCTGGACGAGCTTCTCAACAGAGTACTGAGAGTGCTTGGCAAATGCGATTTCTAAGAGATCATTAGTTTACAACCGCTAACTGAGGGGGGGAGGGACAAGGACACAAAAAGAGAGAGGTCGTCGACATACCAAATGCCTTCCGCAGGTCGGAAGATATGATTTGTTTCTTGTCATCCTTCTTACCACCCGGTCCGCCAATCTTCTTGATTTCCTTGGCAATGAAAAGCTTCTCGACTTCGTCCAAGATACCTTTGCGACTAAGCTCATTGTACTTCTCTTCCCGCTCTTCGGCAGAGGGGGTATGCGCCGCCCAGTGACTCGTCTCCGGAGTGTCAACCTTCTCCCAGTGGAGGGCCTTGAGCTTCTTCTTAGGCCGCATCACTGGCAAGCCGACTGTAGGCGAGGCAGTGAAAGCCGGCTTCTGGGACAAGTAATGACCAGAGATGGCGCCAGGCATGCCAGGGGGAGGCGGAGGAGGTGGCGGTCCCATACCCTTGACACCGGGCATGGGAGGCGGAGGAGGCGGAGGCGGCACACCCCCCATAACGCCGGGCATAGGGGGAGGTGGTGGTGGTGGTGGTGGTGGTGGTGGTGGCACGCCGGGATACGCGCCCGGCATGGGCGGAGGAGGAGGTGGCGGAGGGGGGGGTGGAACGCCGGCCAGCTGACCGGGCATGGGCGGAGGCGGCGGGGGTGGAGGCGGAGGCGGTCCGGCGGTGTCGGTGACCTGCACTTTCGGAGGCTCGCCTTCTGCCGGAGTAATGGGAGAGGACGACTCCATGCTGGGATGAGACGGTCCGGTGGTGGCGCCCTCGTCGGCCTCGGAATCGCTGCCTTCGTACCGTTTGACTTTGGAACCGATCTCGCCCATGAGTTGAGCCTGCTGCTTTGGATCGACAACCGGGCGCCTCATCTCGACTATCCTGGGGCGCTCATAGATGACGCCCTCACCATCAGTCTCCTCGTCCTCATCAATCGCACTCTGATCGAGTCTAGTCGGCTTCCGAGAAGCCCTTGGCTGGCGGCTGATGCTTCCGAGCACGCTGTTGGTGAAGTCGCGGGGTGGCGTGCCGCCACCTGGAGGTGTGCCTGGCTCTTCGTCACCATCCATGGCCTCTCTGAGAGCACGAAGGCGATCGGAGGGGCCGTCCTGGTCTCCCCAGATCCTGCCTTCAAGCTTGTACTGGGTCTTTTGGCGCTCAAGCTGCTTCTGTAGACGATCCATCAGGCGTTCACGGTCGAGAATGCCCTGTAGCTGTGTGGCGTTGTCCTTTCCAGGCTTACCGCTGGCGCCGCTGCTGCTCTTAGCGGCATTGGACGCAGCAATATCCTGGGCATCTCGAAGCATGAGATACAGCTCTCTGGTTTCGAGCTCATAACGCTGCGCTTCTTTGGCTCGGACGCTTTGAATGTTATTTAGCTCGACCTTGAGCCCATCGGCTTGTCGTCTCTGCGCCTCGATGAAGCGAGCCTGCTCGTCCAACTGCTTCTGCAGTTTGGCCACGAGGCCGTCGGCTCCGAGCTCCAGCTTGGCCTTCATATCGTCTCGCTCGGCCATTGCGGCTTCAGCAATCTGGCGAGACTCCAACGCCTCATCGAGCGCCTGTCGGGCTTCAGAATCGGTGTGCAGCTTGTCTAGCAGACTCTGAACCGTAAAGTTGAGACTCTGTTTGAGGTCCATGTTCGGTAGGCGGCGGTCCATGGCCACGTAGCTGAGCATAGAGTCAACCAGCTGGAACATGCGCAGTCTCTCTTCGCCATCGCTGGCCCGGATGAGCAAGAGATGCTGGAGCGCTGATACGAAGTAGTCGTGCGTCTTGGTTCCCTGTAGCCGCTGTTGGATGGTGTCGGCGATTTGAATCGGGTCGGTCAGGTCCTTGACGTCTCCCTCGACATTGTCCTTCATGCTGCTGTTCTCCCGCTCGAGCATATCCTCATAATCAATGGCCTCGTTGGTGCGGAACCGGTCAATCTGCTTGTCGAGTAGCTCATACTGGAAACCCTCCATCTTGGTCAAGATTCTCTTGATGCCACAGGCATGGAACTGAGCTCTGATGTGAACCCTCATCTGGAGATCTTTTTCGGGGGCGTCTATGATCATGTTGACCAGTATCAGAGTGGCAACCGCATATTCCATCAACAGGTTCTCCATTCCGATACCTCCGGTACGCAGCTCGTCGCTGGCACCGACTAGACTTCCCATCTTTCCACGACCATCGACCGTGACCTCCACTAGCCGCATCCAAGCATCGAATCTTCCATTCTCACCCGCCTGCGCCTTGACCTCATCGAGAGCCTGGATGACCTTCAAGTGTCCCTCGCCATGGCTACCCCACGTGCAGAGGAAGGTCAGGATTTCACTCACAAGCTTCCGAGTCGTAAGTCGAGAAGAGATGAGGCAGGTTGCCAAGGCCAGCAGGACTTTCGATTGCATGAGGGCATCGTCGGCGCCGAACTTGTTATTCATCAACGCCTTGAGGCACTTGACGATGTCGTACTCTCGGTCCAGGTTCTTCTCCACCCTGGTGTCGGTCGTAGAGGCTGGACCGCCATTGGCGTTCTTCCGATTAATCTTGAGGAGCAAGGTCACCAGGGCCACCTGTCCCTGGCATTCGACGAATCGTTTGACCCAGCCAATCTGCTGCGTTCTCAGGTTGACTTCGAGCGATCCCATACCCTTTGCGTCAAGCTTATCCTCCATTACCCTCCTGACGTACCATTCGGGAGTGCCCTCCTCGTCGGAGTAGGTGGTCACATCGGGCGTGGCGTACTGGTGGGCCCTGGCGGTTTGCTTCCGTTTCTGCTCTCCCTGCCATTCCGTCAGGCGATCCTGATGCAGCAACGTCCATTTCTTCTCTGCCGGGTACGCCATCATCTGCCTCCTAGCCTGCTCGGGTAGGTTGTGCCATCCTCGCTTCTGCATGAGCTGCATGAACATCTGCTCGACCACGTAGTTGTCGTCAGGCTTGGGGAAGTAGAAGCCATCGTGGGCGGTGGCTGCCGGACCGTAGGCACTCGCTTTCGTTAACCTGTGAGACTCTCGGGGTGAGTGAGGCGGATGAAGCGAGTGATGTGAACTTGAGGGCGGGGACGGCACGAGCGTGGTATGTGAGGAGCGAGCTGAGGCCGGGTTCAGGTGGCCTTGGCTGCCACCGCCGCCGGGATACGGATGGAAGCCATCTCCGGAAGGACGACTCTGATAGATCGGGTTCTGGTACGAGTCGTATCGGATGGGGTAGGAGCCGTTGACGGAGCTGGCCGTGCTGCCACGAGCCGCCGGCCCGGGTCCAGGTGCGAGCCCGGGCCCGGGACCTGGACCAGGCCCCCATTGTTGATACTGCGCCTGCTTGCCCGTGGTGGCCATGGTGATGTTGGAGGACGTGCTGGGCCGCACAGGAGTGTGGGGGTGGTGGTTGTTGGCCATGGACGACGGATCGATGGAGGGATACTGGTGGAAGTCGATGCCGCTGATGTTGAGCTGATGAGGCACAGGCTCGCGGCGCAGCGGCGTCTGGTCAGGCTTGGGGAGGAACTCGAGAGAGACGGGCGAGCGGGAGCCTGGAGGACCGTCATAGGGGATGGATGTTATCACACCCGCCATCTGGTTGATGCCACCATCAGGAGAGCCGGGCTGGTCGATCGAAATCGACGACGACTCTCGCTTGTGGCGCGAGGAGCGCGAAGAAATTATGGACGCCGTTTCGAACTGATCTGAGGAACTCTTGGGATCGGAGTCGGTGTAGCGCTTGTCGCCACGGTTCTTGCCTCTGGAGAAGAGAGATCTGCCGCCAGAAGACTGTCTCGACTTATCGGCAGCGGACGACATGATAATTGATCGTGGAGAGAAGTGGGTAGGCGAAACACGTAACGGCAGCGGAGTGCGAGCCCTGGACCGCTCGCATGATGGAGGCCTAATTTGCCGGGCCAAAGAGGGACAGGGCTGGGCCGCCTGCAGTGGGGGGAGGGGGGAAGGGTTCTGGGATGGCCTCTTCTTTCTCGACTTTTTTTTTCTCTTTCCTCTTTCGCTTCTATCTCGATCCTTTCTTTTGGTTTCCCTCTTCTGCTCCCTTTCACTGTTCTTTATTATTCTCTCGTGTCGAGGAGGTCGTCAAAATCGCGGGTAGGGAGCGCGCGCCGGAGAGTCATCAAGGCCCGCGACTCCTGAGGACGGCAGTGGTGCGAGAGTGAGGTTTTGGGCAAGGCTGAGATACAGAAGACGGGGCCGCTGAAGGGCTCGACGAGTGGTGGGTGATAATTAGGGGGGCGGGGGCCGAAGAATTGGTAGCACGCACTGCAAAAGGCCCGGCGCGAGATACTTGGGGGGGTGGAGAGGCGCCTGGCGGCTGTAGTCTTGTACCTTGGCTTTTTTTTTTTTTTCCTTGCCGTCTCCCTCTCTGTTGACAGCAAGTCCAAGGCCAGAGTCGCAGCGGCTTTCGGATCAAATCAAGAAACTACCGTTTCGTCCCCGTTTTGATGGCAAACGCTGAAGCGGAGTCGTACTGTAGCTCGCACGCGCGGTGCCTGTACGGATTCGCAGCGTCTGGCTTGAGGCGAATGCGGACGGTTCCGTGTAGACGAGGGCCCCTGACGAGACAACAGGGGCTAGGGTCTGCCACTTTTAGGCTCGGGTCAGTGGCGAAACCTCTAGAAAGAAAGTTGCTATAGCGAGTGGAGCGCCTGTACGTTCGAGCCTGGCTGGCTGGCTGGCTGGGAGGGGCTTGTCTAACAATTAACACTAAGAGCGGTAGCCCTGGTTGGCTAGCCTGCCCGAAGCGCTCAAGCAGAGGGCGGAAGCGGGCAGGTCATTGGCGCTGACGGAGCGCTCGAGTCCAAGTGCCCCTAATGCTACGGAAGGCTAGCACTACGAAACGGAGCAATTGGCATGTCCTGTGTGGATCACTGGCATACGGGCAATCGAGAATATCCACATTCGACGACAGACGGGAAATGAGACCAGGGGGCTGAATTTAAAAATACTACCACCGCAGGGAAATGATGGCATGCCCGATCCTCGGGTTCATGTCCTTTACTTTTCGGAGTGTTTTTGGTGTCGACGTTTGTACTGCCGGTGTAGTATGACTAATTGTACCTGAGGTACTTCGTACCTACCTTAGGTACGTTGGATTTGGAGCGTCTCAAATGCCCGAGGCGCATCATCGACAGCAAGCTGCATCTACTAAGACCATGCGCATGCATTAAATTCTGGTATTACTATGGTTAGATACCGCTAGCACCGTGTGCCACTGCCGCACTACGTACGAGGCAGTAGAGCGTCAATGCGTTCTAATGCTCCTTGGCCAATGAACCTGTACTACTCGAAACACGGCCATGGCAGAGGCCAAATAGGGAGTCCTTATCTACTATACTCCGTATGACAATCTAAATTGCCGACCCAGCAAGTCAAGACAGAAGCGTCAGGCCCTCACGGTGGGGAAGACGGCTCTGCCACGCTTCACAGAATATTCCAATATCCGGTCCCGTGGAGCTCTAGAGCACCGATCTCGCGAAACTCATCCATCCCTGGATGCATCTGTCGTATGCGGGTATCTTTTACCTGACAAAGAAGCCTACCTAACCTAAGCATACCGTAGGACATGTACCTTCCTTTCTGTCACGATGTCATCGGATTTGGTAGAGATTGCACGTGACTCACTCACTCAGCTCACTCGCTCATCCTGGACTGATCCTCCTCCCAACGACCTCATGTACGGAGTACTTCGTACTACCTGTAGAATCGACCTGACGTTGTGCATCTGAGCATCTTCATCCAGGGCCCCCCTTCCCTCAAAAGGCCTAGCTCGGCGGTGGCCCGTCCCTGCAAGTGCTACCCATCGCCAGCGGGCACTCTAGCGCTTCCGGGGTACGTACAGGAGGTACTTGTCCGTTCATTGCTGGGTACGAGTTACATCCAAGCCATGCCCTTTCCGGAATCCCCAAAGTTCTATGTCGTCGTCACCATCGCGAAGGCCTCGCCGACTTGCTCCCATTGACGACAAGACCTTCAACTCTACAACCCGCGACGGATAACTCTATGGCTGGGGCCCTGCACATTCTGCCCTATCGCCTCCGACGAGTACCCGCGTAGGTCTGGTGGAAGCCCCCCTTCAGTAAGCGAGGAGGAGAAGAGGCATCACCTGCTCGACGCTCTCCCAAAATGGGCGACACACTAGACGTCGTCAAAGTAAGCATCTTCCATGTGTCCTTCTCCCCGCCGAGACACAACGAACAAATTTAAAATAAGAGCGCCCCCGAGCCGCTCAACCTACTACTATTATTACTACTCCCGTATGACTTATTGCGCCTCGACTAACGCGCCACGTGCCGCGCCTTGTATCAGACGCTCGTCATCCCCGCCGTCATCTCCCTTATCCTCTTCCTTCTCCTGACCTTTGTCATCGTCCCCATATGGCGCCGGTATCGCAGTCGCTACAGTCAGTATATCCCCATTGACGCCATCTCCGAGCACACGACATCCTTGCGCTATCGCATAACCAACCGCCTCCTGCGCCTCGTCGTCCCGTCCACATGGAGGGGAGATAGAGAAGTGGCCACCGCTGGCGGCGGCGGCGGCGGTGGTGGTGGTGGCATCTCCGATCGTGATCTAGAACAGGGCGAAGAGTTAGGTAACTTGGACGAAGACACGGTGCAGGTCTTCGAGGCCCTAGCCCGGGCCAGACGGCCGGACAATGTTCGACGGCTGAGTCGGGAGTAAGTCCCTCATGGTGATGTGTAGCCAGGGCTGCCGGCTGACGATATGTCAAGACTAGAAGAAGGCTTTATAGACGACAGCGAATCGGAATCGGACTGAGACAGGACGGTTGGGGAGGGAATTGCGAACATATCATCCATTATACGCCAAAATGCCTTCTCCTTCAGTCAATAGGCTGCGGCTGTCGCATAATCCAACGGCTGTATAGCCGCATCATTAGCATTGACGGATTACCTGCAATAACATCTTGCATACCTGCTAGACTTTCTCATGACAAAGAGCTGAGGGCGCTTTTTCCTTTTTTTTTTCCCTTTAAATTTGCACACCCATTAGGTAGGTGCGGACAAGGGGCAGCAAAGCCAGCACAGTCGGATGACAGTATAGAGGCATAGACTCATCTAGGTGAACATAAAGACATGATAGTTATATAACGTTATTACGATACTCTCTTTGATTACAGACCATTCTCTTTTCCTATATCCATACTTGCTCGCTGACCATCTCTCTGCAGCAAGGGGTGGCTGTAGTTGATAGCAGACGACAAACGGCACATCGCTAAGGCTGTCTAATATATGGAATTGAAGATAATAAGAAAGCAATTTCTCCCGCTATTCACCCCCTTTTCATCGCTGACGGGTCCAAGATCCTAATCTAACCCAAAATTTTTGTGAATTGAGAGCATGCATTATTCATCTTGCACGGGTGTCTTGACCCCCCAGTAGACCTCCCACATCTTAGCCCACCACATGGAATGCAGGCGCTGCAGCTTTTCCTCAGTCTTTTGGCTCCTCAATCTCACATATGTGTACATCTGTTCGGCAAATGGGACATGTTGACCGCGCAAAACGTCAATGGCTTTGCGCAAGGTGCTCTTCTGGTTGTCTCTGTTTCTCGTCGCATTCATCTCGGCTTGTCTCTCTAGTTTGCCTAGTCTCGCAATTTCTTGTAGCAGCTGCTGACCCATTGGTGCTGCGCAGAACTGATAGGCCCACGGAATGATGGCAGCGGAAGCGTCACGATGGACTTGACTTGGCCTCGCCCACATCGGCATCGTAATGTGCTCGCAGACGTGACGGAGAGAGATGCAATCACGAGGGCACATATTTTGGCGACCCGCATGCTGCACATTTGTTATCCAGTTGAACAGACAGCGGTGCCCAAAATAGTGGCCACAGGGAAGATAGGCTCTTTGTTCGAGAACGGTCTCGCGACGTTCATTGACAACCACTTCGACTTGCTCGTAGCGCAAGCCGCACAGATAGCAAATATCAGCATCATCCGCCGGCTCGCTAGGGGCTTCGAGTACTCGTTCAGACACAGAGGGCTTTTGATCGGGTGGAGGTGCCGGTGTTATTGCATCTGGATCATCCGTTTGGGTAGCTTCTCCAGCTGCTGTCTCAGTCGGACCGGCTTGAGCCTCAGCATCAGGTGGTGCATCTCTGTGTGATTGGGACACTGAATTACTACTCAGTGACCCATGAACCGAGTCCTCTGGTGCGTCGAAAGGGTTTGAGTTACCCTGGGGTTCTTGTCGGTGGGTATGTCTGCGTGATTCTGTGCAGGCAGCCGCAGCCGCGGTATAGAGGCCATATGGCACAGGGCTATCGTCCAGTATATGTTCGGCCGGAATTCCAAGAGAAGCCCCTGTAGGGGACCCTCTTTGACTAATGATTAATCCTTCTGAGTTGATTGTAAGGACTGATGGGTTAGCAGACGCGGATGGAGTATCGCTCTCCGGGCTGGAGTTTCTCTCAATGTCCATGAGAGGGACGGTGTCCTGTGTGATTGTTTGTGTGACCATGATCTGGAGCTGCTGAGACCGCCACGACCTCCCAGAAGCTATCCCCTTCAGCCTCCCCCAAGGACCTCTACATGCTTCCTTGACGGCGTGTTTGAAACCTGGCGCTGAACAGTTGCTCCCCATTGTTGCTTCTGGAAACTGTAGCTTGGGCCAGGTGGCTGCTTGACAGCGCTCATAGCGAAGCTATCAACGGCAATCCGTGAAGAGCGGTGTGATGTAGGCAAGCAAATAGATAGCTTATGGGCTTGATGTAAGAGTGAATGACGTGAGTATATTGATTGGCTTGTGGATGATGATTTCGCAGCATTGAAGTTGGAGAACTGCCATTCGTTATAGGGGTTGCCTTGGCAATTTTTGGCTACGGGGTACATATGAGTTGTCACCCTATATCGGAAGCTGCTTCCTCGGCAGATACTTGTATGTGGTGTCTGCAGGTTGCCATGGCAGGTACGGCCTTGATGTTGACGATCTACCCAAGGTAGCCAGCTCGAGATGCGACTTCTCATACTCATAAGTCTAGGTAGTAACCGGTACCTGATAACCATGCGATGTCTTGATAAGATGCATTCCTTCAGTAACCACATTTGCCTTCCTTTTAATTAAAAATTACGCTCAAAAGATTTCACTCCGCAACGAAACGTTCAGAAGAGCAAGAGACAAAGAAGATAATCCCATCACCTGGCAGTCGCTTTGTCTTAAGTCTTTCAGTCTTTCAGTCGATGCTATCGACTTAGTAAGACTTAGCAAGTCATCTCCTTCCTACCTACCTTAGGTAATGATCCACACCGTGCGTTTTTTATTCGTACCGTGAGCCCAGCTTCATCGACCTCTGCATGAACTCTCTTGAACGCTTCATGAACTGCAATAGCAAAATAGACGACAATATCCACCATGAGATTCCGGAGCGATCTGAAAAACATTCGCACGTTTGCCAGTGAGTCCACAGTACAATTCCTTTGCCTCGCCCACAACATGACATGGTCATCTCCATCGCATAGTCAATGGGTCTCTGCTAACAGACTTCATCGCTCACCAGAGCTCGCGGCTGCGCTTGGTTCCTTGGAGAAGGTCGCATGGGTGCGTCTAAGCGACGAAGCGGCACGCTTCACCGTGGTTCCTGATTCAGGATCGCAAGTCTGGGCGTAAGGAATCTCAGCTCTGTCTTCTTCTCCAAAATGAATGCACCAGTCGTAGCTAACATCTACTTCCCTCCCCGGGGGGAGGGAGGGGATTTTCAAGATCGCTATCTATGGACTTCCTCTTTGAAAACTACACCATCCAGTCTGCCGAAGCTCACAACACCATCAACCTCGAGATTTCCCTACAGCCGCTCCATCGAGCACTCAAATCTGCCCAGAACAGCATCTCAGCTTCCCTGCGCCTCACCAAGAAAGACGGCATTCCCATTTTATCCATGACCATCACCACATCTACGCCCAACACGTCCAACGTGCCTGCCCCTCCGAAGCCTTCACTTGACGACCCCTTTGGTGACGATGAAGTCTTCCACCCCGAGCACCTTGAGACTTCCTTGAGGAGGGAACATGAGAAGATCATCACGCAGGAGATCCCCGTGCGTGTGCTCCACCCGGAAACTGTCCAGACCATCATGCAGCCTAAGGTGCGCGAACCAGATGTTCACATTCAGTTACCGCCACTGCTCCAGCTCAAGTCCATCTCCGACCGCTTCACCAAGCTCGCACTTGCCTCCAACGCCAATAAATCCCCCCGCCTGGAGCTGAGTGCCAACATGCACGGCAGTTTGCGCCTTCGCATTGTCACGGATACCGCAGACATCTCGAGCGTTTGGACGGATCTCGACAATCCAGACCTCGATCCCGCCCAGCTCACGATGCCTCTAGAAGAGCATCCGAGCACCAAGACTCGCGAGGCAGGGCCTGATGCCTGGGCGGCGGTGCAGGTTGATGGTAAAGATTGGAGCAGGGTGCTCAGCGTAGGCAGGCTTGAGGGAAGGGTCATTGCATGCTTTGCTAATTCCTACTCGTTGTTGCTGTATGTGTACATACCACATTATGACGATGCAACGGGAGAGGATTCGGTTCTTACAGTGAGTTTGAAGTGGTCAACTGAATTCCTTCCCTGGCAACCTTGTCAGCTAACCTGCCTCAGTACTATGTCCAATCGTACAGCCCATGACCCAACCACCACATCACGAAGAGTAAGTATGTGGCACCATTTCGAGATTTGACGGCGCATCATGTTGGAGGGATAAAAATGCCTTTGCTTTTCTCTTTTTCTTTTTCTTTTCCTTGTTTTACTCGTCCAAAATATCCAAATGCCATTATGTATATGTAGAGTCATGTATGTCCGCGTCAAGTCATCTTCTCGTTCAAAAGACTTCATCTTTCATAGACTCGCCAGCCAGCAATTATTACAATACCATGACCGTCAATCATTAAAAATACAGATCCACCACCACTTCCCATTATCTAAGGCCATGTCATGAAAAAACTCCCCAAATCCCAACAAGAGTATTCTGTAGCTATGCATTCCCAATTTAGGCTATCCACTGTTTGTTTTTACTTGGCCATGACATCAACATAACGACCGCCCTTTCTGGCCTTTTTCTGCCCTGGTTTACGGGATCCAGTCGCGCTCAGCAAGTCATCAATACTGCTTGCGTTGCTCATGCTCGTCGTGGGCCTGCTAGACGGCTTGCTCTCGGTGCTCGCGCCCGACATGGACCGCAGCATCGGCGGTGCGCCGCCCAGGCTCTCTTGTGACGGGGCCCTGTTGAGGATTGGCGGCGGGGCTAGAGTTCCAAACGTAGATGATGGAGGAACGCTGGCTCGGCCTTGCGAGGGAGGAGGCGTGAATTGCCTGAGCGGAGGAGTTCCGCTGACGGAGCGTGGGCTGGCTTTCGGGGGAGGAGGGGTGGCTGCCTTGGCTTCGACTTGCTCGGCGCCGGGCTTCTTGTTGACCCATCGCTTGAGCTCGGGGTCGTAGACGAAGCTGCTTGCTTCACCGAGTTTAGCCTTGATGGGCTTGCCGGGGGAAGAGGCCTCTCCAGGACTGGCACTCTCCTTCTTGGCACCGCCCACGAACCAGCTGGTGAAACCCCATCCCTTCTTGGCCTGTTGCGCAGCAGCCGCACGTTTGGCTGTCAATCAGTTAGCAAAAAGAAGACAGGAAAAAAAAAAAAAAAGACATTACCAGTTCGTTGGTAGATAAGAGATGACTGGCATGCAAGACGTAGAAACTTACCATCTTCCTCGGCGGCTTTGCGAAACATCTCCTCATTCTCCCTATCCTTTTCTGCCTTTGACTTCTCTTGGGGTTTCGGTACAGGAATATCATCATCGTCGTCATCCATGAAGCTCTTCTTTTTAGGCTTAGGCTCATCATCATTTTCTTCAGCAGATGGCTCAGCGCCCGGTTCATACGACGGGGGCTCATATCCATACGGCTGGAAGGACGGAGGCTCATAGCCGCTCGAAGCAGCCGCGTTTTCATCATCGTTCTTGTTCTCGGTTTCCGGCCCGCCAGTGCTCGTCGGAGGTTCATATCCATAAGAGATAGGCTGGAACCCTTGAGTAGAGGGGCCCGCAGCTGCTTCTTCGGGCGGCTGTTGCGACGAGGAGGCAGATTCTTGATACCCATATGGCTGATATCCGGCGCGGGGAGCTTTGCTTTCATTACTGAGCACAGGGGTCATTGGCTGATATCCATAGCTCGATGAAGCGAAACCATTGTTCTGAGTCATTGGAGAGCCTGCAAGAGAAGGAGAGAATGCGCCGTATGGGTTAGCCGAGTATTCGCTCGAGTTTTTCCGTCCAGCTTGACCCAAAGATGAGGCCGTCTGCGGTGACTCGAGACCATAGGGGTTAGATGCAGTAGCCGCCGGCTGCGAGGTGACCGGAGCGTATCGTGACAATGCGGACGACAGCGCCGACGTTGCGGCAGGAGCACCACTGCCGGGAAAACCTGGAGAGCTAATACCCAACGTATCAAAATTGGAGACAGACGGTGAGCGGCTCATTGACGGTGTTCCTATGCGGGCAAACGGACCAGTCTCCTCGGTCGCCGGGCCATTGACGTTGTCAGACTCGTCTCCGGCAACGAATTTGTTGAATCTGTTCCACATGCTATCAGACACCTTGTTCATGCTAGGCTTGGACATCCACGAGGAAGACTCTTCCTTGGGTGCCTGTTTCAAGCGCCGCATGAAATCGTCAACGGCAGCTTCCAGAAGCGGGTGGTGGTAAGGGGATCTCTTCGTCTGTGATGATATTGCTGAGAGGATAGCATCGCAGTATTGCAGAGCCTTGTCCCTGTAGCCGTATTCAGCCAGCGTGATGGCATGATGGAGCTTGTAGGCCGCAAGATGCGGGGCTCCGGCGGCCGCAGAAGGCGAGCCCGAAAGCGAAAGCCCAAACTCATAGACTTCACTGAGCTGTAGAGCTTCTGTGTCCTTGGCGATCTGATGAGAATTCTGGCGGTGGTCCGATCCGACCAACACGAAATCAACATTGGGGTCATCCAATCCACCAAACGCAGAGATGTGTCTGCTAAAGATGAAACAGATGTGCGCTGCCTCGGCTCTTCCATAGCTTGATAAGAGCTTGCCTAGAGCATTGAGACCACGGATGTCGTCGACACTTCGGTTGCTCAAGACGAGGGTCAGAGTTTCTCTCCACTTATCCAGTCCCTCCATGGCATCCCTCGTGGGCTCCGAAGATGAAGCAGTCGACACCAGCTGCAGGCCGGCACGGGCATGCACAGGGACCAGCTCATCAACGCAGTCGTCGTAGTTTCCGGACAGAATCTTGTAGAGAGCCGCAAGGGACTCATTGTTCTGACCAGGATGGTTGACCTCCTTACGAACAAACTCTTGCGCGACACGCTTGTACAGATCAGGTGAGACCGTATGGGAAATGAGCATGGCGTGACCCCACAAACGCTTGTCGACGGCTGTCCAAACAGCGGTTTCGCGATTGCCTTTGAGAAGATCACGTCGAATCTGTTCCATGGTGGCGGAATCAGCACTGTCAGCTTGCATTGATGTCATTGCGGTGCCGTTGAGGCCCACGGTTGCAGTGGGGTCCGTTGGGAACAACGCATCGTTGTCTGCGGTCGGGGTCATGGCCTCCGGAGACAGAACGTCTCGCACAGCCTTCTCCACGGCCGGTGTGCCCTCTAATACACCATCAAATTCGATGTAGATACGAAGGATCTTCCACAGCAGCAGACGCTCAATGGCTCTTTTGGCCTCAAAAGAGAGCTGCGGGTGGAAAGACAACTCCGGGAGTTCTTTTGCCAGGCTTTCAATGCCAGAATTAAGCCAGGCAAGCACCTCCTTCTTCTTCGATTTGCCTTTGAGTGGGCCCGGGAACTTGGCAAGGCGCTCTTGCAGAGACTCAATATCCTTGATACTCTGCACTTTGACCTCACCGGCAGTTCGCAGCATTGACGGTGTCGGTTGGTTCATAACATATCGTGGGATGCTTTTGGGGAAAGAGGTGACTACTGTGCCGCCGACTCCCCACGAAATGATGGGCACACCTTGCCATCTCTGAAGGGGATCGTTTTCACGTCCATCCGTAGGGGCAATCATGTTCAAGTTCAGAGATGGCGGCCGGGGATAGACATGGGAAGTGTGAGTGTGCTTGGCGACGGGAGGAGACACAGGTGAGTGTGAAGAGGCCGGTCGGCGAGCAGCATCCGAGGGCTTGGGGGCGTAATGGCCAGCTCGAGTGGCGCCAGGAGACTGCGTCTGGGCTCGGGGAGGCGGAACGAATCCTGGCTGAGCTGAAGGAAGGCCATTGGGTATATAGCCAGAACCAGGCCGCTTAGGCGGGGACAAGGTAGACTGGATCGAAGGAGTAGGTAGAGGGGGTGGTGATTGAGCATTCAACTGCCTGGCACGAGGAGACGGGTCATCCTCTTCCTCAACTTCGCGAGTAGGGGGGAGAGAAGGGACACGCGTAAGTCTCGGTTCATACGAGGAACTAGCTCGTCGCTCAGTGTGGGCAATTTCTCCATTAGCACCAGACGTCTTTTCGCTGCTGATCTCGAAATGCGCCAAAGGGCTGGAGGTCCGCGGTAGGTGGGGCAAAATGGGTTGAGATGCAGCTGCCGGAGCGGCTGGATTATATACATTGGTTGTATGGGGTACAGGCGGCGCGGGAGAATATCGGCCAGCAGGAGGTGGTGCGCTTTGGCTGCTGACGCCTTGAGGCGGAGGAGCCGGCGAGTATCTGGACACGCTTGCGGATGGCGACGGGACAGGGGCAGCGTTGGGCGACTGGAGAGGCGCATATGGGCTTACTCGCTCCGGAGCAACGAGATTCATCCTCGGGGCCGAGGTTCCAGCAGCAGGTGGGATCTGAGTTGCCATTGGAGGACTCAGAGGCGATGGTCCGTGAGGGGAAGTCCCCAATGGATTGGGAGAGACAGCTCTATTGCCCGATCTCGAGATCGGTCGGGGCCTAGATGCGACAGGTAAGTCTTCGAAGAAGCTCCCCTTGTGCCGCAGGAGAGGTGACTTCTGGATGGAGCCAGGGGGGCCACCAGTAGGCGGGTCGGTAGCGCTCAGGCTGGCACTTCGCGGAGGAGGCGGTGGCGGCGGCTGGAGAGAAGCATTGTCCAGATGTAGCTGATTAAGGCTAGCTCGTTTCCGTGGCTTCACTGTGGTGGTTACCAAGTCTGAGGGAAGGTCATAAGGCGACGAGTAACCCCCTTTTGACTTGTCGACAAAGCTTTGGGCTTTGGGCGACTCTGATGATGGCTGTGGAGGCAGGCCTTGGCCATACTGCGGCGGAGGATGGAGCGACGTCGCTTGGGGCGAAGAGTTATAAAAGGACGGTTGTGAAGGCGTGGTGGCCGGTGTGTATGCGGATACCGAACGTTGCTGAGTAGGCACGTAGGGAGAAGGCGCAAAAGCAGGGGTTGATACCACGCTGCTAGCTTGCGAGCCAGTAGGTGCTGGTTGAGTCGATGGCTGACCGTCGTCGAGATCATCTAGAAGTCCTTCGTCGTCGCTGCCCAAGAATGCAGCCGCGTCCACTTCCTTGTCTCCTGTATCCGCAGCTTCGATAAGAAAATCATCACCGTCATTGTCACTGGCAAACGCCTCTTGCCATTTAGAAGCGAGGTCTTCGTTTGTTGGAGCCTCTTTTTTAATTGACTCGGCTTGCTCTTCGTGCATCTCTGTCTTCTCAGCAGCATCCGTACCCGAAACATGCTGTTCCTCTTCCCCATGCTCGGACAGTCCCTCCAGAGCGGATTGGCGAGAAGGCGGCTCATGGTTCACGGCTGCCAGGACCTGCATGGTTGACTTTCGTTGTAGTGACTGTATCCCTCCGTCTTCTGCCGGTGTGTCTTCTTGTTCGGATTGTCGGACTTGAGAAAAGAAATCATCACCTTCTTCGTCATCGTCAAAGGAAGCTATGCGCTCGCCGTTAACCGCAGACTCGGGGTCAGCATGCGAGTGAGGTATCAACGGTACGCCTTCTTCGTATCGGGCTTCAGACTCTGCATCCTCAGGCCACTGTATATCTCCGCCTATGGATCGAGAAGGCGCATGTCCACGGCCCGAATCCCGCGGAGACTCGAGCACGACATCTGAGCTTGACTGTGGTTGTCCCTCAGCCTGGTATTCCTTCTCTTCTGCATCGGCGTCTCTCTCGGTTTCTTCGAGAACGTCAAGCGCTTGGTTTGAGGGCAGAGGCGCATCATCGATAACATCCGGCTCTTCTGCCATGAGAGGCACAGCGGGGAAAGAATTCGTTCGCTCAGACGGGGCCATGAACTTGAAGGGATCCGTATCAGTCCGCGATATAGACCACTCATTAACGTCATCGTCGCTAAAGCTGACTTCATGAGAAACCGTCCGGGCGAAGGACATGGAACTTGAATGCTTCGCGGCACGGCCCGTGGGCGCATCCGGGTCCTCATCCGCTGTTGGCTCAGGCGCCTCGGCGGTGCTCTCGGCGGTGCTCTCGGTGGTTTCGTGATGCGACACAGGCTCCTCAGAAGCTACGCCAGCAGCCTCTTCTCCCTGCCCATCATGAGGAAAGGACGACTGTTCAACAGTAGATTCGTCCTCATGATGATTCAGATTATCTGACCCTTGCCCATTCACCGAACTGGGATCTTTATTCTCGGTTAAAGGCTCCGCGGAGGCTGGCTCTGTTGCATGGTCGCCATCGGCTTCGTGGGGATGAGGAATGCTATTCGGCATGAACGCCGGGTTCCATGACGAGCTGTCCGGCTCGCTGGCCATGTTCAATTGAGAGCCGAAAGGGACGGTTCTCGACGACCAGGGCGCGAAATGGAAGCTATTATACTACTGGGAGAGGGCATTAGCAGGGTTCAAGAACCACGGCGGACCGCGCAGCCGGGCCCGGGTATCGTTCGAGGTGCGGGCGCCAGGACCAAGACATCAATACCTTGTACAGAAATGAATCGGAAAAGAAGAGACGGTCAAACAGAGATCATATTTTCGATAAACAGGGCGGCATTAAGGACAGGACGGGTATCAAAATGAAGAGGCGCCTCGGGCGGGAAGATGGCAATGGCCAGATGGCATGTAATACTTGGGAGGATCAGGAGAAGAGAACGGAGCACGGGAGTACCTTTGCGCTAGCAGGTAGTGGGAAAATACTCGCCTAGGCCGTTGTGCAATCTGTTCCTTACTGGCCAGTCAATGTCACATTCCGTCATTAAGAGCCAGAAGGAACCTGCGGGAAGCCGAGGCTTAGCCGGCGCGAACATCCCACCTCGTCAGATCTGCGAGGAATGTTGACGTGGGCTCCCTTGAGGAATCGAGGGAAGCAGCTGCTACACATCTCTCTTTCCCTCTCTTTATTTAAACTACCTTATATGTGTCTCCCTCTCTCTCAAGTTGCCTTCCGAGCAAGCAAGCAGCTGATGATGCTCCATGCTCGCTACTACCATCTCTACAAGGCAGCGGTGCCGTGTGGCCCATCATGCTGAACAAGCGTCTAGCAGTCTTCCTATGCATGGGGGAGGGACAGATGTCCAGGTCTGACAAACATGAAATAGTCTCACGCACAAGGGCTATATCGCCAGCCACAACATCGGGCCACCTGCCCAGTGAGGCCATGCTTGACGGCCGCTTGGCGCAGATGCATTTCTCCACGTTGTCAGCATTTCTTCTCCCTCGTCTTGCTATCATCGATCCCGGCTTCCTGGCTCAAACCCAGACGGTCGTACTCTGTATATGCAGTGCAAATGCGCCATAGGGACCGCCCTCGTTACCTGCGTAAATCCTGGGTCTCATTCAGTCAACTCGGCCATACTCTGCAACGCCCCGCGACTACTCAACTTTCTATCTGCATTCACTATATGATATCCCTGTGCCACGGGACCGATCCCCGCAGTAGCTCGAGATGCGATGGGCCTCTTCAGGAAGGTCTCATTCGCAGGCGGATTCATCCGTGGTTGATTCGGTCCAGTCGGTGCTGCATCGCAAACCACATGCATGATGGGCACGACTACTGCTACCTTATGTGCATGTACCTCTGCCGCGGGGGCCATGCGTATGTATCTAATCACGCAGAGGTGAAGTAAGTTGGTACCTTGGGCGCTCCGGTAGGTCAGGTAGTGATAGGTAAGCTCGGAGTATTGGGCCGTAGGTAGCTCCGGAGGGGAACCAGCAGGACGGAGCACATGAAACCTCCGCGCAGGCTATTGCCAGCCATGAGACGCAAACCTTGATGAATGGACACGTAGACCATAATGCCTGATTACGCAAAGGATCCAGGCAGAAGCATAACTGAAGCCCGGTCATATTACATGTTGCTCTTGATAAGATATTCACTTGCTCCTCTTCTGCCGCTCTGCAAAGTTTACGGCAGGTGAAAGTCTCAGTGTTAAGCGAGCTTGAGATATTTCTAGGACGTGAATAGCATTAGAATGAAAGACAAAGAATGAATGCCATGCGGCCGAGGATATACTAGTACTTACACAATGTGATGGTGATGATTTTGTATAGGGTACGCAGTATGAGCTTGGTGTCTTTGGAGTTGCACTATCTCCAGGCTACCTATTACTGTAGACAGTAATACTACTCATCCTCTTATCATTTCAGATTTTCTTAGTGATGATAAGCATTGATCCCTCATCCATCGTCTTGCATAAGGTACATACATGCCTGTGCGTCGATGCACAAAGGTTATGTGACGCACCCTTATGTCGATCCTGTTCCAGCACTTCGTTACAGCACTTCGTTAGCACTTTATTACAGCACTTGATTACAGCACTTCAGGCCTCCAAGCCTCCCCAAGAAAATGCACGTGTGGCGCTGTGTCGGCGCCCCACCCGGGGTCTAATGCGGCCCCCCCTGGCTCCGAAGCTTAGCGCGAAGCCTTACGTATCCCTTCTGTTGGCACTCGAGGGCTAATGTCATCTTAATAAAGCTACAAAACATATCACGACTCTCGAATTTGGGCAGCAGACTCTTGAACAAGATACAGACACAAGCCAATTCCTTCACTCTATCGATCGCATTCGATAGCCTGTTCTGGCCTATAAAGCCCGCTCGGGCACTCTTCAACCCCTCTCTCAGACCGAATAATGCTTACCCCATCCGACCACCGACGACAGTAATCTATCTGAAGCTCCTGTGCCAGCTCACTTTCGCCCTGCTGCTTGCTCGGCGGGCACAGCATGAGCATCTGGCTGCATTGGCACCCTTCTCAGAGCCCAGCACATCCCGAAGCCCCATATACGGCTTGATGCGGGATGCCTTCTTCACCCTCATATCACCCAACCCAGTCGCCCGAGTCTCCTTCTAACGATTCCGACTCCGACCTCGACCTTGACATTCAAGAGCTCGACCCCATCTCGACCGAGCCCACGCGGGAAGTGCGGCAGGACCATCCGGTAGAAGAGCAGAAGCCGTCGAGAATAGCTCTCAGGAACTTGCGTATGGGCGGGCTGCGGCGGTCAAAGCGCGGTCGTGGATATGGAGACCTCGGTCGGAATCGCGAAGACTCGGATGAAAACGAACAGGGCCTAGTGGAAGAACAGGACGAGTCGAGGCTTAGATGGTCAGAAGGGAGTGGCAATGGAGAGGATGACGCACCGTTACTCGGAGGCCAGGGCTCTCGAAGCCAAGGGCCATTTACGTCCCCAGAGCGCCTAGGTTCTCGTTTCCGACTCCCCAGCTTCATGTCTTCGAATAAAGACACCGGCAGCAGAGAAGAAGAAGAGCAGGAAGAAGATGATCCATCGTCCTCCCGGCTGGTAGCCGTGGGCTCCCACCAGAACTCTCGATTTCCCACCAACATCGTCTCCAATGCCAAGTATACCGCCCTCACATTTTTGCCCGTCACTCTATACAACGAGTTTTCATTCTTCTTTAACATGTATTTCTTGCTTGTCGCGCTATCGCAGGTGATACCGGCTCTTCGAATTGGTTATCTATCAACATACATCGCCCCATTGGCCTTTGTTCTCTGCATTACGATGGGCAAGGAGGCATATGACGACATTGAACGGCGAAGGAGAGATAATGAGGCCAACTCGGAGGAGTACACCGTTCTGCAATTTGCGGAACCAGGAACTGTTCCAAAGCACTATAAGCCGCGCCGGCCGCTGAAATCAGATACCATCGGGCGCAAGCCTCGTAAAGCACAGGCTGGTCGACATGACCTTGCCGACATCCAGGAGGATGGTGAGGACGGAGAACAGCCGACTTCGATTGTCCAGGAAATGAGTCGCAAATCAAAGGATCTACGCGTAGGCGACGTACTCAAGCTCGCCAAGGGCCAACGAGTGCCGGCCGACGTTGTCATTTTACAGTGCCACTCGACAGAAGGGACCACGACCAGTCTTCCAGATGGTGAGGCCACCGATGAGGAAACATTGCTCGCCTTCGAAGAAGGAGAGTCCGCTTCTCGCGCAAAAGGAAAAGCACCCGAGGCGTCGTCACAGCAAAACAACGAAGCAAGCCGTGGCCCCTCTGGAGAAACCTTCATCAGGACAGATCAGCTGGACGGAGAGACGGACTGGAAGTTGAGGCTGGCATCCCCACTGACTCAGGGACTTGCCCTTGAGGATTTTGTTCGCCTTCGCGTCACAGCTGGCAAGCCGGATAGGAAAGTCAACGAGTTCGTAGGGACGGTGGAACTGATGCCTTCCAGACAAGCCGCGACCAGTCAGCAAGCCGCGTTAGATGGCACAAGTAGCGATTCCAAGTCAGCCGCATTATCCATCGACAACACTGCCTGGGCCAACACCGTGATTGCCTCGCAGGGAACTACCTATGCGGTGATTCTTTATACTGGTCCCCAAACCCGATCGGCGCTGTCGACCTCTCCGTCTCGTTCAAAAACTGGCCTTTTAGAGTACGAAATCAATTCTTTGACCAAGATTCTCTGTGCTCTTACTCTAGCCCTCTCTGTCGTGCTGGTCGCCCTGGAAGGCTTTGAGAAGAGCGGAGAGAACGCGTGGTACATCAAGATAATGCGCTTCTTGGTTCTCTTCTCCACCATCGTACCCATCAGTCTTCGGGTAAACTTGGACCTGGGCAAGAGTGCGTACTCACGTTTCATCCAGAGAGACCCGGGCATTCCAGGTGCAGTTGTGCGCACGAGCACCATTCCGGAGGACTTGGGGCGCATCGAGTATCTGCTGAGTGATAAGACTGGCACCTTGACCCAGAATGACATGGAGATGAAGAAGATTCATGTTGGCACGGTTTCGTACGCCAATGAGGCCATGGACGAGGTTGCCTCGTACGTACGACAGGCCTTTTATGTGCAACCGACCACCGATCCCTCGTCGCAAAGTACCCTGATCACTCCCTCTTCAGCCATGTCCAACACCGTCAACGTCGGGGCCACCCGCACCCGACGAGAAATCGGATCGCGTGTGCGCGACGTCGTCCTCGCTCTAGCGCTCTGCCACAACGTCACGCCGACAACGGAGGTCGAAGATGGCAAAGAAGTCACTTCGTACCAGGCGTCCTCTCCGGACGAGATCGCCATTGTCAGATGGACCGAGTCCGTTGGCCTAAAGCTATCATATCGTGATCGTAAAGGAATGATGCTAGAATCGACCGAGACCGGAAGGCCAGTCGTCCGCGTTCGGATCCTCGATGTCTTTCCGTTCACGTCTGAAGGCAAGCGCATGGGTATAGTCGTCCATTTCCTCGAGAACGTGCACGATGTCAACCCCGACCTCGACAGCGGTGAGATTTGGTTCTATCAAAAAGGCGCAGACACCGTCATGAGCTCAATTGTGGTGGCAAATGACTGGCTCGATGAGGAGACGGCTAACATGGCTCGCGAGGGCCTACGAACTCTTGTTGTCGGGCGGAAGAAGCTCTCATACCAGCAGTATCAAGAGTTTGCTTCTCAGTACCACGAAGCCTCTCTATCCATCACAGGCCGAGATGCTGGAATGCAGAGAGTCATCTCACACCATCTCGAGACCGACTTGGAACTGCTGGGCGTGACTGGTGTAGAGGATAAGCTTCAGAAAGACGTAAAACCGTCTCTGGAACTGCTGCGGAACGCCGGTATCAAGATCTGGATGCTTACGGGCGACAAGGTGGAGACTGCAAGATGCGTGGCCATCAGCTCCAAGCTGGTTGCACGAGGCCAGTACATCTACACGGTCGCAAAGCTCAGCAGGAAGGACAACGCCCAAGAGCACCTGGACTTCCTCCGAAGCAAGACCGACGCCTGTCTGCTGATTGATGGAGAAAGCCTTGCGCTGTTCCTGACACACTTCCGTATCGAGTTCATATCTATCGCCGTCCTCCTGCCCACTGTAGTTGCCTGTCGATGCTCGCCCACGCAAAAGGCCGAGGTGGCGAAGCTGATCCGCGAGTATACCAAGAAACGGGTGTGCTGCATTGGCGATGGTGGCAACGACGTGTCCATGATTCAAGCCGCCGATGTGGGAGTTGGTATCGTGGGCAAGGAGGGTCGCCAGGCCAGTCTGGCGGCCGATTTTTCCATTGAGCAATTCTGTCACCTGGTCAAGTTGCTGGTCTGGCACGGGCGCAACAGTTACAAGCGCAGTGCAAAGCTAGCGCAATTCGTCATTCACCGAGGTCTCATCATTGCCGTCTGTCAAACGATGTACAGCATAGCTCTGAAGTTCGAGCCGGAGGGATTGTACAAGGTTAGTGGAACGCACACAGCCTGCCATCACCATTGGCTGTCTTGTCTTTTCAACCTTTTGCTAACGTGGCACAGAACTGGCTGATGGTTGGTTACGCCACGGTTTACACTGCGGCTCCTGTCCTGTCTCTTGTACTCGACAAGGACGTCGACGAGGACCTGGCGAATCTCTATCCCGAGCTTTACAAGGAGCTCACGTCAGGCCGCTCTCTATCTTACCGCACATTTTTTGTCTGGGTTCTCGTGTCGGTCTACCAGGGCGGCATGATCCAGGGTCTTTCCCAGATTCTCACGGAGGTGGACAGCAAGAGAATGGTGTCGGTGAGCTATACGGTGCTGGTCCTGAACGAGCTTCTCATGGTGGCGATTGAAATTACGACGTGGCATCCCATCATGATTATCAGCATTGTGGGAACATTCATCTTTTTCATCGGATCGATGCCGTTCCTGGGCGATTACTTTGACCTCGAATTTTTGATTACTTGGTGAGTTATCCCCCCTTCTCCAATCCTGCTGTCTCTCTCTCTCAAACCATGCTAACCTTTGATGAACAAGGGGATTTGTCTGGCGCGTTTTGGCCATTGGAGCTATTTCTCTAGTCCCGCCGTATGCTGGAAAACTAATAAGGAGGACAATGAAGCCACCGTCCTATAGGAAGGTGCAGAACAGGTGATGATCGATCAAGTAGTGTCTGGGCTTGTGTTAGGCTAAGAGAAGAAGGGGGGGGGGAGGCGTATCGGCGACTGGCGATTTCTGTTTTTTGCGTTGCATATATGCGAGGCACACATAGATGCTGTTATTGTTGTTCCTGTCCAAAAGAGACGTGAAGATGCGATTGAATCGAGGCTGTCCAATGTGTGAAAGTATTGATGTAAGACTCTACCGTCTATCTAGCTTTAACAAAGGCGCGTCTGTTTTCTATGGTCTCAAGGGCTACAGTTTCAGCACAAGCCATTCATCCGCAAGCCACGGACATCTCCTCTGAAGCCGGGCGGCTACGCCTCCTACTGGCCCTTGAATCTGCTGTCCTCCGAGCCATCTCTTCGGGCCAGCATAGTGCGCAATGAAGCCATCAGGCCCGGAGATTATGAATAGGTTTTTCCCAGCCCCCCCGCCGCATCTGCAGTCGTCTGCTGCTGCGGGCGTCTCAAACTCGGGGGCCTGTTCAAGCATCGTCGGGTCATGAAGACGACATCCCGGAGTGGAAGATGGTGTAGATGGGCTGTGGCTTGACGATATGGCTTTTTGGAGGTCAGCTTCGCGGAATTGTGTCTGCTCTTCGTCGATGGCGACATGGATGCGGAGCCGGTCGCCATAGGTAGCTTTCATGATTTTGAGCTTTTGCGCTATAGGGCTCGCATCCTGCAGCTCAGAATGTAGTTCTACCGGCTTATTGTCCTTTGCGAACCAGAAATGCTGCCACCATGAGGGCTGTTGCGCAGAGCTGCGAACACGTAACTCCTCCCTCCTTCGTATCGCCCACAGGATGTTGACCTGTGTCTCGGGGCTCTGCTCCAGGGTGGCTTTGGCTACCTGCATTGCTGGAACGACACCCGTTCCGCCGGCGAGGAAGACAATGTTTTTCCTGCTGCCGAGCCTTGCTGTAACGTCGAAGCCCACGTGCGGTCCTCTAAGCCAGACGTCGTGACCGACGCAGAGACGGCTGAGGTAGGTTGACATCTCGCCGCCTCCTATGGCGCGCACGTAGAACGACAAGCTTCCATCGGACGGATCCTGGCCTTGTTGAGGAGGTAGGGGAGTGTAGTGCCGGGCGATTTGCACCTCAGGCTGCTTGAACTCGACGGACCAGAGGGGATATCGCCAGGAGGATGACGATGGTAGGAGGTAGGGAAGAGAGGGGTTCGGAACGTGAGGAGAGATGGTGAAGATGAAGGAAGTGGCGGAGACGGCCTCGCGGGAGGTTATCGTGTAAGGGACAAAGGTTTCTGTGTTGAGGAGGGATGGTCTTGAGGAAGTGGTGGAATAGTAGAAGACAGCCGTGCCGAGTATGGTGGTGGCAATGAGTATGGGAATGGTCCTTGATCGTTTAGCAGGTCTGCTAGGGCTTTGAGCGGAGCTGTACTGGCGGAGGCAATGTATTGTTCGTGATGATGAGGGTGAGATGGTGGTTGTGTGAGATGTGGTGCGAAGCTGCGGGAGGTTTGTCGCCCAACGGACGGCTCTCCTGCTTGACATTGGCTGATGAAGATGACTATACAGATGATAAAGAATAATTAATTTTGAAGAGAGTAAGTCAATGGCTTGACTTTGCTGGCTAATAGCGCTTAATTTTGAAATGTTTTATAAGATGCATCTCACAAGCGTAAAAATTGACAGTTGATAGAGGTAAAAGTGGAGTCACGTGTTACAAGCCAGCGATATAGAGCCAACTCAACATGAGATATCACCACGCTCGCTCTTTCTTTTTTCGTATGAAACTGATGACAATAAAAACCATTTAGTCGGGAAATAGTTTATCCCCTGCTCTCCAAGTAGGTAGTGATCAAAAAACAGACAATTCATAAATTACAACCCCCCCTTTCAAAGTGACTTGACTCAGCCAATCGAAATCTCCAAGCTATTCGACTCATACACTCCCGAAAACTCATCCGGATTCGACACGTCGTCCCAATCCGCCTCGCCAATCTCGTCCGCCCGCCGCCGCCAGACAGACATCCACCGGCCGCTCAGCTTGACGGTGGCCGCGCGGCCCAGCAGCCGCACTGGCACCGGCGGGTCCCGGATCACAATCTCCGCCGTGCGGCTCTCGCCCGGGCCGAGCGTCACCAGGCCGTCGGCCGGAGGGGGCCAGGCGCGGCGGAGGGCGACCCGAGGGTAGTCGAGCGGCTTGTCGCCTTCATCTGTGGTGCTGCTGTTCGGCACGGTGATGGACAGGTTTCCGAGGTCCAGGAGGGCGGGGTCAAAGGGCGACTGGTAGGGCGTGATGGTGACGACGTGAGGATTGTTGTTCTGGACGGTGGCGGCTATGGTTGGCGGCGAGGCGCGGACCTGGCTGATGGAGACGGCAAGGCCGGCGAGAGGATCTGTAGAAGACATGGTTCTTTCTTTTCCCTTGTCCGTCTGTTTTCTTCTAACGGTATAAAGGAATCCTTAAACAGATATCACTGTAGGATGGTTGGCAGAAGCAGAAACCTTTTTCGTAGAACAAAGTAACAATCCCGTTGCAGATTGTACCAAAAAAAAAAGCCCCTGAAGAAAAAAAGATCACCGCTCATCATGAGAGCTCAGCTTCTTATGCACACTCCCCGCGAGCATGCGGTCATCAATGGGTGGGTCGGGATGGCCTCTCCAGGCCCATTGATGTGATAGGATTCGGCAGATGGCAGGATGCCCACTCCTCGGGTGGAATGCCAAGAGCCGACTGGGTGGGTGCCCTCGGGATAGGAGAGGGGGAAGAGCAAGCCTTGTAATAATGATTCTGTGTGACGGCTGGGTGGGATGAAGCTGGGGTAGGACGGCGGGATATAGCCCAATATGAAGTTCTGTGGTGTTGGCGATTCCTCACATTAGTTTCTCGCAGGAAACATCTTACAGGTTTGGGTGGTATGAACTAGGTTTCTCCCAAGGGCCAATCCATTGGGACCTTCGCTGTAACAGCCGTATGGAAGCTTCAAGGCTGTGTATATGCATCCACACCCATCCATCACAGTCGTAATATCCGTCTTCGAGCATCGATCCCTCCCCGAAACATATCCTCCACCACCCGTCCCCTCATCACCGTCTCCCTGACAATGCCTTCAACATGCTTCGGCTCGACTCTGCCATACCAGATGCCACATCCGGCCAGGGGATGCTTCTCGCCTCCCTCCGCCGCAAACCCAGACGGTATATAGACAATCACGTTGCCCGCAAACTTGTGTCCGCCGATATGGCTGATCAGGCCAACCCGTGCCACCTTTTCATTGCTGCTTCCTTCGACTCTCTTGACCTCCTCATGAGGTCCGTCTAGTCCCCCAATCTCGACTGCGCCCTTTGCCACATGGAAGCCTTCCCTCGCCAGCTTCTCTTCAAACTCGCCTCTCAGCACCGGGCCCATGGTGCCACAGCGCATGTCCCGTCCTCCGTGCCCGCATATCAGCACCAGCACGTCCGTCACGTCCTGCACGCCAATCAGCAAGCGCTGGTAGGCCTCCTTCCGGAGCAGTCGGTCGCGGTGCATGGGCGACAGCCCGTCGTGCGCGGGGTGCAGCCTCTCGGGCAGCAGGAAGCCCTTGGCCAGGGCCTTGACGCTGTCAAACGAGACCCGCGGCAGGAAGGGGACGTATTTGAAGCTCGGCAGCAGATACACCGATGTCGACTGGACGGCTACCCTGGGAGGCACCGAGCTCGGAAACGAAGCATTGACAACGGAAATGTGGTGGAACGGCTGCATTCAATCGTTAGAATAAAGAGAGAGAGAAAAACGGAGGGAACACAAGCTCACATCGGCATACTTTCCCCCTCTCCCAAACAGCTCCTTCAGATCCGCCGCCAAGTTGTCTCCGCCATTCTCCTCCTCAATCTTGGACGGCCAGTCGTCCCGGCCCGTACACACGAGCACATGCTCCGCGTATCCGGCAATCACGCCGTTGAGCGGGCTCGAATGGTCGATTTCCAGACCATCCGGCATGGTCGGGGTGTCGGCGCAGGCGCATGTCGGCGACGGACAGGTCGGCACGGTGGGAAACGGCGGCGGACGCGGCGGTCTCAAGGCGAAGCTCCGTCTGGCTGTCGTGGCGAAGAGCCTAGAAGGATACGAAGAAGATGCAAATGGTGGGCGCGGCGGCAGCAGCAGCAGCCTCAGCGGCACATGGCGGAGGAGAGGCATGCGCAGGGACATGCTGGCGAAGAGAAACGGCAGAGCGAGATGCCAATGCTCCACATGGTGGTAGACCTGGAGAAAATCTACTCGGCAGCAGCAGCAGCGGCGGCGGCGGCATGCACAAGCATTCTGGTAAGAACGGTAATTTTCTTTCTTTTTGGCTGTAAGGTAGCAGTGAGTATTATGAAAGCCTCTCGGAGACCGAGATGCGGGTTTTGTTTATGCCCGGTCCCCCAAGGTTTCCATCTCCACCAACCCGGAGCGGCCCCACGAACGCCATCAATTTGCGGGTGGCAGCTAGACGGAGAGGAAGAAGTTACAAGTACAAAAGACTGTAAGACACATCGAAGTAATGCAGATGCTATTAAAATATACCAAGACAATTTCATGGACTGTGAATCGCTGCCTCTGCATCTCTACAAAGACCTCTATCAGGAGACAAAAAAGGAAACCAACATGTGTGTGCTATGCGCAAACGCACCAGAATCAATGCTCCTCCTCTATGTAAGAGCCTCCTAGGCCAGCCGCTATACAAAAATGTCTTTACAGTCTGAATGATGATTCCAATGCAAAGCCAATACCCCAGCCCGTTATCCAATGCAAAGGAGATGTAAAAACGAAGATTGAAGGAAATGACGCAAGGAAATAATACCTCTGCCAGCCACGCACAATGCTTTCTCAAACGAATCAAACTCACTCCCCGTCTGGGACTACGGCCCTCTCCGATCACAGTAGCCAGGTGCCTTGGGCTCGGAGTTGGCCCAGCTCATGATGGTCAAGCTAGTGGTGTAGGCCATGGCGATGAGGCCAAAAACGCAGAGCGCAATGTCGGAATACCTCCAGAACTTGTTACGGGCAACCGCCTTGAGGTGGAGCAGAGGCTGCATAGATAGACAAAGGTTAGTAAATCTGGTATGTACCTGGCAGAGGCGAGGAGATTGGAGTCAGCATCGAAGAATAGAGGGAAAAGCTTACCGGATAGATGTAGACCAACGGAATGCACGCAAAGTTGCCTACTAGAGCCACAAACTTGTCCAAGTTGTCGGCACCGCCCCAGGCAATGGCAGCGCACATCATCACCACGAAGAATCGGAAGATGTTCTTCTGCCACTTGATCCAGGGATTGTACTTGCCGCTTCTGGTGAACAGCTCGGTTTCCGCGATACGGATGGCGGGGAAGATTTGCAGGGGAGTCGACAGCAGGATGGCAATCGAATAGAGGAGCTGCACGACGTTGACCATGCGGTTATCCTGCGGCAAGTTGAGGAGGACGACCGTCTGCGTCTCGGATCCATACGCGGCGTACGAGATGGCGCCCATGACGGTGAAGAGGACCGTGATGATGATCATGACCAGGAACATGACCTTGGGGAACTTTTCTGGCTGCTTCATCGACTCCTGGATGGGGATGATCAGTCCGATGCCTTCAAAGGTAAAGATGGCCGTGCCGATGAAGAGCGTCCAGTCTCGCTTGTTGAACATGATGACGTCGGCAAGACCCTCAGCAGCGAGAGTCAGGACATCATAGTAGAACAGGTAGGCCAGACCAATCAGAATGAAGGCATCGGCAATCAGTGCCGTGAATCCGAGCTTGCCAATGTCTCGCAATAAGGAGAACGGCAAGAAGATGACCATCTGCATCAGGATCAACACGGGGATGCTAATGGACTTTTGGCAATTGGTCACGGCCAGGATAAAGGCCTGCAAGTTCTCCGAGGTAAAGACGATGTAGGCGGCAACGAATCCAACTTGACTCAGGACGATGGACGCGAGGATGATGGCTCGCATCCATTTTCCGTACAGAATACCACCCATGTCGCCAAACGAGCCTTCAACGTTAAGACGCGTCGTGACCAGGAGGACGAAGCAGTAGTAACTCAAAAGGGCCACGCCAATGAGGACAAGGTTGCTGAATAGCATGCCACCATTGAGATAGGCACGCGGTAGGAATAGGACACCGGTCCCGACAAAGGACTTGAGCAGGAGTAAAGCGGCGTTCATCTGGCTGTTCTGGCCGCTACCGCCACGCACCTTTCTCTTGCGCTTCTTTTTCGAAGGGCCTAACAGCGCGCTGTCTTCCATGGGCTCTTCCTCGCCTTCCTCACCATTGTCCTCGCCAGACTGGAAGTATTCGTTGGGACCGAGGACCTCGTCGTCCTCTTCCAGTTCCTCACCGGCGAAGTGGCCATAGAGACTTAGAAATTCGAGGAAGCTCGACGTGAACAGCGGTCGCTGAGCGTTGCCTGGCGAGTCAGAACCGCCGTAGCCGTTTTCGTGATGCCCAGATGGACTGATGACCGTCCTTCTCAAGTGGTTCCTTCGGAAGCCGCCTGGCACCTTGATGGAGCTGATGTCGAGAATATCATCCTCAGGTTCAGGCCTTGAGTGGTCAAAGCTCTTGCTGCGCTGCATTCTCGATTTGGCCTCTGCTTGCTCCGTCCATTTATAGATTCCTCGTGTCACGTCCCCGCCTTGTAGACGCAGACTGGAAAACTCGTCATCACGCAAGCCCGTAGGACCACTGTCGGCTGCCTGCTTGCCCTTACCGGTCTCCGACGATGCTTCTGACGTGGGGTTTTCGAATTCGCCGGGTTGGACCAAATGTCTCTTGACAATCTCTGGGTCTTCGTAAGGACCAGTGCTTTCGGCTCTCGCATGACTCCTCGAGTCGAAGGAGCCATAATTTGTCGGTGTGGCAGAGCGGCCGATTAGAGCAGGGGACAGTGATCGGACCTGCGGTGTGCTGATACGGGCTGGCGGAGTGCCGTGACGCGGTGGTGTTTGTCCCAGAGAGTCTGACAAGGCGGCCGCTAGGGCGGATACACCAGGGCCGTGGGCGGAAGACTGGCCTTCACCAAAGCCACTGCCTTCAGATCTTGTAAAACCAGGACGAGGCGAGCCGCTCCTAGGTGTGCCCGACCGGACGGGCTCAGCTAGCCTAGCAGTGAGTTCCTCTCGGGGCACAGACGAGGAGAACTGCCGCTGCTGAGAGATACTCGGTGACGAGGACATGGCTCCGACGGAGTCTTGAGACGGCCCAGTCTTCAGTGGCGAAGACATTTCTTTGCTCCTTTATATCAAACCAAGCTCTTTCTATCTCATACCAAGCCTTATTGCATATCGGTCTGTATCACGGCTGTAATAGGGTCGGTCGAAAGTGTGGGAGATCGTGCCGAGGTGAACGGCTTGATGGCGAGCAGGACTCGGTGACGGACAGAGCACGACAGATGAAGGATCAAGGGCTGGCGGGATCCAGAGTCGAGAGCAGGAAGATACTAGGATGGATTGAGAGAGAGCGAGATGCCGACGCCGACGCGGTCTCAATTGAGGCTCTGTGACGGGGGAGATGCAGATGAAGGGAACAGACGAAGTTGGTGTGAAGGAGGATTAAAGCGTAGTAGAGATAACGAGCCTCAGTCAGCTACAAGGCAAGGTACCTCTGGCCGAAGCTGCAGATACAGGTACGAAAGTCGGACTACTCCCGCAAGGTACTCCGTATTTTGGGGTAGCGTAACCAAAGGTCCATGCGCTAACCAGGGCGGAGGGCCAGCCACACGTGCATTGTGTCGAGGGAGCTAACGGGGTACCAGGAGTGCTGGCGCAGTGCGCTGCCTGCGGCTCAGTACCTCTCATAGCAGGCAGTACATGCTGGCCCTCGCTAGGGACCCGGTCCGCGCCAGCGCACAGTGGCTGCTTCGGTCTGGTGACTGCATGTGTTAGGGGGGCCTCAGTGGTGGGCCTCCAGCGGCTGGGCGGCTAGGGTCCGCTGTGAGGGTCCGCTATGACAGCACGCAGAGCGCCAGATCGGGGCCCCCATTGAAGGCTACAGGTCCATGTCACTCCCCAACAAAGCCAGCGGAGCTCCCCGTACGAACACATGCTTTTTTGTGCCTGCCTACACCAAAAGTGAGGCAGATGCCGAGACAAAAATTAAATCCCACAGCATTGGTATTTAGAATACTTTACTACAGCCAAAGTATTGTCTCGTCTTATCACTATCGCACGAATTAGGCTTTGTTTCATATGGTTAGCCGAAAAAGACGCGGGAAAAAAAGCATGCGGGTACCGAGCCCGGAAGAGGATGGGATGCTATAGGCATGCTCGGTGCGATTATCCGTCCATTCGCCCGTCGTCAAAGGGCGCCTTTCTCTGCATGTCTGTCCGTGCTTGGTCGAGACTCGCGACAGGCCTTATCGTGAAGTTGAGACGCAAGGCTTCGTAGTCGATCCCGCGGAGAGTCGCATACTTGAGACAATAGCAGGACTGCTATCGCCGAGTATCTATCATTCCTCATCTACATAGCATGACGTCTGGATCAAGGTCATGTTATAAATTCTCCGTCTTGTGACGCTGAAGCTGGACGGATATCGGAGAGTACAAAGAAGCTACCTTGTACGCAAGATAAGGTACTTCAAGTGCACTGTAAACAGTACATTGCATGTTTTGAGGATAACCAATGCAAGATACATGCACGTCGGTACTGCCTTCCAAGGTAAGGTAGGAGTAAAAGGAGCAGCCACGATAGAGACATCTCCCATCTGCCTCTCACCAGACAACTTCATCGCCAGCACACCCATCTCGGCCACCAAAGCGACCCAAGGCGACTCAAGGCCGCGCCTCCGGATGAGAGCGGGAAGCGTCTAATTGGACGACGCAGGCAGAAGCAGGCCTGCGCTATCTGTGCTCAGCGGCCAGTATCATCACGAGACTGTGCCACACGCTCCCTTCAATGCTGACAGTTTGCTACTTCAGATACAAAAATGGCCGTGCTCAGTCTTCTCAGCCCGTCTAACAAGTCACTGAAGCCTGATATCTGACAGGACTCATGGCGCGCGCTCATTATATAGAAGTAGGTATCCAATGCTTATACCTACTTGGGAGAGACAAGAAATAAGCAGGCGGGACGACCCGACGGAACGTTACTTTGGGCCAACGCCACAAGAAGGACAACAAGACAGTCTACCAAATTTTGCCATAATGCGCGTTTCAGCGTTCTTGCGCTTTTCAACAGTCACTCTGCAGACCTCGATGGCCTGCTTACAAGGTTCGCTTTTGGTAATCCACCCATCATCCAGGGCTACCGTCCGCACACTAATAAAGAATCCTCCTCCTCGGAATGCCGTCATGGCGCGTGATAAAAGCTAAGGGGCGGGGCAACAAGGGTGATCCGTCACGCATATGCGTGACAGCCTGAATGGTCGGTTTTCTTTCAATGAGGCCACCAAACATGCACAAGTCGGGTTATCTGTTTCCATCTCGAACCGGATACTGTTCTAGCTCAATGGAAGCAGTATCAACGTTGTTGACGGCATAGTGCAGCCGTGGCATCCCACTGAACACAGCCATTGGCGTGTCGTGACCATTCGACATGATCCGTGCCTCTGTTCGTGATCCTGCTCCTGGCCACCGTGGGAGACGGGACTCACGAACTAGTCACCAACTGCCCACGAATCAGATTGCTCTTGTCCCGCCAGAGCCGACTGAAGATCGCCCTGCCCGCGCTAGTATGACGACGATGCTCTACACCACATCGACCATAATCCAAATACTGCGGAGCATGGGATTAGCCACCTGATCTGATTCTTTGGGAGTGCACACTTCGTCTGTGTGAACGTTGTGCCACAACAAGTAGCATTTTCAGCTTGCAAACACAGCTTTCTCACGACACGAATTCGGTAAAATTCTAGTGGTTTAATCGGCCGGCCACGCGCATGTCCTGACTTAAACGCTCGACACTTGTAACATTTGCCCGGGAGATTCAAGTGTCAACTTTTTTCCAAGTGAGAAGCCCTTATCGCCTGGCTGTGTTTGAGGATGAAGAAGAAAGGGCCGCCCCATAAGGAAAGACCCTGCAACTGCATATATCCAAAAGTCAAACTTGATTTTGGTAGCAACCTGATGAGATACAAGCATGATGGCGTCGATAGCTCTCACACAAGTCGCCGCTCGCATCTCAGCCCCGCCGCCGATCCGAACCCTTGGCATGACGCCGCTCCATTGATTTTAACGGCACTTGCGGGTTATAATTTAGCATCTATAGCTTGTTCATGTATTGATATCGGCATTGACCGCCTCAAGTGAGCTGTCTCTTTTTTCTTTAATGAGAACAGTAGCCCTGCTCCGTAGCTGGGGGTAGAGTTGTGGAGGAGGCAGATTGCACTTCAATTCATCCTTTCATTTCTTTCCCTCTTCGCCTTTTTCTGTTTGTTTCACCCCATCTGAGCAGTGTTGAAACTGTGCTTGAGACATTGCAAGTGGCACGTGGAAGGAGCCTCGCTGCGGTTCATCGAGCGTTGGCGGCGTTGCCCGTCTCGTTTCGCCGTCCGATAGCCTGAGTAGCCTTAGAGCCAACTTCCTTTCCATATGCCTCATCACATGTCAGAAAGAAAAGGGTCCTTTACTGTGGCCATGGAGCCCAATAAGGCCGCTGGCGGCAGCAAACTGGGCACCGTATCTGGTGTCTATATTCCCGTATATCTCAACATCTTGAGCATTCTCATGTTTCTCCGATTTGGTTATATCCTGGGGCAGGTTGGCTTCATCGGCATTCTTGGTAAGCATAGGAGAAAGCGAACCGCATTGATTCATAGTGGCAGCGGGTCTCACAACATCAGGTCTTCTTGTCGCTGCTTATTGCATCGATCTTCTAACCGTGCTCTCACTTTCCGCCATCGCGTCCAATGGGGAGGTCAAGGGTGGAGGAGCGTATTATCTCATCTCAAGGTCACTTGGTCCGGAATTTGGTGGCTCCATCGGCATCCTGTTCTTCTTGGCTCAGGCCTTGAACACCGCAATGAATGTTGTTGGTCTCATCGACTGCATCAGGCTCCATGTTGGACCCAGCTTTCCTCAGGGATTTTGGACTAGCTACGGACTCGAGACAGCTGCATTGGTATTATGCACCGGCCTCTGCCTCCTGGGCTCTGCAACTTTCTCAAAGGCTTCAAATGCACTCCTCATCATTCTCACAGCAGCAATCATGAGCATTCCAGTTTCCGCCTTCTTCAAGGAGCCTTTCGAAGACGCCGCCACTGGGATCAGATTCACGGGTATCAGCGCTGATACACTTATCGGGAATTTCGCGCCTCAAGCATCCCATGGCGATTATCAAGGTCTCAAGACATTTCGTGACCTTTTTGGTGTCTTATACCCGTGGGCATTCTACATACATCCTAATACATCAAAGTACGTAAATCACTAACACTTAGACCTAGAGCCACTTCGGGAATATTTGCTGGAGCGTCCATGTCGGGTGATCTGAGAAACCCGAGCAAGGCAATTCCGAAAGGAACATTATGGGCTACCCTTACGACATTCATAGTTTACTTTACTGTGATTCTGTCCATGGCAGCGACAACCACTCACGAATCATTCCTAGCCAATGATAACGTCATATCACTAACAAGTCTATACGCTCCCGTCATTCTAGCCGGTGAATGTGCTGTCACCTTCTTCTCGGCTCTCATGGGTGTCATCGGTTCAGGCAAGCTGTTCCAAGCTCTTGCTCGTGATAAGCTCCTTCCAGGACTTGCATTGTTTGGAAGGGGTTCAAGGAAACGTGACGAGCCGATCTATGCTATACTTCTTACTTATACCATTGCCCAAGTCGCTCTTTTTGCGGATTTGAATCAGATTGCCACCCTCATTTCGATGGGCTACCAGGTTGGTGCTGAAAATCCCATGCCTTGATTACCGGCCGGGAGACCTCCCTCGGTGCTGACACGGTGAAAGATGACTTTCTTCGTCATGAATCTAGCCTGCTTCCTTCTGAAAATTGGGTCTGCTCCGAATTTCAGACCTAGCTTCCACCTTTTCAGCGCAGAGACTGCTTGTATCGGAAGCCTTCTGTCCGCAGCGGCCATGTTCTTCATCGACGAAACTTATGCCTCAACTGCGATCTGCGCTCTTGTCATGGTATTCTTGTTGATTCATTACCTCTGCCCGCCAAAACCTTGGGGTGACGTCTCGCAAAATCTCATCTACCATCAGGTGAGGAAGTATTTATTGCGGCTAAAGCCCGAACACATCAAGTTCTGGAGACCACAGATCATTCTGCTCATCAATAACCCACGGCGACAAGCTAAGCTGATCCAGTTCTGCAATTCTCTCAAGAAAGGCTCGCTTTATATCCTAGGCCATGTCATAGTAACTGACGACTTCACTGCGGGAGTCCATGAGGCAAAGTTGCAGCAGCAAGCTTGGACGCGCTACATAGCAGAGTTTTCCCGGATAAAAGCATTCGTCCAGCTGACGATGTCGCCTTCCATCAATTGGGGGATTCGAAACCTGATCCTATCATCAGGCCTGGGGGGTATGCGGCCTAACATTGCCATCCTGGGATTTTACAATATGGATGATCTCCGAAGATCTAGCCATCAACTTCGAGTCCCAGACATCCCGATGGCTCCAGCATCTCAAATGAATCGTCCACCGAAATATCAAGGAAAGGTGCCTACGAGGCGTCGTCGTGGTGATAATGCGGCACGTTTACTAGAAGGGTTCTTGCCCACTGACGCCATTCGTACAGAGGATATGATGTCTCCAGCTGAATACATGACGGCACTGGAAGATCTAGCCTTGGTATATCGACTGAATGTAGCCGTCGCCTACGGATTCGATGATCTGGAGATTCCTCAAAAAGACGGTTCCAACCCAAAGAAGTACATTGACTTGTGGCCAATTCAAATGTCAGCCGAAGTTTCCTCAGACGGCAAGAATATGTTGACATCCAATTTCGATACCTGTGAGTGTGAACGGCACCTCCAGTTTGCCTTCTTCTCAAATTGCCACCGTACGTCTTAATCTAACCAGCTCTTATTAGACACACTCATTCTCCAGCTAGGTCACATCTTACGTACCGTCCACACGTGGAAACGAGCATTCAAGCTACGAGTCATGGTGTTCGTTGAATACGAAAATGAAGTCAAGGAGGAGATGGCGCGAGTTCGCGCACTGTTAGAGAAGCTACGCATTGACGCGGAAGTTCAAGTCTTCTGGCTGGCTTGTGGTCAGCTGGACACGTATGAGCGTATCATCAACGGCAGCAGCAGCACCTTGGATTGTGAGATAATTGTTCACGACGCATTGAGAGATGAGGAATGGTGGAACGACTTGGAGGATTTCCGCGGAAAGTCAGAGCATGTGCCATCCAATCAACACTTGACACATCTAGCGCACATCATTGATTCAACAGTCGGACGACCAGGAATTTACAATCCACACGAAGGGCCCGAGTCGCGGCGGCGGCGCTCTAGCGTAGTGGATGTTTCTGGCATGCCCAAGAGGCCAAACATCAACGCTCTCTCGAGGATGGGGATTAACGTGGGAATACACACGCATCACCTGAATGAAGAAGTCTTTGAGGATTCGGAATCGGAATATGAAACCGAGAGTGAAACAGATACGACAGACATAGAGAGGTCCATAGTAGGGCCACCAGTCCCGGAGACGGTATCTGCAAATTCCTTACAACGACCTCTTCTACCTCCAGAGACGCGCCGCCAGGACCGGTTGCAAGCCAACGACGGCCTTTTCAATCTGCCAACAAGAGCAGTCAAGGGGCAGAGATCCAGTGCAGCTCAGAACTATCCTCCAGCTACTCCATCGTACGGCACCATGTCAAAGTCCCAACCAATATTAGACAGTCGAAAGGGACGCGCTCTGGCCCTTTCACCAATCTCTCCCCGGGCCCCTGAGATTGATCTAGACCCAACTCCTCGAGCAAATAACCGGCAGCGTAGCAGCTTCAAGATCGACATCAAGAGTATAGAGTCGTTTCCAAATATAGATCAGATGCCTGTCCCCGAGGCTCGCCGCAACACCTATCAATCGAGTAGTCCTACGAAGTCTACAGGTGATAGATCCTCGACCGACGATTGTCTCACGACACCCCGCCCCGGTATATCACGGCAATCATCCGCAGCTCGCTTCTCAAGTCGGCCTGTCCCGGAAACGAGGATCACCACAGAAGAAGAAGGTTGCAGAATTGGATTCGCTAGCACAGACTCTTCAAGCTCTTTCACAGACGAAACAGAGCGGCCGTCCTACTCGCGACAATCCTCCCTAGGCAAGTTCTTCACTCAGTCGCCGCCTGATGCCCAGGCGACTCGTAGGGGAGGTGTACGAGCAACCTCATGCACCGAGCAACCAACGTATCACTCCCGCGCAACCACGGATTATCGCAATCAGTCACGGCGAGAATCTCGATATTCCAACACTGGCCGAGGAGGTATCAGCCCAGGTGTTCCGGAGCTCCTAACATCATATAGACTTGAGTCCGAACCAAGGCCTTGGGAGGATACTTCTTATTCAGCGCAGGGCATTTCTCTGTCCTTTAATGATTTGCCTAGCCGAGCACAGCATCTGATCTTGAACGAGCTGATGACACAGAATTCCAAGGATACGGCTGTCATAATGACCACATTGCCTGTCCCAATTGAGGGGACCTATAGGGATGACGAAAGTACGATTCAGTATCTGTCGGACGTTGAGCTACTGTGCCATCATCTTCCGCCTACGCTCCTGGTATTGAGCAATAACATGACGGTCACCGTGAGCTTGTAAATGAGTACTTTTTTTTCTCTATACATGTTTCGGCATTTATGTACATAGAGACCATTTATGATTGAAGATTGCCACATTGACGAACAATACACTTACTTTTATGACTGTATTGACTTTTATGATGGCGAAGCCTCGAGCAGGCCTTGCTGATGTCAAGAGAAAATCAAGTACACTTTGTGTCGTCGCAACTGGATGCGTGTCCATTCCCCATCCAGTACAAAGAGCAGCTGTGTGCAGTCGAAAGGGACTGGGGTGGAACAAGGCACGGTCTAAGAGGAGGTGCGAGTCAAGCATTGTAAATTCTATTGACATCTATAGCTATTTCTAAGCTGTCTGAGATCCATCTAATCATAACGTCGTCTACATCTATGCACTCTATAGTATCCTCTTCACAACCAGCTCGCCTCTATCTCCACCTTCTAATTCTATCAAGCCTCCAGCCTCGAGCCTCTTCTTCCACTTATTGCTCTCATACCGCGCCAAGATCATAGTCAGGCGCAAAACAACGCCATTGCTCGAAGCATGCTCTTCCACGCTCTCAGCCAAAGGTGTGAATGTCCATCGTCCAAACGCCCAGTTCAAAATGTACCGACCGCCGGGATGGGGCTCAGGCTGCGGCACGTCGGGGTCCGAGTTCTTTGGCGTGGAGGATAGAGTGAGAACGGCTTTGATGCGGTATGCTTCGTCTTTGGGGGTGGTCTTGAGGAAATTGAGGAGCTTGTCTGTTGAGACGGCGGCACCGCTGCTGCCCTTGAGTTCGACGGAGAGCACTTCAACCTCACTCTGGTGGCTGTGATTGTGGTTCTCGTTATGATTGTGGTTATGAGAGTTTCCGTTCGTCTGATTCTTGTGGTCATGCTCTCCATTGACTTCCGCCTCCGTCAAGTCCTTGGCCAGACCACCATCAACACCGAATATCAGACCCATGTCGACCCGCCCCTTGTCGCTCTTCACATGGGCCACATCAATGTCCAAGTCGCCCACCCGGTCCAGGCATTCTTCGTACCGATCCTCGCCCGCAGTCTCCCACTTGTTGAACACAATCAGATCCGTGTACCGCGCCTGAATCTTGGCTGTATAGCTTGTGTCTTCGTAACCCTTCCAGTTCTCCACGTCAATGACGCTGATGACTCCATCGAGGACGTATTTCCCTGTATCTCTGGCGATGCGATTCACCTCCAGGGCCAGTGTTGCCGGAAATGCCGATCCGCTTGTCTCGATGATGATGCGATCCGGCGCAACGGTCTTTTCGAGCTCTGCCAGCGCAGGACCAAGTTGGCCTACTAGATTGCAGCAGATGCACCCATTGAGGAGTTCTTGGACGCCAGAGATGGCGGAGCTAGACGCTAGCTGCGAGTCGATTGCGAGGTCGCCGAATTCGTTCTTCAGCAGGGCGAGCTTGTAGGAGGGATTCTGGGCGCGGAGTTGGGGGATGAGGTTGAGGATGAGGGTCGTCTTGCCGGAACCTAGAAAGCCGGTGACGATGGTGATTTGGATCGGGGCCATGGTCGAACGCGATTTCCGTCGTCCAAAGAAAGCAAAAACAACCAGCGGTCAAAAGAAGGAAGGGAAAAGAAAGAGAACGCTATCTACAATACTATCATTGTAATACACGGAAAAAAATGTCGCGATCTACAAGTCGATCTTGAAACGGAAACAAGATAGCCTGCTTATCTTATCGGCGCTGTCGCTAAGCCCCGCGGAGCCCCTAGAAGCGCCTCTTTTAGCGCTAAAGGCCAGCATGGAGGCTTCTGTAACTTTTTACAGGCTCGCCACTGATCCGTACGCAGCTTCCCTGGCGCATCTCCGATCTTGACTTGACGTCACTACTGTAAAGTGCTGGGTGGTTTGGCACCTGTTTTAAAAGATCCCAAGAGTCGCCAATAAGTTGCGCTCGACCTCACCACTTCTAGCATTTACACGCCGTGTATTCTACATCAATCATCACTACAAAGAACATATAGGCAAAATGTCAGACACGACGAGGCCGTCCAAGAAAGAAGACCCTGCGCCGGCGCCGACGTTCAAGCAGCAGCTCGACGAAGAGGCTATTGAGAGCCAGAACGGACACGACAAAGACGAAGGAGAGACCTCGACGGTCAAGGCCATTGTCGACAAGAGTGAGTTGCCTGCCTCTCTCTGCTATGCTCTGCCGAGCAGCCAGTGACCAATCCCGTGTGATACAACAACGGGCTCACTGCTCCATTGTGCAATAACCATATCTCTTCACGAATCTGCTAACACCCACGCGGCAGTCAAGCATGTCATTGAAGATACGGTGCCAATTGGGTCCCACGCCGGCGAATCACATACCGAAGGCAAGGTAGATGATGCACCAAATGCTGAGGTCCCTCCCCATCGGCCAGAACACGACAGCCAGATTGAGGAGTTTGTGAGGGAGCAGCACCGTAGCGAGAATGGAACCAAAATTCTCAGCTCGGGAAAGGCGTGATGCGCCCTTCAGCTGAAAATGATGCGCTTGTTCCATGTACAATAGCTAGGAGTCTGCCTTTCCATTTAATGTGAATGATTTTTCTGCAGCCCTGCATGACACTGCATTTTGCGATACAGGTAATCTTGTGCATCTACGCAATTGTGCGAAAAGCAGCAGGATCCCCAAGATCAAACAGACGGTCCAGTTTAACCGGCCGAGGGCCAGGAACAGAATCACAAGGAGCAGCAGCCAAATGACAGGCAAGCCCCCTCTCCCGATTCTTAGGCCATACACTCAGATATCACAAAAAAAGCGCACATCTACAAAAGGAATTCCAAGCTTTCAAGAAGCTGGCATGTCCCCCCTTCTTGGCATCTGCCGCCCACGGAAAGAGCTAACGGCAAATTTCCTATATACAAGGGTTTTACTCTTCTGAGCGTTTCCCAACGAGGGGAAAGGCAACGCAACACCGTGGGATAGATGGGTGAGGGTCGTGGCAGCTCAGTTGGCTTTTTGATAGAGAAGAAAAGAAGAAAAAAAAATCAAAAAGAATTTCAGCGCTTGTGGGTTATAAAGGCGGCGGGACAGGTGGGGCTCGTGAAGATGCTGCTGCTGACTCATCGCTGTCCGAGGTTCTTTTTTTCCTTATGGGGCTAATAATGAAGGTTAGGTAGCTCATTTTTATAAATACTAACGTGCTCCGATCCGTGCTTGATATCATTCAGATGCGGGTATCCAGTTGAAAAAAAAAAAGCATCAGTGGATTATGCATATGGAGTTGAATTGACTTTCACCATGTATTTAGAACTGTTGCCATTTTGAAGTCTGTAAAGGACTATGCCAATAAATCATTCTCTCATCATGAATACATTGATATCACTGCGTCTAATCTAATCAAACAAGTCTATAAAAGCCCAGGATCGCATCGCCATCCAGAGCTGGCAAAACTGTATACTCTCATGCCTTCCTGAGGCCCTTTCCAAGTAACTCGCTTCCCACCTCCGTTACCAACTCCTCTTTGGGAAAAGCCTTCTTCTTTGCCAGTATCGTTCCTTCGGCATCGAGGGCTCGAAGAAGGTCAGCAAGTTCTCCGTCTAGGTTCGTGCAGTACACCAAATGGCCCAGCGCCGACAGCATGCCCTGAAGGGCTTCTGCTGACGTTTCCTCTTGCGCAATGGCCTCTACGACAGATGCCGCCAGCTCAACCTGATCCTCTTCAGGGAGACTGGGCCTACCCTCGTTGCTCCTAGATTTGCGATTTGCCAAAGCAAAGTTGAATAAGAGAGAAGAGGCCGCCACACGAGTGTTGCTGTGGCTATCGTCAAGGAAACTGGTTGATATCAACCGGGTGATTGGCCCTCGCAGCTTTTCGTTTCGCAAAATCTCATCGGGAAAAAGAGGGCTGGAGAAGAAATTGCAAGCCATCTGCAAGGTTACAAGGCGCAGCGCATAAGGGCACTCGGCTTGATCGTTGACAGCATTAAGGACTCCGAGAACTGTCTTGTGCTCTGACTCTTCGGCAAAGTATCCGCTGACCCGGGGGTCAACAAGGGCACAGCGGAAAAGATCCACTATCGTAAACATGAGTTCCAGAGGCAGCTGGGTAACCAGCTCCTGGATAGAGCCGGCCAGATGGCCCATGTTTGGCAGTGTTGCATCCAAAGCTTCACCGCTGGCTCGCTCTTCAATGAACCTTTTCACCTGCTGGATGCCGGAGTTGTTGGAAACCGTCGGGCCCATCTTGGCCAAAAGTTTCTGCATTGGCGGTACTTTCGCAAATAGCACAGGCTTCGCATTGGGATTTGAGAATGTGGGAAGACGTAGTTTCTCATGAGGATGAAGAGGGTGCGCCATCTGCACCAGCAGCTGGATATTCCCGCGGAGGGTCGCTGGATCTGCCCCAGACCATCTGTTCTCCTGCTCTCCCTTTAGGAACGTGATGAACGTGGGAGTTGCGCTAATGGCGTAATGGCTGGCAATGAGTCTGGCTTGTGGCTGGTCGATGTCGATCTTGATGAAGGTCGCTTGGCCCGCAAACTCCTCCGCCAACTGATCGTACAAGGGGTAAAGCATCTTGCACGGCGGGCACGTTGCTGAAGTAAAGAAGATGACTGCACAAGAATTCTTCGCCTGATCCAGCAGCGTTGACAATTCTGCATGGCTGGATACACTTTTGACAGACGAGGCTGCTTTCACAGGGGCGGTGGGTTGGGCACTCTGCTCCAGTCCGAGAATGGAGCCATTCTGCCTGCTAGCACTGACACCCTGAGTAAGCTGAGGCATTAGCATGCGGCCAAATGGCGAATCGAGGACGGCCTGTGGCATTTGTGAGATGTGGCTCGGAATGCCCTTCCCAAGCAGGAAATTTGAGAAGGAGTCGGTGAAGTTGTTACAGTTGTGGCGGAACAAGTCATAGGCCTATTTCATAGAGTTAGCATACGCGTCGACAGCAAATATGGTGAAAGCAGCAGTCATCCTACCTCGACCGTGAAAATGGACCGCACCGAGTCCAGATACTCTTCAATCACATCCAGTGGGAGGTCGGTCGTTCCGAGATACAGCCTCTCCATGGGTTGGCCCAGATGTGAAGAGCCTGGTGTGATGGCAATGATGCCTCCGTCATAGACGTACTCACGACCCTGGAGCTCAATAGACGTGTGATAGATGGCATCTAGCTGGAAACCCAAGAGGCCCATGGACATTTGTCGGGCTAGGCCGCGAGACAAGTCGTAGACCAGGAGATGGACGTCCATCTTGTCTGACGATTCAAGGACACGGATGACTTGTGACGTCCACTTGAAGCACGGCAGCTAAACGTGAGGGACTGATTCAGAGATATAAGCCACCTTGTGGTGTAGCTTGTCAAGTACAGTGGAAAGCGAAGTTGCTGTTGGAAATGGAAGGACTGCGTTGTGATGCCGGTCCCGGAATAGTTACCATGTTATATTATCAAGGCAGCAAATGGCATACGTTATCGACGAAGCTCTTCGGTGTGCGCCGTGCTCGAGGCAAAACAAAGAAGCGGACTTTGGCCTGCAAACTCCGCCAAGTCAAAGCTCGGGATATCTTCACGAGCAACAGACATGCAGTGCTTCCGTTTATGGAAATGAGAACACAATGACTGATGATTTAGTACCTTTTTACCTGCCGTTTTTTTCATCTTTCGCCTCCATCTGACGTACCCAGATCTTCTCGAGCCTTCGCTCGTCAAACTCGACCTACCCTGAAGCCGTACAGCCGCTATCCGGCGCAGGTACCTGTAGTTCTGTACAGGCTGCTTGAGCCCACTAAAAAGCTGGCCCACAGTACGCACTCTCCAGGGGGACCCGCCTCTAGCTGCCACAGGCTAGGGCGCTCAAGTTTCAGGGGCTGTGGAATGTGGCGAATGGCTGGCCACGTCTCTCGCCTATCGAGGCTCTCGTTGGTGGTTTACAGGGGGGCAGCGATCGCCTGTACGCAGTGCCTGTAGCGTCTCGAAAGCCGGACGGTTGATGGTGTAGGGAAACGGTGGTTATGAAAGTATAAAGTACTGCAAAGATGCACCGGCATTGCCTGCGGCTTAGAGGTACAGCATACTTTCGACCCTCCACTCCGGCACAATTCAACTTTATTTAGTCCGACTCCTTTTCTCAGATCATTTCCAGTCTCGCCATGCCCGCCTAAAACCCACGTCTCCAAACCTGATAAGCCTTGCTCGTTCCCACATCCCACTCTTCCTCCAGCCGCTCCTTGACTTTTCATCGGGCTTTTTGTTTTTGTTTTTGTTTTCTCTTCTTTTACCTTTCATTCCTTCCTTTGCATCACCTTCATGCGTGCCGGCGTCTCTCGTTGATCGCCCCGCGGCTCGATGAGGAGAACTTCAGTGTCTCTCCCGACGAAGAAGTTTGCTCACGATCCATACGAAAAGAACGATCGATACTACCCTAGCCATCGAAACCAAGGCTTCCTCTCCAGCATGAAAGAAAGCATGATGTCTCAATCACAGAAATCGCGGTGGATCAAGACCGGCACGCTGGTCTTGGTCCTTGTCTGCCTCTTCTACTGGCTGTCGCCCAGCGGTGTCGAGGTGTACAACAAGAGCCCGCTGGGCGATGCCTCTGCGAACCAACCGGCCGTTAACAAGTCTCCTGCCTCCAACGATGGTGCCGCCGCCCCTGTTGTCGGCAGCGGCTCTCCCAACAGCGGCCAGTCTCCTTCGGACTCCTCCTACGGCACCGATAAATGTACCAAGTCCTACTCCAAGGACAAGCCCATTGTTCAATACGTCCTCATGATCGACGCTGGCAGCACGGGCTCCCGAATCCACGTCTACAAGTTCAACAACTGCGGCCCCGTGCCCGAACTGGAGAGCGAGGAGTTCAAGATGACCGAAAAGTCGGTTGGCGGCTTGAGTGCCTTCAAGAACGACCCCGTAGCCGCCGCCAAGAGCCTCGATCCGTTGTTGGCCGTGGCCATGGAAAATGTCCCCGATTCGCTGAAGAAGTGCACTCCCGTTGCTGTCAAGGCCACCGCTGGTCTGCGCTTGATTGGCAAGGAGCTGGCTGATGCCATCTTGCTTGAGGTCAGGCGACACCTGGAAGAAGACTACCCCTTCCCGGTTGTCTCCGAGGAACAGAACGGTGTTGCCATCATGGACGGTTCCGACGAGGGCGTGTATGCCTGGATCACCACCAACTACCTCCTGGGCAAGATTGGCGGTCCCGACAAGAGCGAGACCGCTGCCGTCTTCGACCTTGGCGGCGGTTCCACTCAGATTGTCTTCGAGCCCACCTTTAAGGACGCTCCGGACGGAGGCATGCCTGAGAAGCTGGCACCCGGCGACCACAAGTACGAGCTTGACTTTGGTGGCCACAAGTTCGAACTCTACCAGCACTCTCACCTGGGCTACGGCCTGATGTCTGCTCGCAAGGCCATTCACTCTGCCCTGATTGATGAGCTTGCCGCGGCCAGAGGGGACAACCAGGCCTGGATGAACGCCCCGATTGTGCACCCCTGCATTGCCCCCGGCACCGTCAAGCAAATCGACGTCGTGGTCAACGGCGGCGAGGAGCGCAGCTTTAACTTCACTGGACCCTCGCAGCCTTCTCCCGCTCAGTGCCGTAACTTGGCCGAGATCATCCTGAAGAAGGACGCTGCTTGCGACCTTGCCCCTTGCTCCTTCAACGGCGTTCACCAGCCCGCGCTGTCCAAGACCTTCGCCAAGGAGGACGTGTACATCTTCTCCTACTTCTACGACCGCACCAAGCCCCTCGGCATGCCCGACTCCTTCACCCTCCGCGAGATGCAGGACCTCACCCAAAAGGTCTGCGGCGGCAAGGAGTCTTGGGATGTCTTTTCCAGCGTCCCTGGTGCCCTGGAGGAGCTGCAGGAGCGCCCCGAACACTGCTTGGACTTGAACTTTATGATGGCGTTGCTGCACACCGGATACGAAATGCCGATTGACCGAGAGGTCAAGATTGCGAAGAAGATTAAGGGCAATGAGTTGGGTTGGTGCCTTGGTGCTAGGTAAGATATTTCTCGTCTAATTTCTTGAAACTACAGCGTTGATATGCTCAGAGCTAACATTTTTTTTTTCTTCAGCTTACCCCTTCTGGCGCCTGGTTCGGGCTGGGAGTGCAAGATTAAAGAGATTTCATAGAAAAGGAGCACTTAGAAGGCGTTTACGAATAAAGAGACCACCCTAATGCTTGTTACTTGACGTACCGTTTTAAGGCTCGGTTCATTTGGTCACAGAGAGCGTAACAGTATTGCTGCGTATACGCTTCTAGGGCACTGGGACAGGGGCGCAGGAAAGGGTACATGTAATGTGTTGCCACGGTTAGAACCCGGGATTTCTACTTATATTATGTACACATGGGAAAACTAGGAGCTTCTGGCAACAAGCTCGCAAGCGTCTTAGAAAAGACTTAATACTAGAACTAATCGAGTCATCAGACAGGCGCAGTGACCATCTCTAAGACCTCATCCATCACTTCTTCGGGTCCAACGCCTTCTAGTAGCGCTTCCACAGCCTCGAGCTGACTGCCCCATTGCATGCTCCTCTCCTTTTCAGGCTCGGTGATGCGTATTCGGTGCAGATACACCTTCTTGACAGCCAGCCCGATGAGGGCGGGAGTTACGAAATCAAGCCCGTGTAAGGGGGCGAGGCTCCTGACGAGCTGGTCGAGATGCTTGGTGGCTGCGGGCGTGATTCCATCGGCGACGGCTCGGTGCATGCGGAGAAAGGAGACCACGTTCATCTGGTATCTGAGAATCTCGACGTCGACCTGGACCTGCTGGCTTAACTTTGCAAGATGGCTGATTTCCTGGGAAACGTCTGTTAGTGGCAATGGCACAGCACCAAGTAGAACTAGGAAATCCTTGGCTTACCATGTCTGATATCAAGGCTGATGAGGATGGAGATTCGATAGCAGCCTTCTTCACCACGCTCTCGGTGGATGCGGTCTCATCACCACCATCATCATCATTAACTTCGTTGCTGCCATTGGCATCGTCCAGATTGACGTATCCATCCTCGGGGTTATGCCAGTGTGCAATGGAGAAGAAGTCGTTGAGATGCGACGTCACATGGGCCTCGCCGCCGCTCGCGGCCCCCAAGACGGGGATGAAGACAAACTGCTTGGGCGCGGCCTGGACGGAGGTGCGGGTGAAGATGCGCCGCGTGCGCAGCAGCTCGAGGGCCTGGATCTGGACGACGCGCGGGGCGCGGTCGAGGTTCTTGGCGATGACGAAGTGGGCAATCTGCGGCGAGGCAGGCAGGGGCGTCAGGGGGGTGAGCGGTGTGGCAGACCGGTGGTTGGAGTGCGAGCTGAGGGCGAAGTAGGAATCCGTCCGGGCAAAGGGCGAGACGGAGCGGCTCGTGGTGAGGAGAGGCACGGGCGGCTGTGGGAGGAGCAGCGCCGAGGCGAAGTCTTCGAGCGTGGTGGAGGAATGGCAGTCGACGACGACGCTCTTGAGACCGAATGTCTTGCTTGCTACCTGTGTGAAGAGAGACAATTGTGCGTAAGCCTTGTACTGGGAACAATGAAGAGCGCTGAAAACTAGTAAAAAAACAAGAAAAACAGGTTTGAAAGTTGCATACCAGCTGGAGCTCCTGCACCAGGTCGTCGATGGCGTCCAGCGGCGTGCTAATCAGGGCGTGCTCGCGATTGATGAGACACAGCAGCACGGCCAGCTCGAGGTCGCTCAGGCTGTAGACCTTGTCGAGAAGATCATCATCCGCCATCGTAATGCGCCAGTAGCCTCGCCAGGTCCATCAGGGCGGCCGAAGCGTCTGTGGCTGAAGGAGCATCGCGAGAAAAAAAAATAAAGGCAGTGACGAGATCCGTGGCCCCGGAAGGTCAGCCTTTTGGTGTGTGTCTCCTGGCAACTGGGCGCAGGCATGACGATAAGGGAGGTACCTCATCACGTGGGATTACATGTATGGGTTACTTTCGTTCTTCGGTTCTTTTATCAGTACCTGTAGTCCGTATGCGCTCCACCCCCTGCGGAGGCTGCAGTTGTACAGCGGGCTAAAGCTGTAAAGGGCTTAAATGCATGGATGGCCAGAAGCGCTTTCAGCGGCTATCCATTGGCTTCGACGCCGAGACCTGGGTACCGGTACGAGGGGGCACAGCGCGGAGGTACCTTCTTTTCGCAGGCGCTAATAGATTCGCTGCCCGCCGTCAACAAACCAAAGCCAGCCTCGCCGTTTTGAAGCCTGCCTAACAATTAATCCTCCGACATCGACGGTCTCGTGACGTCTGCGACTCTGGTGCTTCGTCTATAATACATCGGGAGGAGCTCCCCTTTCCCTTTAATCGGTCGCTGCACTCTTTTTTTTTCTCAGGCAAAGGACACCGCCTCGGAGAAAGGGCTTCTCTTCGCTCGCTGCCGTTTGTGTCTTTGGTTCGCTGTATCACGTCATTGGGGCGGCGATCGTGACCACCCGGAACCGGCCAAGATGTCTTCGCGCAACAAGAAGGTTCTTCTCAAGGTACGCACAAACGAGTTCTGCCGCCGGCGCTTTCATGGTATGAGGACGGATGCTAAAGATGCTCGCTGCGATAGGTCATCATCCTTGGAGATAGCGGTGTGGGCAAGACGAGTTTGATGAACCAATATGTACGGCCCATTTCCCCCCCTTCTACCTACGACTTCTGTCCTATCGCCGAGGAGCACGACGTATTGACGATATGGCTTTTTTCCCCCTTTTGCTCTCTAGGTCAACAAGAAGTTTAGTGCAAGCTACAAGGCGACCATCGGCGCCGACTTTCTAACGCGGGAGGTCTTGGTCGACGACCGACAAGTCACTATGCAGGTATGAGGCGTTTGAGGTGAAATAGAGGCTCGCGGCCAACGGTTTTGCTGATGCGCCGATAGCTCTGGGACACGGCTGGGCAGGAGCGATTTCAATCACTGGGCGTCGCATTCTACAGAGGAGCCGACTGCTGCGTTCTAGTGTACGATGTCAACAACGCCAAGAGCTTCGAGGCGCTAGACAGCTGGCGAGACGAGTTCTTGATCCAGGCTTCTCCGAGAGACCCTCCCAACTTTCCCTTTGTGAGTGCCAGGGCTAGCTTGCGACCAGATGCATGTGTGCAGTGGGCTAATCCCGCCGTAGGTCGTTCTTGGAAACAAGATTGACGTGGAAGAGAGCAAGCGAGTGGTGAGTAGACGCCATGTCCTGCTAGATGGATATAGGCAGCTGATAAAAAGAGCAGATTTCCACCAAGCGAGCCATGACGTTCTGCCAGTCCAAGGGCGACATACCGTATTTCGAGACCAGTGCCAAGGAGGCCATCAACATTGACCAGGCATTTGAAGGTAGGGAAGAAAGCTCAACACACACACACACACACAAAATCGCAAGCTTGGCGATGATGAGTCTGGTGGCTGACTGATTGCATGGCAGTTATTGCTCGAAATGCCCTGGCTCAGGAAGAGTCCGAGGAGTACAGCGGGGACTTTGACGATCCCATCAACATCCACATTGACAACGACCGCGATGGATGTGCCTGTTAAGCGAACGACGTAGCGATGATTGGATGAATTCGATTGGTCAGAATGAGCGCCGGATAGCCAGAAACAGCATACCCCGTCACCGAGCCGATGCATTTTCCTGCCTTGGAGGTAGAGCATGAAGAGACAAGATTGTGCCGGTGTTTGCGGTGATAGTAATATTTTCATTTCCCTTTTTATTTTTATTTTTCTCTTTTTCTCTCTTATCAAGGCTGAAATCGTTATCTTATTTTCTTTGCTTCTTTGGTTGATGGGACAGATGGAGATGCTTGCGGTGTTGGGAACCATGGCCTCGGCTTTGTCTGGTGGATATATGTAGGAGAGGGGAAGAGAGGAGGGGAGAGGAGAGGAGAGGAGGAGCTCTTGATACGTTGGCACTCATACATCTGCAGCTTTGGGGATTATGGGATTATAGATTCTATGCATAGCTGGGAGCAATTTCATGCTATGGGCTTGATATACCTTGCATACGCCCAGCTTTTATTGTCACGTATATGAGTGATGAGAGCATGCCGCCTCCAGTCTAAGTAAACGACGGCAGCCATTGTAAGCAATCGCTGGAAAGCAGATACGCCCAAAACATATGCAGCGAACAAAAAAAAAAAAAAAAGATAGGCCCCAAATTTTCAATCCATATTGCTGCTACTACTTCAACTCTGTATATCCAAGGGGATCAATTCTATTAGCGGTGCCCCCACTCTGCACCTCGGCTTGCGGCTTACCCCAGACTCACTCCACCCGAACCAGACCCGACGGGGTCTTTCTGTCCGCCTCGGCTCCGCATCTTCCATCAGGCCTGCTCTTTTTTGTCAGATAGATAAGTATCAGACCATTGCAGTGGCCTCGATGATCTGACATAGTTCTTCCGCGGGGAGGGTCTTCCACTGATGCTTTCCGCTTCATCCAATTCCTTTCACAGAGCATATCCAACCTGAAATAGCAGACACAATTCGCAATCATGGCGGCGCGGATACCATCTATTGTATGATGCTGAAGCTTTCCTTTCCTCCCCCCCTCCCCCCCGTTGACGATTTACCTGGATGCGTTAAGCTAACAAGGCGCCCATCAACGGACAGGTCTCGAAGCACGTCAGCGACGCGGCAAGGCAGAAGATTGACGTCGTGGCCAAGTTTGTAGAGGAGGAATGCATTCCGTGAGCAGCCCGGCCTCCTCTTCCCCAAGAAACGAAATGGAGCTGACACATACTTTTTTCCTGTTCGATAGCGCCGATCCCGTCCTAGAAGCCCAGGTGGGCGAAGGCGATGCCCGCTGGGAGAGCACGCCGTCGATCGTGGAGGAACTCAAGGACAAGGCGCGCAAGCTGGGTCTGTGGAACATGTTCTTGCCCAAGGGCTTCTACGCCGAGTCGCCCGGCTGGACGAACCTCGAGTACGCCCTCATGGCCGAGTGGCTGGGCCGCTCGCGCAGCGCTTCCGAGGCCTGCAACTGCGCGGCTCCCGACACCGGTAACATGGAGGTGATTGCCAAGTACGGCAACGCCGCGCAGAAGGAGGAGTGGCTGAAGCCCCTGCTGGAGGGCAAGATTCGCTCGGCCTTTTTGATGACGGAGCCGGAAGTCGCGTCGTCGGATGCGACCAACATCCAGCTCAGAATCACCCGAGACGGCGACCATTACGTGCTCAACGGCTCAAAGTGGTGGTCCAGCGGCGCCGGCGACCCCCGTTGCAAGATCTACGTCGTCATGGGCAAGACGGATCCCAACAACGCCGACCCGTACAAGCAGCAGTCGGTCATCCTGGTGCCGGCCGACACGCCCGGCATCACCATCAAGAGGATGCTCAGGGTCTACGGCTACGACGATGCGCCTCACGGCCACGGCCACATCACTTTCAAGAACGTGCGCGTTCCGGCCAAGAACTTGGTGCTGGGCGAGGGCAGGGGCTTTGAGATTATTCAAGGCCGACTTGGCCCCGGCCGCATCCACCACGCGATGCGCAGCATTGGCGCGGTAAGTGCTACAAAGGCTGTCAACAAAACGAAACGGCATCTCTTTTACTAATGTGTTGGTATCCCTGTGCTAGACCGAGCAAGCCCTCGACTGGATGCTCATGCGTGTCAACGACGAGAACAAGAAGCCCTTTGGCAAGCTGCTGCGCGAGCACGGCGTGATCCTCGAGTGGATCGCCAAGTCACGCATCGAGATCGACGCCGCGCGCCTCATCGTCCTCAACGCCGCCATCAAGATGGACGAGGAGGGCCCCAAGAAGGCCCTCAAGGAGATTGCCGAGGCCAAGGTGCTCATCCCGCAGACGGCGCTGACGGTCATCGACCGAGCCGTCCAGGCCTTTGGCGGTGCCGGCGTCTCCCAGGAGACTCCCCTGGCGAGCATGTGGGCGGGCATCCGCACCCTCCGCCTGGCCGACGGGCCGGACGAGGTGCATCTGCAGCAGATGGGCCGCAACGAGAACAAGCGCGGCAAGGAGGCGGCGGCCAAGATCCAGTGGCAAAAGGCGAAGACGGAGGAGCTGCTGAAGCGGTATGGCGTTGCGGTGGCCGAGCCGGGGACCCGGATCAAGCACAAGGCCAAGCTGTAAGCTGTGAAAAGCTTATACTACCACTACTTGTGTGTATGTTTGTTTGTTTGTTTGTTTGTGTGTTTTAAGTTTGCCTCTTTGACGTGACTACGGGATCTGTACGATACGGGGAGAGCTATAATGATCTCGAGATTATGCATTACAAGATAGCGCGTGTAGCAAAGAATAAAAACAATAAGTTTCGATGACTATCATGATCTGCACGCACCTTATAAATATCGTGGCATGAGCTGGAGACTCTTGATGCTACATTATCCATCCACTACAAGTCACGAACCATTTAATCTCAAACGCCCATTGTTGAACCCCATACTATTCCTCGCTCTAGCTTCCATGCCAGTGACTCACTCGATCCCTTCTTCTCCCTCTAGTGCTACGACTCCATTATCACAGCTAGCTCTTGTTTCCCATTGTCTCGTCACCTCGAGCCCCCAGGCACCATCCCCAGTCCAGGGTAACTCGTCCCCCGGCCAAACAACCAAGAAAAAAGTGTGGTTGCCAGCTCCACAATGGTAAAAGACCATTTCATGCATGCCATAGCGTTTGCAGGGATAAGGTACCTAGGCAAGCAGCTCGTTGCTCCGCCAACGCCCGTCATTCGTTTACTTTTTTTCTCTCGCCTTTTTTTTTTGCTCCTTTGGAGACGGACGGAACAAGACGTAATGCGTTGAGTGTTTGAAACGCTGTACAAAAACGGCTGTCTGCCCACCTTTTTGACCCATTCCCTCACGATCAACATCTCTCGTCCTCGCAATTCATTTGCTCATACAACTATACTCGTCTTCGAGACCATCTACACGAAATAATCATCATGTCGAACGCAAGGGTCCTCGGTGACAAGGACGTCAATGCCGCCTTGGCCGATGCCCAGCCTCTCGTCAAGGACGTCAAGAGCATGGAGTATCACCGCCAGGTGTTCCAGTCCAAGATTGCGCAGGAGCCGTATGTTGAAAATCGCCCGGCCCCTTATCATCATCATCATCAGGTGTATGCTGACGCGTGTTGTAGATCCAAGCAATACGTTTCTCCCTCGGACAACATCATGAGCCCCTGCACAGCGAAGCTGTCGGCCCTGCGCACCAAACAGGTCACAAAGTAATTTTACATACCACCCTCCCCCTTTTACGTGACGGAAATAAAGTGACTAACGTCTTTTGGCTGCAGAGCGAAACCAAAGTCCCTCTTCGCCCAGGCGAGCGCTAAGAGACTCCAAGGCGAGAGAAACGGCGAGTGGAACGAGCGGCTCTTTGGGTCTAAGCCTGCTGCGCAGAGCGAGAATCCCCTTGGCGCTAGAAACGTCCCGGCCGACGCTCCCCTGACCTCGCGAATGGGCCGCTCGTAAGAGCCTTTTTACGACGGCGACGGATAACAATTTTTCCTATGTCATTTTTTTCTTTACTCGCGTGTGTACATTAACGTTTTACTTGGTTGCGGCCTACTGGTAATGATAGAGGTGGAATTGGGAATAAGAGAAAAATGTCACACACGAGACTGGTATTGGGTTGGGATTTTAGGACTCCTCGGACGAACAAAGCAGAGGTAGCTTTGGGATGGATGGGTTCTGGGGCAACTGGCGTTCTTTTTGCGGATTACGTACATACCCTAGCTAGATGATGCTGAAAAGGGTCGACATGAGCTTTTGTTATCTCACTTTTTCTTATTCTATTACCATAGAAGATATTTCTTGTTTCTGCGGAAGATCTTTGACACTTTAATTCTTTTGTGCTAGTCTAAGCTTTCCAGGCGGTATTGATATACACAACGTCTTCGTCGGCGACCTGATGCCCCAGTCCCACTCTCTGCGGTATATGTCTTGCGCTGGCACCCCAGACCAGAGCGTACTTGAACGTGTCCTTCAACGTGCGATGGATCCTGTCACACACATCCTCGATCGTGCTGCCGCTCCGCACAATCAGCGCCTCGCTAAAGTCCGGGTCGATGCCCTTTCTCTTGGTGTAGATGCGGATGAGATTGAGCTCCTTCCAGCATCGATCGACGACGTCTTGAATTCCGAGATCCAGCTCGCAGCTCATGACGACGGTGTGATCCTCCCTGGCAAGTTTGTCCAGAAAGTCGAGGGACACACTGTCGATCTTATTGTAGACGTATAGGCACTTGATGTACTTGCGGTGGTCCTTCATGATGACGTCGATGAGGTCGTCGACGGTTGCTTCCTCATCTCGGACGAGAACTTCGCAGTTGAGGATCTTGTAGTCGCGAAGGATGTTGTAGACCATCTTCTCATCTAGGTTCTTGGGCGGGGATTGAAACGTAATCTTCATACCACCCGCCTTTTTGACTTTGAGATAGATGTTCCTGCCGTTGTATTGTCAGTCCACGTCGCACCACCACTCGACACTGGTCACAAGTTACGTACGGAGGCTCTCGGTTTAGCCTGATGCCGACGGCTTCCAATTCCGCCTCGAGCAATGCTCTTTGCTCCGCTCGTTTTGTGGCGTCCAAGACCATGAGGATCAGGTCGCTCGTCTTGGCTGCCGAAATGACCTGCCGACCTCGTCCCTTGCCCTCGGCGGCACCTTCGATAATACCGGGCAAATCGAGCAACTGAATTTCGGCGCCGCCGTACTCGAGAACTCCGGGAATGGCTGTAAGGGTCGTGAATGCGTATGAGGCTACTTCGGATCTTGTCTTTGTGACCTTGGACAGAAAGGTAGATTTTCCTACTGATGGGAAGCCGACTAGAGATATTCGGGCGTCACCGCTCTTGCTCACGTCGAAGCCGGAGCCACCGCCACCACCCGCTCCAGGCCCTGGTTCCAGAAGCTGGGCTCGCAGCCGCGCAAGTTTTCTACCCAGGTTAGAGGTAAGACTCAAGTCACTCCCTGTCACATCATAACTCACCCTTTTAATAGACCTAGATGGTATTCTGACAGAGCGTCAGCTTTGGGGATTTGACAGGGCGGCATGTAATGACGTACCGGTTGCCTTGTTTTCTGTATCACCGTTAGTTAGACTGCAATGAGGAAGTCTGCACAGGACATTCGGGAATCCTTTCGTAACAAGCGAAGAGAAAGGCATTGACACATTCTATGCAACTGACGAAAAGCGAGCATCCCGCCGAAGAGCACTTATGCGAGGACGGACAATGCACCAGCTGAGGCAACTCGGCAACAAGAATATCCAAAGTTGAGAAAGTCCTTGATGAGTCAAATACATTGTCCATCCTCATAGGTATAAGGATCTCCTCACGGCTGATACGCGCTCTCCGCAAATATCCAGAAGTGTAATGTGGAATTACGTTGAAGTGAATCGCAGCCGCTTATACGGCAACCCTGCGGAGCCATTCTGCAGCTATAACGACACATGGCATGCTCAGGGGAACACGAGAGAAAACAGAAAATTGCATAGAGCCTTGGTAGTTGTGCTTACTCTGTGTCTTCCTCATCTCCTCCTCTATCCTGAGCACCCCATCAGTGATTGTCTCCGACTATGTGATGAGAACTACCCACTCCTTGATCTTTTCTGTAATGTTCACCATCTCGACAGCTGTTATTTATAGACGGCCGCACCGTCTGTCAAAAACGAAGTAGAAAAAAAAAGAAGAACAATGCAGGTATAAAGGTGTACGGAGCTCGGCGATTCGTCAATCAAGAGAGGAGGTACCACCAAGCACTGAAGAGATGAACTCGATATCTCAACTTGAGAATTGAAAGTGGAGGGGCTTTGGCTGGCAGAACAAATGGAGCGAGGAGGGGCCTCTGGAGTTGGCGCTAAGGATGCCGCTAAGCTCACCGCCTACCTTTTACGCCACCCAGCTTCTCTATGCAGTCTTGCGCGCGTCGAATAAGCCAAGAAAGTTGCATCAAACCTCGATCTCGCCATCTCTTCTTCTTTTTCTTCTTCTTCTAGACCATTGTCTGTCCAGACTTGAACTGTATCATGGCCGACCAGCCGGAAGAAGGAGTCGCAGTGGCTCCCGCAGCCGACGAAACCGGCTCAAACATGGCCGTTGCAACGACCAGCAGCGACGTTGCTGCGCCTGTTGAGAAGAAGGTCGTCAAGAAGATCATCCGCAAGAAGAAGAGGCCGGCCAGGCCGCAAGTCGAGCCGGATTTCTACACAAACGAGCCTCCGCCGCAGACAGGCACTACCTTCAACATCTGGTGAGTACGATAGGCGTCGCGTGAGCGCGCGCGAGTCCCTCTAGCAGAACGTGAAGCTCATGGCTACTAGGTACAATAAATGGGCAGGTGGCGATCACGAGGCGTACCAGCAGACCAAGTCAAAGGGGCGCTGCAACATTGCTCGAGATAGCGGATACACGAAAGCCGACGGCGTGCCGGGAAGCTACTTTTGTCTCTTCTTCGCGAGAGGCCTGTGTCCACGGGGAGCAGACTGCATGTATCTACACCGACTTCCCGGACCCTACGATGCCTGGGCGCCCAACGTGGATTGTTTCGGCCGAGAGAAACACTCAGAGTACAGAGACGACATGGGCGGTGTTGGAAGCTTCATGCGCCAGAACAGAACAATCTACATTGGTCGCATACATGTAACAGACGATATCGAAGAGATTGTGGCGCGTCACTTTGCTGAATGGGGGCCGATTGAGCGAAGTACGTATACTACCGCCAGTCATATAACTTTCGTCTTGGGATCTATGCTGACGATGGGTTCCAGTCCGTGTGTTGAATTCTAGGGGTGTTGCCTTTGTTACCTATGTCAACGAGGCGAATGCGCAGTTCGCCAAGGAGGCCATGGCGCATCAGTACGTCTTGTCATCCCATGTCCTTTATTTGTCTCTCTTCTTCATCAGCATCAGCTAACCATCCTAGGTCCCTTGATCACGACGAGGTTCTCAACGTCAGGTGGGCAACCGCCGACCCCAATCCCATGGCACGAGCACGAGAGGCGCGGCGAATCGAAGAGCAAGCCGCCGAGGCTATCAGGAGGGCGCTGCCGGCGGAGTTTGTAGCGGAAATCGAAGGCAAAGACCCAGAAGCCAGGAAACGAAGAAAGCTGGAGAGTAGTTATGGGCTGGAGGGCTACGAGGCGCCGGACGAAATCCATTTTGCGCAAGGTGCCAACGCGGTCAACCCCATCGGCAGGCAAGCAATTGAAGGTCAATACCAAGAGCCTCTCATGATTGAGGACGGCGCTGCGGGATACACGGAAACCTCGGCTGCACAAGAGAACCCTCAAGAGCAACCGGCGCAGACGACGGGCGTCTTCTCTAGCAGCACGTTGGCTGCTCTAGGAAGGGCAAAGGTCGCAGTGGCGTCAAAGCCGGCGGCGGCGGCCTCGACAGGGCCTTTGGTATCATACGATAGCGACAGCGATGAGTAAAAAGGGCGTTTTTGGGTACGACAAGCTGGGATGTAGATCATTTGTAAATATAGAATGGGCATGGGTTTCTTTTATGTATAGGCACTTTTAATGATACATCTTATTGGAAGCACAAGAAGACATTTTCGATTCCCAGAGCACCCTCTTTAGCTGTTGAATATTCTCGAGTAAAGCACCTCGTGCCGCCCAATCCACAGATCCATCACGGGCACGCTCTGTCCAGCCTCTTCCACAGGCGTATGCCACTCCCTCTCAATCATGGCATTGATCAAGATCTGCACGTTGTCTCCCACGAGCAGCTTCTGCGCCTGGTACGGTCCAAACATGCTTGCCCTCACGGCCGCCGAGATGAGGGCCTTGACATGGCTCAGCATAAAGACGTAGGCCGTCTGCCTGAGCGTGAGCCCGACGATGGCGCAGATTGACCCAAACAACGGGCCCAGATGCGCCGAGACGAGCGGCGGCGCCTCGCCTCCCGACCTGCTGCTCTCGCGGCGGAGCAGCGCCGAAAAGTCCTTGAGCACGCTCGCTTCCGCATCGCCGCTCGAGGGCAGCGTATCCCCAAACGAGCGCTCCCACACGCTGAGGAGCGCTCTGCCCTGGGCGACGCTGGCGCGCCGGCCCACGGTGCAAATCACCGCCGCATCCAGCTGGTCGTCTAGCGATGCGAGCGATGCCGGGTCGCGATGCGCGGCCAGAACAAACGGCAGCGTGGTGGAGGCGTACGACGAGAGCGATAACGGTAGAAACGTGCTGAAGGAGGAGGAGGCGCGCGGGTTGTGCGCCGCAAAGGACTCGAGCCCGCTGCTGAAGGCAAAGGAGCCGATGGGCAGCGCGGAATCAGACAGCAGCAGGAGGAAATGCGTGGACGAAGAAGGCGAGGTGAGGGGACGCGCTGGCCCGAGGAAAAAAAAAAAAGTGAGTGAGTTTTCTTCTTCTTTTTGGTCCGTATGGGCGAGATGGAAAGTTGGCGATGGGTGGGTTTTTATGGCTTACATGGGATGGGAGGACGGGTTGAGGATGATGGGCTGAGAGCGCCGAGGCGCGCTTTTGCCTCACTCAGACGACGTTCAAGTTGGGCAATTTCACTTTGGATTTCGTCTTCGGCTGACGGCGATGCCATCGCAGCTTATGTAGATGTAGAGTTCAAAACTCCAGCGTCACCACCAGTCATTTAAACGCACATCGATTGTGTCGCTTCTGGGCTCACCCCAGCATAACTACAAAACGGGTATATCAACATAGGTATTAAAAGAACAGGTCCATCCAAAAAGACACAACCACAGATATCTCAAAGCTTCCATTTTGCATTACAATTGATCCCCGGTAATGATAAATCACGTTGATAAGCCCCTCCACCCTTTGCCTTTAAACACCTCGCTGTCCATTAAATCAAAACATTACAGATAGATGGCCTCTCATAGAGAGTTTTGGGGCACTTTCACGGCCTCATGTTTTCCTTGTTCACTCCGTCCCGTCGCTGGGCCCTCTTTTCCGCCATTCTCTTCTCAATCCGGGCGAGAGCCGCAGCTCGACGCTCCGGTGGTAACGAGCGTTTCCCGCTGCTAGCCTTGGGTGCATCCCTGAGCCTATCGTGGCCCACGTCGGGGCCGCCGAGACGGGCAAAGCGGTCTTGTAGGAGATCAACTTGAACGTCGGTATCCTCGACGGAAGCTGACTTTTTAGACTGCCCAATGGATTTTGCAACCGCAGGTAGACCGGGAAGTACAGCATCCTCCTCATCCTCCTCAGAGGTCGCTGCTGCATCTCCACCGTGATGTACACGTTTCGACGCACCTTCAGGATTAAAAGTCCTATTTCTGGGTGACCTTGGAACAAAGGGTTGCCACTTAGGCTTGTCGACAGTCGTTCGGTCGCCCGGGGCATCTGACGTACCCCTTGTCTTTGAAGTCGCTTTAGAGTTGTGCGTTGCGGGTGGCGCATCAGTTTGATATTTATCTCGTAATGTTCCAGACCTCGTGTTGGTCGCGTCATAAAGATGACGGGGTCGGCCAAGATCAGCTGCATCAATGCTTCTTCGCGTTCCATTTGTGGCCATGGGAGGTTGTGTCAGTGGCTCTTCGTCTTCGTCATTATCCTCTCTCGGTCCCTTGTCGACCCCCGATTTAGGATGTCTGCTCTTCGGTCGAGCCGCGTCAGGAGCCTCGCCAGCCTTTGACAGTTTGATTTCTTTCTTGAGGGCTGAAATCTTTGTATAGGCACGCGCAAGCACGGCCTTGGTATCTGCGTTATGGGCTTCGCTCTCCTGTTTGAACAAATCAAACTCGCCCTTGAGCCGACGAAAATCGTCGTCTTTCTTTGCCGCTTCTTCTTTTGCCTGCCTAAGCTGTGCCTTGAGCTCCCTCACCTTTGCTGAGTCGGTAGGGTCATCGGATAGATTGTCCATGGCCTTCCGATGCTCAGCCTGCTTGAGCTGGGCTTTGAGGGAGGACACTTGGTCGCGCAGGTCGTCCAACTCCTTTATCTGCGTTCGGGCCCGTCGCAGCTCCCGTTGTGTGTCGAGCAGCGTTCTTGCGGTATTCGGAGAAGTCGTTCCCTGTTGTCGTTTCCGTTCCCTGTAGTCACTATCCTCTTCTCGCCCTTGCAGAAGATCAGCAAGCTGCGCCTCCAATTCTTGAACCCTGTTTCGGTATTGGGTTGCCAGAGCAGTCTGCTTCGTGAGCGTGGCTAGCAGCTCCGATGTTTCGCTGCTTGGAGCCCCTTTCTGCTTTGGTGTCGTCTGGCCCGTATTGTCCGCAACCTTCTTCTCCAATGCGGCAACTTTGTCTTGTTCCTCTTTCAGCCTTTGAGCAAGGTTGGTAGCTTCCAAATCCTTTTCCTCTGCGTACGATTTGAGGTGTTTCTTGTATTTCAATAGCTTCTCCATCTCCGCTCGAGCTTCTCGGTGGTACTTTTCAAACTCCTCTTTCCAGTATCTGCCGGACTGGGAATGTGGCTCGTTCAGATCGAGAGTGACATCGTTGGCACCGTCATCGCCATTGTCGTCGTCGTAGTCCTCTTCCCATTCCTCGTCCGACTCCTCCTTGACGGTCTGGATATCGGCCGACTTGGTGAGGTTGATGCTGCTTTTGCGTATTGCTTTATCTAGCACCTCGGATAAACGGGCTCGCTTACTGACGGCTCCCTCGCCGTTTGGTGAGATTGTTTTCGTCGTCGACAGATCATGGTTGAAAGACACGCGTTTCCGCCTCGAGGTACCCGTACCAGGTGTCAACAAAATCCCTGGCGGCTTCAATGGTGTATCTGAGCCTTGCTCCGTCGTTGCGGCTGCTGACCTTGCTGCCCTTGCCTTGTCTCTCGATGCTCGCTGCGAATCTCGGATGGGAGTGCCGAAAAGCGCACTCTTGAAGGCCCTCGCAGCAAAAACTGGGGCAGGAGTATCTGGCTGTTCGAGATTCGTCGTGTCTGGCCGCGTAGTTGTCAGCATCTTCGCATCGCGACCATATCCTTTGCCCATATCCTTTGCCCATATCTGATGCTGCCACTTACCGCCGCTCTCGACCGCGTCCGGCGCGTGGTCCCCGCGCCCTAACATCCACCCAAGCATCTTGAGCTGTCTAGGTTGGTGATTTTCAATTAACGATGAAAATAAACAATCCTTCGCTCGAATATGTGTGTATATTTGCAACGACTTGGGAAGTCAGGGCATTCGAGGGTGGTGGCATTCGCAGGACCGATGTTGGCTCTTGTCGGTTTCTGGTGGCAGCGAATGGTTGGATTTGTTTACTCGGCCATCGGTGTGTTGGCCGGTGACGAAATGCTTTTCCAGCTTTTGTTTTCAAGTCTTCAAGGGAGCTAGCGCTAGTCAGTTGGGCGTTCTGGTACTCACTGGGGGGGCAGTAGTGGATTAGCCACCATTCAGCCGCTGTAGCGAGCCTAAAGACGTCCCTGCTCAGCCCTGCAACCGCGCATAGTGCCAGCAACCAGGGCGCTATTGACAGCTGGAGACCCTGGGCTATTCCCTGTGGGAGCACGGGTCTAACGCTAAATCTGCTAGGGGCCTTAGGCCTGGATCACAAGCCACAAGGGGGGTAGCCTAGTTGAAAGCACAGCAGGTAACAAGATGCCCCGCCATCGAGTAGAGCTTCAACTAGCCGCCACCGGCTGGTCATAATCTTTCTCCTCCATATCACATCATTCATACCGATCATTCCCTATTTTCTGATTTTAAACAATGGCGGCCTCTGTGTGAAGCGTCACGGCCTTGGCTGTGGCTCTCACTTAGGCATCACGCGATCATGGCGTGGAAAGCACCTAAGACACGGACGTCGCCGACGAAAAACTCCAAGGATGACTCAAGCTTTCCGGGCCTCAAGCCTTCCGGGCCGGATGCGACGACGAAGATTGAGTATGAGGAGCTCCAGAGGAACGAGATATTTGCCCTAGAGGCTATATATGGAGAAGATTTCATCCAGCACACGGCAGCGCACAGCGCCTGGCAGGTATGCCCTTCCCCTTCCTCTTCCCCCGATTTCCTCAAGAGATGGTCGACTCACTCGTGTCTAGAAATCTGATCCGTCGTTTGATATTCGAATAAAGGCCCCAAGTGACGAGGACTTTTGCGTCACCGTCGGCTTCACCATCACTGCAACGTACCCCAGGACGCCACCTCTTCTGACTCTCAAGGGTCAGGGGTATCTTCGAGAAGTGACCCAGTTCAAGATTCAAAAGTTCCTGGAAACGCAACCCAAGGTTTTCGCCAAAGAGGAGGAAGAAATGATCTACAAGATTGTTGAGGGCATCCGTGATATCCTTGAAGACGCTGCTCAAACAAAGGCGTCCGGTAAACAGCTGCCATCACTGGAAGAGGAGCGCGACAGACATGAAGCAGCCTTGGCAAAGCTGGCCGAAGAGCAGAAGGAGAAGGAAAAACGCCAAAAAGAAGTTGAACTCAGGGAAAAGGAAAAGGCCGCTGCCGAGGAGTTACAACAAGAGCTGCAGCGCCAGAAGCAAAAAGCGAGAGAGTCAAAGTTCAGTCGTCGCTCAAATGGCTTGAACCAACACCCGCCTAATGCATCCTCCGCCTCTAACGATGAGATCATCGACTTCGATCAATTTTGTACCATCACCGATCGCACGGGCAATGTTTTGACTTTTCGCTCTGTCACGGGCAAATCTGATCCCCGTGCCGGACAAGCTTCCACCGTCTTCACAGTACGCCCGGTTCTTGCCAATGGTATAGGAAACCAGACGTTAGCGTTGAAAGAAGTGGTTTTGCGGCCTAATGGCAAAGATCAAAAAGAGTTCAAGAAGCAACTGCTGTCTTTGGAATCTCGACTGCAGGATCTGAAGATTGGGAACAAGATACATCATCGACATCTCGTAGACATCCTCGATTTCAAAGTCGAGAGCGGACTAGCTGTCGATCGTGTCGTAGCCAACGCCTGGACCGTGAGAATACTTAGTCCTCTAGCAGAAAGAGGTTCATTAGAGGAACTGCTGGAGCTTGCTGGACATCTCGAGATAGGAAAGATTCGGTCTTGGACGAGGGATCTACTCGATGCGCTCAACTTTCTCCACAACAAAAACATCGCACATCAGGATATCCATGCCCGGAACATTCTCCTCTTCAAGGAGCCCACGGGTGAAATTGTACCCAAGATATCAGACGCGTCATATCAAAGAGAAATACATAATCTTTCTTCTAACAAGCAAGACCTACCGGGGCTCGGATCTGCCAAGTCAGCTTATTGGCTACCGCCAGAGATTGCTGCCGCCTCTAAACCGCAGTATACATCAAAAGCTGACATTTGGGACTTTGGTATCGTTTTTGTCCAAATGATATTTGGGCTGGACGTGCTTCGAAAGTATTCCTCCCCCAAGAACCTCATGGACTCGGTGATGCTTTCCCAACCACTGCAGGAACTTGTGGGCCGCTTCTTCAAAGACGACAAGCAAAAGAGGCCGAGAGCTTTTGAGCTTGGCGCAAGCGAATTTCTCGCGACAGATGCTCCCGTCTTATTTGAAGATACATCTGCCATGCTGTCCCATAGCCCGTCGATCAACTCTCTGCAAGCACTTCCGATACGTCATAGGCGGGATTCAACCACAAACAGATCCACAATCGTCTCTCGATATACGGAAGACTTTGTGGAAGAGGGAAGGCTTGGTAAAGGTGGGTTTGGCGAAGTTGTCAAAGCTAGGAAGAAGTTGGACGGACAGATCTACGCCATCAAGAAGATTACGCAGCGCTCGCAAGCCAGCCTTACGGAAATACTTAAAGAAGTTCGGCTGCTTTCTCAGCTCAGCCATCCCGCAGTTGTACGGTACTATAATACCTGGGTTGAGGAGATTCCCGATACAACAGATACCGAGGGTGAGACATCAACAGATGACTATACGGAAGATACCAGGGACACCGAATCTGCTGGCATCGATATCCAGTTCGCGACAAGTACTGGCGGCCTAGACTTCATCTCTTCCAACGCAGCTGTGGAATTTGATTATGACTCTGATGAAGAGGATGAAGAAGATGAAGGTGATGGCTCTTCAGATGACGACGAGGATGATGATCGAAGCTCCATCGTAGATGACGGCGGGAATCATGACAAGCTTCAGGAGAAGGAAAGATTGGCTGCCCTGCAGCGACGCGCTCGGATGCATCGGTCATACCGGACCGTTCTCTATATTTCGATGGAATACTGCGAGAAGCGGGTATGTAAAGCGATTGGCTCTCCTCAAGGGAAGCCTTACTAACTAACTAATCTCAGACTTTGAGGGATCTCATCTCACGGAAGCTGTACAAGAACACCCCCGAGATATGGCGCCTTTTCAGACAAATTTTAGAGGGCTTATCGCACATTCATTCGCTAAGCATTGTTCACCGTGACCTCAAGCCAGAGAATATCTTCATCGCAAGCAGTGCTGATGGCGTGGATAATGTGAAGATTGGCGACTTCGGCTTGGCCACAAGTGGCCAATTCTCGGTCGACCGAACCACTGCCAATGGGTATGAAGCAGATGACATGACAAGGAGCATCGGAACTGCTTATTACTCCGCACCAGAAGTGAGATCTGCATCCAACGGGATGTATAGCACTAAAGTCGACGTATGCCTTTGCCTTATCCGGCCGGAGGAATTCTGATGCCTATGCTAACATGTATGTGTAATTTAGATGTACTCTCTAGGGATAATCTTCTTTGAGATGTGCTACCAGCCCATGATGGGCATGCAGAAAGCTGATGTCCTCGGCCAGCTTCGACGTCCCACACCTATTCTGCCTTCTGATTTTAGGCCTGCCGAGAAGGTGCAAGGCGAGATTGTGCTCTCGCTCATCAATCACAACCCTAAGGAACGTCCGTCTAGCTCTGACCTTTTGAAGAGTGGTAAATTGCCAGTGCAGATGGAGAGCGAGACCATCAGACGGACACTCGCAGGCCTAGCAGACCCCAGCTCACCATACTACCAGAAAATGCTGGCCACACTCTTCGCGCGGCCAGTCGAAGCAGCAAAGAATTACGCATGGGACATGCATGGCACCATGCCCAACTCTGCGGAGCTTCTAAACCAGAGCATTGTTAAAGATGCATTGATAGCCATCTTTCGCCGCCATGGCGCTCTGGAAGCGACGAGGACCTCAATATACCCTAAGACTTCACATTACGCTGACAACGCCGTTCGACTTCTCGACACGAACGGCACAGTGCTGCAACTTCCTTATGACCTGACCATGGGGCACGCGCGGATGTTGGCGAAATACTCGCAATCTCCTCCGTTGCAGCGTACTTTCACATTTGGCAGCGTATTCAGGGACAAGCAGGACACAGGACAGCCCCAGATGTTTGGCGAGGTGGACTTTGACATTGTTACCACCGATACGTTGGACCTTGCTTTGAAAGAAGCCGAAGTTCTGAAGGTGTTGGATGAGATTATTCTCACGTTCCCATCGTTGTCATCATCCCAGATGTGTTTCCACATCGGTCACTCCGACATCCTGCAGTTGATCTTTGAACATTGCGGTATCGAGCCTTCTTCCAGACGAGCGGCGGCAGATGTGCTGAGTAGGTTAAATATTCACAACCATACGTGGCAAAAGATTAGGATGGAGCTGCGATCACCTGCCGTGGGTATCTCGGCCACCAGCATTGACGAGCTTCAGAGGTTCGACTTTCGAGGTATGAATGCATGACACATTGTTTGCTGAAAGAATCAGGCAGTTGCTAACAGGTTTACAAAGACACCCCAAACAAGGCATTCTCAAAGTTAAAGCTGCTCTTCGAAGGCAGTGATGTTTATCAGCGCGCTGCGTCAACAATAGCGCATCTCAAGGAAGTGATCGAGTATACCAAGCGACTGGGTATAGCCACGAAGATCTATATCAATCCCCTTAATAGCTTGAAGGAAGGCTTTTATGTGGGAGGCATCCTCTTCTCATGCATTTACGACAGGAAAGCCAAAGATGTGTTCGCCGCTGGTGGGCGGTACGACTACCTGATCAACGAACAGCGTCCTAAGATTGGAGGGCAGTTTGAAAAGCGCCATGCCGTTGGTTTCAGTTTAGCTTGGGAGAGGCTGGCGAAAACCCCCAAATCAGGTGGCTACTCCTTTTTAAAGAAAACGGAGGAAGATGTGAGCAGCATATTCTGCAGCAAACGCGTGAGTAACAATGTGCCAAACCTTGCATACCGTGGCTACTTTGACTCACATTAGGCTATAGTGCGACGTTTTGGTTGCCAGCTTCGACGCGGCCACTCTCCGATCTTCCGGAATTGAGGTCTTAAGAACGCTGTGGGCACACGACATAAGCGCGGAACTCGCCAAAGACTCAAGGTCGCCGGAAGACCTCATGTCGAAGCATCGCGATGAGAGCTATTCGTGGATCGTCATCATCAAACAAGACTCCATGCTCAAAATCAAAACTATGGGAAAGAAGGATGTGCCAGACGTGGATCTTCCTATGGCGCAATTGATTTCTTGGCTAAAGCCCGAACTTCGAGAGCGTGATGCCAGAGCTGCGACCAAGTTTCGCGGCACGCCCGAGCCAGCAACGCAAGCCGAAAAAGACCACGAGCAGGAGGTTAAGATTATGGTTGCTCAAACGAAAAGCAAGAAGTTTAATCGGCGCACAGTTGTGGAGCAAGCTCAGGTCACTGCGGCCGCTCTGGTGAACTCGTTTCTCGAGGGCCCCATCCTGGCTGTTGAGACTAGCGATCACTTGATGGAGCTTATACGGGAGACAAGCTTGTCGGATCCCGAAAGCTGGCGGAAAGCTGAACACGGCGCGTCAACGTCGGAAAAGAAGTATATTAGAGATATTCATGACCAACTTGACAACTGGAGGTGGAAGTACGAGAGGAAAAATGGCTCAAAACACTCATTCTTGTACAATTTTCGGTCGGGCACCTGCATGTACTACGACCTGTCAGGATAAGTGGCTTGATTGGGAATTGGATGTTGTATTTCTATATGAAATGAGAGAAATGCGCAGCTGGAGTACTTGGATATCTTCTTGTTTGCCCCGATCGGCGATGACTTATACCCTATGGACTAGATTCACGGAGCTTATGAAGTCACATGAATGTCATGATTGACAACCTTTATATCTAATGACTTGATAGTATCTATGGTGAAGAAGTGAATGCCATCCATCCGCAGCACGGTTCAGAAGTAGCGAAGAATATCGACAGGATCGACACTGCTTCGGGCTATACATCATGGGCAGTACGCTCTTATTGTTTATGAGCAAGCGCTCGGACCCCAAATAGTTTGGGAATAGCCCCATAGAGTATGCTCTTTTTTATTCTAGATTCTTTATCATTTTGGTACTTACCCCGGAGCACATTGTATAAGGTAATGATCAGTCATTTACCAAGACACTGGTCACGCTACTCGGATACCTATTTTAGGCTCAGCTGAAATGGAATCTCGGAGAAGCAGGAGGCGCTATGTCTCATCCAGCCTTGCCACTCAGGGCAAAAAAAAAAAAATATTCCCACTTTTTCGTGGCTTGAGGTACCATCATGATGCCAGATCGATGCCTTTACTAAGACTCCTGGTAGATATTTCGGTACTAACGGTAACGGCCGGTGACGCCAAGGAGAAGTACCTGGCATGAAGTTCTTAAGTAACGTGTGCCTGGTACCGCTCTGTGGCAGAATGTAGTGAGAGAGCCCTTGAATTGCTTTCTGTAAGTGAACAACGCATTATATTACCAGGAGTCGTTGTTTCTCAGTACCATTTGATAGGCTCCTCAGACCATATTCCTTCCCCTTAACCAGAACCATCAGGTATGATTGAATGGTGCGTTGATGAGGTCTGCCCGTACAGAATACATTGTCCCGGTATCTGCTCGTCACTTTGTCCCCGGAGGTACCTCAGTACGCGCTAGGCTAGAAACGGAGAAGCCGGAGCCCCTGTCAGCGGTTCCCCCAAGGACCAAGGAGGGGCATCGGGCATCTTGGCCTGGCGTGTCCTGACCGCCCGGTACTCCGTACATGCAATGCACCAAGCATGCGCAGTATAGTAGGTAGTACTAAATTACTTGCGGCAGTCACCTGTTACAAGCCACCTGATGCCGTCACATCTTCCCCCCCGTAGCCGACCGGCTGAGTTTCGGAAATTCCTCTCTCATCGTCTTTCGCCTCTGCAGCCCTTTGGGAATCCCTTTCTGCTTCGCCTTTGATTCCTCTACTCCCTACTCGGTTACGTACGCGATCTCCCTTCCTATAACCTCGTCCTTGGACGATACTGGCTCAGGCCGCCCGCATTTCCGTGCAGTCGTTGCTCCCTAAGCCCTTGTCCTTTCCGCTCGGCCCCTTTGACTCTTGTCGCCCACTTGCCGCCGACTATCAGCCCGAAGCGCCGCGGTTCCCGTCACCTCGTCTCCTTGGTTATTGCTGCAGAAAGCGAACGAGAGAAAGAAAGAGAATACAGAAGGCGCTCTTTTCTCAGAAACACTTTAGTTGTCGTTTTCCATCTTTTATCGGGCGTGGGACAGCGATCTTTCTTTACATCGGGCACCTCACCATGGCTCAGAAGCGCCTAATGCAAGAACTGCGCTCTCTGCAGAAGGAGAAGTGGGTGGACATCGTGGTATGTACCTATCTCTTATCAAGGTCAGATACATGGAATCTGGAACACTAACCACTGGCTAGACGGATGAGACGAACATCCTCAAGTGGAAAATCGGTCTCTGGGTCGTCAATCCCGATAGCATATGGCATGGCGCGTTCCTCAAGGTGAGGAGGCTTACCAATCTCCCCAACAATGGAATGCCTTTGGCGTGAGAGTTGATGAGAGACTAACAAAAGATGTGTCCAGGCTGAGATGAGATTTCCTCCCGATTATCCCTACCAGCCACCTTCTTTCAAATTCCTGACGCCCAACATCGTCCATCCGAACGTCTATTCCGACGGAAACCTCTGCATCTCCATTCTTCACAAGCCCGGCGAAGATGAACAATCCGGCGAAATGGCAAATGAGCGGTGGAACGTTTTGCATGGAGTTGAATCTGTCCTTCGATCTGTCCTTCTGCTGTTGGACGACCCCGAGATCAATTCGGCAGCCAACGTCGATGCTAGTGTACTCTATAGAGACAGGCGCAACGAGTACAATGCCTTGGCGAAAGCGACAGTTGCTGCCACTCAGAAGAACATACCAGAGGGTATGCACATGCCTACGATGGCTGAGCTGGCTCCAGTGCCGGTAAAACAGGTGGAAGACGACGCCGACTTTTGGAACATGTCCGACGAAGAGGAAGACTTTGGCGGTAGTGACAGCGACGAAGATATGGATGACTTTGAAGACGAAGAAGAAGAAGAAGAAGAAGACGAGGAATGAGTGGTCGAATGCAGGAATATAGGGGTGATGCACGCCCCTGAGGGCGCTTTGATTTTGATCGCCTGCCCTGCGCCTCCAAGCTTGAGCGTGGCGCGCTTAGCAGAAACGAAGCCAGCCGGCGTGCCATCCTACACTCGATTGCATATTTTACTCGTCCATCCAGCGAATCCGATTTGGCGGCGTTTAGCGGTTCCTTACCCTTTTACTGCATGGAACAGGCCCGGGAGAGGCTTTTGGTGTCATGGCGTGGCATCTCTACTCTGGAACTATGGGAGGACTACACTGAAATTCTTTTCGAGTTTCTTGATTTGGTTTTTTTTTTCTTGGCTCAGTTGTGCATCTTTTATATTAGCGGGCTTTCTTTTCTTTTCTTTTCTTTTTCCTGCTGTTTACTGTAGCTCGAGTTTTATGAGCTGCCAAAACTTACGTTTAGAAGGCAGAAGAGGCGCATAGACGCGTTGATACATCAAGCATCAGAATGGGTTTTCTTTTTGGCACAGGATACTATTTGAAAGTTTCTTTTTCATTGCCCGTGATGAATCACCGCCGATGTGCTTTATCAAGGTATCTACTGTTTGCGCTAGTAGAGCAATCCATTGTAGTTCATGTGACCACTGCGTAATCGTGGCTTTGCTCGCGTTGCGATTACGAATTTGATGACTTCACCTGTAGGTGCCTCGGGAATCCTGTACATGTAGTCGTAATAATTGGTATTACCTACCTGACTAGGTACTTAAGGTAGGCACAGGCGATCCCCCGCTGAGCAGCAGTCGGTTAGCGGCCCCTCTATGCGCTCATCAGTGCGCAAATAGCGCCTCGTACAGGCTCTAAAACAGCAGCAACACAGGGAAGGTACAGCGAGGTATACGCGTGCAGCTTATCTTATCACTTTGTGTCCCACCAAAGGTCAGTCAGTTCGAGGTGCCTCATTGACGGTTGGCCCACAACCGACGAACGACCCTCAAAGCTGTTCACATACAACACCGAGGAGCTTGCGCGAGTTGCCTTGCGTAGCTTGCCGGCGACGCCTCATCGCCTCTCTTTTGCCCGTCCTTCTTTTTTCACAGTGCTTACGGCAGGTACCGCGTTGCCGATACACCTTTCATGTCTTCGGCCCGCGCACGACGACACATCTGGAGCTAGCGAGGGTCATCTGTCCCGTTCGACAGCCCAAGCTCTGGCCCTGGAGTTGCATCTTCGTTTCGACCTAGAGCTTCCTCAGCTATAGCATTCTTTTGTCACTATCTAGGCAAGAATAGTGGTCTCCTTCGCCCAAAATGGCTTCCCTGGATCCCTCCGAAGACGAGATCTCGCAGGTCGTGGACTTTGCGGGCCTCAATCCGTTTGATGACCGCAACATGATCATTAATGCGCTCAAGGTTTGTGCGCGCCTGGCCCTAGCTCGCTATGAGATACTCGAGAGGCTAATTGCAATCTGTCTCTTATACAGAACAATAACCGGAACGTCGAGACCGTGGTTATGCAGTACTTTGACAACTCCGAAAGCGTATGCATAAACTCCTCCCCCCCCCCCCCCGCTGAAATCGCCGAGCGGGACAACGCTGAATTAGGTGCAGTTTCGGCAAAAGTATGCTCAGGCATGGAACGAATCGATGTTTTCAGCGGATAGAGAGGGCGAAAACAACAATAATTCGGGCATATGTATGGAACAATTTCGTCTTGGTTTTGCCGAGGGTCGAGGGGGATCAATACTAACACGCGCACACATAGCATTTCACATCGAATCGCTAGAGGGCAATGATATCATACAAGGAGTGACACCTCCTCCGCCCGGCTATGCGGCTGGAGCTCCTTCCCGGCCTCCGTCGCGATCCAACGACAGGTCCCCACTCGGTAGGATGATTGACTGGACTGCGGGAGACGCAGCTGGTAGAGCTTCTCCCTCATCTTAGCGAGAGCCACGTTTCTGACAGCGTTAGCAGGGCCGTCTAACATTCATTCACAAGAGGAAGACGATATGCAAAGGGCTTTGCGTGAATCAGCACAAGAAGCAGGGTTATCTCTGCCTCCGCAAGAGTCTGGGATCATAGACCACTCCACCTCAACACCATATTTTGGACCCGCGAATCGCTCCGACTACGACCAGGGCAACTGGGCTATGGTACCCGTGGGACCACTGAAAGCGAGGCTCGGCGATACACCCTCACCAGCCCAAAGGAAGCGGGCTCCTGGAGCTCCTGCATTCCTAGTCCAAGGCCCCAGCTCGGCGGGTAATCATTGCTTGGGGGGCTTGCTCACCATCCTTCACGAGATTCCCCTTGCAAGGAATATTCTCCTGCAATGCGGCTCTCCCGCGGCGTCATACGGGTTTCATAGCGATTGGTGGAATGGTCAAGAGATACTGCCTCCGGCAGCTTCACTTCGGACACACTCCGAAGACAGCCAATGGACCGACGAAACCGTGGTGAAGCCCAACTTTGAAGAAGAAATCCACCGGCTCATGGCATTCCTTGACTCGACAGAGAGAAGCTATGGAACCGCCAAGACGTTGACTGAGCTAATTCCAGACGCTAGCTCTGGTGTAGAGAAGCAATTCTACGAGCATCTTGCGCTGCAAAGTGCCGATAAAGTCGAGCCCTTGTATCAAGAAGCGTCTCTGGCTACCGTCAGCGGTGACGATGACGGCTCAGAATGGGTCAAGTTTGGGTTGCTAGACTTGGACCACATGCGAACTGAATATGTCCACATAAAAACACTGTACGAGGCCATCGACCATCTGATGTGGAGCGACGTGTTATCGTGGAATGATACGAACGAAGGCGCCAAGATGGCCATGTTCAACCAGATGGGCGAGGTCCTAGCTATCAGGGTTGGCAATGAAGGCCCTCCCGAGTCAATTGATATTCCGCAAGAATTTTATCCGGAGCGATACCTGACCACCCGTAAGGACGAGGCGCGTCAGATACAGTTTGCCTGGCTTGAAACCAAGAATGCCCTCGCCAAGGTCACGACAGAGGAGCAGCGGCTGCAGGAGTGGCACAACGACTGGAACCAACTGTCATTCAACAAGAAAGACATGGTGTACAGAGCCAAGGACCAGTGGAAGGCATTCGGCGACTATCTTGAGACGGCCGGCCGCTTTCAAGCCATGGAGGCATCAGGATTCGACACCAACAAGTATCCGGACTACAAGGATGCCCCTTCTCGGATGACTGAAGAGCAGCAACGGCACCACGAGCAAGTAGATGAGGTGCTTAAACTTACAGAACGAGTACTGTCCGATATGGAAGCAAAGACGGAAGGTAAGCAGCGTGGCCCAGAAGTCACTTGGCAATGAAGGAGAGAGAGGGGAAGGCGAAAAGAGAAGAAAAAGAAAGGAAGAAAAAGACAAGCTAACGTGCTATTGCAGACCTTCGTGCTCAGTTAGAGCAAATCCAAGCAAAGCAGCGCTTCCTCGGCAGACTCTTAACCAATCCCGACAAGCCAGGCCGACCAAAGCCCATGACATGTAAGAGATATCTGCTTCGTGGCGTGGCATCTGATAGGGACGTAATCTATGTCTGCCAGCGAGTTCTTCAGGAAACAGCAGAAAATACCGGCTCTCAGACACCAGTAGATCAATGGTGGCGGCTGGAATACTCTCCGAACGAAGATCAGCCAGTTAAATCAGAGGTGGGTTTAACATTGCCTCAACAACTCTTCTTCAAGCTTCGATAGCAGAGCTGATGTTGACGTTTGATCCACAGAAGGTAGAAGTCGAGCGTGTATTGAGGGACATTTGGCACGAGACCAAGACGCCACTATTGATCTATGCTACAGAAGAAGCACTGAGTACACCCAGGGACCCTTTGCCAGATGCTCTGAATCTCTTTGTCAAGTCCGACAACAAGGCTTTCCGGCAGGAGCTTAAGCAGCCTACCGCCAACGCCAGCGAGGAGCGGATCCGTACGTCGGTGGAGCCCATCTCGCCCTCCAAGCGGAAGCATCGAGACAGCATGGATTCGATGAACAGTAATCGGGCATCTATCGGCAGCGAGGATCGAACGCAATTTGAGAAGACATTTGAAGACCAGATGGAAGAGGCGGAGACCGAGCTTATAGACATGTCTGGAAGCAAGTCGGACAATGCTAGGAGTTCTGACATGGAGAGCAAGCTTGGCGACTACGGGGCACCGCCTCCATTGCCCAATCGCGATGCCGCATATATGAATTTTGAGTCCGCAACCGTCACGCCGGACACATTGGCGGCGGATGAGGGCGAGGCACAAAGGCCAACGCCACCGGAAGGAACTGGTCAAGGCGGCGGCTTTGCGCCCGCGTCAGATGGGAACGCGGTCAAGGGACCGGAGATGGAAGAGCGAGCTCGACCACTGACATTCATGAGGCCGTCACAAGGGAACGACGGCGGGCTAGACATGAACATGGACATGGAGATACCAGATCAGCAGGAATAAAGGTGATCCCTTGGAGATGACAGTTGTGTGAGACTTGTAATGTCCGGCGGATACGTCCCTTGCCGCAACGGGAGTGACAACATTATAGTAGGTTTAAAAGACCTTTGCTGTCTAGGGCACGGACGATGTGCACTAGACAACAACTGACACTGGCTTTTACGTGCTGCTTTGCTATGCGGTGCGGTGTTGTTCTATTTGCCTTGGGGGAGATGCTACTAATACTGCGTCTTTGTGCTGGTTGCCGCATACGGCCAACGCTGACATGTATCAATCAAATCATACACGCATTATACTAGAGTTGCAAGCAATTATCACCCTTTGTCATCAGCTCAGATGCTCAATCGAACACTTATTTAAACCTGTTGATTTCCTCTTCCTTATTTTTCTGCAATGCTTCGTCCCTTAATCCTCGCCTTTGAGAATACCTATGTACATCGAGGGGATTCTGGAGAATGATTGATCGAGGACGGTTGTCGTCGCATGGAAGCTTCTAGAAGGTTCCACGGGACAAGATGCCGCCAAAAATTGAGAGCTGACAGAACCTGGGCCCATAGCAGCCGTACTGCATGTACTTTGCACTTTTAGCACCCCGTTTAGGTGCTTTAGGCTAATGCCCTTGTTGCACCTACTGGCCACTACTACTAACCAATCCCCTTCCCAACTCTACTGGTACGGACGGGCTGCTATCGCGAGCGCATGCATGCAATTCGCAGGCCGTGAGTGACCAGAAAGCGGGCAAACCTCAGCCACCTGTAACTCGCTGATGGACCCTCCGGCTTACGCGCGGAACGAACCAGACGTTTGAAGGACAGGGTGGCTGCAGGCAGGGTTCTGCAGTCCAAAACTTGAAAGGTATTCGTCAATCACCTTGTTGCCCCCCTCCCAAAGGATCCAATGTAGACAAAAATGCAGGGGGTTGGCAGAGAGAGACAAACTTGACAACTCAACAAAGCCAGGGCTTTGAATGAAATGTCCATTTCATCTGTTTTTTGCCTCGTGGCAGCCGTGATGGGGCGGGTCATTGCCATCTGGAGCTTAGTGCTGCCAGCGAGCTGTTTTAAAGATGCCGTCTGGATTAGTAGCTGGTGGTTGGATGAAGCGAAGCGTCTCCCACCCCTCTCTTATTACTGGACTGATCCCCTGCAGGATGGACTCCGTCATAGCGGCTCCCTTTTTGGAGGCCCAGGGCTAGTGACTTGCTAATAAGGTTGCCTTACGTATTGTTGATGCAGGCATGAATGTGTGATTTTTTTTTTTTTTGACGACGGCCTGAGCCGGAAATGAAAAGAGGCAGATTGGGATCTTCTCGAGACGAGATTACCGCCTTGGTTGGGGAAGGTATATCACTTCAGTCTTTTATATGAAGTTTTCAGAGATGGGGGAGAATGGAAGTCGAGCAAAACGAGCCACTATGAGACGACCATCGTTGTCTTATGGTCAGGTACGCTTGAGTCACCTGCTTGATGCTGGCGACGCAGCCGAAGCCCGGAGTAGGAAGCAGGAAAAATAAAGGGGGGAAAGTAGTCCGGTGCTTGCGGATTATTGATTGTATTTTTAATATCGCCAGTGTGCGTTCCATCAGTTGCATCTGCATCTGCGCCCGTGGCGCATCTCACCACGCATCATCACCTGGGGCTTTGTACGATGATTGTTGTCATTGGCCTGCGGCTGCCTGCCTATCGAGCACCTACAGCGCCTACAGCGGCCCCCGAGGTAAGGGAGGAAGGCAGTCTGCTACAGAAGACTGAGCAATAGGTATCATAAGTACATGTACCCTAAAACAAGGGGATGTCGATATAGACTCAATATCAAACAAATAAATTTTCCTATTTTTTCCCTCATCTTAAGACCCAGCAACGCTTCTCAGCCTCAAGTCGTCTGATGTTCCTCGTCCGCACGCTTCCCTAGCGCTCCGTGCAAAAAACCCCCCAGCCTTCGTGCGTCATCGCTGGGCGGCGGAAGATTCCACAAGGTCCCAGCACCCCTCGAAGCGACTCCAGCAAAGAAGGCGGCCCCACAGCGGGCTCACCTTCTGATAACCTGGTCCCCCAGCTCCCAGTTGCACCTATTAGTAGCGACCTTCGAACTGGCAGCGCACCATGCAATCCTCCTCTTCCCCCCCCCAAAGTTCCAATTCCCCCTCCATACCCGAAAATCACCTTTTAACGAAAACCCAAAAACTTTAGACCGGTTTTCCTCTTTCTTACTCTCTCTTTCTGATTCTCTTTTTTTTTCTTCCTCCTTTTTTACTTATTCCTCTTCTCACCACTGAATTAGACCCAACCGAAAGTGATAACCTCACTTGTCTGTCTTTTGCTAATTCAACCACATTCTCAAGAAATACCGAGTGTGTCGATACCTCATTTTCTTTTTTTGAGGTTCATCCTGCAATTCATCTACTCTTTCTCTTTTTTACGCTCTTCTACAATCATCCGTGATAGCTTGTTTCCAAAACCCCACTGTTGCTACACAGCAGACCACGATCGTTTGATCGAAACGATCCATCAAAATGGTCAAGGAGACAAAGCTCTACGATACCTTGAGTATCAAGCCCGATGCCTCGCAAGATGAAATCAAAAAGGCATACAGGTAGGTGAATGATTTTCTTCAATTTTTTTTTACCTTTTTCTTTCAAAACACCAGCATTTCCACCATCCTTGCTTCCCCTCTTCCTCTCGTCATGGTCTGCCGTGGGTGGCAATTGGCCCATATGACCAATGAGCTCGTGCACCCCGCCGTAGCTTCCCACCCAACAAAGCTAGTTCCACACGACGTCAGACATCAAGCTTCGATGCTAACCATGAGTTGCAAAACAGAAAAGCTGCCTTGAAGTGGCACCCGGACAAGAACAAGGACAACGCCGACGCCGCAGAAAAGTTCAAGGAGTGTTCGCAAGCCTACGAGATCCTGTCCGACCCGGAGAAGCGCAAGATCTATGACCAGTTTGGCCTCGAGTTCCTGCTGCGGGGCGGTGCCCCTCCTCCCGAGGGCGGCCCCGGGGCCAACCCCTTCGCTGGAGCTGGCGGTATGCCGGGCGGCATGCCTGGCGGCGGGTTCGCTGGCTTTGACTTTGGCGGCATGGGCGGCGGCGCCGGCACCAGGACCTTCCACTTCAGCACCGGCGGCGGCGGCGGCAAGGGCTACAGCTTCACAAACCCAGAGGATCTCTTCACCGAGTTCATGCGCAGCGGAGGCATGCATGCTGGCGGCGGCGGCGGCGGAGGAGGTGATGATGACGACTTTGGCTTCTTCAGCTCCGGTTTTGGCGGAGGCGGTGCCGGCCCTCGAGCTGGTCGGACAAGGACGAGACCCGGGTTTGCCGAGCAGCCTAGGCGCGAGCCCACTCCCGAGGTGACGACTGTCGAACGGCCACTGCCTCTCACTCTCGAGGAGTTGCACGGCGGCACCACCAAGAAGATGAAGATCAAGCGCAAGACGTACGACGAAACGGGCAAGCGCGTGCAGACCGACCAGATCCTCGAGGTACCTATCAAGGCAGGTCTGAAGAAGGGATCCAAGATCAAGTTCAACGGCGTGGGCGACCAGGTGGAAGGCGGTCGACAAGACTTGCACTTTATCGTCGAAGAGGTAAGTGGCCATCACATTTCTTTATTCCCTACAGTTCCTCCTACTCGACGTTGACCTGATACTAAATGCATCGGTACTACAGAAAGAGCATCCTCTGTTCAAGCGAGAGGACAACGATATCGTGCACACCGTTAACCTCGACCTGAAAGAGGCCTTGACCGGCTGGAAGCGAGTAGTCACCACGATCGACGGCAAGCAGATCAGCATAGAAAAGGGCGGTCCGACACAGCCCGGAAGCGAGGATCGGTACCCGGGACTGGGAATGCCCATCACAAAGAAGCCGGGACAGCGCGGCGACTTCATCGTCCGCTACAAGGTCAACTTCCCCTCAAGCCTGACGCCAGAGCAAAAGGCCAAGCTCAAGGAGATTCTGTAAGGCGCTTTGCTCCAATCAGTATTTGTGCCATTTGGACGCTCGCGCGCCAGCTGAAAGACAAAGGGGCATTTCACAAGGACACAGGGGGCTTGGTATGCGGGACATGAACAAGGCCTCAGGAACCGAGCCGCGACCATGCCTTTTGTTTTGCAAGGGCCGAAAATGTCCACGATCGGAAATGAAGAGGGCAAAAAAAAAAAAACGGCAGATCCATGGTCTGACAACTGAGAATCTCTAGCGCAGACAACGATTACGAGACTGTGGCTTTGTTGCATTCTTCACCCTTTCATTTCCTGTTGTAATGATGCAAGAAGAAATTGACGAGGAGCAGTGGCGTTTTAAGGATGTTCATCATTTGTTTTCTGTTTTCTTTTTCTCCTGGCAGAGTTTAAAGCACGCAGTAGTTTTCATGTGAAGAGATATCACCTCGGGTTTTGTGGTGAAGGAATCGGCGGATCTACTTTAAAGCATTACCATATTTTATATTAAGTCGCTGTTGCAGGACAACCCGAATGGGATGAAGTGATTTACAGCGGATGAAAAAGTTGCATTTATGGTTTTTTTAAAACTTGACTGTATAGACTTCGTATATCACCTCTCACTGTGAATAAAGAAATGTGTAATTACCCTCAACAACCTTACTGGCATGACGATGTTGCTGCTAGGTGACGAAAGTCAGCCCAGAAGCCCCCTGCACATGCGCGGGTCTCAGTCGCCGAAGAAGACGCCCTGTGTGGCAGCTCCGGTCCGCGTTCCAAGAAGTGGTCACGAGCAATTGAAGCATGACAAGAATTCCAACAAGCAGATTGATGAATTGATTGACGATCGAAATGATTCTACGGCATGATTTGGCGGTGGCTAACGTTGAGGAGCATTGCATGTTGCAGTGCTCAAAGCCGAGAATGCTTCCCCAAGAACGAATAGTGAGTGCGGGCTGAACGAAGCGAGCGAAATAAGTACTTTAGCTATCTTGGGTATCGTGAAAGGAGGGGCAATGACGACACAGGTGAGCTGCGAGGGGGAGGGGTAAAAGAGAAAAATCAACAAGGCTGGAACTACCCAAGGCAGATAGTATGGAGAAGATCCGTACGGAGTAATAAATACGGAGTATATCGGGGGACGCTAAGCAAGGGGGGGGGGTTAACCTTTGTAGGAGAATGTCTTGGATTGAAGGGAATGGCAGATGTTGCTGATGAAGAGGAATTGCATGTGACAATATTTTAGATCAAGGTAGGAAGAAGAAAGACGATTGTAGGTTATTGTCAACTGGGCTTGGCATGCTACTTTTTTCATTTCACTTTTGTGCTCTACCTTCCAGCGAGAAACAAGATTTTGGAGGGGGGGGGAGAGGAGCCCACTTTCTGCATGGGGAACGTTTTGAAATGAAATGTGGTTTGACATGCTTGGACGGGGTGCTTATTATGAGGTAATTGCACAGATTGGGATGATGCCGTGTGTGTGGTACTGATGGGCGTACATAAGGTATATAAGGTATCTATAAGGTAAGGTAAGGAAGGTATAATATGGCTTGCCGTGAGAGCTACGGAGTTTTAGTTTGTACTTAGCTTGGTGTCTCTTCTTTGGACTTCCATCGCTTCTTTACTTTACTCTCCCGCTCTCTCTTACCTGACTACCCGATAGATTTCAACAAACACGCAGCCACGATGCCTGAAGTAAGTCTTTTGTCGACTCTTCTTCCAAATCTCTGCATTTACTGAAGACCCTCTCCGTCTAGATCAAAGCCATCCTCTTCGACTGCGACAACACGCTGGTGCTGTCCGAGGAGCTCGCCTTCGAAGCCTGCGCGGACCTCATCAACAAGATCTGCGCGGAGCGCAACGTGCACGTGCACTTCACGGGCGAGACGCTCATCACCGAGTTCGTCGGGCAAAACTTCCGGGGCATGCTCACGACGCTGCAGAAGACGCACGGCATCGACATTGCGCCCGACGACCTGGAGCGGTACGTGCTGCAGGAGGAGGACGCGGTCATCGCCAAGCTCAAGGCGGCGCTGCGGCCGTGCCCCGGCGTCGACGAGCAGCTGGCCCGCCTGCAGGCCCAGGGCAAGTACCAGCTGGCCGTGGTGTCGTCGTCGGCCCTGCGGCGCGTGCGCGCGTCCATTGAAAAAGTCGGCCAGGACAAGTACTTCCCGGGGGACGTGGTGTTTTCCGCGGCCACCTCGCTGGACAAGCCCACCAGCAAGCCCGACCCGGCCATCTACCTGCACGCGCTGCAGAAGCTGGGCCGGACGGCGGCGGAGAGCGTCGCCGTCGAGGACAGCAAGAGCGGCACGCTGAGCGCCACCAGGGCCGGCATCAAGACCATTGGCTACGTCGGCCCTTACGCCGACGACAAGAAGGCCGAGATGGAGGGCGTGCTGCGGGAGGCGGGCGCCGTGGTCATCATGCGCGACTGGAGCGAGTTTCCGGAGGCGCTGGCCAAGATTGAAAGGGGGGAGGTTTGAATGAATTGATTTTTGATTCGTTTTTTTCCATGCGATACCTACAGAAATCTTGAACCGCTTATTGTTGATGGACAAGAAAGGGAAGAGAGAGAGAAATATAGCTAGATATGCATTAGATGTGCATTAGATACGACGGCATGATAAAAAACACTCTTGATATTATACGCTACCCAGTTATCCATGTAATCTATCAATGCAAAAGCGTCATGACAGGCTGTCACCTCCAGTCCATCAAAAAGCTATTCACGCTCTGCAGCGTCGCCCTGCTCGGATTCGCCTCCGGATACGCCGTCATGATCGCCCCTAGCCTCATCCTAACCAGCGTCTTGGTAAACGACGGCCGCTCGTCCGGCACGCGGAAGCGGCCCTGGTCGTCAAAGAGATGGCACGACAGCGCCAGGGCCACGCCGACGGAGAGATCCCGGCCCGAGTCGCACGCCACGACGATTTGTCCCGGGTTGTCGTCGTCATTGTTCTTTTGCAAAAAGGCGGCGGCAAAGGCGCATATGTCCGGCAGGGCGAGGCGCAGGTTGCGGCTGGCGGTCTTGTGCTTGCCGAGGCCGACGCGGAGGTTCGTTGGGGACAGCTGCCAGGCGTCTTTCTGCGTGGGAGTCTCGGTAAGCACAATGAGGCATTCATTTTGCTGTTTGGATGCCGACGATGATGACGATGATGAGAGGTCGAGTGGTGAGATGGGTCGGACGGAAATGTGTGGCGTGAGCCGCTTCCGCGGGAGACTTCCGTCGTCGCCTTCGGGACCGGATGAAGCCGTCTGGCGCCGCGCCTTGGCCTCTTCGACCAGCCGGACGATGAGGTCCGGGAGCTCTGCCTCGGCAGCGGACAGCAAGGACGCGGCGTTGGCCCAGAAGACGTCGGGGGTGAGGCCCATGGCCCAGTTTTCGGTGTCGTCGCCGGCGCCTTGGATGTAGCCCCCTTCGTCGACCTCGCTGCCGACGACGCGCCGGCTGGCCGTGCAGCAGATGATGGGTCTGTAGTCTTGGAATATGATGCCTCCATCATCATCATCATCTTCTTCTTCAGTGTCAGAGTCTGAGCTTGAATCCGAGTCCGCTGAAGGGATGGGCAAAGATGATTCCTGGGTGATCCATAGCGGGCGGAGGGGCTTGGTGAGAGACGTCGGCAGCGACGACAGGTTGAGCTCCTTGAGAGAGGCCACAAACGAAGGAATGAGGGCCGTGATCTGGGCGTGTGTCGATGCAGGGAGGTAAGGGGGCAGGAAGAGGTTGGACGACAGGGGATGGTCTGGTAGGAGGACGAGGTTGAGGACGGTGCACCAGATGGGGATGGTGGTGGAGAGGGCGTCGGGCATGCCTGCGTTATTAGAGTCAGTATGACTACTTTATCTGTATATCTTGGGGGCACTTGCGTTTGCCGCGGCGAGTAGAGTCTACGATGATGATGCTGAGTATAGGTCGGTATGCCATGTTAGTGAGAGGCCCATTCACAAAATCACCACCACAGATGGAAATATATGTCAAAAGGCACAGTCACATACCCGTCATTCTCCTCAATCATGTCAATCAGATGCAAGTTCAGCCTCCGAGTGCTAAACTTCCACGCCCTCTCGTGCCCGTCCGTGCTCTTAAAGTAGGCGCTGCCATCCTTCTTTTCCGGCGGGATATACCAGCTCCCACAGCGCTCGTTGGCCACCAGCGGCCTCCTCTTTTTCATCCGCCTCTTCTTCGTCTGCCCGTCCAACGTCGGGTCGGGATGAGAGGTGGTGAAGGCAGAGGCCACGCGGGCTACGAAGGCGGCGTCGGCGTGAATGGAGGCGAGGCGGTTGTGAGGCGTGAGGGTGCGACGGCGGAGCTGGCTGAGGAGGTGGGAGAAGGAGGGCTGGTTGGCGAAGAGGTCGGGAGGGGAGGACATGTCAACGTATCTGGATGAAGTAGAACAAAATGAAATATGCAGGGTGTAAGAGGGTATCCGAGATGAGGATTGGTATACGGGGTGGAACTTGTGAGTGGTGGTTTGTATGTGGTGCTTCTTTTTCTACACAGTAAAAAAATTTCTTGTTTTGTACAGGTTGGGATCTGGGTTTGCATTGTATAAGGTATATAAAGGTACGCCCACAATGAGGCAAAGGCGCGCCCACAACAGCCACCAACACTGCAACTGGATACTCGAGCTTGTTTGAATATATTTCCTGACGATTTACATATCATACGCATGAATTTCAGTGCGTCGTGGTGATAGCATCGGATGACTCGGGTGGTGCTGTGGCGTGGAGCATACGCATACCAACAGGCCCTCCCCTATATAAATATTGCTACTCAACTTCTTATTTCGTTAATATTTCAATTCACGTATTTTGAATATTTCTTTCATTAGTTCATTAATCTTATATGTCCTTTCCTACACCAGCTTCCACTGCCCATTCTCCACCACAATCTGAATCTCGCGGCCCTCGTCAATGCTCCGCCGGCCGGCCTCGAGAATCGCCGTCGTCGCAATCGTATTGTTCAGCGTGGGCAGGCCCTTGGCGTCCAGGTCGGCCGGCGTGGCCCTGCCCTCGTTTACGGCGCGGCAGCCGTCGACAAACTTTTCGATGGAAATGTAGCCGTAGCCCGTCTGGCCGTTGAAGTTGCCGTCCTCGTCGGGCGCGTACCGCATGTAGAACGGGTTGAACCACTGCAGCTGGCCGGCGCGGTCGTCGGCGACCTCGTACCCTCGGTGGGCCTGGTCCACGCGGATCTCGCCCTCGCGGGCCAGGTAGTGGAAGTACTGGTTGGTGTGGATGCCGGCGCGCTGGGGCGCCGTCCAGGACGAGGTGTAGACGGCGATGGCGCGCTTGGTCGGGTCGTCCTTGCGCGTCCAGGTGACGAGCAGGGAGATGGTGTCCTCGGTCTCGTCGACGCAGCCCAGGCTGGTGGCGACGCCCTTGGACGACGAGGCCGACACCTTGACCGGCAGGTAGCCGCGCTGCTGGACCATCGAGTCGCAGATGTCGACGTGGTGGCTGTTGAGGTAGTAGGAGATGTCCGACTCCTTGCCGGCCCACGACTTGAACGTCTCGAGCTGCGACTTGGGCTGCGACATGTACGAGTAGAAGTAGTTCCAGTCGCCCAGCGTCTGGGCCTTGAAGCGCGCGTCCGAGTAGGCCGGGTCGAAGCGCTTGTGGTGCTCGACGAAGACGTAGACGCCCTTTTCGCTGGCCCGCCGCGCCAGCTCCGCGTGGTGCTCCAGCAGCTTCACCGCCGGCTTGGTGATGAGGACGTGGACGCCGCGCTCGATGGCGTACAGCGCGATCGGGTAGTGCGTGGGGTCGGGCGTGAAGATGGTGATGGCGTCGCCGGGCTTGAGGCCGTCGATGGCCGCCTTGTAGGCGTCCGGGTCGACCTTGTCGTTGGCCGGGAAGGAGTCGAAGGAGGTATCGAGGTTGTTGTAGACCTGTGTGATGTTCTTGTGGAGGTGCTCGCCTGGCGAAGCCCTCTTGTTAGCCACCATTACGCCGACTTTTTGTCAACTTGAAGGTGTAACATACGAATAGCCGGGAACTTGGTGCCGTTGACGCCAACCATGCCCAGGTGGCCGACCTTGCCTCGACGTCGCAGGTCAAAGAGCGTCAGGCCCACGACGCCCACCTTTTTGTCCGAGCCCGACATGCCACCGCCGACGAAGCCAGTGGTGTACTCGCCGGTGCCAACCTGTAGAGGTTGAGTCAGTCGAACGGAGCAGGAGACTTCCCTCGGGTACGCTCGCATACCATCAACACGTTGAGAGGGGCCGCCATGGTGATGCTTCTGCTTTACACCTAGATATCAAGGATGAGATGGGAACCGGATGGAGGTGAGTGTTGGCAGCACTGTTCTGAGTGGGTGAGGATGGCCGAACCGACGACAAGGTCGTTATTATAACGGAGCAGCACGAGTATAGTCCCGCAAGACGTAAAGACAATCAAAAGCCAGTCAACAACGGCTTGCCAGTTCGCAATGCACATCGGCCGACCCGTTCCCGAAGTCGACGGAGGAATTGAGGGGCATTTGGCGGGGCACCAATTGGAGGGATAATAAGGACCGACTTGGGGACTGGATGTTTACACTAGCTGGTATATGATGCGGTGGCTGTATTTTGTTTATTCTATCTCTGAGGGAGTCTTGTCTGTAGAAGACGGCTGGCTACGAGTATATACGTGACGAGCTGTTAGACCAAGGTGAAGCCATAGCGCACGACTCGACATCACCATGGATGACCCTCCCAGATACGTATCATGGATTCTCGAAATGAAAAGAAAAAAAAAAAAAAAAAAAAAAAAAAACAGCTGACGATGCTGAGCTGCTACCCCGCATTCACCCACAGTAGTAACCCCGCATGGTCCTGCCTCTTAGAGCTGGAGCTGGAGCTGATGGAAGGCAAGTCGGACTGAACTTCACAGTATCATAATAGGCAAGTAGCAATGGTTGAGGACAGCCAATGCCTTTAACGCCTTTATGTATCTCCCCTACAATGGTCTATCATGGCAGACAATCGTGATCTAAACAAACTTCATCTACGCAAAACCGACGGACATCACCCAAGCCTTGCGAAACTCGGCATCCCTTCCCGAGCGATGAATCAAACTAAAACATCTACTACGGAGCTGACTCGGCCTTGGATCGTCGCCCCATGAATGGCGGAGAATTAGCCAAAATGGCAATCTCCACCAATCACGTCCATCAATCCTCTCGTCTCGTTCCATCTCCATGTACCCTCTCCACACATAATCGCGGCAGCTCCCACAACCTCGACACATCTATTACCGAAGAGCCGATTTGAGACGTCCAATTCTGCCGTTTTACAGCGCTTCACTAATTGCTGGTCAATTCCACTGCGCCGTCTTCGGATCCTGGCAAGTGTTTAGTCGGGGCCGAGCCAGAGCTACAGCATCGGAGCTCTCATCGGTTGAGCCCCTCCATGAGGTATGATGCGTATATAGACGAGCTTCCATGGCTACCAGCGGCTATTTTTCTCCAAAGACGACGACGATCGTGACATGAGGATTTGGGTTCATCTTAGGCAAAGGCAATCGTTAACTTTCCCCTAACATCTTACCTCTCTGCTTGCCCCTCCTCGCTTTCTCACCCAAGATCCCGTAAAATCTCCAAGCTTTTTCCTTCCCGTCCGGATCACATACATACATCAAGATACCTCAACGTAGCATCGCAACATAATGGCTTCCTCCCGACGATCGCTGCCGTGCGGCATCTACGCCCCTACTATGACCTTCTTCGACCCCGACACCGAAGAGCTCGACATCCCCACCATCAAGAAACACGCGGTGCGCCTCGTCAAGGCCGGCCTCGTCGGCCTCGTCATCATGGGCTCCAACGGCGAGGCCGTCCACTGCACCAGGGAAGAGAAGATTGCCGTCGTCAGGGCGTCGCGCGAGGCCCTCGATGAGGCCGGCCTCCAGTCCACCCCGATCCTCTTCGGCGCCACCGAGGGCAGCGTCAAGGGCACCATCGAGCTGACCAAGCTGGCCGCCGCCGCGGGGGCCGAGGCCGCCCTGGTGCTGCCACCCTCATATTACCGGGCCCAGATCGATGAAGAGGCCATCTACGACTACTTCGTCGCCGTGGCCGACGGCAGCCCCATCCCCATCATCCTCTACAACTACCCGGGCGCCGTGTCCGGCATCGACATGGACAGCGACCTACTCATCAGGCTCGCCCAGCACGACAACATCACCGGCACCAAGTTCACCTGCGGCAACACCGGCAAGCTGACCCGCGTCGCCCTCGGCACCAACGCAAAGACGCCCTTCCAGGAAGGGTCCGGCTACATGGCCTTTGGCGGCATGTGCGACTTCACCCTCCAGACGCTCGTCAGCGGCGGCAGCGGCATCATCGCCGGCGGCGCCAACGTCATGCCCAAGCTGTGCGCCGCCGTCTGGAACCGCTATTCCGAAGGCAACCGGGACGAGGCCGAGCGGCTGCAGAAGATCCTGAGCCGCGGCGACTGGCCCTTGACCAAGGCGGCCATTGCCGGCACCAAGCAGGCCATCCAGAGCTACTACGGATACGGAGGATACCCGCGCCGGCCCCTTAAGCGCCTGGAGCAGGCCAGAGTGTCGGCGATTGAAGAGGGCATTCGGGAGGCGATGGAGGTTGAAAAGTCTCTGTAGACTGTATGAACAAAGATGGCAAGCCACGTGTGTGTGTATTTTCAAAAGCAGCAAAAATGAGTAACGAGGAAATGAAAGCTATTTAATTAGCAATGGCAAAAGACTGACTGACTCTAAACATTCATGTATAATCATCATCGAAACTCGGCGTCGAGCGCGTCCTAAATTCTACAACATTGTTCCCCAAAACTCCCTTTACTCCTTCCATGTATCGTCAGGATGCCTTTTTTTTTTGGCATTCGTCACTCATCGTCCTTTTGTCATTCCTCCTCATCATCATCATCATCATCATCATCATCATCATCATCATCATCATCATCAAATATCAGTATGGGTCCCTCATTTCTTGCCAACCGTGCTGCGGTCGACAACAATCTCGGCAATGTCCGCAAGAGAAGCACCTCCCATGATATCAAAAATGGCAACCGTGGCGTCAAACTCCTTTCCGATCCAGTTTCGCAAATCCACAGACATGAGCGAATCGACGCCGTAGTGCGACAAGGTCTTGGTGGGCTCGACGTCCTCGGACGAGATGGACATGGCGCGCGCCAGCCTGGCGGCCAGGGCGCTCAGCACAATCTGCGTCCGCTCCGCCGAGTCGGTCGTCTGCCGGAAGCGAGATCCCGCCGCGGCCTCCTGGCTGCCGGTGCCCTTGTTGGCACGCGCATCCGCGGCGGCGGAAAAGGGGCCGAAGAGCGGGCGGTTCAGCAGCTCCGGAGGGCTGCCGCCCCGGGCGAGGATGTCGACCGGCGTCTTGAGCCCAAAGAGGACTTGGCCCCCGGCCTGGGAGACGATGGCGGGCGGCGGGCGGGCGGCCGGATCGCAGTACATGGCCAGCGTGGCGAGCAGCTCCGCGTCGCTGATCTGCTTCATGTCCTCGGTGGTCTGGCGTCGTCGCTGGTACGCGCTGTTCTCGGCGATGATGCCAATGTTGCGCATCCACCCAATGTCGAGCGAGAGCGCCGCCTGGCCCTTGGCCAGACGGTGTCGCGCGAGGGCGTCCTGGAAGGAGCAGCCTCCGGAGTAGTTGGCGCTCGCCATCTGTCCGACGACGCCGGCGAGGGAGGAGAGCATGATGAAGAAGTCGAGGTCCTTGGGCAAGAAGCGATGGAGGTTCCACGACGTGCGCACCTTGGAGCGCATCGTCAGCTCCCACTGCGCAAACGTCATGCTGTTCTGGAAGACGGCGTCCTGGAGGACCATGGCGGCGTTGATGCACCCCTTGATCGGGGGCATGCTAAGCGCACACCGGTCCAGGAGGCTTGCGACATCGGATTCGGACGCCACGTCGCACTTGGGGGCAACGACATGGACGCCGCGAGCCGTCAGCTCGTCCACGAGTTCCTCGGCCGCCTTGGAGCCGGCTCCGGACCGCGACGGGATGATGAGGTTCTTCGCTCCGCGCTCAGCCATCCACTTGGCGATGGCTCGGCCAAGACCGCCGGTGCCTCCGGCAATCAGGTAGGATGCCTGCGCGTCGAACTTCCAAGAACGGTGTTCCTGTATGAGTTTCTGATATCGCCAACATGTTAGTTATAAATGACCGACCAAGAAGGGATGCAACTGTGTCAAGGTTTGTCCACTTACAGGAACCACATCTTCTGCTCGTGGCTGGATGATGACGCGGCCCATGATGTTTCCGCTCTGAAACTCCTGGAAGGCCTTGTCCACTTGCGTCGCGTTGAAGCAGTACAGGGGCTTGGGGTGCTCAATGAGTCCCCCTTCCATGAGCTCCATCGACTTCCGCAGGATCGCCCCCGTCTTCTTGGGGCTCAGGGCGAGGACGTCGACAACGGAGAAGGTGGCGTTCCTCTCGAAGATGGCAACGGGCACAGTCGTGTTGAAGTCGACGTTGTACCGGCTGAACTCGAGGAACCGCCCGCCGGGGGCCAGGCACTCGCAAGAGGCGCGGATGGCATCCTCCCCGACCAGGCCGTTGAAGACGACGTCTACGCCGTATCCGTCCGTCAGACGCATGACGCCCTGCGTAAAGGCAATGGTCTTGTTGTCCAAGATGCGCTCTTCGGGGATGCCCATGAGCTCGACGAGGGCGTCTCGCTCCGCCGGCTTTCCGTAGGTGGCGATGATCTCGGCGCCCTGCTTCTGGGCGATGCGCACGGCGATCTGGCCGACGGCGCTGGCGGCCGCGTGGATGAGGATCTTGTCGCCTTCTTCGAGACGGCCAATGTCCATCAGGGCATAGTACGCCGTCATGGCAGGGCAGAGGACGGAGGTGGCCACCTCGTAGGACATCGCCTCCGGGATCTTGTAGACGGCCTTCTCGTGCCCTCGAGGATACTGTCGCATGCACCCGGGCGCCACCATGCAGACGCGGTCGCCGGGTTGGATGGAGCCGTCGCAGTCCCTTCCGACGCGGGTGACGACGCCGGCACAGTCGGCCCCCAGCTGGAGGCCGTGGTGGAAGTCTTGTCGGCGGCCCATGGCCGTCAGGACGTCCTTGTGGCTCAGGCCCCATGCCCTGGCATCCAGCTCAATCTCGTTGGGGCCCAGCTCGGTCTCGTGCTTGGCATCGCGTACGAACCGCAACGAGTTGAGGGCGCCGTGGGTGCCGACGGAGAGCTGCAGGGCCGGGCCGTCGTACCAGGCCTTGTGCTGGAGCTGGCGGGACAGGAGGGACGTGAGCGTCCTGTTGCCGGACACGTCCTCCACGGCGCGTCCAGTCATCAGATGGCCGTCTCTGACAATGTACTCGACCTCTCGCGAGGCGGCCGGCGCCTCAAAGCTGGCATCAAAGACCTTTGCGATGAGCCGCGCCGTCCCCAGAGAGTCCATCTTGGTTTCCATCGCCAGAGTGACAATCTGGCTGTCCGCCTGCTCGGCCCGAATCGTGCGGAAGAAGCCCTGCATGACGCCGTGGTCGGCGTGCTCCTCGCTATCGAGGCTGCTGGCGGCGGCCCAGAGAAGCTTGGGAGCGTGTCCTACGAGGTACTGGAGGCACTGGAAGCTCTTCTCCGACAGGTCGGCAAGCAGAGGCCGGTTGTTCACCTCGGCTATGCTGACGACGACAATGTCATCATCATCCCCCGTTGGCCGGTCAAGGGCCTGCGACAGGTCCTCCATGGCAAAGGCGCAAATGCTCGTGTCTCTGCTGCCTTCCGGGTCGAGCTGCTGCCGAACAAGCTCCGCCAGCTGAGTCTGGAAAAAGGACTTTTGCTCGTCGACTACAATGACAAGTTTGCCCGGCTTGGCCGCGGCCTTGGACTTCTTCTCCTCTTCCTCTTCTTCTTCTTCTTCTTCTTCTTCTTGTACGGCAGTCGAGATGATGATGCTCGTGATGTGGCATTCTTCGCTCTTGTAGTCACGGAAGACCATGTCGTTGCCCGAAAAGCCCGTCTCCCGCAGACACTTATCCCACAGGTGCTCGGGAACGGCCGCGGAGTGCGGTCGCCATTCCTCCCGGGCCACCCACCATCCGGGCACCAGGCCGGCCATGAAGTTGGTCACGATGTCCTCTGGGCTGACCACCTCCAGGAGGATGAGGCGGCCGTTTGGCTTGAGCGCCTTTCGGACGTGACGGAGACTGGTCTCGAGGTAGGGCGTGGCGTGAAGCACACTGGCGGCAACGACGACGTCGTAAGAGCCGGCCTCGAGACCCTGCTCCTCGAGAGGTTTGTCCATGTTGAAGGCCTTGAACGTCAGGCGGCCCTGAGACTTGAGGTCGGGCCACCGCTGGCCCGCTCGCTCAAAGAACATGGGGGAGATGTCCGTGTAGGTGTACTCGCTGAAGCTGAGCCCGCCCGTCCGCTTCTCGCGTTCCTGCAGAAGAGACAGGACGTGGCCGGTCATGCCACCGGTACCGGCACCCACCTCCAAGATGCGCTGGTTGGGCTTCTCGTGTGCCATGAGCTCCAGGAGAGCACCAAGCCGGCCGTCTTGGCACAGCTTCTTGAAGAGGTCGGCGTAGAAGATCTCCGCCTGATCCGATCCGAAGACAACCTCGAGGGGGTTGATCTCTCCTCTCAGGATCTCGGGCAGCTTCCGTGCGCACGTCGTGAAGAGCTTCCAGGCCGGGAGGATCTGCTCAACCTCCACCAGCCGGGCTTCCAAATCCTCGTCGCTGATGGTCTCTCCAAGGCGTCTGTCCTCCGGCGTCATGCCGTTGACGTGGTGCTCCATCCACTCGACGTGGCGGACCAGGGCGTCCGGCACCTTGGCGCGATCCAAGCCCTGAAGCACCCGTACGGAGGCGAGGCTGAGGGCCAAGCAAGTCTTTGCGTGGCTCTCGACGACGCTCGTCTCGTCCTTCTCCCACGCATCCGCTTTGCAGACGAGGGACAGCTGTTCCGGCTCGAGCAAGCTCAGCTGTGGCCTCCACTCGAGGGAGTAGAGCAGCTTCTTCTGCTGGGACGTGGCGGCGGCGGTCTCGTTGGCCACGGCCGCGGTGACGGCCCGCTCGACTGTGCACAGCACGGTGCCGTCATCGGCCAGAGCCACGACGGCACCTTGTTCGCCGTACCCCTGAGCGTCTTCATTCTCCACTGCCGAAGTGTACGTCGCCATCCAGCGGATCGAAGCCGTCTGGGGGCTCTGCCACTTGGAAGAGGCGAACCAGGCATCCACCAGGCGGACGGGGACGTTGGCAGCAAACTGCTGCCCGGCGCTCACGCGCAGCACGTGGAACATCTGGTCGAGCACGGCAGGATGCACGAGGCTGTTGGTCTTGTACCTTTCGTTGGATACGTCAACACGAGCCAGCGCCGTCGCGACCGAATCCCAGCGCACGTCCTGCGTCAGCTGGAACCAGTCGCCGTACTGCAGGCCTACCTCGGCGGCATCGCGGTAGAGGACGGCGGAGTCGATGGGCCAGATGCACGACTCCGTGGCCTGGTTGTACTGCCGGCGGACCTTGTGATGGTTGAGCCGCCTGCGCTCGCTGCCGTAGATGCTCGTCGACTCCTCGTAGTCGATCTGGATGCTGGCGCGGAAACACTTGGTCCAGCGCTCGCGAGCGTAGGAGAAGATTTCAATCTCAAACCACAGGGGCGCCTTCTTGTCGCCGCCCGGCGTCGTCGTCAGCGGCCGAAGATGGAGCTGAGTCTCCGTTCTCTCTTCCCAGGCCTCCTGCACCACGATGGGGTTGATGAAGTCGGCCTGCTTGACAAGGAAGCCGGCGACCTCGCGATCGCCAGAGACCATCTGCTGGACGGCCTCGATGGCCATGACGAGCATGCCTGCTGCGGGATAGAGGACCGTATCGCTGATCTTGTGATGGGCGGTCCAGGGAAGGGTCTCGACGCTCAAGAAGTTCCTCCAGCGGGGAGCGAGAGGGTTCCAGTCGGAGACGCGAACGCCCAGGACATCGCCATTGACCTTGCCGCGGAGCCTAAAGTCTCGGCTGATGCGAGACTCGGCCCAGTGCTTCTGGGATCTGTCAAAGGGATACTCGGGAGTGTCGACGAGGAAAGCAGGCCTCTCAACCGGCTTTTCCAACGACGATTTCCCAGCCGGGATCTGGTTGACCGCAGCGATGGAGACATCGTGTCCCAAGCAGAACAACTGTCCCACGAGCGCCAGCGTCGACTGGACGGCCGGCTGGGACCGCTGCAGCGCGGCGCCATATCGAACCAGCTGCTTCTTGTTTCCCGCCTGGCGGATGGTGTCTTGGGCGACCCGCCGCAGGGCAGGGTGAGGCCCGATCTCGACCAGATCCGTAATGTTGCCCAGCCCCACCTTGAGCTTCGACGTCTCTTGAGTCAGGACTTGGACGGCGTCGGCGAAGCGAACCGGGGAAACCATGTTGTTGACCCAGTACTCGCCAGCGGCCAGCGCGGCGGGCCTTACTGGCTTGCCTGACACGGATGAAACCATGGGGATGCTGCCAGCGCCAGCCACTTTGGGGTTGTCGCCGCCGTTGTTGTTGTTGTGGTGGTGGAGGTGGTGGTGGTGGTGGTGGTGGTGGTGGTGGTGGTGCGAGGCACCCTCCAGCGATCCCATAAGCGCTAGGTACTCGTCGGCAATGGCCTGCATTGCCGGAGAGTGATAGGCGACTCCGGTCTTGAGCTTCTGCGCAAAGATGCCATCCTTGTCCGCCCGCGCTTTGATTGCGTCAATCGCCGTTTCGGGCCCCGACAATGTGCAGTTGAGAGGGCTGTTGATGCAGGCCACACAGACCGAGCCAACGTCTGCCGCGTCGATGCCGCTGAGGTACTCCACAACCTCGGTCTCGGCCAAGTTGATCGACATCATGGCCCCGGGAGAAAAGACGTTGGCGGCTCTTAGCTTCCCTGCAAGCTGACCCCTGAAATAAGAGACTCTGCAGGCCGATGACAGTGACAAGGCACCAATCGCATAGCTATATCCCGCAAAAATACCACATTAGCACAGGCTGATCCACTTCTAATCACTCTTTATTTTCATGCCAGGGAGGGAAGGTGAAATGTGACGGGGTGAATACATACGCGGCAGCAATCTCTCCGGAAGAGTGACCGACAACGGCCTTGGGGACGACGCCAAAACTAGCGAGCAGATCCACCAAGGCGATCTGAACCGCCGTGGACAAAGGCTGGCTGTACTCTGGTCGATCGATGTTCTTGCTGGAGCGTAGCTCATCTGTCCCGCAGTGCTCTTCGTCAGTCACCTTTTTCTTTTTTTTTCTTTTTTTCTTGTTTTTCTTTTTTTTTTTTTTTTTGGCTCGCCCTCCCCATGAGTACAGATGAATCATTTACCACCATCAAGGGACCCGGGGGGGGGGGGGGGGAAAGAGGGGGGACACCATCACGGGTACCAGTTTTACTTACCAAAGATCGACCATTCACATCCAAAACCCTCGTAGATTGCATCAATCCGGCGGAGCGTTTCAGCAAATACGGGATACTGCACCAGGTCCCAGCCCATCCCCGCGTATTGGGCTCCTTGTCCTGTGAAGACAAAGGCCAAGCCGGCCTCTGTCGAGCTGCGCACGGGCTTCGCGGGACTGAGGCCCGCCGCCGAGGCTTCCTGGCCGTCTCCGATGTCATTAGCGGCAATGGCAAAACTTCTCCATAGCATGTGCGTCCGCCGAGCGGCCAATGTGTATGCCAGCCGGTCCAACCTTGTGGAGTTGCCCGCTATGCTGTCGTTGTAGAAGAGCTCGTAGGCCTGTGTCGTGCGCTTGACTGCCTGTTCATCTGCGGCCGTCCAGACGAGGAGCTTGGGGAGGCCGGCAGAAGCGGCGGTGGCGGCAGATGTGGCTGAGGCGGAGCCCAAGGTCTTGCTCGAGCCAATCACGGGCGCGCCCGGCGGCCCGGCTCGGTTCGGCCCACTAGCGTGGTCCGTTCGCCTGGCAGGTGACGTCCCGTTGGGGAACTCGACGGCAGAGCCGTCCGACGTTGGCGATATCGGCGATAACGCCTCGTCGTCTTCCGCTCGCTCTGGGATTGCGACTGTGCAGTGGTTGCCAGGCAAGTCTCGGTCTCGCAAGTAGTGTAAGGCGTCATCCACCACGACGTGCGTGTTGGAGCCGCCAAAGCCAAAGGAGTTGACCGAGGCTCGGCGCAGGCCAGGACAAGGCCAGTAGACGCCTGTGGTGGGAATCTGGACGGCACATGAAGAGTTAGCAAACTCTAATTTGGCTAGCCTTGAGCCAGTCAAGGGAACACTACAAAAAATTAAAGAAAAAAGAAAAAAAAAAAGAAAAAAAGAAAGGTGGATGACGAGGGTCAAAGAGCATACCATAACGTGCCAAAAGTCTGCATCAATAGCGGGATTGATCTTCTCAAAGAGGGCATTTGGTGGAATGATGCCCTTCTCAAGGCTCACTAAGGGTGATACACGTCAATATTTAATCTAGAGTGCCCTTGGCAGCAGAGTTCATCCGCAAACTCTCTGGGGGTGATCGCCAATGCGGAGACTCACAGACAACTTTCAGTAACCCGGCCAGGCCACTGGCGCCCTCCAAGTGGCCAATGTTTGACTTGACAGAACCACTACCGGAAGCCAGTGAGGTCAGTGACAAGGATCCAAATAAGAAGTGTGAGAAAAAAAATGGAGATGAGGGAGCAGGGGGGTTTCGCGGATCTTCATAGCAAAAAAGCCCGTGATGAAGCAAATAGTGGATGCTCGGCTAGGATGAACCCAAGAAACTTACACGTAAAGTGGCTCCTCTTTAGATCGGAATCTGCGGAAGGCTTTGCCAATGGCCCTCACTTCGATTGGGTCGCCTACGGGAGTTCCAGTCCCTACAATGTGATGGTCACAAATGACCCCATCATCAGTACAACGTTCTGTCGTAATTAAGAGTCATTTCGCCCCAACGGCATAAAAATGCAGAGAGTTAAAAAAAAACCAAGCCCGAAAGAATTAGAAAAAAAAAAAAAAAAAAAAAAAGGGCTAATTGACGCACCATGAGCCTCGACGTAACGCGTTTCGGCAAGTGATAGGTTAGCCTGCTGGTAGACGTGGCGAATAAGCTCTTCTTGCGACTGCTGGCTCGGCTGCGTGAGCACGGGAGTGTGACCATCCTGATTCGAACCCGTGGCACGAATGACTGCGCGAATCATGTCGCCATCCCTCACGGCCGCGGCCACGGGTTTAAGCACGACGGCGATGATGCCTTCGCCCCTAGCATAACCGTTGGCGCGGTGGTCAAAGCTGTAGCAACGGCTGTCCGGTGACAAAAAGCCCTGGTTTGATAGCAGATGGAAGATGGCAGGATCTAGGAGCAGATTGGCCCCAGTGACGAGCGCCTGTGGATATCACAAAAAAAAAGAGAACGGTTTCAGCCCAGTTTTTCTCCTTCTCAATTCTCCAACAAAGAATTTCTTCTTTGGGCATTTCTCCAAATTGCCCGTTCGGGTAACAGGACAAGGGAGGGGGGGGGAGGAGGGAGAAAAGGGTAGGGGTTCCATTGGGGACTCACACACGACGCGTCGCCGCTGCGCAATGTCTTACAAGCCATGTCCACAGCTACCAAGCTGCTGGAACAGGCTGTGTTGACATGGACGCTCGGTCCACGCAAATCAAAGTACCAACTAACACGGTTGGGGATGACGCAGGACACGGTGCCGCCAGTAACGGCAGTCCGTTCCGCATTATCAGGGTCCATTGCCGTCAGCCTCGCATAATCCTCCAACATGGAGGCGTGGAACACTGCAGTCTGGGAGCCTTTCAGGGCGCCCGTCGTGAATCCAGCTATGGATCTTTGGTCAGTCTCCAATTGTACTAGTGGCCGGATTTTAAAGTAAAGCAAGATCAAGGCAGCATCTAGCAGAATGAATTCAAGGGCAATGCTTGAAAAAGGCTTTGGCCCGGATATGCCAGCTTGCTCTTACCTTTTTCGAAGGCGCGATATGACGCCTCTAGAGTCCAGCGTTGCATGGGATCCATCGACGCGGCCTCCTTCGCTGTTACCGAAAAGAAGGGAGCATCGAAGCCGGCGATGTCGTCTGTGATGAAGTATCCTCCCTGAGGATACGGCTACACATTTCACGTCATCATCAGCACAATTCTACCGTAAACCACGGCATCATTTCTCTTCTTACCTTATTTGCCTTTGTGTCCAAGAACGAAGTCGCATTCATACGAGACTCAGGCCAGCTAGTCATCAAGTTTCGACGATTCTGTAGCACTTCCCAGAAGCTCAGGTCGTCATTTACGCCCTGTGGAAGTTTGAAGGAATATCCAACGACGGCGATGTCGCCTTCCGCCACAGCGGGCATCTCAGCTGCGTGTGTGCTGTGAGGCATGGTGACGATCGATGGTGTGGTGATTTGTCAAGTTTTTGGATCAAGTGTGATTGTGATTGTAAAGCAGATGAACGATGAGGAGGATGTCGGTGGTAGTGATGGTGGAGATGGGTGACGATGACGGGGTTGACGCAAACTGGATGGACAGAGAAAATGACGATGATGATGATGATGATGATGATGATGATGATGATGATGCCTCGAGGCTGGAAACCTATGGTACCCTGAGGCGAATGGAGAGGAAGCAGAGTCACGGATGAGAAGATGAGATATAGTTCGACCGCGAGAACAAGAAGTAGGATGAGGAGGCCCTTTTCTACCTTTTGCAACTCTTCTTTCTTACGATAGCGTCCCATTTTTTTTTTCTCTTTTATAAAACACTGTTGATAAGCTAGGTAGACTGCTCGGGGGACCGTATCGCGGCAGGGAAAATTTGGATGGTAAGGTATGCCATCGTCAGATGAAGCGAGAGCCTACGAGAGCCCCTATCGACGCGGCCGGCGTGCAGAGAGAACTCCTGCATATGCTTGCGAGTTCGAAAGCTCGTCCTTGTCGAGGCGCTTGTTCATTCCGGGGATAATGAGGAACCAAGGGATGGGTCGCTCGGTTACCATACGAAAGAACTAGTGCTTCCGTACTCGACTTTTCGTCATCAGTTACTCAACTACTCATCATTTTAGCCGTCTTCCGGCTCGATCGTCCGTTCTTTCGCAGCCCGCGCATAAACCTGTGACGCATTCAGCCGGTGTCAGATTAAGGTTCTGTCCCAAAAGGCTGGTCGCTGGTCTGCGATGTGCAAAACCCGATACAACGTTCTTTGACGTTGATGGCCCAAGGGCTTCCATACTAAGTATAGCCCACCTGTCACGCACAGACTGTTTTGCTGAGCTGGCCGTTGCTCATCTATCTTTATGCGAGTGACCCCGAGACAAAAAGTGATCAAGGCTAACGTACAGCCACCAACACCGAATGATGTCCCGGCATCTGGGAATGAAGCAGGGCCAGAAGAGAGCCAGGGCACCGGATAGCTGGCAAGTTGGCTCATTGTCCCACAATTAAAATAAAAATTCTTTTATCCTGTGGATCCCCCCCCCCCCCGGGGGGGGGGGGGGGGCAGTAACCGTTTGATGGGAGTTGTGAGACCGCGCCGGCGATTTGGTAACGAATCCGCCCGTGGAGGTTACTCCGTACTGAGCTCAGGGTGAAATAATGTTTTTTACCAGATCTCTTGATGCAGGCCCTATTTCTATACTAGTGCAGCAAGCAGCTGTGGCGTATGTAATAAGCCGGCCTTGTCCGAGAAAGGAAATTTTGGCCATCAGGAAGGTCACATTCCACCGCGCTCAATGGCGGTGCCCGCTTATCTGCCAAGCTCCTTTTTGCTTTCTTCTTCTTGCTTTTCCTAGCTTTCATGTTTTTCGGCCTTGATATGGGTTCGATACCGCCGTTTGGCGTTCCCTTGACTAGCCTTACTTTAGCGAGGCAGGCAGGCAGGCAGGCAGGCAGGCAGTCAAAGGTCGCTTGCCATGGAAACTTCTCGAGATCCTGCTAGAGCAAAGGCGCGCACGCAATGTCCAAGACCGAGACGGGGGAAAAAAGAAAAGTGTAAATTAAAAATAAATCGCGACATGAGTGGCGGCGTAGTATCAGTGACGACATCCGTGCTGGGTGATGCTCCATACTGGCCCCTCAAACTTGGAGCCCTGGCTTTTTGCATCGGTGATCTGCTCTCATGTACACCAGCGTTTCGCTGCTCGGTCTGGCCTGTGGGAGGATGGGGTCAAGCGTGGATGGATGGACATCTTTGGCTTCGGTTCCGCCTACTGAAAACTCGGTCTCGAGATGTCTGAGGCGCTTCTTACAGAGCAAAATATGGAGCAGACCAGACATGGCCCTCCAACATGACTTTGACCGTTCAAGAAGGTCAGTAGGCATCGGTGTGGTAGATTCTAGAGCCTCGATGCAAGGATAGGTTGAAGCCCGGGCCGTTTGGGCCCGCAAGTGGGATCCACCGGCAGACCCGACCCGGTGAGCCGGAAAGGCAGACCCCGGCTCGGAGACAGTGTCCACTCGTCGAGTGGTCTGAGCTTGATGGAACCGCAGCGTTTTTTTTTTTTTTTGTTTTTGTCTGCCGAGCACGGATGGTCCTATAATACTAGCACTACTCGGTCCTGGTCTCTGGCTAGTCGTTGCAAGCACATATGCTAGCGGGCAGCTCGAGCTTGTTTCCACCAGCGGGGCGAGAGCCGATGGCAAAGGTGAAAGATGGAGAGATGCGTGTGCGAGACGTGGCGCTTGTAACGACCCTAACGGCTCGTGCCACCACGGACGGGGGAAACCAGCGGTTGATGATACCCGACGCCAGGACATTTCACACAATACGCGCCGGGGCGGAGCAGGAATGTGGGCGGCGTAGTACTCCGTAGAGAAGAGCATTGAAAAAAAAAAAAAAAAAAAAAAAAAAAAACTTGGCGCTTGCTGCTGCCCGTTTAGACATTTCATCAGATAATGGCGTCTACAAGTCCCGTGCTCACGACAGCAGGCTCGCTCTCTCAATGGTCCGCTCAATGGCGCGAAGAGCCCCCGACAGTCCCTCGGCCGACTTCGCTCCTGGTACTTCGTGCCCCAATTGATGAGCAAAAAACTCTCTCTGCGTATCATCGCATAGCTGAAACAGCCGTTGAGGCAGCGTCGCCGGGTCGTCGACACCGGCGCTGGTCCAGAGCGCGGACAACGGCGATAGCGCTTGTAGGCGGGAAAATGGCTCGTTGGATCCCGAGATATGGGCCGTGGGAACGCGGATCACCGTCCCGTCGACGTCAGGATTGAGACAACGAAGCGTTGGTGGTTCCCCGCGGATCCCGGTCGGGTCCAATGGCGCCGCCGCGCTTAAGAAGATGCCACACCGGAAGGCCGCAAAGGGCTCTCTGGCGTCTTCGGCTAGCAGCATTGCCGCGACTATGCCGCCTTCAGAGAAGCCCATGACGCCTTGGAAGGGACCGTTGTTGGCGATGAAGTCAATTAGGCCGAGGAACATCTCCTGACATTGGTGCTCGTCTATGGGCCGGTCGAACCAGCCAAAGAATTCGTCGGTCACCGCTTCGGCTCCTGTGAGCGTTCGCTTCTGGTCAGCCTTTCTACGGACCGGCACGAGTGCGATGAAGGGTATCTTGATATCTTCTTGGTCTCTAGGGTAGGGCGTTTGGGGGCTGTAGGGCAGCGATTGACCATACCCTCAATCGGCTCGGTGGACACGACGCCATCGATGAAGACGAATTCGTGGTCGCTTAGCTCTTGCCGGAGTCTCGCTGCCAAGGCCAAGTCGGAGATTAGCATACACCGTCCTTCGTCCGCTTTAGAAAAGGGGGTGGTTTCCTCACATGTCTGGAGCTCAAAGATCTTGCTGGGTGTAAGAAGCCGTCAGCAGATGAGATCTTTGTCCCGGGCCCTAGACGGGGGAGCTTAAGCTGACATACCTGGCTCGAGGTTCCTCGTCCGTGCAAACAAAGAAATCGCATGGTGCGTGAGAAAAACTCCCCCGTACGATTTGCTTCCCAGGGATAGACACGGATTCTTTTTCCTTCCCTCCTTCCACACTCTTTTTTCCTGGTCGCTCCCGGGTATGTGACGGCGTGAGAACAAAGGCTATCCCAACCGACGGATGTTGTTGGGCGGCTGAAACGAATAGTAGTGGCGGAGGAGGAGGAGGAGGAGGAGGAGGAGGAGGAGGAGGAAAAGGAGCCCTGTCCGAAGGATTGTTAGGGCTTTCAATAGGTTGCGATAGCGCATTCGACCTGTCTCCTCGGCTGTCGGCCTTTTTTTCCTTGTTACGTGGTGGGAGCCGGAGCTCTTGCAAGTTGTCCCAAGGCGCAGTGAGTACGAAATTCCTGGTTTATGAGCTCCAGATGGGGAGGGTGAAGGGGAAAAATGGCATTCTTGGTGGTGGGAAGGAACCGGTGGATGATGAAGCTCTGATTGGACGACGTCGCCTTTTTTTTTTTCTTTTTTCTTTTTTTTTTTTTTTTCCAAGCTGATGGAGAAGGAACGTGTTGCCATGATCGAATCCGGTCACTTTTCACGGACAAAACAAAACAACCAAGAGGAAGCGGATGGTGACGCAGGTGGCCGAGCGGCACAGGCAGACTATTGATGAGAATTAATTGCTTCTTGGCTAGTTTCTAATGCGCCCTACTCCTTACTGCTCCTTATTATTGGCATGTTGTTGGGTCGTATGTTTTCGACCACCAGTCATTTTATTGCCGAGTCATGAGGACGGGGAGGTATAAGTACCTTATATATTATATACCTTATCTATATATCTATATATTGAATTCTTGACATCGCCGTTTCCCCTCAAACCGGCCTTTCCCACTCGTTCCCCCTCAAAACATGGTGTAGAGTGCGCAATATACAGACCGATCGAAGGTGTCTCTCTCTCTCTCTCTCTCTCTCTCTTGTAAAAAAAAGTCTACTCTCTGAACAAAAGAAACTCTCGTGTGAGCAAGTATTACCCCCCCCCCCCGGCCCCTTGCTCGAGCAGCTCTCACCCATCATTCGCCCGGATCGAAAACCCGACCGGTGCCCTGCTCGGCCCCAAAGGAAAAAAAAAAAAAAAGTCGTCTTCTTTCTCTCTTCGTCTGGACGACCGCCTTCTCCACATGCTGCGACTGTTCACCGGGTGGGCAGCCAGAGGCTCCATAAGCACGGCGCTGGTGCTTCCTCCTGGGGCGGCGGAAATCATCACCCGCAAGAAGCAGCGGTACTGCCGCTTCTCCGACACCAACGAATGGAGCAAGTTTGACCAGATCGCCCTGCCCGATGCCACCTTTGAGTTCGTCGATGACGAAGGCAATGTCGTCAACATCAACGACACCGACTACGTCTTCGCCTCGCGAGCGGACTTTGTCGCTTATTTTAGTCGCATCTTCACCTCGCTGCAGACGATGCACGTCGTAGGCAGCCCAGAGTTCGAGATGACGGCTCCAGACACCATCAAGGCCATCTGGGGCGTCACCTACCAGGTCGGGACCAAGGACGCCGACAAGGGGGTCCATGGGACCGGCGGAGGTCATTACTACGAGACGTGGAAGCTGAAGGATGGCGACTGGTTCATCCAGACGCTCAGATTTGTTCGCATCTTTTGGAAGGAAACCATTGTTTAGTTTACTTAGCCGCCGTTTTGAGTCTTTTCTTTTCCTTTTTCTTTTTGTAAATCTTAGTCTGAGATAGACAACAGGTACGCATAATGTATTTCACTCGGACCGTTTGCATTCGTGCTTGGCTATAAATATCCCCCATTGCTATGAAGCAGAAAAAAAAAAAACCAAACATGAAAAGACCCGCGACGGCTATTGATACCGTGTTTAACTCCACTCGTTTAAAATGGCCCTTTCTGCCTTGGCCTTGTGGAGCGCACTTTGTGGATATCCTCGTCTCCATAATTGGGGGGGGGGGGGGGGCTGGAGAGCGCGCGACGATTCCAATATGATCGACGAGAGGCTTAGACGGGAGCCCCCCACAGTGAAGAAGCAGAAAACACCTTGGTCGTCATTCTGAAACGGGCGTGAAGAAGAGAGAGAAAAAAAAAAAAAAAGAGAAAAAGACAAGAAAAAGGAGGAGGGCCGATCCGTAGCGATGAGACTCCGTGCGTACCGCGTGATTAGCGGCATCCGCCTCGGCTGCTTTGCGAGAGGCAGACCCCTGCAGTTTCGGACCACCGCGCATGTGCTCTCCAGATGAGATGAAGTGAGACAGATTCTCCAAGTGGAATCTGAGACAGAGAGCCTTCAAGCGGAATCTGAGACAGGTTCTCCAGGTCGATCCGACAAAAAGTGACGACGACGACAAGGCAAACTTGTACTGTACGTAGTACAGAGAAGAGCAAGTATGTAAGCAGCCGTAGCACCAGACCAGACCGTATTACCAGCCATCATGCAGTAGCGTTGCTTCGTGTCCGTACGGGAGCTGATGCTACGGGATTGGATATCCACGTTATGACCCCCCAATCCTGGAGCAAGCAAGCTTCCTCGGCGAACTAATACTTACTCACTTCTGGTCTGGTGCCTCAATCTGCCGATGCCAAGGAGAAGGGCGCCAATGCCCGGGAATCAAAAAAGACGAACCCGTTCATCAGGGATGATGTCCCTACAGGCACTTGCCCCGAGCTGGGCTCAGTGAAATTACCCAGCTCCAGTCTCCGGGTTAATTCCAAAGGGAAATACTACTCTGGCATCCCGACAAGTAACGGCCCCCCCCCCCCATGTATGCACTAACGTCTCTTACGTACAAGTTCCCCCCCCCCCCCAACTATCTTTATACACTCGTATTTTCTTCTCATCCTTCCCTAGCCCGTGTCGAAATATAGCATGGCAAGCCGGGGGGGGGGGGTGGTGAAAAACTAAATCCGCGCCCGGAGACCACACTTTATTCGCCCCCAAGATACGGAGTACTTACTGCTACATTGGTGGTGTTTGTTGGTCCTCCCCCCGGCTGCATGGGCACAATCATCCGATTCTTGCATTATCGGTGATTTCGGCAGGCAAAATTGTTGCGTGTCACGCCACTCGTAGCTTGTGTCAACGTTGGCCACTGACGATGCTGGAAACCCAGGAGAAAGGAGTCCGGGGGGGGGGGAAGAGAGAAAAGGGAAGACTACAGTGCCAACCAAGAAACATCGTTTTTTATTGAGGTAGATTTTGCTTAGGTACCTTAGCTAGTCAAAGCTGTGCTTCAGTATACTGTACGTGTATTTGTTTCTTTATACTCTGGCTTTCTGAATCATCTCATAAACAGGGTCTCATTCTCAGGGGCTCAGGGGGGAAAGAAAAAAAAGGGAAATCCTCAAAGCCTGAAGAGGAGGAGAAGAGGGGGGGGGGGACTCTGCTTCTTCCCCCCTTCCCCTCTCTCTTCCACATCTTTCCATTAGTTGGCAGCCGTAGCATAGGCATCCTCGGCGTCGACGCCTCTGTACTCAAAGTACTTGTTCCACTCGGGGTCGTCAATCAGGTCCTGAGCCAGCCTCTTCTCGTAGAAGAAGGCCATCTCCGGGCCCTCGTCCGAGGCTGGGTCGTCGGTGCGAGGCGGGTAGATGATGATGACGCCCTCGGTGACGCGATCGGTGAGGTGGCGGTACGTCAAGGGCTTGGCGAAGCCAAAGTCGGCAGAGGCCATGCTGGCCTCGCGGTGATCGGTCTGGAGAACCGACATGGGCGGCAGGGAGTCGATGCGGATGTTGAGGCTCGTCTTGTCGCGGACCGTGGCCACGACGTCCAGCGTCTTGTCGAGGGCCTCCTGGGTGACGCTGTCGGTCATCTGGCGCACGTACCGGGCCACCTTCCAGAGCGGCCAGTCGGAGATGACCTCGGCCACCGTGGGCTGCTCGACCGGGGCGGTGGTGGACAGCGCCGCAAACATGACGTTGCCCCGGATACGCTGCGGCACCTTGGGGCTGTGAAAGCGCCTGCGCATGTCGATGGCCTCGGCCCAGAAGAGCTTCGAGCTCGGGTCCGGCTTGAACACCGGGGCGCGGACGCGGGTGATGGTGCGCCAGATGAAGGCCGAGAAGGCGTCGTAGGTAGAGACCCAGGTGCCGTCCGTCGGCGTCGCCAGCTTCTTCAGCTCGGCCGCCTTGCTCTTGGGCAGGTGGAAGAGCAGAGAGGCTCCCTGGACGTGGTCGGGGTGACGCGCCGGCGCCGGAGGCCCGTCCACCTTTTGCTCCTCCGGCGGCTCGACCTTTGTGACCAGGGACAGATCCAGGTTCTTGGGATCCCAGCTCGGGAAGTCGGTCTTGTGGAAGGCGGCAAAGCAATTCTCCGCCAATTGACGGGTGTAACCGGCCCAGCCCATGACATCGTTGGAGTAGTGGTGGTGGTGCATGTTGAACACCAGCCCGCCCCGGACGAAGTTGGCCTTGAAGGCCGACACGATCGGGCTGCTGTCCGGATGGGCCTCGGGCTTCTCGCCGTAGGTCATCGGGTCGACGCTCCAGAGCCCGAGGTCGCCCAACGTGACCGCGCTGAAGTTTGCCTTTTCGATGTCATCGATGGACGGGTACTTGTCCGCGTCCTCGGGGGCATCGAGCCACTGCACGAACAGACGGACGGTGCCGTCCTTCTTCTTGACGTACGAGTGGCCGCCGCCCTCGTCCTTCTCAATCGTGCCACACAGATGCTTGGCCTGGGCAAGAGTCCGGGCCAGACCCTCCTTCAGGATCTCTACTGCCTTTGGCTTGACGGAATCGTCCAGCCTGAAGAAGAGGGCGTAGTTGTTGTAGCTTATGACGGAAAGATAGTCCAGGGTTGACACCTTGAACCTCTCCTCTTCCGGATCACTTTCCCAGCCAAAAGGGTGAACATGGTAAACCTCTTGCTTGGGCGCCATGATTCCAAAATTAGGTCTCGTACAAGACTGCACTAAGGAAAGAGAGAGAGAGAGACACAAAGAGAGAGAGAGAGAGAGGGAAAAATAAAAGCGTATAAGCGACGGCTCAAGGGGGAGGGAGAAAGGGGGGGGGGGGGGACGAAGGAGGGAAGAAGGCTAGCTAGTGAGGCGAATTTGAGGATGGGAGAAACTGTTTTGGATTGTATTCCTTCCTCCCCTTTTTAACAACGTTGAGACTTCACCATCCAGACCTTTTAATACATGGTTGAAGGCCAATACCGACTTTTTACTCTAACCGTAGCAGAGAGATCCTTCGGTGTATCACTTTACCCCCCCCTCGTCCAGCCACTGGCCGAAGCGAGAAAACGACTAAAGTGGTTTTGGTGATTGTCTCTATGCAGTCTAACAAGAAAGAGAGGGAGAGGGAGAGAGGCAGAGCATGGTCTTGAGACCGACTTGGTCGGAAATGATGAATTGTGAGGTAGTCTAGTGTCTCTGCACTACACATATGCGGTGAGGGACCCTCCCCTCTTGGATGCAACCGTGGAGACGAGATAGCTGCATATTGGCCAAAAACGTATCCTTGCAGTCCTTCATAACCCGGTTCCCAGGCCTGTCTAGAGACAAGTGGCAAGATGAAAAGTCTGATATTGAACAAACTTGGTGGAGAATTTCAGGGGCTCAAGGTGAGTATGGTATGTGCAGATGAGTCTTTTTTTTTTTTTTTTTTTTTTTTTTCCCTCTTTTCCCTTTCTTTTACTTGTTCCTTTTTTTAAGAGTCCTCCACTACTCTCTCTCTTCTCTTTCTGCTCCCCACCCTTCAGAGTGACACTCTGTACCTGGCTAAATTCGGTGTCTAGACATCTGCCAGCCCCTGGTTGCTGCATACATGTGCCAGTCGTAGTATCCACTAGGTTAAACAGCAGCAGCAGCAGCAGCAGCAGCAGTAGTAGTAGTAGTAGTAGTAGTACACACGTGTACGTACCTTTACATGTAGTAAACATGCTGTTTATATAAGTTAGTCTGGAGCAGAGCTCATGTGGATATCGCGTGCTCTTTTGGGGGGGGGGGGCCTCCCCCTCACGGCTGTCGGAAACGATTTAAAACAGGACGTTGGGGGCCTCTTCGACGGCAATCGACATCAAGCTCCGGTTTTTTTATTGCTTGCAGAAAAATTTCCAAGTCAAACTAAAACCGCTTGGCGCCCCCCCCCCCCCTTCTTTGCCCGCCAGACTAAAACCGGTGGCGCGGTCCTAGCTCGAAAAGATGCCGCGCTGATCCCGGGCCCTGGGCTTGGTCGTTGGTCTCGTCCGGTCCGCGCGGAGTCTCTTCCGGTTGGAGACCAGACTTGGCCGGAAGAGGATAAAACGTAACTACTACTACTGCTAGTTACGTAGGAGCTGGGTAGTCGGAAAGTGACGAGCCGGGCCACAACCCCATTCACACAAGGGGTCTCCCCTACCTACCTTGCAGGCAACGACTGATCAAGGGAAACAAAGCAAACCACCACCCCTAGCCTCTTGCTCTTTTCTTTCCTTTCTTTTCTTTTCTCGAGACGAGAAGATCAGGGGGGCATGCCCCGTCCGACATTGGAGAATTAGCCGACAACGGTGATCGGCGGAGCAATGCCCCCCCCCGGGTCTTGGCCTCCCGTTTCCTGATACGTGTGACTGAAGGGGGAGAGGAACATGGCCGTAAATGAGGCTAATGCAGAAGCGTAAAAACGGAAACGTTTGAAAGAGTTTGCAGGAGGGAAGCGAACGGCAGTGGCGTCGTGTCGAACCAGTTCGCAACGCCACATGTAGTGCTATTGCCGGTCCCCGGCACGGCTTGGGGATGTAAGCAGCATAAGATCAACCCGGCCACATTCGTTTCAAATCCCGGAATTCCACAGATTGCACCTTTACCACATTAGGGCCGAGCAAATTTGAGCATAGCGAAGCGGGCAGTACGCCCCTGATATTCGGTGTCTCCCCAGATTTTTTTTTTTTTTTATTATCTTAGATGGGACCCGCCTACAAGAAAGAGAGAAGAGGAAAAAAGAAAAAGAAAAGAAAGCAGATATTAGAGGAGAGAGGAAAGACCGAAGAAGAGGCAGAAAGAGAAAATCAAACGAGTGCTTAGACCGATTCGTGCGCAGCGCGCAATACCACATCTAGCACCAGGAGGAAGAGACCTTTTTTCTTGTTTTCCATACTCTCTTTCTATTTCAAGGACAACCTCGCTCCTTCTCACCACACAACCCCCTTTCTCTCTTCTCTTTTCTCTCGTTCAATCACATTCTCGTCTCTCGTTTTTTTTTTTCTCTTGGCACTCGTCCGCATCGTTTACGGCCATGGATCTCAACGGCCCAGCTATTCCCGCCCCCGCCGGCGAGGTCTCAATTCTTGATAACCCTCCGAACAGCAATGGAATGGCGGTAGCGATTCAGTCCTTTACCTGTGCGGTGGCTAGTCTCTGTTTCTTTCTCCGAATCTACGGGCGTGTGATCTTGGCGAGAAAGTTTCAGGCGGAAGAAGGTGAGTTTGATTGTTGGTGTTTTCGAGCGTGTGACTACGTTCACCCTGTTGCCATTCATGGTTACAGGGACAAGTTGAAAAAAAAAAAAAAAAGAAAAGATGGAAGAAACAATTAAAAAAACAAGGACTATGTTCTGTATTTGCTCGCTGACTTTTTTTTTTTTTTCTTTCTTTTCCGGCAAATAGTCATGGCTATAGCGGCATATGTTGGTCACCCCCCCCCCTTTTTTTTTCCCCCTTCCTGGTGTTTTGTTCTTTTCTTTTCTTTTCCTTTTTCTTTCTCCGTGATTTTCAATCGTGAGATATTAGGTCTATGGAACGGAAACAGGGGTTGACTGATGAGCAATATTATAGGGATGCTATTGGGGCGCCATTTTTTCCACCATCAAGATGTTGAAATATCCTGGATATCTCGTTCACGCATGGAACATCCGTCTTAAGGAGGTCATTCCAACGACCTATGTGAGTAAACGACACCTTTTTCAACGAGGCATAGTTGTTCCCACAAGAATCAATTGCAATGCAGCTGGCTGACCTACGTGAAACCGTGCGGCAGTGGGTCTTCATCTTTGGCATCTTCTACTCCATTGTGCTGCCCTTGCTCAAGGTAGCCATCATGGTCGAGTGGATTCGCCTGTTTGTGCCGAGCACAAAGACAAAGAGCTGGTTCTTCTGGGGCGCCGTGGTGGTTGGGTTTGTCCAGGTCTCGTCCGGCATTGCCATCATCATTGCTCTCAACCTTCAATGTACGCCTCACGCGCGCATCTGGGATTTTACGGTGGCGGGCACTTGCTTCAACCTGTACAACCTGCAAGTGGCCTCTGCCACCATTCAGCTCGTCTCCGACATTGCCATGTTCTTGCTGCCCCAGCACATCATCTGGACCCTCAAGATGACGTGGCAGAAGCGTCTTGGTGTGTCGGCCATCTTCGGCATGGGTATTCTGTAAGTGGCTCCCCCCCCCTTCCTCCTTTCTCTGAGGCAGCACACAACGTTTCTCGCCTCTCTTCATTCAATGCCGCGGTGTATGGAAGGAATATACATGCAAACTAACGTTTTGGGGATACTTAGTGCCATCGTCGCCGCCTCTTTCCGAGTGGACGTGACGGTCAACCACGGACAGTCGGCGGATTCCATCTACACCCTCGCGCCCATTGTGTTTTGGGCGTCGGCCGAGATGACGTGCGGATTCTTCATCCTCTGCGTGCCCTGCATCCCCAAGATCGTCCAGGAAACCGGCATCCTCCCGGCTATCAAGAAGGGGACGAGCATCATGCACTCCGGCAGCAAGTCGAATCAGGCGTCGACGGCGTACGCCCGCGGCGGGCCCCATAGCAAGGCAACGGTCTCGGCCAACAAGGACTACTACAAGCTGGAGGAGGAAGGCCTGAACATGGCCAACTTGTCTGAATCCACCGAGCGCCTGCACAAGGATAACCAGGGCGCGGCCATCACCCTCACGACGCGAGTGACGGTGACGCACGACAGCCGCTCTGTCAGCGACGCCGAGAGCAGAAATGATGGCTGGGCCAGATAGGAGGGACCAATGAAAACATTATGCAATAATGACTGCTGCTGCGGAATCCAGCCATGGCCCAAAAAAAAGCACATGGGCAAACTTTATGTTATTTTTAGTCTTATAACTAACGCGGGAGGCGCTGGCTGCAACCGACGGTTGGGTTTATATACGGTCGATGCGTCGGTTCATGTTGTCTCTTCCATACCCTTTTTTTTTTATATTCCCTCTTTTCCCCACCATTTATTTTATCATATATCACTCGATAGCTACCTACTTAATATCCTAATGCGAGTTCTTACCAAGGATGGCTTAAAAACCACCATCTTGAAAGGACTTGGCATGCTTCTATATCCTTACATAGAAAGAGCGCTGGATCGTCAACTTTCATTCGGCCACTGCTCCATGCCCTTCCAGCCAATTGGAACAACGATATAAATGTGCCCTGGCTCCTTGTGTGTGCCAGCCATGACGGCCGTGCAAGCCTTGTCCATGGAGTCGTGTGAGGAATATTGGGCCCCCGGCATCCGGCCATGTAGCGTCGGCGTAAACCCGAGATCAGCGCTGCCAACACACGCGTCTGCGGCCTTTTGGTCAAGGCATCATTGGGAATTTCCCCATATTCATGCAATGGATGAAACAGTACAAGTCTTGAGGCTGGCAAATGGAAGTGGAAATGGTAGACGGGGAAAACCAGAACGCCACTTTTTCGCACCACCATAAACAACCTACATAAGGTAAGGCAAAGCTTAGTTGCAGTTAGTCAGCAGCATAAAGTAGCATCCCAATTCAAATTTCCAATCGAGTTCCGGGGATAAGAAATGGTCCAATTGGTCAGCGTCAAAGCGTTCACTGTTCCACCGCTTTTCGCGCCGTTGGGGGGGGGGGGGGGTCAGATAATCAACCTTGAACCCGTTAAGCTTCCCGTCTTGCCAGCTCTTACTCCACTGCACCTTTACGCGCGTGAGAATCACACTCCCGTTTCTCCTTTAGATTGGAAGGGGGGTTGTCAGACTTGATCGTGTCACAATGCCTGCCGACAGATTCGGGCACCAGTCTCGAGTCGAGCCGGTCGTCGTCTCGGCCTCGGAGCGCACGCCGCTGCTGCAGACCTCCGGGACCTCCGAGGACGGCGGCGCCAACAAGCAGCGGCAGGATGCCAGCGACGAGCGGCACGAGCAGCCAATTCTCAACAGCGATGAAGACGATCAGGAGGAGGAGACGACCGTCTTGGCGGAGGAGGTGTCGTTTTCGAAGCTATGCCTCATCATGGGCACCGCCTATCTGGGCGTCTTCCTCGGTGCCATTGACTCGTCCATCATCGCCACGCTCTCGGCGCCCATCTCAAGCGAGTTTCAGTCGCTCAGCCTGCTCTCGTGGCTGGCAACCGCCTATCTCATTGCCAATGCGGCTTGCCAGCCCATCTCCGGTCGCCTCACGGACATCTTTGGGCGCGGTCCCGGCCTGGTCTTTAGCAATGTCTTCTTTGCCGCCGGCAATCTCATCTGCGGCCTGGCCCAGAGCTCGAGCGTCATGATCCTTGGTCGAGTCATCGCGGGCATTGGAGGCGGAGGCCTGATGAGCATCTCGACCTTTCTGGCCTCTGATTTGATTCCCCTGCGCAACCGTGGGATCGTCCAAGGCGTGGGCAACATCTGCTACGGCTCCGGAGCCATGCTGGGAGGCGTCTTCGGCGGCCTGATGAACGACCACACCAACCTGGGCTGGAGACTGGCCTTTCTCGTCCAAGTGCCTCCGGCGCTCATCTCCGCCGTCGCCGTGGCCATCCTCGTCAGGGTGCCGCCCAAGCAATCTGACAAGACGTACCTCGCGCGCATCGACTTTGGCGGCGTCTTCCTGACGATGTCCTTCCTCGTGCTTCTGCTTCTAGGCCTCAACGCCGGTGGTAATCTCGTCCCATGGGTCCATCCGCTGCCGCTGACGACGATCCCGCTCTCTGTCGTTGCGTTTGTGGGCTTCCTCTGGTGGGAGAGCACGGCGGTGCAGCCCATCATTCCGGTCAGGCTCCTGCTGGACCGAACCGTTCTTTCTGCCTGCTTCTGCAACTTTCTCTCCACCATGGTTGTCATGTCGGGCATCTTTTACGTCCCTCTCTATCTCCAGGTCCGGGGCGATTCTGCCACGGTTTCGGGCTTGAAACTGCTGCCTTCGCCCGTCGGTATTTCCCTCTGCTCCGTGGGAGCGGGCTACATCATGAAGAAGACTGGCCGATATACGCGACTGGGTGTTGGCAGCTTGCTGATGCTCATTGCTGGCGTCACCCTGTTCACGACACAGGGGGACTCCAGCCCTGGCGTGGTCACCATGGCGGCCTTTTTCCTGGTGGGCGGAGGATACGGTGCCATGCTGACGACGACGTTGCTGGCATGCATCGCCGCGGTTGATCACTCGCAACAAGCCGTCATCACATCAGCAACCTGTAAGTTTTTTTTTTTTTTTTTTTTTTTTTTTTTTTTTTTTTTTTTTGCCGTGGACCTGCGCCCGATTCTTCTCTATAGTAGCGGAATGTTTATCGACTAACTCTTGTTCCTCATCAGACCTTGCCCGAAGCCTGGGTGGCACAATCGGCGTGACGGTTGGATCGGCCGTGTACCAAAACATACTCAACGCTCGTCTGTGGCAGCGCTTCGGCGACGAGCCACAGGCTGCCGACATTATTCGGAATATTCGCGAGGATCTCAAGTACCTGAAGCATCTGCCGCCCGGATGGCATGATGGAGTGTTGAAGTCGTTTATGGAGGCCTTTAGAGCTGTTTGGCTTACTATGCTGGCCTTGGCGATTGGGGCTCTTATCTGTGTCTCACTCATGAGGCAGCACACGCTCCACGAGACGCTGTCGAGGCGGTAAATAGGATTGACTTGTAATTTCAAGGGGAAGCGTGCGACTTCTAAAGGCTTATATTAGTATATGGCTGATCATGTACGGTAAATTTTGTGTGGGAACTTGGGATCGCTTCATTGGTACATACAGGGTAGATGGAATTAGGCACATGCGGAGAATTGGTATCGCATCGTGTCTAGTATTATAACAACTTAAATTATGCGTGTTTGCTTATTCTAACGATATTCTTTTACCTGTGGTGGTATTACATCGTCGTCGAGGCTGCCAGCTTCACGATGCTAGAGTAGCAAGCTTATGAGTGTGTCATGAGTGGATGCCTACCTTATACATATACGTTACCTTGGCCCCGGACTTTTGCTCATCCCAATGCCTTTTTTTCTAAATGAACTCATCATTTCTTTTTCACTTTTCAAATTATTTACTTTTTGCTCGTGTTTTCTGCCAAGTAGCTAGATTCTCCCGTAGTGCCTCCATGACTGACCGAGTTTCCCATTTCGACGCCCGCCTCGTCAAGTGTGGGTTTGCCAAAGAGTAAAAAGATATGTATTTTTAACTAATATGGATAGCTATTCTACTTCTAGCACTAATTATATTCAGATTCTAAAGGAAGGCATGGTAGAGTCCTTGCTATGAGATGGGACCCACAGACAGGTACTTCATAGTCCGGCGAAATGGCTGCTACTGCATGAATACATATGTACATCCTCACAAGCCCTTTGAACGCAAAAAAAAAAAAAAAAAAAAAAAAAGGTACATGAGACATCAGACTTCAAGACACCAAAGGGTGTCCAATGGACCCAATACAGATACGAGGTAGTGTCGGCATGTCTCGCCGGGGGATGTTTCTTGGTAGCTCATGCGAGGCATTACGTATGCAAACAATCATCGGTCCATGCACGGCTCCGCTTTGTCCGGGGTCGCAGGTTCTGCAGACTTTTTGTATTCCAAGGACCCAAGAGCTGCACTACGAACAGCACCACCTCACGAGTCGCGGAAAAGGCAGTAGCCTCATGTTGAAGTTGCAATTTATTCCGCCATCATCCAATTAATGTGATTACAGACCTGCGTCCTCAGCTGTCTAGGTGCCTTACGTAGCTGCTGCGACAAGGTTCGGATGGCGGCTGGCTGGCGGGTGGCGCAGCTCGGTAAAGCCCCAGCCCCCCATCCATCCTCTAAAGCTTGTGGCTGTGACTTAGGCTTGAGGCGCACTTTACGCCCTCACAAAAATAGAGCACAAAAATAGAGAGAGAGAGAAGCGTCACAACTACCGCTCCATAATAAACTTGATAGCGCCAAATGGAGGGGGTTAGCTGGGCCATGTGCATGTTTGACCGGGGTCTCTTCTTTCTTCTCTTTGGTTGCCATCGCCGCAACGCGTGGCTCCATCATGCTGACCTTGACCGTTTCGTTCCCCTCCATCTCCATAGGGCCGCTGGCCTTGGTTCGCCTTGCCGAAAACATCAAAACAACAAAAAACTCTCTACACCCAGCCGCAGCTTTGCTCCCGTGATTTTGTTTTTTTTCATTGAGCGTTTTTTTCTCCTGGTTCTTCAACTGCAGGTCCCAATTTTTTTTTAAAAGTAAAATACATCTCTCGACGCCGTGTGTTTTGGCTTTCGAGCCTACACTGAGACACTGCTTCGATTATTCTTTTCCTTTTTTTAAACCATAGTCATCATAATACGGCCCGCCCACCGTCTCAGCCTCAGCCTACTAGTTTCACACCGGCTCCCGCCCGACCTCGAACATCTCCCGTTGCGGTGGTCAGCCAGGGAAACGAGGTCTCTTGAACTCTCGTCACCTCCATCCGACACTCACCGCAGTTATCCATCTATCGATATATTTTTTTCTTTTCTTCCAACAACCCCCTCCGTCGAATCCTCTCGTCTCCTCCTGGTATCGCCTTTGCCCTGCCCCGCCATACACACAAGTCGTCGTCATGGCGCTCCTGGAGATCGACCCCCAGATTCTACCGAATCTGAAGCTGGGCTTGCACTCCTTTCAGATCATCCTCTCCTTCGTCATGTGGTGTCTGGAGATTGCCGTCTTCCGTGGCGACACCTCTACCATTGTCGGCTTGAACGGATGGACTTTTGCAGTGGTGAGTTTGCGGCGCGCGCGCAAGTCTGCAAAGAGGTTACGAAGACAACCGCTAAATAATTTCCCGTCTAGTGCTTCATTTCCGTTCCGGCTTGGATCTACCTCATCATGACTCCTCGCTTCGACCGCACTCGCAAGCTCGCCAACCCCTACGTCATGTTCATCGTTGACGGGCTCTTCATCATCATCTGGATCTCGGCCTTTTCCACGCAGGCCGCCTACAACACCGCCAACGACTGCGGCAGCTCTTGCGGTATCAGCAAGGCCGTTGTGGGTTTTGGTGTCGTCATCACGTTCGTACCCTTACACCTGTTATATGGCAGTGAATAGAACTAACGGGGTCCTTATAACAGTCTCCTCTGGGTCGGTACAACATTCCTCAGCGCATACACTCTGCAATACTACAACTTCCACGGCTCACTGCCCGGCTACGACAACCGCAGGTTGGGCGGGGACAACATCGATCCAGACAAGGCCGCCTTTTCCATGGCGCCCCACGACGATGAGGCCTATGAGCGGGTCAACATGGACGACCACGACGCCCCCAGCTCCTACAACGACCACAACACCACCATGAACAGCCGCTACGGCGACAACACCCCGTACAACGCCGACGACTTTGACGACCCCAACCGCTACGGAGCCCTGCCCCCGCGCAGCAACAGTGCCCACCCCATGTTTGACAGCGAGACGGAGTACGCCGGCAGCGGCATCGGTCTGGACATTGGCCACCACAAGACGCCCTCGCCCGGCCCGTACAGCGGCCACCACGCGGACACCTATGCTGACGGGCCGGTGCAGTTCCCCTCCGCCGACTACGACCGGATAGAGCCCTGAGCGGAAGAAGGAGGTAAAAGGAACTTGAGAAAAAGAGAGTATGTGCATGAAATGAATAACAAAAAAAAAAAATACTTCAATGACGGCTCAATGAAGGAAATGATGCATGGTAGCGGGCACTATCAATGACTTGGACAATCACCACGATGCACTACATTACGAAACACTCTATTTGACGACCTATGTTATGAGTTTAACAGAGTATGTCAAATGTATTGGAAAGGGTGGCTGTTGGGCTGGATGCTTCCCTTTGCTTGGGTAGAGATTCTCTGCGGCGTTGACGGCATCCGATGTGGAATATTTCTTGTTTTGAGGAGGAGGGGTTGCCATGCACGACATGGCAAGCGTTAGTGCGAGATACCAGGAGTATATAGAACCGGGCCAGAAATTGCATACGAAATGCCATTTTGCTGTATCTCTCTCTTTGACCTCGAATAAGATACAATTGTAGGTTAAAAAAGTTCTATTTTCGTGAGTGACAAAAAATGGTACAATTGTGTCTTGGCCCTTCAAAAGCACGCCCCAACGCCGTGATATGACAAAGAAATGTTGTACCACGATTCATGACCGACTACATGGTACACAAAAAAAAGGGCAAAACAAGAAAAGCAAAAAATTATAGAATGCAGTCCAGAGTCATGCCTCAGATGCTCGAGTTTTCATCTTCCGGATCCGCTTCGCAATGTCCCTCGCCGTCTGTTGCATCGGGTTCAGCTTAAGATCCCTGGCCATGGCCTGCGTATCGTCGCCATACTTGGCCACCAGCCGCTGCAGCCACTCGCGCTCGCGCTCGCTCTGGTACCGCACCTTGGGCGGCGCCGGGTTCTTGGCCTCCTCAATCAGCGACTTGACCACCTCAGTGGTGCCCACGCCGTCATCATTGATGCCGCCCCATTCTTCCGCCTCGTTCTCCTCGTCCTCTTCTTCCTCCCCGGAGGAAGCAGAGTCGAGCTCGTTGAGCGGGTCGTTGAGCGGGTTCGCTTTGCGCTTTACGACGCGGATGATGTTGCCGTTGGCGTCGCGCTCGACTTTGGCCTCGGACACGATGGCCTTTTCGACGGTCGTGATGGCAAAGGGGTCGGATGCGGATGTGCGGAGGGTCGTTGCAGTTTCTGATGAGGATGTCCCTGTGGAGAGCTTCTTCTCAACGCCGCCGGTCGGTGCTTTTAACCGAGCGAGAAGTCCTAGACGACGATAGTTTTGCGCCAAAGTCTCCTTTTTGTCCCTGAAGTCGTTGGACAAGACCACGTTAATATCTACATCTCTAATTTTTTTTTAAATAGCATGCTAAAGTATGGAGGCGCACCAGTTCTTGGCAATGACAGAGTTTCCGCGGGGATTGAGAATCTTCTTGGTCTTGTTGGATTGGCGGATGGGAGCGCGGCCGGAGCGGCGCTTCTTCTTTTGGAGTTCGCGACCCATTGCTGTGGAGAGGATAAGTGATTGATAGGCTGCGGAAGAGGGGGAGTGAGTGAGGGTAATGTCGAGAGAGATGATGGGGTGGGAACTTTTGATGCTCGAGGTTTGGAGAGCGCCCAAATTTTTTGGGAGAATGGCTTATCGATAAGGATGGGGCCAGCGCTGGTTGTTGTGAGATTTGGTGGGGGTGTTGGTTCTTTAAATTGCAGTGTCTGATATTGCTGATTCTTTTAGCAGCTAACATGATTATTTATTGCTGATATTTTTGCTAATTTACAATAGGCTCAGATTGATAGAGCTTGGCGGGCTTGCATGCAGACGGCTTGATAGCATGCTCTGGGCTCAAAAGGTACGAATTAGGGGGCCATCTAGAGGTGGAGGCAAGCATTTCATGCGAATTCACGTATCCCATTACTCGTAATCTATCTCTAACTTCATTTCGTCCCTTTTCTCTTTTTAAGCTTCCGGCGCCGGCTTCTTCAGCTCCTCGAGAATCTTGCTCTGAAACTTCTCCGGCTCCGTCGTGCTGGCCCATCGGTCCACCACTTTACCGTCGCGGCCGATGAGGAACTTTTCAAAGTTCCACTTGACCCTCTCCAGGCCCAGCAGGCCCGGCTTCTCCTTCTTCAGCCACTTGTACAAGGGGTGCGCGTTGTCGCCGTTGACGTCAATCTTGCCGAGCACGGGAAAGGTGACCTTTTGGTCGAGCGTGCAAAAGTTTTGAATCTCCTCGTTGCTGCCGGGCTCCTGGCCGCCGAACTGGTTGCAGGGGAAGCCGAGGATGACGAAGTCGTCGGGGTACTCTTGCTTGATGGCCTGGTAGACGGACTCGAGGTTCTTGTACTGGTAGGTGAAGCCGCACTTGGATGCGGTGTTTACGACGAGGACGACCTTGCCCTTGTAGTTGGACAGAGGCACTTCATTGTCGTTGGCTACAAGGATGATGCGCGCGCAAATGCGCTCGTTGTATTAGCAAAAGGTTCGTTTTTTTCTCCCTCGCAAATAGGTGTCGTGGCATATCTCATCATGGAATAAATAGGAAAGAGTATGAAAGAAATAGAGCCAACTCACCGTCTAGCACCTTGAAGTCAAAGAAATTCGTAGCAGAAGACATGGTGGATGATTGTCGCGCAAAGAAAAACAAAGGCGGGTATCGAAGGTGGTGTTGATGTAGCGGCAACGTAGACGAGGCGCAACGGCCAGGCCCCGAATATATAAACATGGACTTGTAGCGACGATGCAAGTCAGTCCACTGGTGACGTTTTGCTGCTAGCGGCGCCCGGAACATGCGACTGGCTTCAAAACCGCCTGTGTCGCAGCTCCGGGGTCTCGGGCCCAGCAGAGCCCGGCTGAGTGGGCGGTCCACGGATCTGGGCCTCGTGGATCGGAGCATCTTGGGGCGAAATGCAAAAATTAAAAATTAGAAATTCCAAATTAACAAAAGCGGCGCGCTGCGATGCAAAAAGACAAGAGCCCGCCATTGTCCATGTTCTACGTATCTGATGTCGACTCGCTCAGCCTTGCGAAACTCCGAGCCGCTGAGGGCGAATTAGAGTAGGTACTTACTTGGTACTCCCTGTAGCCCTGATCGACCAAAATCCCGAGCCTCGGCAGCGCCCCACGCCCACTGAGGCTTTGGTGGAGAGCCGTGGCGAGAACGTCGTCAAATTCCTGCCGGAACGGAGCACAGAGTTTGTCCGCAATGGCCCCGCACCTTGATTTGTACTACCTAGTACTAATTTGATTCTTTGTACAGAGTACTAAGAGTAGGAGGTACCTTGGTAAGACATGTCCCTAGGTATTTGCGAATACGTCGATGGGTTCTATACGACGGATAGATATAGTAGTAGCTTGCGTAAGGTATCTAGCAATGACAAATGTGCCATGCATCTAAAGCAGTTCCAAGCACAAAACACCGGCCTTGTGGGACTTTTTTTTTTACAATTCCAAATAGAATGCAAAGTCCCACAATAAACCTCGGCGGTACGGTGCGTTGCCGAGATCAGCGCCGGACAAGATGTGGCAGCGGCCAAGTAAGCTTAGTTATTGCGTACCTACAGTAGCACCAAAGTAATTGTCTGGCTGTTTCTTCTAGTACTCTGCCGTTTATGGGCAAAATGATATGCTGTGACTTTACCTTGAGTGCCGTGTGAACCATAGACAGAGGCATGATGTGTACAGAGGGCACTATAGCACACCCATTGTCTAACCACTGAAATCACGGCGACGATGTAAATGCATTTCCGTCTCCCATTGCCCTGCTGTGTCTCGAATAGGAGGCAACAGGAGGTTCGCTCTCGACTCTGATACAACCATCCGTTTCTCTCATCATTCACTTTAGACGGTCAGCAGGTGCACAACGTAGAGACTGTCTACCGCCTACCCATGTCGAACCATGGGCGAGAAAGATGATTAGAATCTGAAATCCATGCCGTACTGCCATAGCCACGGCATTTCTAAGGAGCTAACTATCTAACTCCAGGTTGACTCTAACCCTAGAAAGCAAGGGTTATGATGCGAGAATCGCAGGACTACAAAACGTCCTGAAAGACAGCCGATGGCTATATTGTCTCCATGTATAGCTGACCCTCTTGGCCTATATTCCGAAGGAAGCCACAACAGATTCTCTCCGCGAAAAGTAACCCAGGTTCCAAATCGCTTCAGACCATATCCCCTGATCTGGGGCGAAGTCCTTGGATCACTTAGAGACGACATATCAATGATGCCGGCGCTGGTATGCAGATATTGAGGTATGGATACATCGAATTTGAGTGACGTGATGTTTTCGATCTCAATCCTCGTCTCGCACTGGCCAGTCTCAGGGTTCCAGACTTCGATACCGCTGTCGCTTCCCGAGGCAAGGCGGGTGCCGTCGTTCGACCATGCAAAGCAGTTGGATAAGCCTTCACGAACGCCGAGTATCTTTACATTCTTCCTGGTGGTAGAATTCCAGATTCTAATGGTACCGTCCCAGGAGTTCGAGGCAAGTCGTGTGCCATTGGCTGACCACGCAATGGAGAATACTCCATCCATGTGGCCCTCGAGCGCCGCCTCGCACTGCCCAGTCCTCACATCCCAGATTCTAACCCTTCCGTCCATCGAGCCCGAGGCAAGTCGGCTGTTGTCGGTCGACCATGCGATACAACAAATCCTGTCCTCATGACCATTAAATGTGCCCTTACAGTGGCCGGTGTCACATGACCATAGCTTAATAGTACTCTCCGCCGAAGTCGAGGCAATCAGGGTGCCATCACTTGACCATTCTATTCGTGAGGACATATCAAATTGGTGCCCGTCGAGTGCAGTCTCGTCGTACTGATGAAGTTTAGCATCCCAAATCTTAACAGTGCCGTCAATAGAGGCTGAAGCAAGCCCGGGTACAGTCAGGCGACCACGCGACGAAGCAAACATAACTGGTGTGGCCCTCAAGTGTGGTTTCACACTCTCCAGTAAGAGGATCCCATATCTTGACAGTTTGATCGCGAGAGGCCGAGGCTAGTCGGGTGTTATTAGGTGACCATGCGGCAGGGGCTGCTATGGCATTGTCCTTGAGCGTGGCCTCGCATTGGCCGGTCACGGGGTCCCAGATTCTGATATCCCCATCCAGTGAAGCTGAGGCAAGGTGCGTGCCGTCGCCTGACCAGGTAACAGACGCAAGAATGGTGTTATGGTGCTCGAGCGTTGCTTGGCAATTCCCGGTTATGGGGTCCCAGATTTTGACCCCGCAGAGAGAGTCTGAGGCAAGTTTGGTCCCGTCGCTTGACCACGCGACAGAGCAGATACGTGTCCCAACAATGTCACGAATGATCTTGTGTGAATAAGTCCTAAGATCCCAGATATGGATAGTGCTGTCGTCGGAAGCTGAAGCAAGTCGGTTATCATCCATCGACCATGCAATAGCATTAACACGCCGGGAATGGCCGCTGAGCCTAAGTTTGCAGGCTTCAGTCACGGTATCCCAGATCTTGACGCAAGAGTCGTCAGCGGTCGAAGCAAGCCGGGTGCAATCGGTCGACCATGCAACGCACTTGACCGGATTGCTAGCGACCTTGAGCGTGCTCTTGCACTGGCCGGTTACGGGATCCCAGATCTTGATATTTCCGTCCCAGGAGGCTGACGCAAGCCTGGTTCCGTCGGGGGACCATGCAACAGAGTTAACCACACTAGTATGGCCCTCCAGTGTGCTTAGACAAGCACTCCATCCCCTGTCTCTCTGTGACTTATTGACCAGCCAGTCTGGCTCCTCCGCTTCGTATTGCCGTCGTATTAGGCTTTCGGTAGGGCTAAAGATCAAGGTAGAGATATAGGTCTGAAGGGGGTAGTTTTCGATAAGCGGCCTACGGTATTGAATAAATCGACGCCCATCCCAGACTAAGCGAGAAAGTTCGGTTTCATTTTTCTAGAGAATTAGTAACATTTCCGGATACTTGGAAACTTTGACCTACCCGGAGTAAATTATCCAATTTTATCATGGACAAAACCCCATGGGACATGCTCCCCAGTAGGCTAAGAGCCTCGAGCCAGTTAAGGAATTTCTGGCGTAGAAAAGTGTCAACCAAGCCGCCGTCTTCGACATCCTTTCCCATGTTATCGGCGCCACCGCAGTCATAGAGGTGGTCAACCCAATATAAGCACGAGTACCGTACGGCAGCCAGTGGATCTGGCTTAGGCTGCTTGAACTGATTGATCGAAGCACCAGGAGCGCCAAGGTTGTATATGTCACGGCGTAACGTCAGAGACATACTTTGTAACGACTGCGAGCAGATAGTATGGTGCACATCTCGCATGCTAGAAGGAAAGACACCACTTGTGAGCAGAAAGTCTTTCGCCGACTGGTGGACAAAGAAGATGGTGCGTTCGCGAAGGGTCAAAAAAGAACCACAGAGGCGTATGATTCCCACTAGGGACTCATCATCGGAGAAAGAGTCAGAGAAATTGACGAGACAAGTCAGCTCACCCGAGGCGATGGGTCGATATACAGTCGAGGCGACGGCTAGTATGTCCCTACAAAGCATCGCGTCCTCAGATTCCATAACATGGTCCATCATACGCTTATAAAGGTTGCCCAGATCTGGGGGGAATCCGCGTAGACGAGAGAGAGTGTTATGCTTGGATGTTCTGGCGAGATCTTGAGACACCAGAGCCACCCACAAGAAGGTATCGTCTGCGTGAGAGAGCAAGTAGTCGCAAACAGTGCTCTTCATCTCAGGGTTATACTTTTTTTATTTCTGCGAGTTTGTCTACCTTGTGGTGGATATACAGAGCCACCGCTTCTGAAATAGACGTGTGATTCAACTCAAGGGAGAGCGAGACCTTTTGCATTGCGGGATGGAGATGTTCCTCAATGCTCGGCCAGTTTCGACTGGAGACGATCCACTTTACCGTTGGCATGGCCGAGTGGTGAACGATGAAGTGAAGAAGCCTGGACAGGTCAGCAGATCGCTGGGGGTCTGGTGGTGGCGATAGCGACTGAGAGTGCCGGCCATCAGCTGGGTTAACACTAGTCGTGCCGCACTCGTCGAGTGCATCAACGATTAGGTAGGCATTGTGCAGCGTCGGGTCTTCTAGTATGCTATTGAGGATCTCTGCCAAAGCGGTAAAGGCGTTTGCGTCTTCAAATAGCTGTTTTCCTGCTGAATCGTACCATTTACGCACATGGGATATCAATGTGGGCTGCTGGTCGACCAACATATAAATGAGACCGCGCAGCACAGCAGAGGCGCTGTTGATGCGTGAGTCAATGGCTTGGCAGAAGAAGTAAGACAGCGACGTGCTGGCCGAGGGGTCTGTCAATTTGGTTGAAGGGCTCAGTTCATTGATGATGCCACAGAGAAGCATTGTCTTGCCCTTTCCGGGATCTCCTTTAATTCACAACAGTTGGCCGTCCCCATGACAGCGCCATTGCTTGAATTCTTCGTTGTCAATCACCCAGCGATAAGATTCTAATAGCAAGCCACCTTTTGTCTCCTCGATACGTATCTTGTCAAGGCATGGGTCTGTTATCCGCAAGTCCTTCAGGCATGCCAGAGATTTTGGATCCGAGATAAGCTGCTTGATCTCCTCCATGACCAATAACTGGTCTCGAGAAACGACAACAAGTTCCTGTGTGTGACGAAGAAGGCTGCCGAGGACTTGATACGAATCATCCGCCTTGCGCGCGAGACTCTTCAGCTTTCCGAGATTCTCTTCCGCCAGAGCGACTTTTCTACCGGACATGGCCGTTTTGAAACTTGGTAATAAGATCAGCATCTGCCGTCTTCATCTCGGCAATTAGCTTCTCCCAGCCGTCGTAGTTTATTGTTCCCCTGAGGAAATTCTTGGTGCGACTGCGATAGAACCGAATGATGCTCCGAATCTGGAAGTCGATGATGACTTTGTATAAGTCCAAGAGACGCTTCTCGAGATCCGTCTTCAATTCGGTGCTTATGCCCTCCGGTAATAGGAGCGACTCCATGGAGGCATACTATTCCATCTGGGACATAGCATAATTGAAACCTTCTTGGTTGGCTACCTCGGCTTTTGTGGGATTCTTTAAGAGGGGAAGTATTAGAGAAACGCCGGCCATAACGATGGAGGCATAAGGCAAGCCGCTGATGGCATCCTTGATGTATTTTTCGGCCCATTCCACGGCACCGGCAACCTTCGCCGCTGCATCTTGTAGGATGATCTCATGGCCCAACAGCGTGGTACTGACTTTTTTTGTCTTGCATATGAGCCAGACCAAGCTTGCTGATCCCTTCTAGTTTCTCCCGGCGGGCGGCTGCATCGTGCCGAGGAATTTCGTTCATCAATGCGCTGCTATCATCTGTCTCCGTGCTGGCAACCGGTCTCGTTATTTGACCTGCATCACTTCGAGTCAATACCCGGAACCGCTACCAGGAACAACGAAAACCTGCCTCTCTGCAATGCCTGAGATAAAAGGTCCTCATAAAGGACAATGAGATCATGATTCTCGGCATCGAGAGTATCATATGCCTTGTCCCAGAGAGACACCCCCTTGGCCAATTGGTCTCGATCGCCTAGGACAACATTGTCGGTTGATATTAGTGAAGCCTCAGCGTCCGCCTCAGTCGGGCGGTTTAGGGAGCCCGGTGGTATTTCGGCAGTGCCAGAATGCTGTGATCTAGAGAAGGAATCGGGGGTGGTCGCTGTCGATGAAAGCAGCGCCAGCGGACTCGGAGTGACATTTCCTAAAGTGGCAATTAGAATAGGATGAAAAATGTAACTTTGGTGTTTCGCAATACTACCTTGAGACGCTGCCGATGATATGCTATGGTCCGAGGCGCCATCTTGCGTGTTTAGCCTTGTGGAATCTTTCTCTTTGCGTTTTCGAAACCTCTCTAAGCCCCTGCTGAAGGTCCCCATTTTCGTGTTCTTGGCCAGCGTTCCGGTGAAGCATACCAGTTCATAGTCTCGCGGGTGGTGAAGGAGGCTTGGCCGTGCGGATATTACAGTGCGGCTGATGGCTGCTGCATGCCCAGTTCTCCTGGGGCCAATAGAACCTCGCGACTGTACCACTACGCGGAGGCTGAGACGTGGATTGAAGCTTCATACTCAATGTACCCTTGGAAAATGCAAGTATGTCCTGGTCGCAGATAGCGTCGCAATAGAAGTAGAGTCCTCAATTAGATACTGTTGGTAATATGCTCCATTGTGCACATTGATCATTCTCCTAGATGTTATTGTCGTTGGGATCCTGAACACTGCAGACAATGTATCTGCTCTGCAATTCTGTTGTGGCAGGTAACCAACGTCCTCTGGCGTGTGTGGTGTACAGGGACATCCTGCTCATGGTCTGCCCTGACCATAGTCCAAATCAGCTCACAGGTCAGACTTGTGGGTGTGATGCTATCGTTCAGATGCCACGGAACACGAAGTGATGTCGAGGGCCCTATCTCAGTCCTGAGATTATTCCATTGGCTTAGGATGATATGGAAGGTACAAGCAAAGCTGCCACTGCGGGTAATTTGGATTCAGTGCATCGTCGGCCTTAGTCAGCTTCGAACATCTGGGGTAAGGCAATCATGGCAAATTAATGGGGCTTAGCCTCTTAGGTACCTTATGTTATCGACCCATTGTTCTAGTGGTGACGTTTGAGGACCCACCAACTTGACCTCTTTGGCGGCGGCTCGAAGATGCACGCAGAAGTGAGCTCTGCTCGAGCTCGCATCTGCATCTGCGTTTGCGTCTGCACCCGCACGAACAAGTCTCTCAGTCAGCCATGGAAGCCAAGAGAAATGTAGTGATTGTCGGTATGTATGTCCCCTACCGTGTTTGTTCGCCGTGTTTGTTCGGCGGTCGTGCCCAGATACCGCCACGCCGAAAGCCATCCGACCCTGCAAGCCAGCTGCTTGTTGGCGGCGGAACCTAGACTAAAATCAACAGAGGATGATCGCTTGGAGCGCTTGTTGCTAACGCCAAGGTCTTTAGGAGGCGGCATCATCGGCTGCACGACGGCCTACTATTTGGCTCGCCACCCCAAGTTCAACCCTGCTTTGCACACAATCACGCTTCTAGAAGCTGCCCCGTCTGTGGCTGCCGGGGCCTCAGGCAAGGCAGGCGGTCTTCTTGCCCTCTGGGCTTATCCGTCAAGCATTGTCCCCCTGTCATACAGGCTGCACTCGGAACTTGCCGCTGAACATGACGGGCCCACTCGCTGGGGCTACCGTAAGGTCAAGTGCGGTAGCATTGAAGCCGTCGTCACAAGAGAGAGGCTTAGCGAGCTTCGGAAGGCTGCAGCTGAGGGCGACAAAACATGGGAGAAGCTTCCCAAGCAAGATGAAGCCGCCAAGGGGTTGCTCCAGGCCGAAGAGCTACCTGCAGAACTGGATTGGATAGATCGAGAAGTGGTCCGCGGGTGGGCTGAAATGGGGTCTCCGGGAGCTACCGAGACCGCGCAGGTCCACCCGTACCACTTCACCACCTCGATCGCGGAACTAGCTCAGAAAGCGGGCGTCGTTATAAAGACGAATGCCAAGGTTACAAAACTCATCACAACAAAAGCTGGAGTCGAGGGCGTCGAATTCTTGGACCGGCAAACCGAGGAGATCAAGAAGATTTCAGATGTAACTGATATTGTTGTTGCGGCTGGGCCGTGGACGAGCCGAATACTCCCACGTGCCAAAGTAGAAGGATTAAGAGCTCATAGCGTCGTCTACAATGTCGATCTCACCCCCTTTGCCGTGTTTACTGACATTGAGCTGCCCCCAGATTTTGTGCCTGAGCATCGAGCCAAGTTGGGCCAGAAGAGGTTTCACAAAGGCAGGGTAGACCCTGAGATTTATGCTCGGCCGTTTGGCGAAGCATATGCTTGCGGTGAGTCTTTTTCTTGTTGATTTCAAGCAGAACAAGGAAGTGTGACTTGCTAATTATGATTCAAGGTGAACCCGATAGCACCGTGCCACTGCCAGATACGGCTGATCAGGTAGAATTTGACGAGGCTTACTGCGACGACATCGTCTCATATTTTGCAACCGTGAGCCCCGTCCTAGCGGCCGCACCGATCAAAGCCAAACAAGCCTGCTACTTACCACGGCACATACGGTTTGGGCAGGAGAGCGGTCCACTCATCGGACCAACAGTCACGCCAGGCTTGTGGGTGGCAGCCGGTCATACGTGCTGGGGGATCCAGAACGGCCCCGGCACTGGAAAGCTCATGTCCGAATACATATTTGATGGCGAGGCTAAAAGCGCCAACATCGGCAATCTAGACCCGAGGAAATTTAAAGTTTGAGGGGCTGTAGTGGCCGTTCTCTCGTCAATTATAGCAAGATGGCGACTCTTTAGAAAGCGTTAGAAATGATCCTGAGGGCTATCACTTGCAAGAGATTTAGATGAATAAATTTACTCTTGAGTAGTTCGATTGACTCTTGAGTAGTATGTGTTTTAAATTGTAAATTGTACCTAGTAGCCAGCAAGTTGTTTAGCAAAGAAGGAAACCCACTCAGTAAGAGTAGCCCTAGTATTATCAAGTGTGAGATCACCTGTTAATCTTTATTGCTTTACGTAGACTTGATTGTATATTGTCCCTCTTGTGCATGACATTTTAGCTTACAAGGCTCGCCGTAGTGTACATTCCTATAACCTAGAGAATACATCCAGACTCTAACATCACCAATGCTATCTGTAGCCATCATTCTCGCTTCGCCCTCTTATTCAATCTCGCTCTCTCCAGCGCATACCCTACCCATGTAAGCAAGATATGTCCCACAAACACATATGCCTGCGGCGGTACCCTAAGCCCCGTGTCAAACTCAGGATCGGTCCAAGCCGTGCCTGGGTAGAAAATGGCCGACAAGCCAGCGAGGGCCGTTGCCGAGCCAACAATTGCCGCGAGGAACACCGAGTCCTGGGCCATTTCGGCGTTGCTGGTTCGTCTGCCCAGGAGGTATACCACGGTGGCCGCGCTGATGGCGCCAAAGGACATGGTTTGGCCGTTGTGGAACTTGGCATGGGGTGGCCAGCGCGGGTTCAGGACGTGTGTGTGGCTCCAGTCTGCCAGGTAGGCGGCCGTTGCGAAGAGGAGGCTGCTGCAGGCCATGAGGCTGCGAGGGAATGAGGCGAAGACGTTGGCCATTGTTTTTAAACGAATGACTGCTTTCTTGATGCGGGTGGTTGTTGTTACGGATGATTTGATGTATAGCTTTTATATGTATATATATATATATATATATATATATATATAGCAGTGAAGTTTGGCTTCGGAGCTCGGATGTCCGAAATGTCAAGGCAAACGTCAAGGAAAAAGTCTCCGAAACCATTTAACTCAGCCGTGAGGTTCTAGGTTAAGCTTGCATTTTTCATCATGAGGTACGTATTCCAAGATCAGAGCACTAGGAGCTAGCCCGAGAGCTTATTGGAGATCCGTGCATGACTTCATCTCGCGTTAGCTAGCGAGTTTGAGTCTAGTGCCGTTTCTGAGTCGTGGACCTGCATGTAACGAGGATAGAAATGGAAGCTTGGTCGAGGATTCTGCGCGTTGGGACATGGGATATCGTGCTCGCGGAATAGGGGGATGGACATGATGCATTTGCTGGGGGCTAGAATAATTGCATGTTTGTGGTGTCCATTGTATCCGTCAAAAGACTCTCGACTTTTAACCAACGACGATGGTGTAGTTGGAGATGAGTCTAAACTGCCTACCTTGAGTAATTTACTGCTCAGCAAATGGATGGATAAACCTTGTGTAAAGACATACAAACTACAAAGTACAAAGAGTAGAGATGGCTGAGAGTAAGGACTAGGCATACTGGTGGCGGCAGTATGACGAAGCTCCCGTGTGGACGGCAGGGAACAATAGGGGACTGTGTATTAGGATCATGGCTCTCTTGGTTACGGACTCTTCCTCATGAATCTGAGTTTGACGTTAATTCTCATTCAACCTTACGTAGCCCTCAATTTTTACAATATCGGGGGACCGCTTGCATCTTCTTTCCTGTATAGTCAATGAGACCACAAGGTACGGCATGTTGTTTGTAAGTATTGCTCTGCATCGTCGTCTAGCCTCGAGAATCCGTAGCTCATCTGTAAATCCTCTTCTAAGCGTGACCAAGTTTGAGGCTAAATCGCTGGAGACTGCTGAGAAGAGGCTGCTCATATTTAAACACCAAGATGAGAAGGTGCCTCGACCAGTGGGGAACTGGGACACATGGCAGAGGCAAAGCAAGCATGCGCAAATGCTCCATATCCTTCTTCTAGAGAGCTAGAGAGCTAGGGTATGGGCATAGTAGGGTACACGCAATCAGAATGGGTTAGAATGCCTGTGCAGAACTGCTGTTGAGATTGTTCCACCGACGCCTTGCTGAGTCTGCCGTTTAGTGACATCAACATGTACGCTGCTAGACTAAGAGAGGCTTGTAGCCGCTCAAGGTGCTGGGGAGCGAAAGGTATCCGTCCTGAACAGAGTACGGAGGGCCCACGTACTAAAACTCCAGATTCGCTATGGGGATTCCGTTCGTTTCAACGCGCCGGGTCCAGTGTGGGGAAGGCAATGTCAAAGCTGGCGACAATGTCACAGCAGATCATTGACTATTAAAATAGATGTGATCCATCGCTAACTTTATTCGAGCCAAGCGCGTTCAAGTTCCATGTCATGGCTGGACACGGGGTCGAATAGCTCGAGACACAGACCACCCTACTATACGTTGTCTGTGCAACTTGACCACTAACACAATTAGCTGCGAAATACAGGCCATAACAAACGGTGCGACGTCTTTTACTCTCACCAACGTCCTTTTGTAATCCAGTCCGCCTGGTATACCCATTCGCCAATCAATTCATCAATAATCCTTCCATAAGGCTGGCCCTATGGTCATATCCACATTGCGCCGCCCCACGCGGACCGCCCTGCGGACCGGTCGACTACTATTCGATTTGACGCGGAGGGGTATCATCACAATGACTACAAAGCAAGCCCAGCATCACCATGTCGCTGCCGAGCACCTCTGCCGAGTCATTCTGCCGCATATGTGTCGAGGGACTGAAACGCGACAGGCGTGTTCTAGCAGCAGTGCGAAAAGACGGCAAGCCGTGATGGCCTACAGCTTTGCACGTTGGGCCAGCCTGTCGGAGCTGGAGCAGCCGAGTGCAATACCGAGTGTTCCGCCCTTGAACAGATGCGGATATGGCAGTACTGGCTTGGAGGAGGTCTTCCATCAGAGTGAATGCCTTGAGGATGCTCTTTTGGTTGCCAAGGGCACACGGTGATGATGGCCCAATCCGTGAGTCTTCATGTTGCTCCCTGATGTCTGATTTTGATGGCTGTGGCGATTCGAGCTGATTGATTCTAGGCACTGCTAGTACTGGAGCAACAACTATACTATGCCATTTTCAAGCGCAGCTTCCTGGTTGACCTATCCAACTGTCACCTACTTTGAACACACAAGTCTACGGCTGGCCTGACTTTGATATGATATGGGACTGACTTTTACGGTTCTCTCCGGAGATGTCGGATGGTCACCTCCCAGCGACGTGGGCTCTCATGTATCGCGTGGCTATCAAATCTATTGATGACCTTCAAAGTCCAAAGACAGGCATGCGGCAAAGTTGCCTCACTTCACAGACAAGAGGTCAAAAGGAATGATGTCAGCCGATACGGTGCACAACAAAGTGTCTGCGGCAAGAGAGTTGTTCCATTACATAATCGACAAAGAGGCGGCAAGTTCGATGATCTGACTCCTTCCTGCCTGCGCAAGACGCTGAGCAAGCCTGCCTAAGCGTGGCAATGCCCAAAGGCCTAGAATTTTCTTTCGGTGGCCTGGATTCACCCGCTCAATCTTGTCTTTTTTTTGGTGCGTGGCGGTGGTTGGACGTGGACATTCCCAACGACGAAGCCAACTTCCGGCCTCATAATCCGAACCATTCTCGATTTAGCTGCTGCTGCCGCAGTGAGAACCATCGTTCGTGTGGCGGCGCAGACCTGGTGGGTTTGGGTTTACTGATCAGCAGCCCTTTGGACGCATGCGGATTTTTTTTTTTTTTCTCCGCCATTTTTTTGAGTGAGGCGACACTGCAGAGATGACGAACGAACGACGCACGCAATCTATTCACACGGAGCAACTATCTGCGAACCACTACGTATTACGTTACTAAGATTTTTGTTGACAGCGGCAAGCCACATGTCGCTGGTCCTACTCCGCGTCCAAGAATGAGGCGATCGATCAAACAGAATATTTTTTTTTTCCTTTACTTCTTTCGAGATAGGAGGAGCTCTCCCCCGGATCCTCAGAGGGTCCGTCGCCACTAAAAAGGGCCGCTAGCGGGTGCCAATCGCAACGTTGAAGAATTAGTGACCGAGTCACGACATGCCAGCTAGCGGGTAGTGGGTACGGGCTGCTAGTGCTGAGAGGACAAGCTCGGTACTTGGCGCTGCTTACGGGCGCTGATTGAGGGAGAGCTGCCTTGGTTGGTGCGCCTCTGACGAGCACGTACCCCGTCGGGTCGGCGCCAGTACTCGGTACGCAGCGCAAAGGAGAAAGTTGTGCAGCCATGCAGCCACCAGATGCTGGCGCTGGTGCCTTGCGCACAGGGCCTTGTGCAGACACGCACGCTATAAGGTACCCCGCTCACTTTCGTTATTCAGCACCGCACCGCACCGCCGTCTGGTGTTGCTTTGAGCATCGTTTCAACTCCGTCCCAGAGCGCTTTCTCCCGCCTCCCAAACAGATCCCCAGGCATGCGCCAACACCATGGCCTCGTCTGAAGCAGGAGCAGCGGACTCATCTCCGTGGGAGCGGTCCGATGGCCGAGGGCGGCCGCCGCCCACCGTCAACACCATCCGCCGCATCCGCCAAGCCTGCACGAATTGCCGGTGCGCGACGACACGTCTCCCCCGTCCCCCTCCGCCTCCGAGACAAAGTCGGGGAATGCCCGCCTCGGCGGACGTCCTCGGCCTTGGGGGAGGTTTTCTGCAACCCCCGGAAGCCGTGAACTGACTTGTTTTGGTGGTATTCTTTTTTTTTAGGCACCGCAAGACCAGATGCTCTGGTGAGCGCCCCAGATGCATGAATTGTCGCCGAGTCGATCGCGTGTGTCACTACGAACCCTACTCGGCCACCAATCCTCCGAGCTCCTCGTCGGCCGCCGCCAACCAGGCCGCCTCCAAGGGCAAATCGACTCTTTTCCCTCGCACAGGTGTCGTCGATGTAAGCTTATCGCCCTGAAAAAAAAAAAAGCAGTCGTGTCGCTAGACGTCAGCTTTCTAACCGTTTTGATTTAATAGCCCGAGCTCCTCAATAGAATCAACACCATCGAGTCGAAGCTGGCCCAACTGCACAGCCAGGGCCTTATGGGCTTCTTGTTCGTTGGCCCCTTAGATTCCCCCCCCCCCCCTTTTTTTTTTAAGCCCAAGTCGGTAAAGGGCTGGCTGAAATGCGCAGCGTTTGCTGACTTTTCATAGAAACGGCCAAGATCGAAACGGACCCGTCTCTTTTGCAGACCTCGCAGCAGCTGGCGGTTACCAGGATCACTCGCCCAACTTCACGGAACCGTCGCCTCCACAGCATCAATTCGCCCCTTCTGTCGCCGACACATCAGACAGCGTCACCGATGTTACCAATCCAATGTACGGTTTACTTGAGACGACGGTCAAGACTGCGATATGCCAGCTAACGCATCTCAGTAGGAGGTTTTCCAGCTTACCGCCTCCCCCTGTCATGTCCCACCTTATCGATACATATTTCCTCTATGTACATAATCAACCATATGCATATTTTCACGAGCAGACCTTTCGAGAAAGGCTCAACTTTGGCCTCGTGCCAAAATGTTTAGTATTCGCCATCCTGGCCTCAGCTCTGAAATTCTCCGATTCTGAATACTTTCGAGGCTCCACTCGCGAGGCCACCGAGGCATATGCAAGGGAAGCTTGGCTTGCCCTTCTCAACGATCACTTGACTGTCGAGAACAACCCTACTTTGCAGGTCGCGCAAGCTAGCAATCTTCTTGGAGTGGTGGATTTTACCTGTAAGTGTTGCCCAAAAGAGACAAAACCAAAAATGCACAAGATGTTCATTGTAACTCGCAACAGGTGGCCGCACCAGTTCCGGATGGCTAAAGATAGGCCTTGCCGTCCGTATTGCACAGGACTTGCAGCTCATGAAAGAACCGAAAAACACCTTATCGCCCATCGAACAGGAGGAACACCGACGGGCGTTTTGGTCGATATACTTACTTGACAAGCTAGTCTCCATCGGCCAAAGCCGCCCGCCGGCCATCTCGGAAGAGGATGTCCACGTTCAGCTACCTGTTGACGAGGAAACGTTCAGGAGAGGTGTCTGGAAGAAGACACCTACGCTGCATCAGCTAATCAACTGGAAGTCCGAAGGGGAAACCGTCAACAGCACCTTTACGCAAACAATACTGGCTGCCACAGCCTTGGGCCGATGCGTTCGATACGTCCTTCACGGGCGCGAGACAGACGAAATGCCACCGTGGGACCCTCGGTCTGACTTCACCCTACTAAACACCTTTTTACTTCTCATCGATCACCATCTTCAAGTGGAAACAACCACGATTCCCCAGATTGTGGAGCAATATCGCAAGCCGGACGGTACGCTGGACTTTCAGTCACTTGAACACGTCATATTTGCCCGCATCACCTTCCACACCGCTTACTGTCTCCTCAACCATCCATTCCTCCTTCGGATGAGACTCCAGAAAGGAAACTTCAAGGTACCGCCCAAGTTCCTGACCCGGGCGTTTGAAGTCAGCTGCGCCCATGCTCGCTCAATATCTAGCGTGGTTGAAGACGCCATCGCTTCCGGCTGCCACGTGCAATCATCCTTTTATGCATACGCTTCTATCCTCGCCGGTGGCATTCTCTCCTTGGCTATCCATATCGACCAGGAGAAGGGCCAGGTGACCGATCCAGAGCTACTGGGTCATTACCAGCAGGCCATTCACATATTGGAAAGAGTTGGAAGGAGATGGGACCATGCCTCAAAAATGGTGAGATTGATTAAAACCCCCGCCCTTGTCGCTCGTCATCAACAGCTAACACCCCACTCGCTGCTGAAGCATCTTCAACTAATGTTGTTTGATGCCAACTATCATTCTCTCGCCGCTCTCTTGGACTCTTCGACACCAGAAGTCGATCCGAATTTGGAAGCCGCGTTATGGCAGATGGTTGATTACGTGGCCATGTCAGGCGTCAGTGACACAGCGCTGACACCGCCGCCTCTTTCCAACGATACGTTTCTAAGTCCACTCGATGCCCAAATGGGTCTCGAAAACAACGATGGTTTTACGGGCCTGGCGCCCAATGCAAATGCCGATCCGAACGTTGCTTTTATGGGTAATGGTGTAAATTTATAAGGGAAACGACTTTTTTCCATGGGATTTAGCAAATGAAACGAAGGAATGATTATACATCTACATCAAGGTAAGCAGGACGAGCGACATGCACATTGAATTGGATTAGGAAAAAATGGGCAGCTGGATGATTTATACTTAATGCCACCCACTATTGACGGCTCTCAAGATTATAATATACCAGTAATGAGGGGTCAGGTCGAACTGACTCCAAAATTTGTCACGTACAAAGTCTCCCATCTTATGAAATGAAAACAGTTGGAAGCAGCCAAGTGACAGTCTCAATGTCCCAGTATATTCCCTAACTGATGGGGTTTCCATCGCATGGACCTGACGGCCTAATGGCAGCTAACAGATAAACGTCGTCACTTGTCAGAATACACATGATTGGTCGTTGTTACAAGTTGATGATCATGGACAAGCCGTGCACCATTGCACTCGCAACTCAAACCGAGGATGAAGTTGGAGTTGTTGATTTCGGCCAAAGTTAAATTGGAAAGCTCCATTTCGAAATCAGTTGGAGGTGCCCTACAGCTGATTTTCATTGCACGAATCTCGCTAAGAGTAGTCCGAGTTGTTCCATCCTAACTGGCCATGATTTCCTACCTTAGCTCACAACATTCTTATTCAGAAACAAAGACTGGACGTTGCAGAACCCCTTCAAGCCGTTCAACCCCCACTCCGTGCCAATGCCGCTCTCCTTGTGGCCGCCAAAGGGTACCATGGGCGAGAGCTCAAAGTGCGAATTGATCCACACCGTTCCGGCTTCGATTTCCCTGGCGAGTCGCGACGCCTTTTCGACGTCGTTGGACCAGATGGACGCGCCGAGGCCCATGGACGTGTTGTTTGCGCGGGCGATGACGTCTTCTTCGGTGCTCCACGACAGGAGAGGAACGATGGGGCCTATATATACTTAGATAAGCGATTTACTCTTGATATGGAAACGAAAGTGGGCTGTGGTTTACTTACCAAAAGGTTCTTCTACAACGATTCGAGAGTCCTCGGGAGGGCGGTCGATGACCGTCGGGGCGATGAAATATCCCGATGATGGCTCGATTTTGCCGCCCACGGCGACCTTCCAGCCCTGCCGCTCGATGTCGTCGAAGAAAGTCTTGACACGCTTGTACTGCATCTCGTTTTGAAGCGGGCCGTGGCTGACGCCTGCTTGGGAGCCGTCGCCTACTACGTAGGATTTGACGTGCTTGACCATGGCGTCTCGAAATTGTTCATAGATGGAGTCGTGGACGTATATGCGCTTTAAGTTTAAGCAGACCTGGATGAGACGCATTGTCAGTATGAAGGACGGTTGTAAGTTGTACAACAATGAGAAATATGTTCCAACATACCTGTCCGGAGTTGAGAAAGGCAAAGAAGGCGACCTAATGCTGTTAGTTCAAGGTGTCCAATGTGGTATATGATGAAAATGATACCTTTTCTGCCACCTTTTCCACATCCACGTCTGGAAAGATGATAGCTGGATCATTACCACCACTGACACATATAATTAGATACACCGTTTTATTACAAGCATCAGTATGGAGCTTACAGTTCCAGAGTAACTCTCTTCAAAGTCTTGGCAGCGCTCTGCATCACCAGCTTGCCCGTGGTTGTCGAGCCCGTGAAGCTAACTTTGTCAATACCAGGGTGGCTCGTGATCCATGGTCCCAGGTTGTCGTCGCCGCTGAGAGACTGGACAACGCCCGGAGGGAAGAATTGCTGTGCCAGCTCGACGACTTTGAGGCCGCAGTAAGGCGTGAATGGTCTAAAGAACCGTGTTAGAAAGTATGATAATGATGCTGCTCGTCGAGATAAGTAGGTAAGAGCTTACGAAGGTTTAATGATGATGACGTTTCCTGTCAGTAGGGCCGGCGCGAGCTTGCCCGTTGCTAGGAGGAGAGGAAAGTTCCACGGGACAATGGCGGCGACAACCCCCAGAGGCGTGTATCTCGTAATGACTGTGCGCTTTTCGTTGTCCTCAATCACGTCTTCTGGGAGTTTGATGCTGGCCATGCCTCTCATCCAGCCGATAGCTGCATCCGTTTCGCCCTCAGCTTCAGGAAGCTGCCAAAAGCAATATCAGCACGAAGGGACAAATGCTTGATACCGCTCCGGGTAACATGATCTTACAGCCTTTCCTTGCTCCGAAGTCAACAAGTCACGAAACTCCGTTCGCAAGCTTTCCAGTGCGTCTGCAAAGGCCAACACAGCGGCTTTGCGCTCTTCGTATGGGACCTTGGACCACTTCTTGTATGCCGCCCTTGCGGCCTCGACTGTTCGGTCGAGGTCATCCTGGGTGGCTACGGGGACGTCAGGCTTTGGCTTTAGAGTAGCTGGGTTTACGCCATGGCGGCTTTCGGCTGTTGGTGCGCTCTTCCCATTGATGATTTGGACAAAGTTGCCTTGAAAGTCCAAGGCTTGATCGGACTTGATGCTGGTAGGCTCAGTAGCAGATGGTGCCATGACGAATTTTGCTATACAAAAACGCTTGCTAGGAATAATGAAAGGAGCGATAAGACAAGAGGGAGATATTTCGACGGGGGACTGGCGGTCTACTTGAAAGAGCTTTGATATGGACATGCTACGCAGCAGGAATTATGTAATTGCAGTTGTGAAACCGCAGCTGAACCTCTCATGGCTATCAGTCAGTCAATACGGAGTTGCATGCGGTCCGAACTCGCAACGACAGACTACAGGCCTTGGATGGTGGCGTTCCAATTACACGCACCTTTTCACCTCCTACATGTCCTATCGAGAAGTCACGATCATCTCTGGAGACTATGCGTCAAAGAGAGACTAGAAGAGATAGCCCCCAACTTCGCCTACCCCGGATCTCCCCCCACGACTGGCCATTGAGCCGGCGGACCGTGGCCTTTGAACTATACAACATGCCCGGTCCGAGATGTTGCTTCGACTTATCAAGAGTCCAGAACTGTCTCCTGCGGGGTAGAGTGTAACTGACCTATCCATGGACAAGGTGATAGCCTCCCTTGCTTTCAAGATTGCTTAGCTCGGGCGGGCATCGCTGAGACATGTGGCGCATCACGGGAGCTATTAGGAGTGGTGGCACGAAAGAACTAGCGAATTGCGTGAAACCGGTTTGCGCGAGGGGAGCTGAAAGGCCCGGACAGGGAATCAGAGACGCCACATGCAATAAATGCCTTATTGGGTAATTTTGAGAGAAGATGGAATGACTGGGTTCCTAGCATTTCCTAGGCTTTGATGTGGTGCATATATTGCGAAGTTGTTGGAATTGCCGTCTGGGGCAAGTATTGGAGAGGACGTTACTCTGAGCAATGGCCAGCAATCCTTACATAGGGGGTTCATGATGATGGTCGAAAGGAATCAATGTCGAAGGAGAGAAAGTCGAGTAAGACATGGACAATTTCACATGGGATTGTATGAATGATGCCGAGAGATGATATTGTGTCTTATTCCTGAACACCTGCAATACCACAGATGGCCATTAAGATTGTCATTATTGATCTATATATCACCATATCCCGTCCTTCAGCATACAAAAAACTCATTCACCACGTCCAATCCCTCGCCAGGATACTTTAGAAAGCTGTCCGCCCTAAACGGCTCGGCCACATACCACCACGTCGCCGCCTCCAAGTCCTTGAGCCAATACTGATCAACCACAAGATAGTCATTGGCACCCCCCGACGACAGTATCGATGATGATGATGATGATGATGACGATTCTTCCTCCTGGCTCTCCTCCTCTTCCTCCCATTCCAGCGACGCTCTCTTGAGATCGGTCCCCGCGTAAATGTCATGCATGGACTGCATCAGCTTTCTGCTCTGGTGGTAGCTCTTTTCCGTGGCGCAGCCTTGCAGCTTGCCCTTTTGCTCCAGCAGATAGACGCTGGCGGTGGAGACGGCAATGTTGGCCACCATGCTGGGGAGGAGGCGGTCGAGGCCGTGGTCGTAAATGTTGCGCGAGATTTCCTCTATCCGTTTGGCGGAATGCTGCATGTATATCTTGCACATTTCCTTCTCCATCGATGAAGCTTCAGCGTCGTTTAACAGCACCATGAACCGGGACCGGTAGAGACACAGCACGGCCGTGTAGTAAATCATGTGCAATACCGCACGATCTAGTGATATGCTGGTGTTGCCGTCCTTGCTGATGTCGCTCGTCGAGATGGGTCGGTACGAGACGCTCTCCGGCAAGTCGTCCCGCCACTCGAGCAAGTCTCGTATATACGTCGTAAACTTGTGCTCGCCGTCCGGCGTCGTCTTGCGCGTCTCCGAAAAGGTGGAAAAGTTGTCGTGCGGAGCAATGTACATGTTGCTGGACAGGAAACTCATCGACCGGCAGAGAGTGGCCTGCGCAACACACATGCGGGCCAGCTCGGCTCGCTTCTTGCGGCTCCTGACGTACACGCATAGGGCTTCGAACTTGGATGGGTCGTCGTCGGATCGGATCTGCTCGGGTTGGAAGTCTGCCTCTTCGAGCATGGCGACCTGGAAGTCGCCGTCTTTGATCCGGGGCAGCCGCTTCATGCCCAGCGACAACAGGCGATCGCGGATGAAGCAGCACCACCAGACGCGGCGGCGCAGCCTCTGCTTCCGCTTCGACAGGTTCGGCTTGTTCACCGACGGCTCCAGGTGCAGTCCGGCGGCGAAGGCGTGAGAGACGGCGGCGTCGATCCAGAACCAAGTCTTGCCGTGCTCGTCGGAGGCGTCCTGCCATGAGGTGATGAGTAGCAATGCTTGGGTGAGGATCATCTGGTCGAGCTCGCAGTTGTGCTTGTATAGCAGCTTTTCCGGAGAAGACGACAGCATTAGCAAGTGGTATTCTATGATATGAGCTGAGGTCCGATATGACCAACTCACCCGGACTTTCTTTAAAAACGCCGCGCGTGCTTGTTTCCTCGTCTGATACCCAGCAGTTCTTAGATGCTCCAGCTCTACGTGCGCCGTACCAGCGGCAAAGACAGCCTGCAGCAACAGGAGGCTGACCTGACCCGCCGACCCATCCTCCGTTTCTATTGAGTGTAAGAAGGCATCGAGGTCCAGAGTGGGCACGTAGGGATGGATATATTCAAAGAATGAACGGAGAAGAGCACGCTGGAGAGTGCTATCTGGGAGTTCTAGAGCACCTTCGGCATCCAGGTATGCCATATCATCCGGAGGCAAGCTCGTCAACGGCCTAACGTATTTCGGCAGAGCAATGTTATTAGATCCATCTACCGACGCATCTCTTGGTGATCTTCCTGACTCAATTTCTGCCTTGAGAAGCTCCAGGTCCTCCATCGATATAGGGGCTTCGACCGAATCAACCACAACTCCATCCGATGGTTGATGTGCTACGGCATCCTTCGCCGCAGTCTCCGTTGAGTTGTGTACATCGGCGGGTATCGCGGGCTGGATATGCCTCCTTCGTCGTCTTCGAAAAAAAATCTATCAGCATTGCCTTTTCCATCAATTGCTCCTGCTTACCGCCTGGCTCGACGAGCGTGTGTCACGCATTGCTGTCCATTCCACTGACAATTGCCGCACGGCGACCGTATCGTCACATCGCACCTAACCTTCCGAGCTCTACATGCCAAGCAGGCCTTGCTGGCTCTGCGCACCGGCTGCTTTGACGACGATGACGAGTGCGGTTCAGGGGTCGGAGAGCTGCTGCCGTCGGAGAAAGCATCCAAGGTGGTTCCAAATACTAGCTCTAGGGGATCCATCTGTAAGGCTGCTACTGCAGGGAACGGCTCCATGGGACGATGTCTCGGTTTAAGGAGCGCTATAACCGAGGCATTTAGATGATGGCACGGCCGTGGGCATATTTAAATACATATAAGTAGAAAAGAGAGAGACCCAGCCGATGCCGGGCTTCCCCGTATAAGCCCCGGTTGCGGTCCGGACTCCACCACAGTCCGGCTAGGCACGCCGCATCGGTCCGCCAACCCCAGATTTTTTTTTTTTAGTCTTCGTCTGGAGTGCTTTATTAGAAGCTAGAGGACGCGGGGTAGCTTGTTTGGCAGCTTGGGCGATCGAGCTCCTAATAAAGGGAGGATGCGAGATCCGGCTAGTTTCGGTGAATTTGAGATTATTCTAGCCAGAATCTCCCTCGGTCCGAAGTTGGGGCCCCCTATACGATATACAGAGTAGAAACGTCATGATGGTCCTGCCCTTGGAGTCGAATCTCGAATGCTAAACATCTACTCGCCGTTCTATTGCGCGAGCGTTTACGCTAGAAGTAGTGAGCTTCAAGTGTTGGTTCAGCTTTATCGAGGACGGCCAAAGAGCGCACAAGACGAACGTCAAGCCTGATGGTAAGATGAGCCGGAGATTCAAAGCCGACCAGAAAAGAATTGAACAGATCACGTCAAGCATACACCTGCCTGGGTCATCCTCAATCGATCGATCCGATAGTCGTACGATATACCGGCCTCGATCTATCCCCCGCAGTCCGCTATACCCGGTCTACTTCCTCGGCTTCTCCTGTATCATCCATGGGCTCGCTGGTGACCGATACGGGATATTATTTTTACATGCCTGGTGATGGCATCCCTGGCCCCTTGACATACTCTGCTTTCGTCCTTTGAAATGTTGAACACGCCGAAGCCGGATCATTGTCATTATGGTGCTCTCTCTCTCTCAGCAACACCACACACTATTCTGTGTTGAACATGCTTTTGAAATGTTTACCTCGGGTAGAATCCCGGACATGTAATGTGAGAGAGGTGTAGGACAGCCTCAGAAGCAGATTTCGTACTGTGGAGCAAAAACGTATGGGCTGAAACCAGCTCGGATGCTGTGATTTGTCTACTCGCTCGGACCGCCTCTTGTCTCCCTATTCGAGTGCATAGTCTCCATAAAACGATGCCGAATGCCGAAATGAAACAGAGTATGCATGAAGCTTTTCTCGATCCATCATGTTATCTTCCTTCAAATACAGAGAAGACGCCATCTGGCTTTGTCTTGTCTTTCTTCTTCTAGACCGATCAACGGAGGCTACCATCGTCTATTTCAAGTATATCCCTCTCCCTTCTGTCTAGCCCAGTCCGTCCTCCCCCTCTCTAGCAAATTCTTGTCCACCTTTCATCAAATCAGTCACGCCCGGAATGGGCATTCTCCATCCAAAACTGCGTCCCGTTAGGCCGCGCCAACACTTGTCCGACCCGACCTTGCCACCATCCCCGTGAACAAGCCATCTTTCATCCACGGTGCCCAGAAAGACGTCAACCGTGCGATCGTCATCATCAGACCGCCAGACCAGCGAGGTTCCGCACCGTTTGCAGAAGCCTCTGTAGCGGCCAGGAGACGACTCATATTCCTCAAAGGTGTCATTTGTTACGGAACGGTGGTTCTAGTTGAGTTGGTGAAACGATGATGAACTGGGCAATAAGAGATGCGGTCCATTTGCGACACATGGTGCCTATTGTCATCTTAGCATGACGAGACGAGACATGGAGCAGTCCAACTCTGCCCAGCAATGCGGCAATGGAGACTATCACACACATTGACAAGCTGACGACTAAATTTGAGATCAGCTTCCAGCCTCAGTCTCAATTGCGGTTGGATTGCCGGGACATACCTGTGGCGGCCATGGAGTCTCACTGGATGCGCAAATCGAGTAGCGGATCGAGCCACAGAGACATCCTCCGGTGATGGCGGTAGGGAAAGTCATGAGATGTAAAAGGCAGCCCATGCAAACGTGACAAGCCCAGTGATTTCTGTTTATTGTTTTTTCATGTGAAGGATGTGATGGATTAATTTGAATCAATCCAACTTTCAAGCTGTGAGACCCGGCCGCCGATGGCCCGCTGTTCGGCGAGATCGGACAAAGAGAGCGTCCCACTCGGAGTATTGCCCAAGGTGCAAATCGCGCTCCTAATTTCCGAAGATGCTAGCAGACGAGCGCGGCCAATCGCGACGTAAGAATGCGAAAGGATGCGTCCAGTTTGGCAATAGACGGGTGGTCAATGTCAGACGGGATCGAGGAAACTAACACTACTGCTTATTCTTGCGTGCCACAGTGGGGTACAATGGGACATTGTTACTGAAATGTTGAAGCAAAATAAATATACGACTCTGGTATGATTGATATCTTCTGAGAGAGTAAAAAAAAGAAAAATAGAATAAAAAAAGGCATTGAGCAGTATGTGCGATGAGATGTCAACGAAAAAAGCCGGTATTGCGCAAACTTGGCCTGTCCTAAACATTCCAAATATATGGTTGCGGTAGAAGAAACAGACGATGCTCTCAAGTCTCAGTACCCTCTCTCCTTCAACTGCTCTTCCGTCCACTCCCATAACCGTTTCTGCTGGTCGGCATCGTTGGTGTATGTATTCCCACTCTTCAGCACGCCCACCGGCGTATAGAATGCACCTTGCTTGAGCTTATCCTTCTCTACGGTGGCCGCCCACAGCTGGTTCAACGCGCCGTAGGCAACATCAGAATAAAGCAGCCCGCCGAACAGTCGCAGCGCATAGCTCACGAAGAAGCTGTTCTCGTGCGTCGGCTTGTAGAGGTCCGTCTTGATCATACCAGGATGCAGAGACACGGCCGTGATTTCGGGATACCGCCTGGCCAGCTCGGAAGCAAAGAGGATGTTGGCCGCTTTGGACGCGGCATACGACGTCCACCCGCCTTGCTGGGAAAGCTTCTCCGTCGAGATGATGGTGTCGAACGGCGGCGCGCCCATGTAAGCGTTGGACGAGACGGATATGACCCGCACATCCGCATTGTATTTCGCCACGCTGTTCCTGAGCACGGGGAGCAGCAGCTTGGTGAAGAGGAAGTGGCCGACATGGTTTGTGCCGAGCTGAAGATCGAAGCCGTCGTCCGTCTTTCCAGGGGGCGTGTTCATGATTGCCGCGTTTAGGAACAGCATATCAATCCGATCCGTCTTGCTGGCGAGTGACTCGGCTGCTTCTTTCACCGACTTGAGACTACTCAGGTTGAGCAGCAGGAACTCAATGTCGACAGGCTGCGGTAGCTGAGCGTTGATGGACTCTATGGCTTCTTTGGCCTTGCTCTCGCTCCGGGTGGCCAGAAACACCTTTTTCGGCGCGTGCTTGCTGAGCTGGAGAATCGTCTCCTTGCCTATTCCCGTATTACTGCTCGCGCGCACGTCAGCAAGACTCCTTGTCAAACGCTTCTCCGTCTGGAGCTGTCGCAAGATGAGGTTTGGGCGTACCCTCCAGTGACCACAATGACTTTGCCTTCCAACGACGGAATGTCCGTGTCGGGAGAGAATCGACTCCCAAAGAACATTTTCAGTAAAATCTGCAGTGTCTTATTGATTTGTCTTTTGCATGCATCGATCGCAGCTGATGCGATTAGTGGCGAAAGATGCCTGGACGAAAATCGTTCAACTGGTGACGGAGAGAAGAAAGGCATTTTAAAAAGATCACAACGTAATTCTACCCCACTTGGCCATCACGACTCATGGCTTCATCGATCTGAAATGCAGGCATCAGGCATGCACGCCACGGATTCGTCTGGTTCTGCACAGCCATTATGATGGAAATGTAACCTCGTTTGAACATTGTAGAAATTGTCAGCATGAGCAATTGGTCAGCCAGATGTCCATCCGCTGTGACAAAACCAGGCAGAGAGGGATGTGCGTGGAAAGTCTGTCCACCACATACCTAGGTACGCTCTAGCATATAGGCCGAGACAAAATTCCGAGGTTTCCAATCACGCCTATTCGGCCTTTTTTCATTCAAATCCTGCAAGTCAAATTCTATCTACCGCCTGCTGTTTATGTCATCTATCCGTGTCAAGGAAAATCAGAGGCCTTTGGGTCCGGGGTAGCGTGACGCAGGTGCACATGTCTGATTAGTATTCAGCCTATGCAAACTACTAATCAATTAAACGGGCATCGCAAAGAGACGTTGCGATTCTACGAGGTATTTGTTCAGCTGCAGATTTGAAGCGACGTAATAGTTGAAGAATCCGACCACCATCTCCTAGCGTCTCATAGCCCGGATTGGAAGCTTCACCGAGGTAGAACAGAGGGCTGAATAATCCGGAGTTCAAATTTGACCGATCCTGCCATTGCTTTCAAATGATCTTGGTAACACATGGGCCGTCAGAATCTAAAGAAATATATGCCTCAGCAGTAATGCTTGTTGACTCTGTAAGTGAGGACGGGGCCCTACTTGCTCTCAGTCAGAACCACCGCCATCCGTGACCTTGAAGCCTAAGCGCTTTCACCCCATTCAAGGCCACATTGATTCAATCATCTCCTCATTTATGCTATCTTCAAACAGTCACAATCACAAGAATGCAATGGCCATGTAAATCGCATGGCCGTTCTATCAATCATGGCGAGTCTCATTTGAGATTGTTCCGTTACCCTAGAGTCAAACCTGTCACGTCCGGCTTGTATTCAAAAAAAAAAAAAAAAAAAAAAAAAAAAAAAAAACACATTTCAGCAAATTTGCTCCGAGCTCCTATGACATAATCGAGCTAGTCAGACTTAAGCTTACATGTTATTAGAAAAATGATGCACATTTTAGATCTGATGAGGTTGAATAGAGCTGAATGAAGGGCTTGGCCAGCCACTCGCTTAAGAACCGAGACTACCGAGTATCCCTCTATGTCATGCAGCAATTCCCAATTTGAAGCACTACCAACAATGGCTCGCTTTGAGCAGCGATGAAGAGGCAATTTAAGATGGAACAAGATGCCGTCCATGTGGTGGCTGCGCCGTTACACAAGGCAAGCCCGGATCGCATCGTGCAACCTGATCGCATACATGTATCTTGTATGGTCATATATTTATTTCTGTCCCATATTGACATTATTACCACTGTTACTCTCGCAGATGTTGGACTCACACGTGCGGAGGCTGGGTACTAAACTCACAGTATTATAATCAAGGTTGTCACCAGGGACACCAATCTCATTCTGGGTCAAAGGGATGCAAAAAGAAGATCCTTGCAGAGTGCGCCGCCTCATGTTTTTGTAAATGCGTGTCGCGCCACATAGTGTTCCAAACCAACGGACACCTGAAGACGACAGTGGACACCGTGGATCGGCACACTTCATCTCTGATGAATTGCAAAGGAGCAATCATTGATCCCTTTAGATCAATCGTCCTAAAGGTACAGCGGGCGACAAGACATATGCAGAAGCTGAAATGCTGGAAGCTTCGTTCCAGTGGACGGCCACAGCTACAGTGAGGCGTTCCGACCTTCAGTCAGTGGGAAAAAATTAACTCGTAAAAGCCATTATCTAGCACTTTAATTATTCTTCACGTCATGAAGGAGAAGCTGATGCTTATAGGAAACAAAGACATCATGAAGCGCTCACCTCCCTTCGACCTACGAATCACTCTGAAATATATTATTTTGTATGTTATTGCAGAAAATAAACGCAATTTATATAGGTACCTTTAGCATTGCTGTTAGGCACTGGAGATATTGATTGCAATAAATTCGAGGTGCCAGCTACCAAATTGCTCTAGGTCCCTTTTAGGAGCGCGTTCCAGCAAAGCCTGGTGGGCTTCTAGCAATCGCAGGCCCAAACCACAGACGGCCACAGGCCTCCTGGGGCTAAAAGGTGCCACTGAAAGCCCACATGCACTTTGGACTGCTGAAACAAGGAGGGACGGGCTGCCCCTGCAGCAAAACATGAACTAAGCATAAGCGTGTTAGCCAAGGCCCGCCTAATGCAGGAACGAAACGTGGTGCCTTCCAATCAAATCCTCTTTGCCGCCACCTGTCGTGATCATCTCTGCACGCCGTCTTCCATCTCTCCGTCAATCATCACAAACTACCATCGCCAGCGGCCACCGAGCTTCAAAGCATCGCCCAATCCGCCGTCTCCATTCAAGTTTGCATCGAGTCACGTCGAGGCTGCAAAAGAAAAAAAAGAAACAGCGAGGAGAGCTGTCGCCACCCGCGTCGCTAGCCACCTTTTACCACGGGCTACCCCTTCTTCCCATGTCTGCTCGTGCTCAGCTGCGGCCCCATTTCGCCAATTAATGCTCCGGGAAGCTTTACTGCGTGCCGCTGTTTCTCTGGCTCCCTGCACCTTCTCCCTCCGCAAAGCGCAAAGTTCGTCTCTCTAGCAGCTGAATGGCCTTTTGGTCTAAGCCGCTGGCTCCCCCCACTCCTCAGCCAACGGTCGCAGCTCAAGGTCAAGATCTGCGTCGAGTGATGGATAACCTTAGGTGGTACCTCTCTTGATTTCAGGATCGCCGCCAAGGACGGAAAAGCAAGGGTTTTTGTTGCCTCCTTGGGGAGCCTTGGAAGGAAACATGCACGTTTCCGCCAATTATTACCGGCCACCCGTGGAGATGAAACCAGCGATCCAGTTAAGCTTGACAACAGACGACGTCTAAGAAAGGAGATGCCCAACTTAGATGGTCCCTTCTTCTATTGCGCATCATCAGAGCCTGCAGGTTCGCGGCTTGGCGCTCCAGCGACAAACCACGGAGCCTCTACACGTTGAGCGGCTCATCCAAATGCGTGCGCCAAGCATGGAATATCGACGCTTTGCAAGAGACTTCTCAGATGCGCGCTGTTGCATCTTTCGTCTATAACCACCATAGAGGAAAGGCCAAGGCGAATTCGATCCCCAGGCTTTTGTGTTCATCTGCTCATTTGCACCGTGCATCCGTTACCCACTGCAGTGGCTGGGCCCCGACGGGTAGACGCAGAGCCGCCGTGCGTCGTGCTCGCACAACCCTCTGGCCGGTTGGACTTATCGAAGCGACGCCAACCATGCATGAAGGGGGGGGGGACCCACGCGTTGGCCATGGGATGCGCTTGAATTTGGCGTCCTGTTCGCTCAGCTCCCCAGCATCCTCCACTATATGACTAATGATCCTCGCAGCTTTTAGGTCCTTACTGGACATTAATTGTTCATTAATGCTCGCTCAGCCAGCTCCCTCTTCCTTGGAGGTCCCCCCTTCTCCTCACCCACGTCGTCGCTCTCTTTCTCGTCCAACTGCCTTTCGGTCATTCTTTTATTTGATTTTTTGTTTTCCGTTGAGTCTCTTTGCTGGTCATTCATTACGCCGGCATCGTATTGACTTGACTGCTGCATACGACATGCGTTCCACTCTTTACGCGCTGACGGCGCTGCCGCTTGCGGCTCGAGCTCTTGAGTTCATCGACGATAACCAACCTGTCCAGCAAAATGGAATCATGCGATATTCTCTCACTACCACCCGGGGTGCCACTCCCAAGAACCTGCACAGGCGCCAGGCCACTGCCAGCTTGACATCTCAAGAGACCGGCTACTTCTACAGCATTGAAATCGAAATTGGTACCCCACCGCAGGCAGTGAGCGTCAATTTCGACACTGGTTCTTCTGAGTTATGGGTCAACCCCGTGTGCAGCAAGTCTTCGAATCCCTCCTTCTGCGAGACCTTTGGTCGATACAACGAGTCCAAGACCTTTGTCGACACCAAGGCTCCGGGAGGAATCAAATATGGCACTGGCTATGTTGACTTTGACTACGGTTACGACTACGTCCAGCTGGGCTGTAAGTGCAAGCTTTATTTACTACATACAAATCTTACCGAGCATCCACCCCTTTTTCATTTCCCCTGAGGGCTGGCTATGTGAGAAATGGGAAGCGCAACATCAATCGTGCAGAACATGGCCACCTCTAGCGCATGGAAGGAAAATGACTTTTTGAGACGAGCTGCAATGGAAAAGAATTAGGTACTGACAAGCAATACAGCGGCCAGAATCAGCCAGCAACTTTTTGGCGTGGCTACCGACAGCGAATTCGCCGCCATTGGCATCCTCGGAGCCGGCCCTTCTTTGAGCGGCTGGACGGGCCCTTATCCGTTTGTCATTGACAACATGGTCAAGCAAGGCCTCATCAAGAGCAGGGCATTCAGTCTTGATATTCGAGGCATCGAGAGCGACCGTGGCTCTGTCACTTACGGTGGTATCGACACGAAGAAGTTTTCCGGACCACTCGCAAAGCGACCCATCATTCCTGCGGCCCAGTCTCCTGATGGCTACACTCGCTATTGGATCTACCTGGATGGTATCAGCATCGTCAAGGAGGACGGTTCCGATTTCGAGGTCTTCAACAAGCCCAACGGCCAGCCCGTGCTCCTGGACAGCGGCTACACCATTAGCGCCCTACCGGGCTCCATTTTCAACAAGATTCTCGAGGCCTTCCCCTCTGCCCAGCTGGAGTCCAGTTCCGGCGAATATCTGGTGGACTGCGACATCCTCGACTCTGTTGGATCCATCAGCTTCAAGTTTGGCGATGCTACCGTCAGCGTTGACTATAGCGACTTCATCTGGCAGCAACCTGACCTGGGCATCTGCAAGCTCGGTGTTTCTCAGGATGACGACTTCCCTGTTCTCGGTGACACCTTCCTGAGGGCCGCCTATGTGGTCTTTGACTGGGACAACCAGGAGATCCATGTGGCCAAGAATGAGGATTGCGGCTCCAACCTCATCCCCATCGGCTCGGGCCCCAACGCCGTCCCGTCGGTTACTGGCGACTGCGCTGCTTCTGGTGCCGCCGCAACCACCTCTGCTTCGGCGACGACCTTCACTTCTGCTCTCACCTCCGCTTCTGCGTCTGCCAACACATCTGTGCCCGTTGCCACCACCAAGTCATTCACACCTTCCGGCGCCATCACGCCCTCTGGCGCCATCACGGCACCCACCCTCCCAGCGACCATCGCGTCAGGTACCAGTGGACACAGCATCGCAACCTCTCACTGGTATGCCAATACTACGGTTCCTCGTTACAGCACCACTGTCGACCCCAGCAACGGCGCCACTGCAGCCCCGACTCTCACCTCAACGTTTACGACCTCCCATGTGTACACCGTCACCTCTTGCCCGCCGTCTGTCACCAACTGTCCCGTTGGCCACGTTACAACTGAGATTGTTACCGCTTATACGACCTATTGCCCTATCGCAGACAGCACCCATACCGCACCTGCTGGAGGACCTTCTGTCGGAGCTCCTCCTCCTGCTGCCGTCCCGTCTGTTGGCGCTCCTTCCATTGGCGTGCCTTCTATTGGCGTGCCTCCTATCAGCGTGTCGCCGGTTCCCGAAATCACTGCCACCTACACACTGCCCAGCACCTACATCTGTAGCCAGGGTAAGAGTACCTGCTCTGTTAGCGCCACGGCACCCAACGTCGTCGTTGTTACCCCCATTGTGACACAGTCGACTCCCGTTGCGGTCCCCTCCTGCACCACGTGTGCCGCTGTGGTCCCCACTCCTTCCGGCATTGCTTCAAGTCCTATCCTGACCAACGCGGTTCCCTCAAGCAACTCCCCTGTCGCTACAAGCCCGGCTCAGTCCGCTCACATCCCACCGCCGCCGCCGCAGCATGCCGTTTCTGCCCCGGCTGTCACCTACCCCGTCCCCACGCCGTCTTCCAACCCCATTGCCACCGGCAGCCTGACGACGGTACTCACTCCTTTTAGCACAGGCGGCGCTGTTCCTTCTCAGCCTGCCCAATCTAGCCTGCCTCCTGTCCCCGCGGGCGCCGCCGAATTCCGCACGCCTGCAATGGCTGCTCTTTTCGCCGGAGCTTTGGCTGCCATCTTGTTGTAAAATGACTTGAAGATGTGAGAAACTTGTACAAGTACGTGAGATTAGGGAACAGAGGATGAATCCAAATACTCATAGACGGACATGTCATCCATGTGTATGTGTGTGTATTGAAATGGGAACAATTACGAAGGACCTGCTTGTGTACATTGTCGGTCCGTTAATGCTATTTATTTACCAGTCCAGGAGATGCAGCTAGTGTTTTTTTTTTCTCTAGCCCGAGGTTCTTGATGGGAGGGACACTTGACCACAACATCAGGTCCTCGTATCCCGAATTTAATTTTTACTTCTTTCAAGGCCATCATGGCGCACATCATTAGCTTTCCTCAACTTGAATAAGTGATGCCAATGCTTCGTCTGTGAAAGATGCTGAAAATGTCCGTCACACTTGGAATTTGATCAAGTAGCTTGCTTCAGGAGTGCGTGAAGAAAACGAACCAAGGACCAACAGACGCAACTACGTTTTGAGAATGAGATACGTCTCATGTTAGGGGACGTCGACATGGGACAGATAAATTCTCAAAGCCAGCAAGCATCGAGATTGGCCATTTATCCATTGTGTTTTTCACGTAGACGAATCAATCTTAGGCACCGCCGTCGTTCTCGTACTCGATTGCTGGACTCGAGTACAACGAGCATCCCCCGACTTCAATATTGTGCATATGGAAGACATGTAGTGAATACTTTTCTTGCAAAGAAGGGATAGGGAGACGTAGAGGCGTTGCATTCCAATCGTGTCTCCCTTCTACATGTCACCACATTGAGATGCTCTTTCTTGTTGTGAAGTATCGGACTTGATGAATCCTGTCCTCAACGCCTCTCATCTATGGAGTGGAAGAAATCTCCTATTCGCTTATAAGAGAATTCTAGTTTCTTGGATGCTTCATGCATCTACCTTTTGCCCAGTCGTCGTATTCAGGGTTGTATTCCACGCGTTCAAAGGCGTCGGTCGATGTATTTGGAAACACCCAATGACGAAAATTCTTCCAAATCATGCCATATTTAGAAGACAATGCAGGGCACACTTTATTTTCATTCGACGGAAAAGGCGTGCTCGCTGCAGGTGCACTCTGCTTTCATCAAAAAAGAAGAGGAAGAAGAAGCAAAAAGTCATCTTCTTTTTGCTCTAGGCGTGCTAGCTTGGGTAGTGCCCGGCCAGCTGTTTGGTTCGCTTTTTTTTTTTTTGTCTTTTGTCTTTTTTCCCTTCGTGCAGTAGCTCCTGATGCACAGAGACATATACACGCAACAACATCGTCATAAACGGCCGCCGTGGCAGTAAAATCTCTCAATGCCAAGAAGCAAGAGATATGGTGAAAGCAGCAAAAGGTCGTTATTTGCGTGCTTTTTTTTTTTTTTTCCCCTCAAAGGAAACCACATATATCTGCCTTTTCATTGGCTCCTACGTGAATCCCGTCTCCCCTATGCTCTGCTACTTTGCAGGTCCTGCAATTCCATTTTCCTCCTTCTTCCTTTAATTTTCTTTTTTCCTTTGGAAACCTCCCTCTACCATTCTAAGGTTGGAGGGGCGATGGGTGGTGGAGAAGCGGCAAAAGTTCGTTCCGGATGATACCATAACAGACGGAGTAGGGCACATTCACATCCATGCTATTTGGCTATAAATGGCAATGCGTCTGCGATAAGGCAATTACTAGGACCCTTTGACAAGTCCAGGACCCCGTTTTGTTTGTCAAGCCGTTTTTGGGGGGGGGGGGGCGCGAATCGACGATCACTTCCGTGAACGTTGCGAAGGACGAACTTCGACCCGACCCCAGGCAAATTCTGCGGGCCGCATGGTGGATAGAATAGAGAGAAGCGAGCCTGTTCCTTATCGCGTCTCAGGGCCTCGGATACTGCCCGACTTCAGATCAACGGGCACCGCGCCCTTTTGCGACGCTTGAGACTCATCTGCAACTTTCAATCTTTGTTTCTCGCCTGGTACTTTGTAGTGGTCCCTCATTCCCGCTGGGATTAAGGGTGGAGATAAGAAACAAAACGATCAGCCATCAATCCGTCAAGCGATCGCAGGGTAAGGCAAAACGGCTCTTCCCCACAGCCGGTGCAACACTCAGTACACCGTGTGCGGAACATGCTGGAAGAGTTGGCAGACGTCGGGAGTCGTCCGAGCCAGCGGTTGAAAAAGTGTGTCTGGGTTCCTGAAGAATCTCATGGGCAACACGCTGGTCTAGTGGCCAATCCGGAGGCAAGATCGTAGACATACATGCCTTTGCCGGAAGTGTAGGTTGTGGTGCGAGACGGGACCATGCAAAGGATGGAGATTGCCATGATTGAGCTTCCCAGGCAGCGTCTTGACCTCCCACTTTCCCACCCCTCCTAAAGGACTTCGGGAACTGCGGCTATCAAACCCACCCGCCGCATGTATACCTTGTCACTCTTTCCTGCAAGGTCCCAATAAGGGTACCGAACTTGGTCGTTAGTGGTGCGAACTGCGTGGCGGAGAAGCTCCAAATGCCACGACGGCGGCTATAGCCAGTCTATTGGAAACTGCAGGACATATCTCCTACAGACTATCCGAAGACATACGTCAATCAATCGAATGCACATTGACCATCTTCGAGTTGAACTGGCGACATGGGCAGGGCATGTTACCACTTTGGCATGGGAAGCTTTCATACCTTCCTCAAGGGGTATTTTACGGCTGCAATGGCACCCCAGTCAACAGCTCGAATGTAGCGTTCCATGGCGCGTCGAGGGAGATGTTACCTCGACTGGGCTGGGTCTGGGGTACAGACGCGAACCATCAGTAGCTGCCGTCCAATCTGCTAGATGACGAAGAGGAGAATGAAGCGAAGTCGTGGGCACCTGTTTTGCATTGGCTATCTCTGAATGGAAGAGACGCGTTGAGCGTTATCTATACGGAGCAGCAGTCGGACAGAAAAGAGTAATTCGTACTGAATGTGAAGAGTAGTATAGGTGAGAAATGCATGATCCCCTTTGAACTGAACGTTTTGGGGCACCAGAACCAGTTTGGTCTAGATCTGTGGGCGTGGGAACCATTGAGATGCAGCAGGTTCCTCCTATGATGAGGTAGAGGTCAGAGAAGTCGAGAGAAAAGGCGACAGAGCGATGAAGCCAGCCAAACTCCGTAGATGTGCACGTTGTCGAACGTGGGGGTTGAATTTTTTTTTTTTCTTTAAACCCGCTACTACACGAAATTCAAGCACGAAGCCTTAGCTGTCTCTGGCTCCTTGGATATCCCGCGTTATTCAAGTCTAGCCGCAAGCTGATGGTTCATGCCTGGGAGGTCATGCTACGTCGTATATGCCAAAGATATGCGCGTCACGATATATACACCAGGTTTCTAAGTAGCTTCGGGCTAAGAGCTTGATATGCCGTCTTTCGCGATGATGAGCGGGAGAGACTTGACAGACAATTTGCTGCCGATTGATATCTAGCCGCTCATGGTATATGTGCCTAGTGTCTACTCCATAGAGTTTCCCTCATTAGTAGACGTGCATGGTGGCAAGGGACGTATTTTCTTACCTTCTCAGCCGTCAGAATGCCCAGTTAGAATCCTAGTATACATCCTCATGACGATGCGCCATTCGTTCAGAAAACAGATCGCGCATTTGGTGCCGTCTGATTACTCGTTTGGTTACGGGTTTGTACAGACTCGACATGCGACTGTGCCTGGTAGTTAATTTTGATAGCCCTGATGAGGGTTGAATTGAAGAGTTGGGTAAATATTGCTGAGGCAGTTGACGAATCTGAGCATTTCGACCCTGCATCTAGACATGCGGGCAGATCCAACAGTGTATGAAGTAGCTGTATATGGCTTAAGCCGACAATGACACACTTGCATAATATGCCAGGGCCCAAAAAGACAATGGTAGAGGGGCAGAAGTTGCAGATGGAGCAATGGGCAAATGCCACCCAGGCGCCGTTGTTCCTACCCAACTCCGCGTGGCAAAGGGAATCAACGGCGATAGTCGTGGTCGGCAGCGATCAATGGGTGGATGACATGCTCGCTAGATGCACGTGGACAAGGGTCAGACACACATGGAGGATGACTCGTTCGCTTGCAGGTCTTCATGCATGGCATCAGATGCCATCACAACTCATCTATAGCTAAGGCCCTTTGGAGAAATCATTTTTTCTTCTTCTTTTTGTTGAGTCCCTGCACGGCACGGTGCGTAGCGCGCATGAGATCCGTCGGGCCAGTTATTACAAGACTTGTTCTGAAAGATTGTGGACTCTGCTATCCGCATGAGCGATTAGATCACCGTGCAGCAACCTGGTTCTCGAGAGACACCCATTGGATTTGGGCAAATGGATGGACATTGTGAGCCAAAAGCTCTCTAGATCCGCATTTAGGTTTTGAAGCTCTGGGAACTTTTGTGGGAGACTCTGTGGGCTGCATTCGAATGACCGCTCGGTATTAGCCCCTCCCGCGAGTTGATTGATAGAACGCTTGTGAGCACATTGAAATCAACCCCATGGGGTTTCCACGTGTTGAAACGTTCACGGTGTTGGTTCAGTAGGAGGCGGATGCGAGATTTCTCGGGCCGCAAATTGCTTGGGCGGCTCATCGCCATAGTTTTGAGATGTGTGGGACGGCGGCGGCTTGTGTTGATGCGGTGTGCTTCATCTAGGCAGCACAGAGAGTATCATTATTGCGCAGTGAGGGATCATATAATACCTTTCGGATAAGCTTCATTATCCTGTTCCTTTCGTACCGCCGATCCGCGGCGTCCCCTACAAGCCCGCTCGAATGTTCAAGGCTGTTGAAGAAAAGCCGAGAGCCATGCCTACCCATGCGAGGCTCCTCTTCTTCCGCCGCACTCTTTGTGCAGGAAAACCGGAGTTACGCTAGGCGGCAAAGCTTTCAATTACGTCTCAAAAACTGGCCTCTTCTTTTCAATCAGGGTTGGCAAAATTTGATGGGCGGGCCAATTGATGATAGACCCGTCTTTGCGGGGAAGCATGTCAGGCGACAGAGAGAAACTGTCTTTGTCAGTCTGGGGAAACCTTTGGACGCGCATCTCGCCAACGTCCGCTTGCAACAAGGCCAAGGCGGCTGTTCCCCGCTATTTCACGGCTCATCGTCGGAGTGATTCTTTTAGCTGGTCGCTCCACACACGCCCCAGCTGCTGGTCTGCTCAGACGCAAGCCTGGCCATGGGGGCGTAGACTTTAGCACCAATGAGACAGCCGGATGCCAACCCCGGAAAACCAGATCCAGTTTTCAAGGCCCATTGTCTAGACTAGGGATAAATCAGCCAGTCCTCCGTATCCCTCGAGAGAGCTCTTGTTGAAATAAAAAAAGGGCCCAAGGAAAGGTACGAGCCATGCGATCGTGAACAGAACGCCGAGCGCAGGGAATAATCGTATGACAGCTAGTGAGCGCTTCCCTCCCCTGTGTGATACTTCGGTGGCCTCGGGTGACATAGGCGGAAGCCTGGGGTGAGCCATTTTGACTCGCTACCGCAAGGCCGAAGGAGGTTGAGAGCGCGTCCCGTGCAAGAGGCATCACTGTATGGAGCTGGGAGCAGAGCTGTATAGAATCTGCCCCATGGCGGCGGCCGAGGTGAGGGAGGGTGGCCATGCAGCAGTGCAAGAGATGTCGAAGCGTGGCTGCAACGTTGTACTCCTAGTCGGCTCTCTTTTCCCAGCCAATCGGGGAGCAACGATAATCCCACGTCTTAGCTTGATTCATTGTCACCGGGCATTAGGCTAGGTCCGTCCAGCATCGAGTGCAGGCAGCCATGAGCAACCTCCTGGCCAAGCCTAGATCTGGAGATGAGCTTCCGTGGGGAGCGGAATTCGCACCTCCCCTGCCGAACCTCGTCCTTTGACGCTCACGAGTGCTCGCTGTACTTGTAGGTTTGGCTATTCCACAGACATACGCCCGCGATATCTTGCATCGTGGAGTCGGCAAAATCAGCGCGAGTACGAGCTGAGGGGTCGGCTTTCTTTTCTTTGAAGCTGTCTGGCTGTCTCCTTTTCCAAACTGGGAAGCATGTCCGCGGAGGTCACATCTCGCTCTTTTGCTCTGCTGGGCGGGCCATCGGGAGGAGAATCTAGCCGGACAATCGGCGGTGTTGCCGTCGATTGGCCACCATCACCACTTATGTTGGAAGAAAAGAGCCTATTTTGCAGCCCGCAAAGATCGCGATGCTATCCCCGTTCAGGAGCATCTCCGGCATTTGGCCCCCAGGACCTGGCCCGCCAACAGCCAGATGAACGATCAAGATTCCGCACCGCTGTCTCTAGCCCGCCAAGTCTGACTTCGGGAGATGAGCCTGATGGATGAGGTGGGAGCCAATGCTAGTTGGCATCACCGCTGCGTTGCGGCTTCTCTGCAAGGCGGACTGCCTGTCTTACATAAGCCGTGAAGCGCGCAGTCATAGAGCCCGACTGGGTACCTCAGGCATCGAGTAGGTAATCGATAAGGTGGCGGGAAGCGACGAGGAGAAAGAAAAAAAAAAGAATCAGTAATAGTAAGGTGCCTTATTCGTAGATACCCGAGGAGAACCGGCATGTGGGAGGGTAGAATCACCTGAGATGGCCAAAGTCGTAGATGCGGGAAGATCTCTCGGCATCAAAGCGCCATGTGCCCAAAGGAGCATCGCATCAAACGCCACCTTCGTTCGCTGGGGGAACTTTTGGAATACAGCGAGGCTTGATTAGGCGCGGGTGGCTTCGGTAGCCTGGACTTCTACGCAGCGTTCTTCGCACTTTCTAGCGGCGTGCGTGCCTTTTCAGCCCCCCCTTCTCGAATCTGCAGAGTCTTAATAGCATCCTGCCGATGCTTGGAACATGTACGCGAGGAAACATGTGTTAACAGATGAAGGTGTCCATTGCATCAAGAACTGCTACTGCGTGGCGTGTGTAGTGTGTGGCTCCCTGCGCCAAGCCCCCTCGCCTGCGCATCTCTTATCGCTGTGATTTTGACAGCTTTGACAGATGAAAGGAGACTAATAAGCGACTAGGGAAACGAAGAAGCAAAATTTTCGCCTTCGCTTCGTCTCCGTGGTGTTTTCGCGTTATTCATACCCGGCGATAACGCCATCCGTATACGCTGCGGGCGAGTCGAAATGGATACCAAGGCCATAGCCGATGTGTGGCCTCTCCGCTCTTCGCTCGTGCCTGGCGCCTCTCGGTATGCGCGGGCGGTAGTAGCGTCTTCTCTCGGAGGACAGCGCGCGATCAGCTGTAAGACCGCTAGTCCTTCTGATAAGGGCTCGCTTCTGAGGTAAGGTAGTGCAAGAAGCTTCGGAGATGGGCGAGCACGGACCGCGCTTGTTATCGTGAAAAGCGATGTGGGCGTCGCAGTCGTCTGGCTAGGCAATGAGATGACAGCTTGCCATCCCGTGCCGACAGCTTGCCAAGAGGCACGGAGCGGCTTCCGTTGCCGCTTCGTAGAGGCAGACAAACAACGCCGCCGGAGCTTCTGCGCCAGCGCACTCTGCCTCCCATTTTGTAGTCCTGATGACTATTCTGTCCTTTGGGCATGTGTACTGAGATTCGGAAGCAAATGACCCTACTGGCTGGCGGGCGTCAAATCTGCCATGTGCCTCCAGACACCCGTACGTATAGGTGTGTTTTCTGGTTAAAGTCTGCATCAAGAAGTTTTCCGTGGTGACTAGTACTAAGCAATGCGACCGGGGACATCCGCTCATTGCGAGGGGCTGTGAAACCGCCGTCATCACTGCAGAAAATTTTTCTCTCTCTTCCCTTCCATTGTTTCCCTTTCTAATTCGCTCTTCTTTCCATCATCATGGCCCCTCATCCGCGAGTCAATGGATGTGTTCGCAAATCCCGGCCAGACCCCTACGTTGGATATGGCACACACATTGCTGCCAAATATTACTGCTACTACTATTACTATTATTATTACCAGTCCTTCATCCACGAGTAAAAGCTGACAGACAATGGATGGAGGCAGTTATTAGCGACACACCGAGGCCTCTTACTCACACAGCCTGCATGTCTCACACAACAAGGGTAGCTACGCGGTTTGTTTGGTGGAGCTTTCGGCGATCGACACGCCGGAGCCGCCACCTGTTGGCCCAATCCGGTCACGATGCCACGACACTGATTCTGGCGCCGAGCAGCTGATGGGCAATTGTGAAGCTTAAGAATGTCATCAAAAACAATGGGGCGCGAGAAGGGGAGGGTCAGAGGCAAGTGTTAAGGCCCAACAATCTCCGATGGAGAGCAACTAGACGAGCTTATTCCAGACTTTATAAGTTGCTTTCATGCGTATGGAGCATCTGTAGCAATCAACCAGAACTCTGCAGTACCAAGGCAGTAAGGCCAGATTCTCTTTTCAACTCACAGTGGCCATTAGGAGTGGCGGACACAAGCACTCCCCCCGTATCCCCCATCAAAATCCAATGCCCACTAACTTTGCTTCGTGCTGCCCTACCAAGGGCCAATCTCCCCTTGTGGGCTATGACCTCCGAGCGGAAGAAAGCGCGGCGCACATTTCCCCGAAGCGTCGGCAGCTCCAGGAAGGGGAGTCTGGAAGACGTTTAGGTGCCGACACTCTGTATTACTCCAAGTCTTGGATCGACCGTGACCGACGAAAATGGGCAAACGTTGAAAAAGATGAGACAGAGAGAGAAAGATAACCTCGAATGGACCGGAGGAAGCCATATGCGTTTGTGACCCTTTTCGATGCTCGGTGTCTCGCGTGGCCTTCGCATGAATGGGGAAGACTAGGGGGAAATGATCAGGACCAATGCCTGGACGTAACGCTACGGCATGTTTCTAGAATAGCGAATTGTGTTGGTGGTGAGACACACGCACACGCACGCACATGTGTGCATCAGTAGGCAATCTGATGAAGTCGTCGAAAACCCCGGCACCCTGTCGGGGCGACACACGCCTTGCCGCCAAAATGCCTACCTTGGCTAGCACTTATTACGGATCTGTACATACCTACAGGTACTCCGGCCTCTCATGTTCGGCGCCGTATGTTACCGTGGTATGCTTTCTCGCATCCTGAGCAGTGAGACACAGGGTCAGATCGGGTCAGCCAGATGAGACGAGACAATGCCCATGAGGCAATAAAGAGGGCGTGCCATCTGCTGATAAGGCAGACGTCGTATTGACTACCCTTCGACACATTGACCCTGAACCGGTGTAACAATGTCTCCGCAGCGTTCACGTTTGCCTGCAGAGGGCGAGCAGTCGGTACGGGGCAGCAGTGCAAAAAAAGACGGAGCCTGGTTACTGAGGGGGGATGCTTGCACGGAGTGGTGCTGCTAGCAGACTGGAAGTCCTACCAATGGGCCTGGCTTGTCGGGACTGCTGGTGGCGCGTGGTGGGGGAGGGGTGCATCGGCCCTGTGGACAGAGGTCAATAATAGAACCCATACCCAAGGTACCTCCATCACCACGGGTCTCGCAGGAGCCAGTTGGTGCCCATTGACCTCTGCTCCGTACATGCCTTGGGTACGGAGACGGTGCTCCGTTTCGCTGTCCCAGACGGAGCAAATAACGCTAAGACGCCCTCCCATCCGCAAAGCGCCAGCATGGTAATCCAGAGCAGGGCGCCGTGGTGGCTCCCCGCCGCGGGGAGGGCAAGAAGACAGGAGGCTTTGCGGCTATCTGGACTGACTGACTTGCAGCTTGCGATTGGTGGATGCGGCATGAAATCAGATGATGCCGCCTCTTTTGATGCGCCGCAGACGAGAGTCCTCACTGTGTGCTGAAAGTTTGCTGCCTCGTCCAATGACACCCAGCACTGCAGCGTGCTGCCGACGAGCTACGGTGCCGAGCCCACACCTTGGCTCCGTTCTGACACCGTCTCCAGCACCCTAAGACGGTCCTTCATCTTACTGTCGCTATGCTCCTCCATCCAAGCATCGACTTGAAGGCGGTCGCCGCGACTCGATGTTCATCTCTTCTCTCTTTCTCGTCTGTCCAGCTCGGTTGGAAAGTCAAAAGCTCACACGTGCCCATAGGCGGATGATCAATGATCGGCGGGCGAGGTCACGGAAGACGCCACGGGTTGGACAAAGATGGGCGCATGGATAGGCTGATCTGCGAGCCGGTTATCGAGGCTCTCCTGTTGATCTCGCCGTTGCCATCTCCAAAAGCTCCATATGCCAGCCCGCCCCAGTCTGTCGACTCTCTTCTAGTGGCTGTTGGCGCGATGATGTAAGTGGTTTGAAGGGGGAATGGCTTTTTGGGTGGCCTTTGCCTTTTTCCTTAGTCTCAGCCTGGGAAGGACGCATGGGGGCGGTGGGCGGCGGGAAAGTGGGTGGCGGCGGCAGGAGCCAAACGCCGGCAGCAGGCAAGCGCAAGGCCGCTTCGTGCTAAGGAGCTGGAACGACAGGTCTGACAAACAATGGACAATCAAGCCACGTACAACGTTCTGCCCTCCATGTTCTACCAAGTAGCCCGGATACAACAAGGCGGCCCAACTGCCAAGAGGCAAATCGAGGGCTAAACAAGTGCCAGATGGCATCTCCATCCATCGTCGGCACCGAGCCAACGACGATGGGCCGTCCGCAGAGAGACTAGCACCTTTACTCCGTGGCATATACGGACTACATACAAACTACATAAAAAGTACGGCGCGAACTGCGCAAAGCGACAGGGTGTCCGGCGCTCACGGTTGGTGGCTTTTTCCAAAACGGTCGCCCTCCATCCCGACTGTCTCACCTACAGTGCTCATCTGTTCCGTACTCCGTGCCCGGGTCTTTGCTACGGAGCACAGCTTCCGACAGATTGGGAACCCGCAGTTGGTCCTTGACATTCAATGCTCGCCAGCAGATTTGCCGTGTCCTACGGAAAAAGCCCCCTTTACCAGCAGGCCTGGGTTCATGAGTTGACAGAGGCATGACGCCCGACAAATTCGAAATTTGGGGAGGAAGGGGGCTTTTCCTTTTTGTGTGCCGAATGCAAAAAATTTCCCGGCATTCGGATGAAATCAACCACGACTCCCACGCACACACCTTGTTCTCACCCACTCACCCATCACGCAACCAGGGAAAAAATAAAACAGGTCAGCCCAAGCATGGCCCGCGTCGGCTCCCCCACAAGACACAACGCTCGCCTGCGAACCGGGTGATATCTCGAACTCAAGGTGCTAGTGAGTGTCTCTCTGCATGGCCTCTGCTCACATGCATCGGTGTAATAGTGTGTGTGCGCCTCTGCGCGCGTGCATGTCCTGCCAGCGTCGTCGCACCCTATGGTTTCGTCATTGGCGTCACTCCCTGACTTTTGCGATCGATCTCCCTCCTGAGGCACGGAATCTCAGCCTGCTCGACAGCGCCCGTCCTCGGGGAGATATTTCCTCCTGCGACTCTCGTGAAAGCAATCTCGTAATGTTCCAAATAGCAGGGGCAGTCAAGTGAATTTTGACAAAGGCACGGAATAGATGCCGAACTGTTCGGCCGAGATGAAATCTAGGACTTTCCGTGGCTTTACCGAGTATACTCTAGGCTTCATCGCCTTGTGGCATTCCCCACCCCATATCATCGAACGGACGCAATCTCCTCCAAAACACGGCCTTTTAGAGAGTCAGGCACCAGATATTATGTGGCGGGCGACTCCGGAGACGAGATACTGGTAGGGCCAGGCCGGGTGACGGGGTCACAGTACGAAGCGTATCTGCGCACAAGTGTAGAACGCCGGCGCAGAGTGGATTCACCCAGTGGGTTTTGCAAAAGGACCTGTGCAATTGGGGCCACAGCTACGCTAAACACCGAATGGTAGCGCTTCCAGGGCCAATTAGCGCCTCATTGCTCCGGAGCCAGTGCTGTCCCAGCTTCGGTGCGCCAACCTGGTTGACTTCCAGGCTCAAGGGCTGTCGTCTGCCTTCACTTCCGTCTCACTGTCCAAGTGGCTCCGGCAGAGAAGGCCCGTCCGTCATTACTTTTGCCTGCTCTTCCGTTCAAGGGCTTTCCGCTGGCTTACAGGCTAAGCGCTGTCTGCTTCGTGCTTGGGTGCTTCACATCCTCGGTTGCTAATGCGCGCTGTGGAGGCGGCGCAGGTCCCTAAGAAATTGAGCCGTGAGAGGCTCGAACAGCTGGCTTCCGGGCGACGGCGTGACCGAGAAACATACCATCACAGGTTTCATCTCAAGGAAAGTAAACGTTTCGCTCGCCATCTCCCACGCAAGATAGTGGCGGCTCAGTTTCAACCAATTTTCACCTTCAGCACGGGCACGTCATGCAGCCGCCAGAAGTTGGGAGGGAAAAAGGGTGGTTGCCTCTGCTCATGTGCCAGTACTCTCGTCCACGCTTTGACTTGGCTGTCTCTTGGGGGTCGTCTCTGCATCTCTCTTGGTTTCTGTCTTCGAGCAATGAACGTGGGCAGAAATGCCTGGAGGTTGCCCTCTTCCGCCTACCATCTCCAAACTTCAACGCCTACACCCTACTCTCTCTACCCCTCCCTACAATCGACGACCCCCGTCTAAGCAAACCCCAGTCGGCCCTGACGAAGACCAGGGGCCGGCATCAACGACAAGAACGGCCCTAATCAGCCCCCTGTTTCCCCATCATGCACCACATGCCTTACAACCCACCCTGTCCGCGGCTCTCACTTGGACGCCCCTGTCACTAAGACGTCCTGGAGACTAGCACTAGAGGGCCGAGCGGGGGCCTCTTCCGCACACCCCCTCCATGAAGAGAATCCCGGCCCTAAGCTAGGCTCTCTTCATGTGCCAGTCCCGCTGATCTCCTCTTCTTCGTCCAGGGCCGCTGTTCTTACTGCAGCACGGGGATTCTCATATCCAGATAACCCACCGCCATCAAGGGCTCTCCCAGTTGCCCACCCCCCCATGCTCACGATCCATGGTACAAGCGTCCCGACTGCCACTGCCTCTGTCGCTACAGTAAAGTACCATCCTAGGCTTGATTTTGTGTGAGCCATTCCATATCAGCCGGGGCCTTGGGACGGTGCCGATTCACACCACTCATTAAGCCGTCCTCCTCATACATACATAACCCTCATCATTCCCGTTGCCGTCCGAGTACTTTAACTCCCGGTATATCTCACCTCAGTTGCACAATCTGCTCTACTGCCTGCTCATCGATTTGTTCATCATATCTCCCCTTATTTTCATATCTGACAACGTTTGGCGTCGATATAAGTCTCACCCACCCCATCGTCTAAGTCAAAACTCAAAGACGCCTCATAGCTTTCCTACTCTTTGTCTAGAGCAAAGAGGAAGAAAGAGAAAAACCTACGACATCAGTTCAATAGCTGTTCAAGTTCTCTTTTACTTTTCTACACCACTCGCCACCCTCTTTCCACCATGACCGCTCCCCTATCGCAACCTACCGTGGCGGTGGCTGTGACTGTCAAGGACGCAGCTACCATCCGCAAGCGCAGAAGACGTGCCCCTGCTGGTGGTGCAGCGGACGACTGCTTCACTTGCTCTAAGCGCAATGTCAAATGCGATCGTCGTCGACCTTATTGCTCTCAATGCCTCGAAATTGGCAAGGAATGCTCAGGCTACAAGACCCAGCTTACTTGGGGTGTTGGAGTTGCCAGCCGTGGCAAGCTTCGTGGGCTTTCTCTGCCGATTGCAAAGTCACCTCCCGTCACCCGTGAGCCGAAGAAGTCGCCCGTCTCGCGAGCAAGAGCCCACACCACAGCCGCTGCTCTCTCGACAAATCTATCTCGGAGTCCTATTGACATTCCTTCTACCACACATACCGCCTCAACGCCGACCACTCCGGCATATCAAGTACCTGCATACGACTACCTCTCAATCTCCCACCACAGCCATACGCCGCCGATAACGCAGGGAAGCTGGGGCGGCGTCAGCTACTCTCCGGGCCTTGTACATTCGCCGGACGGAACCCCGAGATATACAAGGTTCCCTCTTCATTTGAGCACCGATGCGCTCTCTTCCTCGTGCGAGTCGGTGGGCAGCGAGGTGGATTACCTTTCTCCTCTTAGCCAGTCATATGCTCGCGAGGAAATCCCCTTTAGCCACAGCCCAAATGTCCTGTACGATGGCTATCCTGCACAGCAGAGTTCCCCCATTGCGCAAAGCCCTCCCGCTGTTCTGGTCCTCGACCACTGCCGTCCACCCACTTCATATCCCGGGCTGGTCTACGCCCCTTCCGAGCCTCACCCTGCCCTCGGCCACCATCACATGGATCCATTTGAGCCGCATCTGGGCCACAAGCTAATGCGGGGGTGTGAAGGCCTCAGTGAGCATCACATGGCGCCCTGCCCGGCTTTTCCCTTCTAATAAGCGAGCAGATGTTCCAGACGTCGATGCCGGTGTCGGTTCTAGCTCCATTCCCCGTCGTGAGCGAAAAGACAAGCAACCGCACAGGCGCCATAGCAGTGGTCAAGTGCAATGGTTCGGACAAATCGGCGCCAAGACGGACTTTTTGGCCAAGATGCCGTTCTTCATGGATTACTACAAGATTACCATGGCCCCATCTATGGTCTTCATCGATGGGCCACAGAATCCTTTCAGAGAGCATGTTCTCCGCTTGGCGGTCGGCAACCCAAGCGTACAACATGCTATATGTGCCTTGTCGGCGTGCAATTTGCGTATGAAGAGGAGGCTGAGTCTTGGATATGGGACGCGGGAGTTGTTGGCGACGCTCATGGCCGAGAAGCAGACTTCTGAGGCGGCTCCGACAGTGGGTATGGAAGATCAGTCACTGTCCGAAGAAGTGCAGCATCGCAATCGAGCAGTACAACTCTTGAACCAGCAGCTCAACGATCCAGTAAGGTCATGCCATGACTCAGTGCTTGCTACGATTCTCCTCCTGTGTCACTACCGCATGGTGGAATCCGGCGTGGCAAAGTTTCACACACAGTTCGCGGGTGTGCGCAAGATTCTGGCAATGAGAAGGTCCCAGAACGCAGACCCTTCCAGGGACTCGATGTGGATGGAGACTCTGTTCACCTATCTCGATGCCATCTCGGCCAGCATCAATGAGCGCGAAGCCCAGCTGGCGCCCGGGTTTGAAGGGGTCTCTCCCGACGTGCAAGACCTGCCTGCCGGATCCGAGAACATGGTCGGATGTGATCGAAGGCTCTTCAAGGCCATTGGAAAGCTAGGCCGCCTGAACCTTCTATCCCAACACCGCTCCGTACAGGGAATGGGTGATTCAACTAAAGCACAGCAAGACAGCACGAGCAGCTCGTCCAGGCCGTCTTTACGATTCGATGGGAACGGTTTTGGCACGACGCTTAATGACGACGAGATGCTTTCCTCCGCCATGTACTCATCGATATCCTTTGACGATCGTCGATACATGTTCTGGACAGAGTGGAAAGCGGTACGGCAAGAACTTCAAGATTGGCAATTTGACGCATCCTCTTTGGCAGTGTCACTGCCGGGATCGCCGACTACTGGCCAGGTGCGTGATTTGGGATCTGTCTCCGAGGCATTCCGCTACGCTGCCCTGCTCTACTCTGAACGGCTGGCGAACCCGCACACCCCATCAACGCATACCAACTTTCAGAATCTTGTCAGCCAGGTTGTGTATCACGCAACAAGCCTGGAGACTAGCAGCGCTGCTGAAAAGTTTCTATTGTGGCCACTGTTCGTAGCTGGGTCAGAATGCATCAGCGAACCGCAGCAAAACACTATACGGGACAAGTGCCGAGGCATTATGAGTCGGTCCGGCTACATGAACAACCTAGCGGCTCTGGATGTGCTGGAGAAGCTGTGGTCTGGGGAGGTCAAGAGTGACGCAAAGCTACGCTACTACAACGCTATGGGGTCGGGTAGAGGTCCTTTCAACTGGGCAAAGTGTCTTGGCGGACCGGGCGCCGGGGTCGAGTGGATCATGTTTTGAGTGGGATGGTTTTCTCTTTTAACTTTACGATAATACCTTATGGAAGGAAAAAAAGGTCTGCTTGTTTCGATTATCTGTGTATATATTGATATTTTCCTTTGTTACTCCGTCGGCAGAGCGACGTGGATGAAAAAAACCCTGGGCATCACATTTTGTACAATAGCTAGTGTCGTATGTATGATGGACTGTTTTGATGAGCGGCAATGTTTTGCATGTACTGATTTTTTACCATTTGGGGAATTGCATTCAGTTGGTTACATTAGGCAGCGGGTATAAAACCATGTTGGCATACTCTTGGCGTTGACATCAATAAAGAATGCGATAACGGAAAAAGAAAATGTGCATCTCCCCCCTGGCCTGCATGGGCTCAATGACAGTTTGAGCGACAACGCGCAAACCGGTTCGCGTCACCGAGCCCATCTCATGTCCATGTTCTTGTTCATGTCTCCGCCCACAATGTGTAGCAGCAGCACTAATAATATCACCGCCGTGGAGGATGGTGATCCTAGTTTCTTCGGCGAGGCCGGTTTCACAAAGTGGGAAAAGGGCCCCCAAGGTGGCGGGCTGCCAGTGAAATCCCGTTTCTGTCCATCCCGCGTCGATGGAGATCAAAAACCCCACCTGCAAGGCACCAGGCACCAGGCACTAATGCTAACAAACGTGGATAGAGGGCTGTACGAAGCAATCCCACCAGTGGTGAGAGAGCGCCTGCTCGCAACAGCAATATGGTACATGTCTCTGTTCGCCTGACGGGGGTCATTAGTTAGCGACGATATTTAGGGGTGGTCCGTGGTGACAGGGCCAGCCGAGACCAGTTTGACCGAGACCCGAGACGAGAGGCGAGAGCAAAAAGGGAAATGGGATGATGACACGGAGGGGTCTTGCGCCACCACCTTTCTTTCTCTCTTTTCCTCTTTGGACGGTAAGAGGTGTGAGAGGGGGGTGTTTCTTCTTCTTGGATATCGAGATGCAGCGCGCGCTTTTTTTCCCCTAGTGAGCGCGGGAGTGATTCGGTAGATGAAAGCAGAGTAAGCGGAAGAATACGTCTGGCAATTGGGGGTAGTTGAGTAATATTACGGGGGGAGTAGCAGTAGGTGAGACGGCGGAAGAGCATCAAGCACATCAGGCGCGTATGTACAACGAGCTGCCGATGACGGAGGGGTGAGGTTTTCAGGGTCCATAAGAGGCTCTATTGTTTTGTCTAGCATTGTTTCCTTTGTTCTCTCGTTGGAATCGGCATCTTTTTTGGACGCCATGGATGGACGGATGGATGGACGGATGGATGAATTGCCGGGGCGGAATTTCTCCGGCATGCGTAAATCGGCGCCAAATAAGCACATGCATGCGGCTCTTCCGTTGAGACAAAAGAATGGGGGAGGAGACGATGAGAGCGATGCGGCGCGGCACTCGTCCGTCCGTCGGTGGAGACTCGTCCGCAAGCCCGATGGCGTTTTCGACGCGATGGACAGCGACGGGATACTGCTTCATCTAGCGGATAAAAAGCGGGTTACGAGTCTTCGTTCTAGACGCGTTGGAGGCGTATAACTTTGCGGGTAGTTTTGTCATTGTGGAGTTTGAAATGGAGGAGAGGCGGTTCCGCTCATGATGCCACATGGTTCATCGTTATCGCCGTTGAAAGCCTCTATCTTCATCTTTTCCCACTTCAGCGGCTTACCGACTAAGTAAGCGGCGCTAAGGCGGAAAACGTGTTCCAACGGGCCTGTTTTTAGACAGTAATCAAGCACTGGTAATGGCCTCGTCTAATGACGGGCTTTATTTTTCCAGGGGAAGTCGGTGGCCAGCATGACACAGCAGAGAGATTATAGAAAAACTCCGGATCTCTCTGCATCGTCACAGATGATTGGCCGGCTCGGATTGAACGGGAATAGCAACAACAACCAGTGGCGCGCCCTAGGAGATATCAGATCAGAGAGCAGTAAGCACAGAGATTGCAGTGGTCTGAGCGTTAGGCTGGCTCTTGTGGAGGTCAAGGGCCGTGAGAGCGGAGGAACGGGGGGCCAGGATCAGGGGGTAAACTGGCTGTTCTACTATAAGGGGCGTGCCCTATTGCACAAGCGTAGAAAAGAAGAGATATAGATCCTTGAAAATAATCATATTCGGCGGTTTGATGTCTTCTAGGGTGAAGAGCGAAGCATGATTAGTTGCGTAAAAAGAACGTCGGTGATCGCCCAAGCTTATTTGATGACTGGGCATTTAGGGGCCAAAATCGTCCAAAAAGTAATCATGGGCCAAGCTCGATCGCTTCGCCAGACAGAGTAATCGCCTGGTCCGTTCCGCGTTTCTGATTGGTGCGCCACCGTCAACGCCCCCCCGGACCGAGCCCGATGCCCACGTTTTCAGAGAATTGGTCCAATCCGGACCGCGCTCAAGAGGTCTGGGGCCACGAGCGAGGCAAAAAGGCCAGGCCCAAGAGCTAAAATTGGCGATGGGGTAAAACTTGTGGTATGCAGCGCTAGTCGTGGACGCCCTCCGGCAGTTCCCCCCGGGAAATCCCATCCAGCAGCACACAGACAACAACGGTTGGAGGGACCAAAGCCACCATTGGCGCCGAGGCTAAGAGACAATGCCGTGAATGACGATGTCGATGTCGTTAGGGCGCTTGATGACGGGGGTTTGAGAGATGATTTGCTTGCGCCACAAGGTTAAAACTACTGTTCTTGGATGAGGCTAACACTAATATCGCCCGGTTGTACGGGATGGAGACTCCTCAAGTTTTTTTTAGGTGTTGGGTGTTTCCAATGCAGAACGCAAATGCTTCTAAGCTGCTGCTAGGTAGGTGTCTAGAAGCATCATCCACGTGTTGCTGTGGAGTTCTTCTTAGTCTACTCTTCTTCTTTTCCTTCGGTTTCTTCCTTTGAGCCTAATGTGCCGTGGAGTGCATGTACGAAGTCAGCATAGGGAGCCACCTTTCACACGGACGCTCCGTGAGGATAAGGTAGCTATGGAATTACTCACGCTCGTACCATGGACTACCCGAATCAGGAAGATGATGATAGGGTTGTTGAGTCGCCCTGCAGATGGAAGGAACGTGATCTGTTTGTTTTGTTTTGCCATTGCCTTGTGCAATCGAATTGCACACCAGTAGGGTATCCCCAGTATGGTAGGCATGATGCTCATTTTGGTCTTCGTTCAGTGCCTGGCATCATGAGCGGTCCGTGGCCGTATCCGTATTGTGTGCTCGAGTAGGTGAAGCCAAGAGTGGGCCAAAACGTGCAGAGATATCGCACTTGTACGTATGTAGTGCGTGGAGGTGGAATCAATAACAAGCAGTGACATGCATGGTGGGGTGGTCTGGTGCCTGTGTCGGATGTGAAAGGCCTTAAAGGAGCCTTGTATGTATGATTATATTGGAACGCGCCGCGGACCTGGGGCTCGCTGCGGGCTGCAGATATATGTTCTAGGCTGCAAAAAAGAGTCCAGTGGCTTCGTCGTGCTGCTATCGAATCGAAGAGAAACTGGAGGAAAGAAACAGCAACCCGTGATTCGTTGCTCCGTGGACTGAATGCCAGATGTAGAGCATTCAGTCCGTATCTGTAAGTAGAGTGCGCCAGAAACAACAACCACTGCGACTCCGTGGGCAACTAAGGATCAAAGTGGTTAGCACCAGCTTATGTGCTTCGCACCGCCCTCGATACCTTGCCGTCTCTAGTGATACAGCGCTCCCCATACTCCGTACTAAAAAGAAACGGCTTGACCATGGGACAGTGCAAGTAATAACGCTTTTCGCCTTCTCCTGTGGCTGGAGCCAATGATGTGCGCTGTTGCTGGCCATGCCGTGGAGCGGTATGTGTAGTGTATGAAAGCACTGTCCATTGACCTGGGCAGCAGAGGCGCTCATCATTGTTCTGCAGCTGCGGCGACTTTTTGCTGACTTCCCGTGCCTTGTCCGCTCTCGTTGCCCGCCATTGGCTTTTTCTCTCCCGAGTCCTAGCCCGGCCCAGCTGTCCGCATGCCTCGGCTGTGCCTCGCTTTGCCTTGCAGAATACATAGGTACGTACAGGCTGACATGCGCCTCCTGGGGCTCACGTTCAGCAGCCCGGGGGAAGGGGTGACGCCGTAGTTTTCTTGTGAGGGATGGAGAGGGGGGGGAGGGGGGTCAAGCAAGGAAAGAAGAGGCTTGCCTCACCTCGCCTTCTCAGGGTTCTGTTCGACGACTTGCATGATCGCAAAATAAGGAGGGGTTTAACAGGCACGCCGCGGAGGTCTGAGCGCGAGAGTAACAGCATCTGTGCTCGGTGCTCGACATTCCCCTGCGCTCGACGCCGTTGGACAACTCCAGGTGGCCCCTGGCTTTGAAGGGCTCCAAAGGCTAGCCTCGTTGTGGAACTGTGTCTTTTCTGCTGCTAGCAGCGGCCGGGCTGCGGCGGATCTGCAGATTCCACCAGTCTTGCCCCACGGGATGGGAGGGAAGGGGAGGGGGGTGCATCTACGTACCTGGCGTAGCAGACAGTGTTTCTTCCCCTCTTAATACTGGCAACAATTAGTAGCCAGCAGACAGCAATGGATGTGGCACAATGCCAAACGTGCGTATGCCTGCTAGTCTGGAAAACATGCCCATCCCGTAGCATCGATCTCCATCGCGGTAATCAACGCGACGTGGTGTTTTGGGCTTGTCTCTCGGTCGTTTGGCCAACATAAGGTACCCAAGGCATGCATTCAAGCACGAAACGGAAGCAGCGGCCAAAGTTGGGGCTTCTGGCTCTGACAAGGCAACCATTGGAAGGAGCTGCCGTTGCACTCTGCCAATTATAGATCTCAAAGTCCGGCCTAGGTTTGACGTCATATACGCGACGGAAGAAGGAGCAGCGCAGCGAAAAGCATGCAACTGCACTCCGCAAATACATGGATTAGGTAACCCCTCGCGAGAGAGCAGCTGCGTTTGCCCCATCCCAGCTGCTGAGTTCCAATGTACACTGCCCTTGATCCATGTACCCAAGTACCTTACCTCGGGTTGGCAACCACCAACCACTCAGCTGCCTCACTTCACCTCTATCTCTCTATCTCCCGCTACACTTCCTTCATAGTCTCCTCTCCTTTCCATCTACCGAACGTCAGCTCATCCCGTCAGCCAGCCCGCCCGTCGGTCAGTTAATCAAGCAATCTATCCATGAATCAATTAATCGATCAGCCATCTCGTTGCTACCGCCTTGGGCAAATCCATCCGACCCCGTTCATCAATCAGTAATGACAGATGCGCCACCCTGATGGCTCCGTGGGATGATGGGGGCTTGTTCGCTGTTTTCCGTCTCACTCCCAGGCATACTTGTAACGTATATGCCGATGCTCCAAGGAACCCTGGCGGTGATGCTACTTGCGCTACAACGGGCTCGGTAGTAGTCCGCACTAGACATGCAGTAACAGTATGCCGCTACATGAACAAGCCCAGGATAGGCCTGCCGTGGGTAGGTATGTAACTACATGTAGGCAAACCATTGCGCACAGACAGACAATGCTCTCACCTCCTTCCGTACACCTTGCTATTGTGACTAGTGGGCGTCGGAGTGCGAGCACTCGTGTGTGCGTATTATGATCCCTTCATCTCATCCGCAAGGGCCACTTATACAAACACCCTCCTTCAAGGGCCCCTTAACCCTTCCCATGCAAATGCTCCATCCCATGGCATGTAACCATCGCTAATAAGACTCTTTGTCAAGGCTCGTCGCTCCGTGCATCTGCATCTTTTAATCGCTATTTGGCACACCCTCCATGGTACACAGACTGCTCTACTCCGAACAGACTTCTCTTTTCTGTGTCTCCGTATCTGCTACTCTCCATAGCGCGCTTTTCAAGGGGAGCTGGCCAGTTATGGGGGACCCCCTTCTCCCTGTCCGCTCAACGGCACGACCACGTGATGGCCTGAAGACGGTTCGCCATCTCGTGATGCGTTTGACGGTAATGTTACATACAACTACTCCATATCAAGCATCCAGTGCTCCGCACATACAAAACCACTGTGCTTGCATGCGCGGAGATGGGCCCAAAGCACCATCATTCGATTCCATTGGCGCGCAATTTCGTCATCCTCCTCAGTTTCACTTCCGACTCGAAGAGGAAGAAGGAAAGAAGCAGCAGAAGAAAAGAAGAACATCAATATGATTCTGCTTAGCACTTCCTTCTCGCAACAATAGACTGGTAGATATAGGGAACACACCAACGGCGCGGTGTTTAAGATCTCGGAAGTACCCTTCAGGGGCGTTCCCTTGCCAGCCAGGCATCTTCCCCAGTCTTGGGTACCGCACAATAGCCGCGAGCTGCAAAGTTACAGTGTCAAAAATTACATCGCCGTCATTGCCAAACATGTTGCGCCCTCTACAAACCACCCTCTCTAAGCCTCGTAATCGCCTTGTTCCTGTCTCTACCAGGAGTTCGCAACGACGCCTCTCGTCCCTTCAATATCAATTACGCCCGACGTGGCCCCGAGTGTGGAGGAACAAGCGCGTCGGGGATAATCGCTTGTCCCTTGACCGTATGCGACAAATGCCAGGCCATCCAATCGTATACCCTGTAAGACCGCAATGGAAGATGCCTTATGGATCCGGCCCAGCTCTTTGGCCCTGCAAAAACGCGTCAAAACTCATGGCATCAAACGCAACATGGATTTGTGAACCCCCTACTCCATGTAACTGGTGCTTTCACTCATCTGGACAAAGCTTCATACAACCTTACTGGTATTAGAGGTACACACAAACATGTTTGTTTTCTTGTCGTTTCCGCTCCAACTACTACATGGTCACGCCTTACCTATCCAACACACCTAGGTAAGTAGGGTAAGGGAGCCCAGAGTACAAGCAGACGATGAACCCACTAAAGATACCTAGCTATTACATGGTTACCTGGCGTCTCATGATTGCTCGCATGACGAGCCAGGCCCCCTCACCTCTATCAACTTTCGGGTACGTATGGACTATGACCTACACCAACCTTGAGAAATAGTTGCTGTAGCTGCTCTCTACGTTCGAGTCCATGCATCAGGCACGCAGTCTTTGTGCTGCCAAGAAGATAATATTCTTACAAACGGGAGGTCGAATCTCTCACGCATAGAGCGTCTCGAGTGCTGGCCAAGCTCATGCTTATACTCGCTGGCTAACCTGGGGTGTTCAAGTCAAAAGGCCTCGTGGAGTTTGCAATGGAACACAGGCACGAACTATCTATCTTGTCTCGTCCTCTCGGTGTGCTGCTCTCTGTCTCGTCCTTCCCAATCATACTAGTTCCCTACTTCGTGCGGCACGTACGGCTTTTTTGTTTGATTCCGCCATGGACTGCGCGGACTGTTCGGTGACAAATTTGCGCGTCTTCCGATCCACGTCTCATGTCGACAGGCTTCCAAGAGGAGTAAAAAGATAGGGATGGAGTAATGATCGTACGAGTACAAGCTATCTATCGGGAGCGGGTTTTATGATCAGCACACTTACCGAGCGTCAGCCTCGTCGATCTGACAGCTTCGACTGGCCCGTCCAAGACCTCGCTGCCGTGATATAACCTATCGGTCGACATTGCTCCGTCAGTAACGCAGCGCTAGGACCCGTAAGATTCGGCAGTCCACATCATGCAATTCCAATTTTTGCCAAACCGCTTATGCGTCTCTCATCAACGCCCGACTTTTCATGCATCATGATCCAAGACGCGCTGACTCCCGTTATCCTTTTCTTACCGGGCGCCACACCAGCCAACCTCTTCGCGCCTCCCGCTTACCTACATACCTTCATCTTACCTCCACGGCATCCCCAATCCGGCCCTGGCCTTTTCCCAACAAGGCCGCCCATCCATCCATCTTCACTCCATCTCGGCCGCACTCTGCCCGTACCTCCATATATACATGTACACAAATGCGAAGGTATGGAGTGCATATTACTACACCGTACTCGCATTTGCATGCAGAAAGCGACAAGAACTCGTTACTGAGCCCGTCGTCCCACGCACGCCCTCTCGGAAACTGAAGTCATCCCCTCGACAGGACTGCGCCCCCACCGACTCCCGCAGACCCGAAGGCAACATCAAGAGTCGCGGGTTCGTCCCGTTCCCGAGCCGCAGTAGGTCTAGATCCTTCGGAAAAAGAAGTAGGCAAGATGCTATTTTGACGCTGCTTACATGTGTAGGCACATGCATCTATCCCTTTGACCTCTTAAGTATCTGGCGAAAAAAATGCGGTAATCCTGAGCAGAGTGCTGACAAGATATGTATGCGCTGTTTTATTTCTAGGTGCACTTTCAAACGCCGACTTTGTCAGAGCTGATGGAAGGCGCATTATTTCACGTGCAACACTCGAGGAGACTGCCCCCCCTCTTTACTATCTTATACGTTGCGGTGAATGTCTCGGTGGAAGAAATGCGTGAACTACCCACAGCCCCCCCCCCCCCGAGCATGTCCATCTGCATGAATACATATGCTATTAATTTATCTTCATCATCTCCTTTCTTCTCTCTTGGCCAGAGCATTTGTGAACTAGGCCGTCGGGTGGCTACGAGGCGAAAGATGGGGAGATCCCTGATATGACACAACGGTATGGCCGAGAACCTTCACATTGCTATGAATAATCACGATTCAAGCAAGGAGTACGCCTCCGTGCAACGCTGACTGGCAGAAAGATACCCCATAGCTATTTTAGAAAGCTACTCGTAAGTGTTCCGTTCTCTCTGATACAGGTAGTCAATTAATATGCTATATAAAGGCAAAATGAAAATATTTCTACGCTGCTGTACTCCTTTTTCTACCCTTTCCTTTCACTGGCTCATCCATTTTCCGTTTCCAGTCATATTCTTCTTTGATCTAAAAGCGACGATAGTAACATCCTACCTAGTGCAATTTTTAACTGAGAAATCTCACATCTAGCTGACTTTCGGATCTCGCCTCTGCCTTGGACTTCTTTTGTCGGGACTCTTCCCCGATGCGCTCGACGTGTCACTTTCTTACTGCAGTCGTCTTCCGTCCAGCATTCGAGGCAACCAAAGGCAATTAGAAAGGAAAAGGATGGACCCAGAAGAGAGCCCCGACAGTGAGCTTAGCGTTGTTGCCACTCTGCGAGGTAATGTATAGGCAACGGTGGGGATAAGATTCCGTAGCTAGTTTTGGGCCGAGGTTGGTTGCTCTGGTAAGCGTTTGAGGCGCATTGTGAAGGTGACGCTGCCGCAGTCACTCCTCGACGACCATGCTTGATGTTGCTGTTGTACGGCAGGGGAAGGAGTACTCTCAGTCCAGTTTGTAGAGAGACACCACCCCCCCTGATCGTGTGCCGAAGCCCTCAGGGGCGTGTTGTCCTTTAATACCTCGATCTGTTCTTGTGCCCTGCTTCTTATGCTGACCGGGAGACGTTCCGCCATTGCCCAGATCATCTGTAAAAAGCGTCGAAGTCAAGCTAGGGAATTTCGGATGTTAGTGTTGCAACCCTGGCCAGTTCAGCCTCACGCTAAGCTGCGTCTTTACCCCCTTTCCTGTTAACGTGGTGTATGAAGTGTCGAAGGCTTCTTGAGAGAGGAGCTGGAGGTCTTGACCCTTGGGCTCTCAAAAGTTCCGTCTTCTTGTTCTCGTTGCCGGCTTCTCAGCTTGGGTTTCGTGTACGTACTTTAAGGGGGGAGGCGAGCAATGGCTGAGGACAAGCAGTTTCGATGCGCTATGCTCACGAGGGTTTCAGAAAGGCTAGGTTTAGTCCTCTTTGGCGACAGTCACCGCAGTTCCTACAGTTGATTACTGAGTTAGAGATTCCGTGAAATCGAGCGCTACGATTGGCAAGTAGTGTTGACTAACCCGTACTATACCTTGAAAAATGTCGAACTTTGTCCTCCCATGATACAAGACACGAGAGCTAAAGAGTATAGGAGACGAAGGGAAAGCAAGCAATCCTACCAAAAATAGATAGTCTACTGAGCCTAATGACATCGAGACAATAGACGATATTTAAAGCAAGAGGCGACACCGAATGAACGAAGCCAAGGCAACTAAAGATGCCGAGCTCATATATTTCAGCTAAAGATCCACATCAATGAATATTCCATATTTAAATACTTCTTTCGACTTGGAAAGATATATTGCCATCTTGAAAGACTGGATCTTGACGCTATCGTAGACTGCTCAGCGTGGACATTTATACACAAAGAGTAACAGCGGTAATTCAGTGACTATACCTACAAGACTCAGTCAAGTTACGTTCATTTCATCATAGTGGGCTAAGAGCACTTCAATGCGTGCGGATACAAGAAAGTCTTTACTTTCTTGGTTTATGTAAAGTCATCAAGGTAGCCCAAGTAACAAACATTAAACACTAGATATGAGTGTCCATAGAGGATCTTGACACGGCACATTCTACAATAGACTATAAAAAGGTGCCAATATTTAGTTGAAGCATTTGGCAACGATGACCGTCGTCGCTAATCAAAGAGTCTATTAAAGCGAGTCACTTGAGAATAGCATTGATAATCGAAAGAAGTATCCGAACGCCAGCTATCCCATTATCCCTTATCCCATATGCCATACCAATTCTAAATCCTTCGCTATTTCGCCTAGAGGCTCAGGCCGGCCTCTATATTATCGATGAAAGTCTATCCACACGCTAATAAAGGAAAGGAAAAGAACGCTTGATTCGTGCCATAGTGTCTCTTCTATGCCGAAATCATATTCAGCTTCTGCAAAGTCACCACAGAAATCACTAGGAAGCCCTATAGCCATGCGCAACCATCACATCGACGGATGCAGTACTACCGCGGTGGTGAGGTTAGATATTGTGCTGTCTGGAGTTGGGAGGTGAGTCGTGACTCCCGCGAAGAGACGGGCGTGAGAGACCGTCGAACAAGATCAGGACTGAGGCTACCCGTAAAGAGTGATTGGTTGACTATTTTCCGGGTTGCATCAATACTGGCTGGGCTTTGGGAGCCGCTGGACGTCTTCTCATTGGTGATGAGACCTTTTTCCTGGACAAACGCAGAAGAGCGGACGTGATACGGGTCCCTTTCGTAGTACTTGTCAAGGATGGGATGCACCATGACGGTCTGGCGATGAATTGTCAATATCGAGTTTGTTGGCACATTCACCCAGTTTTCTGTTGCCAAAACGTTAGCCCGCGTTCTGGTGTTTGTAAGACTCAATAGATTCCTTCTTATCATTCTCACCTCTTTCAAACGTCAAGGGCTCACTAGCGACTAAAACGACATCGCCCCCTTTATCCTTGCGGTCCATCTGATACTCTCTGTCGTCGGGAGAGGAGGTCCTGGTAACCCATTGCGTGCCGGATGAGTAGTATAGGCTGGCAGCTTCATCTTTGGAGCTGCTGATGTAGCGGGTGCAGATGACACTGTGGCCATCTGTAAGAGCGAAATTTAAAAGACTTCTGGTATCAACGTCGTCATTTTGCAGGATACTTTGAGGAATGCTGTCCGTCAACTCGTTTATCTGGGCAATGGTCTTTTCCATGGCTGCACGTAGCACTGTTGGTCCGAAGCCGTTCTCTGGGCACGAACTCGGATCATAACCAGACTGCTCAAGGGTGTTGAGAAACAGTGCAAACGCCCATTCGCTATCAGTCCCTCCTTTAACGCCCAGGTACCATTTGTCCGCCAATAAGCTCCCAAGACGCCGCTTGATGTGTTTCCAGCCGCCGAGGCCACCGTTGTGCATCCACATCAAGCTTCCATGTGTAAACGGGTGACAATTGTCCTCGCTGAGAGAACCTTCGGTTGTTGCCCGGACATGGCCGAAAATCAAGCGAGACGCCGTCTTGGATGCGATGCGTTGTAGGTTTGTGCAGTTCCACGCGGGAATGGTAGAAGTAAACAGGCAAGGAGCTGGTCCGAGTTTAGGGTCGGTGTAGAAACCTATACCAAAGCCATCGGCATTGTTCTGACCTCGTCGTGTGTCCTAGAGATGGGCGAGTAAGACAGATTGTTAGCTCGGTGCAAGACTGGTTGCGGCGTGGGAAGAGGTATTGGCAGGTCATCTTACTAGTCGTAACCGTGAATCAAATGACTGCTTAAGAATCGAATGGGTCGGATCGAGAATCAGCTTCGAGAGCAGGATCTCGTCACTGCCTTTGTAGACCTAGAGAAAGACGATATTTATGCCCTGGTTAGCCCATATGTTCGAAATGGGAGGCTTGATGTCCGCAGTTTTCTGAGCAACAACGTACCAAGAAGCGACACATGGCAGGGTAATAGGAACCGAAGTCTGCAAATAGACAGCGCCAGTCCGTGAACTCCAACCAAATTCAGTATCGGGCGAAGTTCGTGCTTCCACCAGTTGCTGCTTGATGCATGCGTATGGAGTGGATGTTTGGAGTTGAGTCGAGAAGGTGGCTAGAGATCGGAGTATGAATCAGAGCAAGAGATGACACCATAGCGCAGCGAATTATGCCAGCGCCTAGGCCCATTAGGGGTTAGCCGCGCGGCGCGGAGAGAGTGCATGTACGAAACATGGAGTACTAGCTTGTACCTCTACGAAACTGCGAAGAGAGCGAACGGAACAAATATACTTCATCGTAGAATATATTTATCCGCGTCTATAGCCTGAATGACCTGTATGAGGTCTGATAGGGAGGATATAGGTGATGGAGATTTTCAGCTTGATTACTTTGAAGTAGAGGGGAAATTCCGACAGGCATTTCGGGTGCCGGTTTATCAGTCGGTAACATCAGGCTAATGGCCATAGAAAGATGCACCCCAGAGTTTGGCGCGACACGCTAGGACTATCAGGCAAGTTCTTGTACTTGCCCAAGCACGTGCTCAAAACAATCGCAACTTGAACAATCAACAGCAAACAAAACAACAACAATGAAGAGATGGCAAAGATTACATAATAATGTAGAAACTTCAACGAACATTTAGCACACGGCGTGAGAGCTGCAGAAAGCCCGAACCAAGTTGCACGGCAGACATGACCGACCCGAGTGAACAGTGCTTCAGCATACCATATCTTGCAGAGACAGCAAGATATACCTGGTTAGTGCCTCAAGAATATTTTGGGTATCTGCTTCGCATTCCCGCCGACTAGGCGGCTTGATGGCGTCTGATACAACAAGATGAAAGCTCGACATCGCCTGGCAAAAATGCTCGTGAACAAAGTGGACGATAGCTAGCATTACCAGCCTCACTTCATCACTTCAACTTGTTAGACAAGGCTACCCTCGACGTCGATAAAGGGTTTCCCTCCAGCGAAGCGTGTACCATTCCATACCTATCCTGGTGCTCCCATGTGTCTCTCCCTGCTTCCGTCGTGGCAGATCATTTGCGATTGTCCTTGGTCTTGGAGATCGAGATTCGTCATATATGGCGACTGGAATTTAATCAACTGTCGCGGCAAGGACCTCCGTAAATCTGGTCCAACAACCTGGATCATTGATGAAGAAGACAAATCCTTCGATATTGGCTATGACGCTCATTTATTAAGCATTCAACTTTACGAACAGTATCACCGATGCATCCCCGCTACCGTGTATCCTCGTCGGTGATTTGCACGCAAGGCGACATGTCGGCGCTCAAATTCCTTTATGGAAGCACTACATGAGCAGTCCATTGGCATCAATCAATATGGCAGCGATAAAATTGAAGCCTAGAGAAGCAGATGGCTGGGTCGATGCAGGTTGAATCAGAAACGACATGAACCTTGGAAGTACGTGTCCAGCGCCTTGAAACTTCAGCTGAACGCGGGCTGCAGGGGGGCGCCACAAATTCAGCGGGCTTCAGTGGCTGACAGCCCTGTGATGCCTTGCAGACGCTCCCCACAGTAAGGCGCCGGTACGAAGCACAGCGCCCTGGATCACTGGAAGCGCCCTGCCAGCACCTCCAATGGCTGGGCAACGATGCTGCCAAATTGGTCAAATCCCAGGAACGCGCCAAAATCCCATTTACACGCTCCCGCGTCACCGTGAGACCGCGTCTCTCCACTCTTGCCTACCTAGCCTCATTCATTTTGCTTCCCGCTCTCGCTTATCCAAAATCCTGTCTCCGCTCGTATCCAGACTCTTTTTTCCTTTGCAGACCTGCCTTCTCCCTTGCTATGATCCGACTCCCCTAGTCCGCCCTATCTCGTCATCTCTCCAGACTTGGTTCCCAAATCGCTTCGGCCTTGGGAGGGCGCGCAGAGCCGTCATCAACATGGTGCATTATCATTATGGCCCGGCTACCGCGTCAGATGCCGTTCCCTCGAGCCCGCCCCCCGCCAATGCATCCTCACCAGCAAGCCAGATGTTGTCGCCAACGAGATCGACGCGGCGTAAGGAGCGGCGGAATCCCTCGGTGACGCCCCGGCGGTTTGGGAGGTTCTTTACGCCGCGGTCTTCCCTGCCGAGCGGACGGTCAGTGTTGGGGATGCTTGATAGTGCCTCTGTCAACAATCGCCAGCTGGCGTCTCCCATGTCATTCCTTAGCGATCCGCTTAGCTCGGATCCCTTATGTCCACCATCTCCCAGTGAACGGTTAGGTGCAGGTGTCGGAGACAAGAGAGCGCTGGAGGGGACGCGGATAGACGGCGCAAAGAGGAGGAGAATCACCACCGAGGCATCATCTCCTTTCGAGCGGCATGGGTTTGGCAGCATTGCTGAGGAGGAATCAGCTGACGGCCAGGCTGATGAGAGCATCAAATCGAAAGAAATGCTCGACAGCTTAGGAGACAGACGCAGAGCAACTCTGGTATATCTTCACCTCCCTTCTTTCTACGCCCCTGAGGGAAATTTGAACTTCGCTAACTGCTCTCAAGAACCTTTTCTTCAAGGCTAGCCGTAGCGGCTCACGTGGACTGCAAGAAAAGCTAGGGACGACACCCCAGAGTGTTGTCATTGCAGATCCTAAAGCCCCCTTGGTATGGCTAGCTGTGCCTTGACTTATTCGGTTCTGTTCGTTGTTGCTAATCTCCCCATGGTGCAGCAGCTGGAAGGATATCAGCCTAGGCCAGTTCGCAAGTTCCGGGATCTCGGATTCGAATCTCACCTTCTCGACCGCGAACACGGCTTCTCCTCGCACCATGGCAAGCAGTATCTCACCTACCCGGCCAGCGACCCCAGGACCGAGACGGCTTCCTTTCATAGCCGGAGCAATGATCTCTACCATTGCCTCGGCTCCAATGGAGAGGGCAACACGATTCCTTTCAGTTTAGCAAGCTGTCATAAGGCCCCCGTCACCGCTATTGGAGACGAACAAGGCTTTGTTCGTCTCTTCAACACTACCTTGCTTCCCGAACATTCTGAGGAGTCAAAAGTTGATGTCATTGTCAGAGTCCACGACAACGCCATTATGGATCTGGCTGTCTCGGGGGATGATATGCGTCTTGCGACGGCGTGCGGTGATCGCAGCGGCAGGATCCTCGATGTTCCAACTCAGACGGTTGCTTCCGAACTGGGGGGAGGCCACTGGGACTCATTACGACAGATTGCATTCCAGCCCGGCGAGGCCATTGGCAACGTCATTGCTACATCTGACCGGGCTGGTCGTGTTCAGATTTGGGATCTGCGATGCTCCTCAGTGCCGGTCAACAGCTTCTCTTGTCCTGGCGGCATCGGTCGGCGAGACACGTCCCTAGAGCCTTTCCTCGCCAAAGGCGTCAACACCATCGATAATGCCCATGAGCGTACAGTACAGGGCAACACTTCGTCGGCTTCCGTCACTGCTATTCATTGGATGCCTCCTGGTCGCGAACACCTCTTACTTTCTGCATCCGAGGCCAATGCTTCCATTAAGCTCTGGGACACGCGGTATATCAAGCCTCGGCGACAGGCCGAAGAGACACCTCTGGCCGTGACTCAAGAGCCACGCGGCCACACATGGCGCTCCTACGGCATCACCTCCATGGCTCTCAGCTCCGACGCCGCGCGCCTCTATGCCGTTTGCAAGGACAGCACCGTCTACGCCTATTCCACAAACCATATGATGCTCGGCCATGCGCCAGAACTAGAGGACGGAGCGGTCAAGCGCAGGCCTAATGGGGCCCAGGGTCTTGGCCCTCTCTACGGCTTCAAACACGACATGTTCCGCGCACAATCTTTCTATGTCAAGTGCGGCATTCGTCCCGGTGTCAACGGCTCTTCCGAGCTCCTTGCCGTGGGCAGCACCGACGGCTGCCCCATACTCTTCCCCACCGACGAGCGTTACCTCCGCAGCGCATGGTCCAAACGCTCTCATATCCTCCCCGACGCCTTTGCAACTCCCTCCCAAAGCATATCCACGCCCTCGGCCTTTGGGTCCACCGCTGCCACGCCCCTTATTCCCATTTCCCGCATCGGCACGCCCCTCATCCGCGGCCACAGCCGCGAAGTCACCACGCTCAGCTGGGCATACGACGGCAAGCTCGTCACCGCTTCAGACGACTACTTCGTCCGCCAATGGCAGCAGGACGAGTCTCGGGCCCGCTACTTGCGACAAGTGGGCGAGTTTGGCGGCGAGCGACACATGGCGGGCTGGGCTGACGTGGGAGACGACTGGGACAATCCTGATGATGACGAGTGACAAAGATGTCCGAGATCAAAAAAGAGTTAACGATGAGTGACGTGCAAATGAAGGAAAACTACGGCCTACAGTTGTTGAGCCTTTTTTTGGTATTTGTTTTTTTTTTCCCCTCTTCGAATGCTTCAAGTAGCATGTTGGCGTAATGTGCTTGGATACACGTTGTATGGACTGGATCCCATCAGCTATCTACCCTGTCTGAGAAAGAGTGTTTTTTCTTCTTTTTTTATCATGTCGTTCCGCTGCTGTTGTTGTTAGAAAGCATAGCCATGGCGTTTGTAGGGTTCAGCTTTGGTGTAGCCATAAAGCATAGATATCAGGCATTGTTTGAAGCCGTCAGAGGCGAATACGGGGAGAAGAAAGAAAGGAAAGAAATAAAAGAAGTTAAAATCATAGTGCTATCCATTGTCGTATCAATATCCAATTATCTAGGGAATCTCATCTCATTTAGGGAACTCGACTGAATACAGAAATGGTATATCAAAAACATTCATCGCGCTCTGTGCTTAACCTAGAATCCCCTGCACTCGAGTAAACAGCGCATATAGAAATACCAAGCTCACAATCCCTACCAGGACCTGCCTTGCTATAGGATTGTCATACTGCCTTGGAGAAGCAGTCTGTAACTTGCCAATGGGCTCGTTCTTTCTTGCGCCAGCAAACCGGATATGCCTTCCCGGTGGTACGGGTAACGAGTTGGCAAATCTCATAGATTTGGGGATACCCGGACACGACTCCATTTCCGTGGCTTGATCATCGCTGTCAGTATCACCAGAGTCACGTCTGTCTTCTTCTTTGTTGGCTGCTGCACCCAGCGATCGATTTCGGTACGGGTTTCCTAAGCCACGCTCCTTGGCTACAAGGAGGCTATCGCGGAGCCGCGCTCCGAGCTGGTTGCCACCAAAGATGCCGGCCAAAGAAGGCCTGACGCGGGGCTTGGGTTCCGGCTTTTCCTCCTGTGAGTCGTCCCAGATGGCGTCTAGCTGGCCAGCGAGGAGTCCTATGTTCTCTAGTATGATGATGGACTCCTGCGTAATGTCGTTCCTCTCCTCGGCCGTCAAGGCATCTTCACAGGCGAGCAGTCTGTCCTTATACTCCCGCTTCAAGTCTTCGCCGTCCTCGGCCGTGTCGAAGCGCCAGAAGCTCATGGACGTGTGCTGTGATGGGTTAATTGCCGTGGTTGGTTCACAGGCTTGCATTGTTGGCCTGATGGGCGCTTGGGCGGCTGTCCAGAAGTCGTCGCCGGCCTTTTCGAAAGATGCTCTGATGAAGCGGCCTCCCGCAAATAGAGCCATGAATAGGTTGTATGAGTAGGCGACAAGGGTATGGGGTCTGGCGTGTATGCTTTGTTTGATGTGAGCGAGAAAGGCGCAAAGTTGACCCCTTTCCCTGATAGTATGGAGCTGGCGATCAAGAGTCTCGTCGGACCAGCCTGTCAGAGACTTGATATCGGCCCGGAGGCGATCGGAGCGAAAGAGCTCGGGAAGGCATAAAGATTTGAGGATCGTATGGATACGCTCGGAAACTGCAGGCCATGTTTCCTCCGTAGTGGACTCTAGATCATGCGTAGGGCTGTTTTCGAACGGAGGTGTATCGAGGATATCTCGCCAAAGCTGTTCGAAGGTCATGTATATCGGGAGGAAGTGCAGCATGCCGGAGATATATGGTCCAGTATCCAGGGCCTGCGGAGGCAGTGCCAGCGGCACCCGAGATGTGATGAGCTTGTTGACTTTCGCATGTACCGGTCTTGTGGCGGTGATGATGTCCTGTGCAAGCGACTTTGGGATCTGAGAGGAGGCATCGTAGGGATGAGCTGGGGTAGTCGGACTGATAGCCATGGGGACTGAAGGGGCGTAAGTCAGGATGTTTGATCCTGCTCCAGTAGAGATTAGGTACTTAAAACAAGTAGGAGAAGGAGAAAGAAAAGGTTCGAAACTAGCGATGCTGGTATAGGTGAGGATTGTATCGAGATGTTCGAGATGGCTCTTCAAAGGCGAGCCGGATAGAGATATATCAGGGTATAAAGCCCAGCAAGCGTGAGGAAGGAGACAAAATCCGTCTAAATAAGAAACAAGATCACATGCAATCTCAGAGAAGGAAAGCTCATGAGATGAATTCCCAAGGCAGCACGAGACGAAAAAAAGAGCGATTCGCAGCAGGCGTGTGTAACGAGTGGCGGTCGATCGACAAAGCTCCCGCGGCCCTCTTGCTCGCGCTTTCCGAAGCGTGTCAAGCGTCATGCACTGGGGGGGCTGGCTATGCTCTATGGCTTCGTGCAGGTCATAGTCAGATGACGATGATGGTCCGGTCTGCCCTTGCTTTTTGCATTCCCGTGAATGACCAAGCTTTCTTGGTGGAGGGGGGTCTCGAACGAGATGGCCGGAATGCGGCTCAGGCCACGCTGCGGATCCCTGGGGAGGAGATTGCCGAGCCCGTACCAAGAGAAAAAGGAAAAACAGCTTATTACCGTCAAATCGACAGGTCGAGCTTTTCGAATCCAGGCTTGAGTTGCATTCGGCTGCAAGGGCGGAGCGGGAAGTGGCTCTGGTGATCCCCGGCTGGAGTGCGAGGACGGGGGGACCCTGAACGGAGGCCCCTTGTTGTTTGATTCCTTTGAGTGTTTTTTTTTGGATGTCTTTTGTCTCAGTATCGCCTCTTGTTATTTTCGCCAGTGATGCTAGTAGATGCGTGTGACTTGTTCAGACGCACGCGGATGCTGACGAGCTGAGATATCCCGGATACAGACCGCGTGCAATCTCGCTGAAGCTTGGCAAAGAGGCTCGCTCGTCTGTCTGCCAGTCGAACTCGGAAAATGCAGTGTCACTTCCACTTTGCTGCATCCAGAATTTACAATCTGCTCGTCACGATCGAGAAATTAAGCGCTCATCGGGGATGAAATCTATGCGGGTCCCGCTAGCATATACTACTATGGACTATGCTAGTGCCAGGAACCCACAAGTGTCAAATGGAAGAGCGATAAAAACTCCATCGAATATATATATATATCGACAAGTGAGGCGACATATGCCTTATTCAGAATATAAGAAGCTGGCGTTGGTCGTAATGGATGTCTGCCGCCTTTCCATTAACAGCGCCTACTTTATGCAGGCCGTCTTGGAGCGACTCTGGCAGCTGAAGAGGATGATGATTCGCAGCAACTGCACCTGCAAGGGATAGACAGGTCTCATGATTCAGCTTCGCTAGGCCAGTTCTTGTTTATGAAAGCCCTTTTAAAAACATGCACAAGTTCCTCCCATTACGTCTGTCTATACGGAGTACATGAGGCCTTCGCCCGCAGTCGCATCGGCGTTAGACGCCGAGCCGGACTCGGCGGCCCTCGTGCTTCCGCCTTTACCCGCGCCGTCATCCTTTGTCTCATGGTTGACAAATACAAACGACACGAAGACGACTGCCGCGCCTATCCAGTAGACGAAACTGGAGTATTGGTCGTACTGGATCATCTCGCCGATGAGGGACAGCGGGATGGTCAGAGACAGACCCACGGTGACGACTAGCGGTGTCGTCAAAAGCATGGCCAGCGCCCACGAAATATCGCTAACAAATGATGCAAGTGCGTTTATCTACAGAGTGCTCGTGTCAGTAGACTCGGTCCTGATGGTAGAAAAAAAAAGCTGCGTGGCTTACTATGATGATGGACCAAACCTGGCTCGTAGGAGGCATCTCAAACTGTTGTAAGACGACATGTTAGTATCAAGATGTTCAGACTCTGGCTCTTCTTCTCTTGTAAAGAGGCAAGGCAGCTTCTTCACGTACCGGCTCCAGTCCTGTCCAATGCAGGATGAAAAACAGCGGCCACAGCAGGACCAAATTAAACACGCCGACCAATCCAAAGAATAGCTGCATGTTGACTTTGTCTTCATCGCCCACCCGCCGCTTCATGACGGTGACGTAGATGCCGTAGATGACTGCGCTTAGAAAGGCCATTGCATCTCCGAGGGCAATCTGCGCGGGCGTCTTGTGCGGGAAAGATCCCCGGTTGTCGTCGCTCTCGCCGGAGAGATCGACCATGGATATGAGGACGACGCCGGTGAGAGAGGCCAGCACGCCAATCAACTTGCGCAGGGAAAACGTCTCGACGCCAAACGACGCACCAAACACCAGCGTCCAGACACTGCTGGTTGACGTGAGAATCGTGACGCTGGCCACGCTGGTATACTCGAGGCACGCCGAGGCAAAGTAGTTGGCTAGGAACCACAGCATGCAGAACTCGAAGCTCAGGATGGCGGTTTCGCGAAAGTCGAGTTTCTCGTCTGTCGGGCCCAGAGCTGGGCCCCTTGGGCGTCCTTCTTCCGCCAGCAAGCGCTCGTGTACTACTCCATCTTCATCGTCTCTCGTAGGGCTGGTGGTGCGGGCCCGATATCGGTGCTCCATCCGCATGCGCGCAACATCGCTGCGCAGACCACGGATTCCCTTTCGTGCCAAGTATCGTATGAACATGGGTATCAGAGAGAGGGCGAACATGGAAGTGTTAAAGTAGACGAGGAAGAAGGGCTTATCGTAGGTCTGATCGGAGAAGATGAACTGCGTTGCTGTTAGTTAGTTTGGGGCTTCCTCGTAGACGAAGTGGTAGGCGACTCACGCTGGCAAGGAAGTTGGACAGTGTCCATAGAAACACGGTCAACAGCAGAAAGCAAATGCCCAGCGTCCTCCTCGCAATTCCTCCCAGCCCGAGGCCATCTCGAAAGCCTAGTGCTGGCGTCGGCGCGGAGCCATGAGCAGAGGATACATGTATGATGGTCCGGTCGACAGCGCTGTCTGAGGGCCGCCTCGCAGCTTGGGCGCCTGACGAAGGCATCGTAGCCCCGTTGACCGTCTCGCTCGTCCTCCCGTTTGTGGTATCGTATCGTAGACTATCGAGAAGTTGACCGCCTCTCTATCGACAATGGGCCAGTGGACGGTCGCAGATTCAAGAGCCGGTCATGCTGTGCTCGCATGCGCACTTGCACGCAGCTTGGACGCGCAGCCTGGCACACAGAATGCTTCCACTTTGCACTCTTTGCCAAGAAGAGAAAGCGCGGTGATGTTTCGCGCGGTCCAAGAGGGTCCTTGGCCTGGAAGTTGTTCCCTGAGGAGGCGAGTGAAGCAACCGAAATATAGGAAAAGTGCCAAAAGTGACGGATCCGAGAGATGGTGTAATCCCAAGCCTGACAGGAGTGGGGCGGCAGCAAGTGCTTTGTCTTTGACTTAGTGAAAGCATGACCTCGAGTCTTAGTCTGAGCCCTTACATGCTACTAGGTAGTAGTAGTATTCTATGTTCTTACTTGTCCAGCACAGCATCAGCAACGGGACAATCCGGGCTTGTCTAAAAACACGGCGGGAGATGTCTATTGGACGAGACGTCGCAAATATCTGCAAGTCCCGTGGGATGACTCTCGCAAGGTGGGTTGAAGATGTATAAGCCGAAGAGGCTATTCGTGCGATAGTGGATCGATGGATGCCACACATTTGATTCTAGGGCTATCTTGTATTGCATACTGGAAGGGGGGATTATGGCGACCGGATGCAATGCAAAATGCCAATAAATCCCATTATTGCAGTACCATAGATGGTCACAGTCTTTCATTTCATCCGCGATATGTGTGACAGCTGCTGAATTACAATGCATCTACAAGTAATGTCATCACACTCATACTTCAAGCCACCACCGCTAGTCCTACCCTAAATAAATTTGACAGCCTACATTACCCAGAACTTGCCTGCATCTGCCGGAGAAATCGTCAACAAATGCCCTTTACGGGTCTAGCCACCGTCTACAGCTACTCTTTTCGGGCGCTAAGTTCGTGTTGCTCCAGTGGGCCCGGCCTCGTACATCTGCCCAAGGTACCTAAGTTAGAGCATCGAGATAGTCCCGGAGAAGCAAGTCTCGCCGGTCCCTGAATTTCGCTTCTTTGTCGTATATGCGAGGTCGAACTACGATTAGGCCGTATCCATTCGAAATGACGCTTCCGGTATTCCCATCCTTCCTGGAGAGGATCCTACGTTAGGGTCGGTGGCTGATTAATGCCGTCCATCCGCCACAGTCGCTTACCTCGCGTGATATGTTTCCCAAAATGCTGAGGTAGGATTAATTTATGATTTATTCCTTCACAGGCCCTCGGAGAAGCGTCGCAGTTGTGGCTGCATGACGCTTGTGAGCCAACGTGAAATTAGTGCGAACGGGCATTTAGTACCGTTCTTGGCTTGATGGCTTAGCGACTTGGTGTTCATCATTCATCCTGCGCCCTATTCCCATGTTTGATAGTCCAGTCCTTTTAAATAGACCGTGGCTCCCGACGATTCACCATCGGGAGCCATGACACTGCAATCGAATTATCCCATCGTATAATCGTTTCGCTTCCCAACCATCAGACTTCACGGTGAACATTCGTTGAGGACGTCGGGTCCTAGTACATGTATCAAGCATCCCCTTCAAGAGCCCCATTTGTCCACAAAGTCACCGTGTGACTGTATCCATACGCCCACCATGATTTCGCACAGCATGCCGTCCCATGTGCCAGACACAGAGGTGTCGACTTTACCAAGGAGAAATATCGCACCTCGAACGAAGAATATGAAACCAGCCCACGCATCCAAGTCAACGGATTCAGATACAGTTGCTATACCTCGACACATGCAAGCCGTGCACAGTATTGGCAGAGATCCGCGCCGTTCACGGGTATCCAAAGCTTGCGAGCGATGCCGCTTGAAGAAGATCAAGGTTCGTCCGCCACATTGCTTGTTAACATCTTTCCCCAAATCACTTACACATGGCAACCTCAGTGTGACGGTGAATTGCCGTGTCGGAAATGCAAAAACAACGGCCATGTCTGCACTCCCGGACTCAGAAAGAGGACAATTCACGTAGAGTACAGGCAAGTTCCTAAGAGGTAAAGTCCACAAGTATACTCGCGATAACTACAAGGACTGCCCGGTAGCTGACAAGCTCTGCAGTTATGTCGAATTCCTCGAGACCACCCATCTGGCTCTCATTGCCAGCGTCCACAAACTGTATACGATGATCCGGAAGAACCAACCGTGGGATCTTGGTGAGCCGGAGCTGAACGAGCAAGGCGAACTGGTCATTCACGACGTTGCCAAAAAGCTAGGGTGCATTAGCCCTGACGGTGAAATCGTGCTTCCCATTCAATACGAACTGCCTATGACGGCCACCGGCATGGAAAAGCTTGCGGCGCGACCCGATAGGCAGCAGCACGAGATGCAACATAATGACTGTGAAGAGACAAAAGGCTCACGCAGAAACGAAGGCGACAATGTCGATCAACTACCGCTTGAGCCTAGACGTAGTATGGAGGCTCAACTGGACTACCGTAAAGCAGCTTTTGCCAGCTACAACAATTGCACCATTCATTATCCCGAGAGCCATTACAGCGTTGACGACTCCGAGCTCAGCCACTCCGGATCCGAAAGTATCAATACAAATGTCACCGCATCACCCAACATGTCTTCAGTAACATCTATGGATGTACCGGACGACCTGATGTTTCTGCTACAGGAAGGTGAACAGACGGGGAATATGGACGCATCGAGTTGGGGGTTAAGTGAAGCGTACTGCAACACGGTGAAGAAGGACGTGTCGATGATGAACGATGTACAAATGACGATGAGCATGGACGATCTCTTGATGCTCCCGGAATACAACGATCACTCGGTATGGCTAACACAGACAATGGAACGATGAAGGAATGGAACGAGGCACAGGTGGGTGTCGAAGTGTCGTAGACTCCAATAGCATCAAAAATACAGCATCACGGAGGGTCATGGGGCGCACGGGTTAAGGCAATCGGACAGGAAAAGTCTCCATATCATTTATTTACAATATACCTGAATGGTGCCTAGTAGACTTTGAGAGAAACAAGATATCGGGCAGGGCTGGAATATTTGCAAGAAATATGCCGAGTCGGTAAAATAAATTAATACTCGCAACGACTTACGTGATGGCCAATTATCAATGCGGCAAGACAAAGCCGCCAAGCAGTACCTAAGGATGCATTGTCGAATCAAGTCAAATTACTTTGTGATCCTTCGTCTCTTGGCGGAGCGGACCCCATTCACTCCTATTAGTATGAGTAACGATGTTGAGCGCCAAGTTGCATTGAGCCGTTGAGCTTGGGAATGTCTCGTCGGCGTGTTTCTTTAAGTGATAAGACCAGCAGCACAAGAAAGCGAAACTAACGCATTGGAGTTTGCAGCACGACGAGGCTTTGCGAGTATTTTGCTGCAAGCCTCCGTGTACCTACGCCATCGAACTACCGTAAAAGGAAACTTCCAGCGTGAGTACGGAGCACAGATATCTTGGCTTACATAATACGCCCGGCCGAAGCGCCGTCGCTCTGGATTACCGAAAATGGATGCCTGTGCCGACCGAGAGACGAGAAGAATGATATGGGTAATGCTTCTCTCTAGATTGCCTTAGCTGAATTAATATACACTGCTGACAAGAAACACCGTTAGATGGCTAGTACTCGTAGCAAAACATGCCAGACCTGGTATCCATGACCTCTCGGACGGTAACGTCCGGACCCAACCCCTTCATAGACAAAACATCATCCAGCTTCGCTGATTTGAGGTCAATCGTGTTGGCACGGCCGTTATACTCCCACGTTCGGCCTTTCTCTTTTTCTTGCCACTTGTGCCAAAGACGATCCAGATTCGTATGGTGGAGGAAGAAGACCGGGTCTGTTGTCACGAAGTAATTGTCAAATACCTGGCGACGATTTTGCATAGCGCTCGAGCGACTTACCATTCGGGGCTTCCAAGTAGTAGAAATCGCCGCAGATATTGTTCGGAACGGCATCGTGCGGACCGCTCTCGAGGGCAGAGGTAAAGTCGGCAAACGTCTTCTGCTCCATGACGTGCTGGATGGCCGAAGGCTGGAATGCGTCGCCGGTCCATGGCCGCTGGAAGCATCGGCCAAAGCCACGGGACAGGCAGTGTAGTCTGGGAATCATGTTGTAGAAGAGCACCTTGTAATCCGCCAGAGGTCCGTCCGTTACGCAAGATCCCGAACCTACTGTCAGTGTGCCGTTGGGATTGCCGTCGCCTCCAAATCCAGTTTCTGCGTCCCAAATGGCTGATTTGGTCGGATCTTCCCAGTCAAGTCCCCAGTCCCAGTAGCTACATATGCTCATCAGTATTAGTGCTTCTCCGAGACGCCATCGGTGCGCGGGATGTTCGTACGTCAAGACGCCAGAGTATTGACAAAGCTCATGCAGAGACTTTTCGTATAGATGGATTAGATATCGATGATATGGTAAGAACATGGCAGTATCGTGGACTAGGAATATCGTTAGCACTTCTATGCCTTGGTTCGTTCCTCATGTCGTGCACCCACTCGACTTTGCGACATGGCGATGTACCCAAGGGAAGTCGTCGGAACGTCGTCCGATGCCGGTCAGTTGCGATGGAAATGTCTGTAGGCATTTCACCGCTTCAATGTAGTCTTTCTTTTCTGTATCGTTCAATTGTCTCCATTCTCGCCGGACTGCGGGAGATGCACATGCCTGAGGCGGATCCTTCAAAGTCCTCAAGTAGGATACCAGAGCAAGTGCCGCAAAGGCGACAAGAGCAATACTAAGGAAGGCTATGCCTTTACCTCTCGTCGAGATCTTCAAAGCCGACTGCCGAGGCTTGATGTCAATTTGTGTATCTGAAGAAACGGTGTCGTCGTCGATGCCTTCGTCCTCATTGTCTTGTTGCCCTACGGACTGCTTCAATTGACGATACATGGCTTGTTGGATGCTGTCTGTCTTTGAAACCTCCGTGTTCTTCTTCGGGAGTCAGACTCGGATGGAAAGATGAGGGCCGGGAACAAATTGCCAACTCCAATAAGCCACTCGATGACCTGGATTGGCATTGCTCGATACCTCCCCCTGGGCGACTAACGAAACTGCTTTTGTGACTGACGCTTTGACAGTTGTAGCGCAATAATGAGTGAGTGCTAATGCAGATGCAAAGGCACGGTTCTACCTTTCGGTGACTCCATGATACTCACGATTACATGTATGGAGGCAGAGCCGTTGCCCAACTGCAGGTGGCAATCCTGCAGCCTCAATCACTGCAACCAACAGTCCTACAAATTGCACATAGAAATTTACATCAGCATTGCATGGCCTAATATTGTTGTTTCTGCTTAGAATAGAGAAGAAATCAAGGAAAGGCTCGTTGTGTATGTGGATAGTGAAGGACAGCCAACCTGCTTGCCGACCTTACCTATGCTGCATTAGCTGTAGAGTGATTGATAGCCAACGGCAGGTTTAGGATCTGGGCTGCTCTAACGCAGCTAAAATAGCCTCGCATCTCATCTTGAAGTCCGGGGTTGATTCGGGGAACTTTTGTTGCAAGCTTTCACGACTAACATCATTCAATGACTCCCAAGGGCGGTATATGGCCCTAGCTGGCTTAGATTGCCTCCTGTTACATAATTTGTACAAAGAAAAGTAGCAGGCGTTCTGTATTTGAGTGTTGCTGCTGGGACGGCTTCCTACGTGACTATCCCGAAGAGTGGCACATACAAGGTCTTATGGCGGGCTTGTTATGAGAATCTGGATACGTGTACTTCTGCATAACGTTATATGCTCGTTGGGGGCTCTAGTCGATAGCTTGATTAAAAAGATGGGACAATCACAATGACTCGGTATCAGGTTCAAGTTCACCCGCATCATGTAAGGTATTAGACAATAGTGAAAGATGTCTGGTGGGGAGAGGTCAAGTTCTCTCCAAACTTTCCCAATAACCTACATCCATGTCTCAGGCCTTAGTCGGCTAGACTTTTAGCAAGAGCATCAAAATCCGGCTCACGGCCGAGGAACCGTTGAAGCATTTCCATCAGGTCAGGCTGGCTCCCACCGAGTTCCAATATGCCTTTTCGATATCTCTCCCACGCGTCGAGGCTCCACGGATTGTCCGCAAAAACTGCATGGAAGATGTCCTGAGCGATCGCAGTGCAGCTAACGGAGGCTTTAGACACTTGATGCATCCTCGTCTGCAAAATGTCAAACTGACTCACCTAAGATACCCGTAATATCCCATGTCATAACCGCTCAAGAGATGGCCAAATGTGACGTGCTCATGGCCATTCTTGCGTGATTGCGTAAAGTCCATTCCTTCAACCTCTTCCCGTATATCATACCAGAGCTTTTGAAGGTCAAGATTGACAACATCTTCGTGAGTGGCAGGATTGTATATCTTTAGATCGTAGATGGACACCGTCCTGTAATAAGCTATATCAGCACAAAGGACTGGCAAGTCTGCGATGCCGGTATATACCTACAGCATGTGAAGATAGTAAAGACCACGATTTAAATGTCTAGCTCCGATGAGCGCTTTCAGTAGATCGTTGGGGATTTTCGGAGGCGGATCAGGCGCTCCGGGATGTTTGGCACGCCAATCGGCCAGATAACGAGGGTCAAGCGTAGTATAATGGCAGCTAAGTTCGCTCAGAGCGTCTTCCATCCAGCACCAGTTTTCGAGCAGCATACTTGGCATCTCGCCAAAGTCTACCGGGAGGCCTGTACCGTGGAATCGAGTGTATTTCGTCTTGGAGACTAGATTATGGATGGCGTGCCCCAACTCTACGCACCTACGCGTAAGCCGAGGACTACTTGTGCCGTTGGGGGGGGGGGCTAGGACGGGTTCTCTACCTACCGTGGAACAGTGTGACGACCTCCTTGTGCTTTAGGAGCGCACAGCTGGACTCTGAAGGCTGGGGAAAGCAACACATGAGCGTGGTGGCAGGTGGTTGTCTTGTCCCGTCCTGTTTGAGGAAACCCTGCTGCTGTATCAGTCAAACTCTTCGGGGCTCGGCTTTGGATCAAGACTCACACTTTGCATGGTGACATTTTGCGAGCCTCTATACTTGTTCTCGCGCCAGAGCAAATCAAAATAGAGAAATCCGATAAACCCGTTGCTCTTGCTGTCCCAGGATTCCCACACCTGAACAGACTCATGCCATCTAGAAGTACTATCAAGCTGGTCTGGTGGGATCTGCACAAAACGCAGCATAAGGACGGATTCGAAGATCTTCAACATGCCTGTGACTGTTGGGTCTAGCGGGAAGAATTCTGATATGGCCTCCTCGTCTACGCTCGCCGCCAGGCTGGTGAGGCGCTTGTAGTAGGCTAGGTCCCAGGGAGGAAACTGATGATGCTCCTCACGATATTTAGAGGCGTCATGCTTCTTGAGCGTTTCGATGCGGAGCTTCTGTAGCCGTCTCAATTCCTCCCTTCCACGCGGTACAAGTGAGTCTTGTAGACGTGCGAGAAACTGCTCGACAGACTTGACCGACTTGATGGCCCGACCTTGAATACGAAACTCGCCGTGACTCTCATGACCCAAAAGCCGGGCTTGGGAATCCCGCAAACAAACAATCTCTTGAAGTAGGCCAACGTTCTCGGGCACCCTTGCTTCTTCGGCGAGAAACATCGTTTTGCGGGTGGTCTCTCTGCAGGCATGGCTCAAAACAATTTTGGAGCCGCCATTCATGAAAGGCACAAAGCGCTTCCCGGCATTGATGCCCTCGCCTTGCTTCCATTTCCGCACTTCGTCCTCTGGAACTCCGTCCAAGTCTTCTCCCTCTATCCACAGCCCGCCGCCCTTTTCCATCAGGTTCCTGTTATATCTCTCTTTGAGCCGTTCGATCTCGGAGCGCCGGCTGATGTATGCGTGCATGGTTGCCTCGTCGAGCGATCCGTGTCCGCAAATGGTAAAATCTCGCAGCTTGTCTTGGACCCAATGCCTGGACTCTGGGTCTAAGTCCTCATTCTTATCGGCGGCAGCTTTCAACAAGAAAAAGAGGTCAGTCCGACCCATCCACGCTGCCGCTGCCGAATTGAACAATCTGCGCGCCTCGTACGCAGCGTCTTTGGTCAGCTTGTCGACAGCCGCATAACCCAGCAGCTGAATCATGCCAGTGTCAGAATCCGTCTCGTTGGCTACCCGGCCCCAGGGCTCGAACGTGTTGGCAAAGCAGGCAGTTGTTGGTGTCACAGTCCGAACCATGGCCTCGTGCATACGTTGATATTTGGCGATGACGGATGCCATAGTAGGCATGATTTGGGCGGCATCGAAGACGAGAGGAGGGCGTGGCCGAGACATCATGTTCGGTGCAGTTCTGCGATATTGGTGTGCTTTCAACTCAGTGCTGGGTCGCGGGGTCAAAGGGGAGGAGAAAGAACATGGAAATCATGAGGCAGCGGTAGCCATGATCCTTTTCATCAATAGAGTGGACTAATGTTTATTACACACAGAGTTGGCTCGAGTAATGTATTCAAGTTGTGCGTCCATGTTGGTAGAGGACCAGGCTAACGGTACTGTGCATACATATATATGGCGCATGTCTTACATGTAATGATATGAAAGCTGCCGCAGCCCATTTACAGCTCCGACTCCATCTCTGAGAAGGGGCCAAGGATTGGCTTCATAGCGTTTTTAAAAAAAAAAAAAAAAAATTCTGATTCAGTATTTCTAGATGGGGTTCATAGTTTCATGGGGCTACAAGCGGTCCATTGACCGGCGGCCGCCACGCATCATCCCATGACCAGAGGTTCAATCCAATCTTCTCTCCCGACGCAACTGGCAAGCCAGCATGTCGCACCAGACTGTTCAAGCTCCCGTTGCTATGAATATTCTCCCAATAGATGGCCGAGCCTACCATTGGCTTGAACGTGACCCCCGGATACATGTGCCCGTCTTTGCCCTCATCACATTCGATGACTTCACACCACCTTGGGTCGGCTGGCATCTCAAGCTTGGGGAAGTTCGTTCCACCGCCGGTACAATTCGCTACCAAGTAGATCATGAATGTGGTGGCGCGATTGCCCTCAGTTATCTGGCTGTCCCAGTCGTAATGAAACGTAAAGAAGCCGTTGACTCCATATCGCTGGACCTTTGTCTTTTCAAGAGTAAGCGTCTGTCCCCTCCAGCCTTGTAGCTTCCGGGCCCTGGTGCGTATTTTCCGCAGAATGGCATCTGAACCAAGAGCGGCGGCTTCACTGACGCGGACAGAGTCGTCAAACCTTTGTGAGAATTCAGAATATACCGCTGTTTTCTCATATAGACCTCGGCTAAGCGGATATCCGTCAGCCACGGACAACCCACTTGGCAGGTCAGGGAACCAACCTCTTGTCAAGTATGTGAGAGATTTCGGCTTCCGTCACAAAGTTCTTGATATAAAGAATTAGAGGTTCACGAGAAAAGATTTGAACTTCATATTGATGGTCTTTCTCCGGACCGTGCGCGGTAAGAGATAGCTGGGCAAGGCTTGAGAGGAAGGATCTTCTTGATGGGTATCCAATGTAGTGAGAGAGAAGCAGAACGAGAGCTACAAACCCTATTGAGACGCGCAATAGAGCTCTTGGGAGTTCGACGACCATGACGATGAACAGGGTATCCGACCGTGGAGTGAATTGTTTGTGTCCGGGAGCATGCCAGCAACCGAAACTTGCGTGCAGCATCCATTCATCGTCAAGAGTATCCCTTTTTACCACTTATAGCCAACCAACCAACGAGCGACCAAGGCCGAAACAGACACTACCGCGCCATCTTCGAGGGTGGTTTGCGTGCGTGGATTGATTCGTCCGATATGACAGGTCGCCTTACAATAACACCAAACACGGCAGAAGCTTTGATAGATGTAACAACAATGAGTAGCGGGTCCCATCGTCTTGCATTAGCTGCTATGAAGATCACCCGCGTTGGATCTCATCTGATACAAGTGGCAAGTTGAGCAATCACGTAAGAGGATCTTGCGACAGACCTCACTGGACGCTCCGTGCTGTGTCTATTGAGAATCGCTGATGCAAGCAAATGCTGTGTGGCGCCATAGGTACGCAACTGCGCTCCGCGATGGGATCCATGATCCATGTAGAACCGCCACTGGAGGCAAAAGGAGGCATGCTGCAAGTGTCAATAGAATTCCAAGCAAACAATCTAGAGGACCTTCTTCTGACTGGCCATGTCTGTTCCTGTGTGTTTGCCGAATACCGTGGCGTGCCTATCTACATGTAAGTTACCTAGTTTAATGCACTGGCAAGCTTGTCCATCCAACATACATGTATTGTTGGAGGAGATGGACTTGGGTAACGTGTTCAGCCGGGAACTCCGTCAGGAATCACGTTCAAATTAGTCCGGTCTGAGGACGACAACGGAGTGAACCACGTTAGCTGATGAACCGATCGGAGCGGGTTGCCTCAACCGGCTGAGACGACAGCAACAACAACAACAACAACACCTCTCATCGCTTACGTCCAACCCAAGCTCCTCACCGTACGCCTTCCAGGCCATCCTCCTCCATGAAAGCCATCAGAAGATATCGCGTGTACCCCGCCGCTACAGAGAGCGGACACCCCTCCTCAGGAGACGGGCATGAAACTTCACCCGGCGGGCCTCAAAATATCCTTATAAGGGACCCTTCCCCATCCGCTGAATATTCCCAATCTCTCTCAACCACGCGGGCACTCCAAAAACAACTTCGTCAGACAAACTCTATACAAGCCAACTCTCAATCTCTCCCGAGAAGAATAACAAGACAACCATGCAGTTTGCTAAACTCATTAGCGCGATTGCGCTCTTCATCTCAATGGCATCGGCTATTGCTCCTCCTGTTGTGAGGCTGACTGATGTCGATCGACGTGACTATGGAAAGGAGCAAACTCGTACGTCTTGTCTTCCCCATCATGTATCCAGGCCGGAAAAAAACTGTGTGCTAACTGAGTGTGCAAGCTCCTAATTCGCCCAAGGCTTTGGAAGAGTTTGAGGAGGACGACTTGGAATAGTCGCTGAGACCAAAGGATGGAGCTACCAAGGGGGACATGTCTTACATGCCTTTGCAGAGGAGGGTCTCGATGTATGCTTCAATTACTACGTATTACTGGTAGTCATATGAGCCCGTGAAAACGTTGGATTTGCCTCCTCTTCCCGAACATATGGGTGCCGTATTCAATTATAGTGTGTGAACCTATATGAAAAGAACGACAAACTGTAGCACCATCCATTTGATATTAAGAACGGTGTATACTGGAAAAAGAAGTTCTTGAAAGTAATGCTGTTATTTTTTGCATTCTTCTAACTTATCATATAGAATGCTTTAAAGGATACTGCTCTAATGCCGCTATACTCCACATGTTTCAATAGAAGCGTGAAGCTGATGGTCGCATATGCAACGCCATGTCCCTAAATTGGGTTTGTCAGAAACATGTAGAGCCTTCGGCCTTGCCAAATCATCTGAGGGCAAGTCACAGCAAACACGCATTTCCGGCATTACGAGGGTCTAGATTGCTCCCCAAACGTGGACTCTGAATTGGAAACGCATGATGGTAGGCTGGTCAGTGACTATGACAGTCTCTCTCTTTCTCTCTCTCTCTCTCTCTCTCTCTCCCTCTCATGGCACACATCAAGTCAAGGGCACCATACAAAGCGCAAATCTCAGCAGAGGCCTCGAGGAACTAGAACGGTGGTCCGGCGAAACGCTAGTCGGAGTAACCGTCAAAGGCAGGGCGTTGGGATGCAATGCGTGGCCAAGGACAAACTGTCAATCCCCCCATAGTCTTCAAGACTCAAAGATGTCGGTCAGATACCTGGTTGGAAGCAACCAATGTTTCTTAGTCAGTACAGAGTAGAGGTATCAGGGCCACACAGGCGGGTACGTTTCCCTGGAGATTCCTTGAGTTGCCGTTGGGTCACTAGAGGCGTAAATTTTGGAACCATAGTGTGAGGCTGATATATGTAAGGGCCTTTTGTCCGATATCCACAGTCAACCAACACGCGAAATATACCATGTGGTGCGTGCTGCATCTCCATCAACCTGGATAACCCACTATGTAGCGCTAAGCAGCATTTAGTTTCATATCTGCATCCCGTTTTGCCACGATGTGGTGCAATGTTGCTCTCTATTCTCCTTAGGACTTCATGTTGGTTTTATTATTTGCCGCTACACCCAGCTGGTGATGGCCTTTATACATTAAGCTCGTGTGGGCTCTTCCCACACCCTCATCACTTCAGCAAGGTCCTCGTGCAACGCCCGAGAGGTTTGGTCTTGGATCCTTCTAATGGACGACAGTGATCTCATTCTTTAACTTAGGAGGGAGTTTACTACTTCCCGGTTATCCTTCCCTTGGAAAAGAAAAAAAAAAAGAAAGAAAGAAAACTCCGAATGAAGACACTCTTTGGAGGGGAAAATGGCGGAGACAGCTTTGATAAAGGTAAAACTGTCCATGATAGGTAAACCTATTCACTGACTGACCCCATGTCCAATAGTTCTGGCGAATCGTGCTTCCTTGGGGTCTACTGCCGATGGTGATTCTCATCCTGGGCTTTTTATGGCCAATGCAACTTGAACTCTTGCAACTTTCCCCAACCCTTTTCCCTTTACTGGCTAATCAGACCACGGGCTCTCTGATTTTGGAGAGCTATGATTGCTCTCATGACTACTCCGTCGAAATCATGTCACTCGATCCAGTTGTCTTGTACCTCAACAGGTTTCTCAAGGAGTCTGAAATTCGACATCTCTTAGCCGTAACGTAGGTCGGAGCACCAAAAAAAAAAAAAAAAACAAGAAACAAAAAACAGAGATAGGTAACAAAGAGGACAGGAAAGATGATTTCAGTGATTCCTTCGTCTATTTGCCAAACGGAACGTCTGTCATTGACAAGCGGTTTCGAACCTCCAAATCAGCCATGATTTCAAGACGTGATCCCGTCAGTCGCTGCTTGAATCGGAGAATGAAGTCGCTGCTCGGCAATGTTCAACATGAAGACACTGAGCGACTACAGCTCGTCAAGTATGCCGAAGGGGAACAGTTCTTACTTCATAACGACTGGCTGGAACATCCTTTGAATAGAAGCAGCCCAGGGAAGCCTCCGAGAGCCTACAATCGCCTGGCGAGCATCTTCGTCTATCTCGAAGATCAGTGCACCGGCGGCGAGACGTATTTTCCCGAAATCACTGGCGTGGCTTCCAACGCAGATGGAGACAAGTTTGCCAGGGCCAGTACAGGGGAAGGATTGTTGGTCAGGCCTCGTCGAGGGAATGCAATTTTCTGGAATAATGTGCATTTGAACGGCACCGGCGATAGTAGAATGTTCCATGCCAGTCTTCCTGTTCAATCAGGGACCAAGATTGGAATGAATATGTTTGCTCTGTATTTTCTGGATAAGCCTGTTGTTGGAGAGCATAGACAGGCAGCTGAAAGTCAAGGAGAATGACCACACGACTTGGCAGGCTGTTCTACAAAATATCGAGTAGAGGAGGACACATTAGCTTAGCACAATACATCTCAATTGTGTGGCGCTTTGATATGCATGCACGAAGCGGAGCGAGGGCTAGACCTACTTATGAGGCCGCTGAAACAACTGGGAACTCGTCTTCGCTCCGTTCTTGCGTAGCAAGTTGGTCCTCTTGATCGCCATTGTAGCGAGTCGCTACTGTCATCGCCGTCCCTTTCGAGATCAAGTCTCTCCCGACAACATGTCAGAAGTTGAACGTGATGATACGATACGGGATCGACTTGTTCGATCCAAGGTACAGGCACACTGCGATCACGAACAGGGCAACAGGAAAGAATCTCCATCCCAAAGGCGTCATTTTATCGAATGGCTCCACGGATTGCGTGGAGTGGCAGCCATGCTGGTATACTGTCATCACCACCAGCTTTGGGCTCACGACTCCTCAGCCCTCATCATGGAATGCGCATTTGGATTTCGTCACGAGTATCATTTTGCTACCTTTCCTGGGATCCGAACCTTCTTTTCTGGAGGTCACCTCGCCGTTGCAATTCTGTTCGTCATATCCGGCTATGTACTCGCCGTACAACCGCTGGAGAGAATCTATGCTCGGGATTATGAGGGCCTGATGAAACATGTCGCCGCATCCATCTTCACTCGATGGCTTAGGCTGTATCTTCCTCTGGCCATTACCACGTTTGTGTTCATGACGTCGTGGTATCTGCCAGGTCTAGGTGCGGCAATCCGTCCAAGTCACGCGGCTGATGGATGGCTCGAGGAAATAGCGAGATGGTTCGGCGAGTTTAAAGAGTATTCCTTCATTTTCAGCCGACAGGAAAACCCCTGGTTCACTTACAACGACCACATGTGGTCTCTCCCCGTGGAGTATATCGGATCCTTTGTCGTCCATACAAGCGTTTTGGCTCTGTCTCAATGTACGCGCAAGGGCCGCATCGGCATGCTATTATTGCTCAACTGTTATTTTTTAATCATAGTGGATGGGTATGAGTCTCTTTGGTGTAACACTGTCCCTCTGCTGAGGCTGATATCCTTCTTCAGCTGGTACTGTGCCATGTTCATCAACGGAATACTTCTTTCCGAGTTGGATGCGACTACTCGCTGGACATCGAAGACTCGGAGGCCCGGATCGTCTCCAGTGCCAGAGGCTGGAAAATTGCTGGCGGCTCATGGAACCCTAGCCGTCGCTATTTACCTCGGCAACGTCCCTCATGTTGTTTCAGCCAGCTTGCGGCGTATGCCTGGGTGGCATTATCTATCAACGCTAGAACCACGTGTCGTGTCGGATCCCAAATGGTTCTACTTGTTTTGGGCCTCGACCATGGTGACCTTTGCCGTGCCTAGAATACCATGGCTTAAGAAGACTTGCGAAAGCCAAATCTGCCAATATCTAGGGGACATCTCATTCGGAATATACCTCGTCCATGGATTCGTTCTCCGGACACTCGGAGACTTCCTCTACGCCCTTGTTGGGCTTTGCGAGTCGGCAACAGGGAGAGACATGCGCTTCGTAATATATTCGCGGGTATTCCAGAGAGGTCCCCTCGGCTTGGAGCTCTCTTTTCTACTTTGCCAGATAATCCTACTCCCAGTTACTATCTGGCTAGCTGACATCACTACAAAGACTGTAGTTAATCCTACTGCGGTCTTGGCCTATGGTATATATCATAAACTATTATAATAAACTTGGTCCTTCTTTGTTCAATTCCGCTGTGGCTGAACAGTTCAACGAATGTGTACCCTTCTGAGAATGACTACACCCCGACTCCACAGCCGATATTATCAAAGAAACGCTCTAGCCATTCGCTGAGGCCAAAGATGACTATCAATAATGGTTGCCCATGAAAGTAAAGGATTTGCTTAGACTCGATCTAAAAGGCATTAACTAGGTACATCCAAGCATTAAATATTGTTCAATATCAGCTTTACAACCTCTTAGCAAGTAAACACTCTAGCGGCGTCTCAACATGAAAGCCTAGCCATCAAGTATGCGTTCCAGCTGAGGGACCTCCATTGCTGTCATCGAAATGAGGACTCTTTTGGCCATTAGCAGCCCGAAGAGTAGCAGTCGCTGCCAAACCGTTATGGCAACCATTGAAAACAAGCCCGCTAATGCCCGGATATCCCTCGATACCCGTTGCCTTCTCCAGCCTGGTTGCTAGATCGTCCGATACTTCGCGGAAGATGCCAATCTGCCTTTTGATAATTTCTTTCTCACGGCAGGTGCTCATATGCCGGGCAACATTGTTAATGAAACGCTCCTTGGCAGCATCGTCAAACACTCTCTCCCAAAGGGCACGAGGCTGGTTAAAATCTTCAGGCCTAATCTCCGATAGAAAGGTAACTGCCTTGCCAACAAAATCGCCATGAGTCTTGTCAAGGTCCACCCGACGCTCTTTGAATGAAATGGGTTCGATAGACGACAAGTAGTTTGGCCTTGAACCCTGGTTGTAGAAGGCCATAGGGCCGTCGCGCTGGAAGTTGGCCATGCGATAAGCCGTGCGTGGTGCATTGACGGGAAGCTGCTGATAGTTTGCTCCCAAACGGTGGCGATGCGTGTCGGAGTATGAGAACAGGCGACTCTGGAGGACCGGGTCCGCAGAAGGCTCAATCCCTAGATGCACAAGTGATTAGCAACAACTCGGCTATCTACTACTGTCGGAGAAGGGAAAGGAGGTGGACCTACCAGGAGGAAGATGGGATGGGCTGAAAGCGATCTGCTCAATCTCGGCAAAATAGTTCTTTACATTCTCGTTGAGACAGAGCTCTCCGACCTTGCGGAGAGGAAATTGACCTTGAGGCCAGCAATGCGTGAGGTCAAGAACGTTGATCTTCTGGGTCTCCCACAACTCCTCAGCCTGCGTGGGAGTCATGGTCTGTACGCATAGATCCCATCGTGGGTAGTCACCGCGCTCGATCGCCTGATATAGATCCTTTTGATTGGCATCCGGGGACTGCTTCATGGACTCTTCCTGAGTTAGGAAGCCAGTGCCTTGTTTTGACCGGATGTGAATCTGGCAATACACCCACGAACCCTCCTTGTTGACGAGCTTGAAAGTATGTCCGCTGAATCCATGCATATGACGCCAGCTGTCTGGGATGCCTCGATCGCCAAAAGTATACATGACCTGGTGGATTGACTCTGGGTTTTGGCAGAAGTACTCCCAAAAGTTGGTCGAGTCATCGCCGCTACCAAGATGGGTTACGGGATCTCGCTTCTGGGTATGGATCAGATGAGGGAATTTGGCAGGATCTCGGATAAAGAATACTGGCGTATTGTTCTGGACGAGATCCCAGTTGCCCTCCTCAGTGCGGAACTTGATGGCGAAACCGCGTGGGTCGCGGGCGTGGTCGGGGGAGCCGCTCTCGCCGCCTACGGTTGAGAATCGGACAGTAATGGGACATTCTTTTCCTTTTGCCGAAAAGATGTCGGCGACACAGAGATCATCGAGTGGATTGGTGGTTCTGTAATAGCCGTGGGCACCGCCACCCTTAGCATGGACTACCCGCTCGGGGATTCTCTCTCGATCAAAGTGCGACAGCAGATCAATCAAATGGAAATCTTGAAGCAGCAATGGCCCATTTTGACCAGCACGTTGGGTTTCTACATGGTATGCAGATTAACATATGGGCATGTATTGAAGACGTTGACGACGGGCAAGACGTACCAAAGGGGTGTGGGAATGGAGCTCCATTGCTCGCTGCATACACAGTTTGCTGAGATGTAGAGTTGCGATCCTCAATGTAACTCAAATGCAAATCGCCTATAAGAGCATTGTTAGGTTAAATTATATATGACATGATTGCCGTGTATGAATGGGCAGAAGATGTGTGGCGTATTGACTTACCGTTCTTACGGCCAGAGGCAGAATATGTTGCGGTAGCCATATTGCATACGGTTTGAATATTCTCTTCTGAAGCAAGATGCTAAACTTATCGAATTCAGACCTCACCGTCGAGTAGCATCGAATCTCTTTTTATACTTCATTGCTCCGGTTCAATTATACAATGTCCCGATGTTCAGTTTCGGCCGAGGCCGTCTCAGTGATGTAAGTGATTGGTAAGGGACGTGCAAGCACAGCTTTCATCAAGCTCGTAATTGCTTAAACAAGGGTTGACGCCATTGGCCGAGTGGCTTCACCTTGATCGCTTGTCAGTAGGGGAGGCAAACCATCCCGGGCACTAGCCGGACTATTCCGGCTTCAGGGCTAAACTGTTCTCAGGAACTCACGGCGAGACCTAGCTTATTTGGTACGCGTATCTATAAAGTACCTATTCACGCGTAAGGAACGCCTCGGAGTGTCGTTTCGCAATGTAAATAGTGGCATGTCATGACGATGCCAAGGTGAGGATAAGAAGTATACTTTCACGGTGGACAGATTCACAGACTGTTTCTCGTAGATACGAGGTGCTGCCGATGCAGGCCGTATTCAAAATAGAAACGGGTCCAAGGAGCAGCCTCGACAGGGACCAAATTGATAGGCAGCCAATTGCTGTCCATCCATCAACATCCGACGTAATCTCCAGCGTCTTTGAGCTATCATTCTCCCGGGGCTATTCTTGAGTCGTATTGATTGCCGAATCTCATGTCCGGCAGCGCGCGTTATGATACTCTTCTACTTCTCCGTTTACAATTGGAGCTAGGAGTTGGTAGATTCTAAAGGATTCTGGACTTTGACGTACATACCTTAGTCATAAGCTCATAATATAGTATCTATTTGCAACCTGTGTAGTATAGCAGCTTGATTCAGATGGCTATTCTGTTCCCTCAATCCTGCCACAATGGTGTGCCATGATAAGACTCGGAAACGCATTACGCAATGACTGCTGTCAATTTAGTTCCCGTGTCTACTTCTTCTCAACATGTTATCTATTTCCAAATTCAAGCTGTCATGGCTGCCCTGGGATGAGGAGGTTGGACCTCGTGTTGGAAGCTATCTTCCTCGGCTGCCTTTCCTAGCAACAAGCATTCTGCGAAGCACAAAAATTGATGCTATATGATATTGCATACAATAAACTGTAGAGAAAGCTTAGACAAAGCTCTTGATATATCGCCTAAAAGATCATAACGACCAGAACATTGGAATGTCTATGTAGACTTCGGTAGAGACCAACCAACGGAGCCACTCGGCGAGAGAACAGTTCCCAAATAGGCAACTATTCCATAAACGGCAACCGTCAGCGAATGCACTCACTTACGTCCCCCCATTTTACATAGACAGAGTTCGAATGACTTTAATATTGTCGGAAGAGCACGAAGGGGGAATGATAACTCAGATCAAAAGGATTTATAGTTCATACTGCGGCATCCGGAGCGGTAGAGTTGATGAGCCCCAAGGCAGAAATTAGAACATGTTCTGAGCATACGCTTCGCTGTATTGAACATATTAGGATTCTCGCCATGCGCGGCCTAGGTAGCTTGCGTTTTATTGTCTAATTAATGCGCTCTTCATATTGTGCTTTAGCAGATATCCTCTTATTGTCTCCTCGCCGTCTCTTTTCATAATTCCTTCAATACACTATCGCAGTTCCGCCTGGTGTCCGTTGATTCATCGGCAAGAGTCTACCGCCGTTGATATGATGATGGAGAACATAATCCAGATTAAATTCCGTCTCTGAAGAGCGGCTTCGCCAATCGCCAGCAATTGGCCGATTCAAAACCCATTCCGAGGTGAACTGTTCGGCCATGGATCGCTGCTCGTCATAGATCTCAATGTCACGCTTGGCGGCTCCCTCGTCATCTAGCTCGGAGGAGAATCGTGCCTGGGCGATGGGATAATACGTTAAAGTATCCCTATTGATCCAGCCACTGTTGAACCGGGAAGGCTTAGCGTAGTAGCACACAAACCCCTGAGAACTTGTCTCGGGGATCAGTGTAGAAATGACACGCAGCGCCGGGTTGGGGTACCGCTCGATCCTGTTCGTCGAGAGCAAATTATGATTGAGTTCCGTCGAATGGAGGACCTTGAGGCTCGCAGAGAGGACAAAGCCGTTGAACAGCCCTTGCTCTCCAATCTGCTTCATCAACTGCGCGATCCAGCGGAGCCAAGACGGCTGGGGACTGCATTGGCCGGTGATGTAGAGCATAGGCAAGAGGCTCTTGTCAAGTTCCTCGCTAGAAACGGGAGCGTCTGTCGAGTATACGCCATTAGGTAGGGTTCGCGAGCTATTGTTCGCCGCATGTGTAGCCGCGAGTCGCATCGTCTGATAAAAGTACATGTGCGCCTCAGACTCCATCTTTTTCGCATCTTGACTTCTGTCATAGAGGCACAGAGTCCACATTACGCGTGCCATGAGAAAGTTGTACAGGGCTCCAGAGATGCATTGAATGGGTGGCAACGCTAAGTAGGGTGATGGAGGAATGGGGAAATGATACTCCTCAGAGTTGTCGAGGCTGGCAAGCGTCGCCGTATCTGGGTCTAAGTTCGATAAGAGATGTCTATGAACGTCCCCCCAGTCGCGCAAGTTACGCTGGAGCCTGTACACTCTATCCAGTAGAGCGGCGGTCTCTTGGTGTATTGGCAAAAGGGTCCATATAGTATCATGAACTCCAGAGTCGACCAGGATCTGAAGCAAACTGTGTTGCAGGCCGGAGGCATTCGGTGCAATGTAGCCAGCGGTCGCTGTACGACCAGAGGAGAGGAGCATGCCGGGGAGTGGCACCGCCATATAGCATGTCCACGCAAGCGTGTGTAATGCAGCATCTAGAGATTCTAGTGCAAGCTCATCCGCCCGCGGTGATGGAGTAGACTTGAACGCTGTGAAATAGTAGCTTGCTATGCGGACATGGGCATATGCCGCGGGGATGTTGCTTGCAAAGCACTGAATGAACATTTCTCATTAGCCAGTTCATCCGCAACATCAATCAGTCCACACCTGCAATCGTATCAAGAGGCCTTACCTCAAAGTAGGCCATGAACACCAGGACAGCACAGAGAACATCCAAACATTTCTTGGCCTCTTCCAGGCGACTCGACAGTTCTTGCAAAGCTTGCGTATATGCTTGAATAGCAATCACCTTGGTGTCTAATCCGCGGTTCTGGTCGTTCTCGCCAAGCATAGACATCATGAGGGCAGCACGATGCATGCATCCCAGCGCGAGGATCCCCCGCTGCGCATACTCGATACACCATGCTTCATCACATATGCGCTCTCTCCAGAAGGGCAAGTGGTCGGCGGGAAAGAGCATCGGCAGCGTCCGGAACAAGAACTGATGATAAGCAAGCACCTCTCGGGATGCGGCACAAGGCCGTTGAGACAGCCGCGGATTGCTAGGCAGGCCCACCAGTGGCAAGCCGTCATGGCGGAACTGAGGCCGAGGGAAATTGACGGGAAGAGGAGCGGCGAAATGAGTGGATGGGGCGGAGGCCGGACCGGACGGCGGGCCAGAGGCTGTAGACCCGGGACCTCCCGGACCAGGGGACAAGACATGGAAATGCTCTGAGCGCGACTCATCGTCATCGATCATGGCACTATCATCTGCAGGTGAGTTTTGCTGCGACTGAGACGTGGCACGCCGGCTTGGCAGCCGCACCGAAATCTGCCTTTTCGGCGCGTATCCGGCACACTCGACATTGGCAATGTTACACCGGTCGCAGGTCGGCTTGCGCTCATCGCATTTCACTCGCCGTGCGCGGCACGTAAGGCATCCAGTGCGCGTGCGTCTCTTGATCTCGCTCATTGTCCAAGGCTAGGACCGGCTCGTTGGATTCGTTGGTTCGGCGTCGTTCCTTCGAGCCAAGCGAGCTACGCGGAGTTACGCGGGTTGGAAACCCCCAGCTTAACAAAGAGCCGCTGTGGGAATTGCATTCGAAGAGGGGTTTCCATCCTTTGTGTTATTAGGTAATCCCAGGTAGTTTGAGCAAGCCACGAGGAGCATATAGAGGGCGAGTCATTTAGACGATATACACGAGCTGGCGAGATAGCCGAGATAGCGTCTCTCACTACTGCACCCCATATCATGCTAGTCACTTACTACCGACTCCACAAGTTGCTCATTTGGGTCAGAGACGGGATTGCTAAGGCCTCTGTATTTCCTCAAATGGTAGATTCCAGTTGACAGTAGTTTCCAAGTTTGCCAATAGAGTAACACGCCTTGATGTCTAACTACGCTTCTAGCTTGTGCCGCTTGGAGAGAGCGGCAATTAAAGAGTCATGTCCTACCTGACATTCTATAAGTGCCCTATATTCTTAAATTGGAGTACTCGTCACGACCAAGTGAGCTGTTTTTTCTTCGAAAAAACGTTCTTCCTACATAGCACAATGTCGCTTTCGCAAATAGAGACAGAGAATCGAAAACTGCCCTTGAATCAGCCAGAAAACTGGCAAGTCAAATTTCCTCGCTACATGGTAGAGCTCCCGGAGGAAGTGAGCGATATCTGTGTTTCCTATGTTGGTATTCAGCCTCGCCACGATGTTTCTCCAGCGAGGGGCTTACATACCAGACTGCATGACCATGTCACATCTGCCGCTCAGAGAACAGCTGCGATGAAAGTTGAAAATTGGATTCGAAAAGATGCAGGTCAACTGGAGCCCATTCTATGGGAAAAGGTTTATGTCGAAGCCGGCTACGATGTCCCAGATACAGAGGTATACATTTTGTACTGGACCGATAAAGACGTTGCCAAAGCAGCCACGAGAGATTTAGACCTTCAAGGGATTCATAAAGCTCTGCCAGCTCGTGATCAGAATCTTGTGGGCCTTTGGCGTGAATCATTTACAGTCCCGAAGGCCAGATTCGAGACGATATACTCTGGAAATGATTATCAACCAGGCATTGCTTCTTTAAAAGGGTCACGGCAAGTCGCTCACAAGTACACGGGGTACTGGGGAGCCACTCGCGACAGGTTCCCGGCATCGTCCCATGACCCTTTTGAAGTAGAGTATCAACTTGGTGCTCCCAATTTTGAAAAGAAGAGCAAAGGACGTGTCATTAAGGGAGAAAATAAGGTGTCTGTGGTCCACATTCGATCTGGCCAGTTCTGGGAACGCTGCAAAGAAGAGGAAAGAGAGGCATATGAGAGAACGCTTGAGACTGTATTGAGAGCCGGCATGGCTTTCCTCGAAGAAAATGCTGCCGAGACGGGCGATATTGGACTGCGCTTCTCTCGGAACATTATAACCAATCGACTCCTTCAAGAAGAAGAAGCGAGGCAACTAGTCTCCTCGAAAGGCGTCGGGAGTACATTATTGAATGGCTTCACTAATCTCTTCAATTCTTACACTGGATCTTCAAATGGCACAAATGGCACCAATGGTATGAGTGTCCCGAACTATACGAATTGCGTCAATAGTACAGATGACAAGTATAGTACAGCCACAACAAATAGTGCGGCAGATGACCAAGATACGGCTGACATCTCCCACAATGACCTTGGGCTAGTCGTCACAAAAGAGCATCGAAGGCGCGAGACATGCAGCAGCGGCTTCTTTCGATCCCTCAAGGACCTTGAATCGTGGGCATCCAAGCACAAGACGCACCAGGCAATCTTCCATGGAGCGCACGCGCACTCACTGCGGTTCGGCAAGACAACGTTCAAAATGCGCACATGGCATGAAGTTTCGGCGCTGAAGCCTGGAGAGGTGACGTTTGAGTACATCAACTGTTATCCGAGAACTGGGCTTATTCCCTTTTTCGATATTGATGTTTGAACAGTCTTTGCATTCAAGGGATCTTCGATATAGAACTAGACTAATGATGTTAGACTCTTCCGGTGACATACATTTAAATAGACATAGTTTAGGCATGACCTTCGCACCAATAACATGTTATCGAATCTTGCAGTTCATTTACACACTATGTTCCTAGCGACTTGTTTCCTCCCTTCCTACAAGTACATCTATCAAGCTATTTGATCCGCTGAGACGACAAGAGCTGCAATGAGCGAAGATATTTGGCGGAAAAATTTATTAAAAACTGTATGTTAATCTAATTCTCTATAAATTCTCAATCTGAATCTAATCATGCGCGTTTCGCCATCGCTATGCATAACCTTTAGGTCCAGTATCTTCAAAGTCTACTGCGGAAGCAACACAACCCTATACTGCACATTGCCCTGTTCAAGGCGGTCGAATGCCTTATTGATACCTTCCTCCGTCATAGGAAACTTCTCAATCATGGGTCGAATCTTGTGGAGGGCCGCAAACTCGAGCATCTTGCGATGCACGGATCTGTTGGCGACCAGAGAGCCCTGGATGCTAATGCCGTTGAGGATCAGAGGCATATATGGAATGTCCAGATTGCTGGCAGAGACAGATAGAGGATATATGCGAGAGGAGCTAGACAACAAGGGTAAAATCTTCCCCCAGTCAGGCTGAGCGGATGTAGTGACCAAAAGTCGGGAAATCTTCCATCCACCAAGCTGCTCCTCGACGTTGCCGTTGTTCATGGCGACAAACTTGTGCGCGCCAAGCTTGAACGCATCGTCCTTTTTTCTGTCAGAACCGGAGAGGACAACAACTCGGCAGCCAAGCTTAGCGGCAAACTGGATGGCAATGTGTCCGAGACCGCCAACGCCCATGATGCCAACCGTCTCGTTGGAGTCCGCATCAAACAAGGTGGTGAACACTGTCGCACCAGCACACTGCAGAGGAGCCGCATCCTCATCACTAATCTCGTCGGGAATGCGGTGCAAAAAGGCCTCTCTCATGACGGCGTGTGAGGCAAAGCTGCCAGCATTGTTCTTTTCTTGGCCATAGATGACACGCTCATCGCAATAAATTTCGTTTCCTCGCAGGCACTCCGGACATTGCCCACAGTTGTCGACTTGATATCCCCATCCTACTCGGTCTCCCTTTTTGAGATAGGTAGCCTCCGGGCCGGTCTCTTCAACGATACCAACACCTTCGTGACCTAAGGGAGTATGTCCATGTTTCTTTTCACGAATCTTGTCAGCAACAATGTGTGTGGAAAGGAGTCACTTTGCGTCGGTAATGGAGCCACGTACATAGTGCACATCCGTATAGCACATGCCGGAGGCGGTCACTCTCAGGAAAATCTGGTCCCGGACAAGTTGATCAGGCTTCGTAGTAGTGCTCTTCTTGGCAAGTCCATCCTTTGACCCCCCGTAGATGGTGTAAGAGGACATTGTGGCTGAAGACTTGTAAGATTGATGATGGTATGATTGATGGTCTGAGATAGCAATATGGTGGTCTTTTCGGTCTGATGATATAGAGGCCCCTGGTGTCTGTTGGTTGATGTCAACAATGTGATTCTTCTGAATGACTGTTTGCTGCAAATGTTGAAAATCTGTGCTTTGGTCTGTTTAAATGATTCGAGGCCACGGACTGGCAGCTCCTCCGACTTATAGAGTCATTTGTCCCCTACCGGGATAGCATATATACATCACAGGAGATCAATCGTTTCGAAGTTGTGTTCAGAAGGCCACAAAACCTTACCAGATCCTAGACCTCAGATTGGCTCGGGTCCATCGCTTGATTGTCGCATGGGCCGGCCGATGGATGGGTGGGCCGGGCTGATCTATATTAGTCAAATCCTTCGAGCAATGTTCTCTAGCGACGGAGTCGGCACATTCCGCAAAAAACGTCACATCTTTGCGCTGAACAAGCCGTTTATGTACGGAGTTGGCTGCAGATCAGGCTTCGGCAGTTAGAATCGCCAGGCTTTCTGCTTCTTCATTCGCACATAGATGTAGCTAGGTAACCCAGCATGGACAACCTTATACCGAAGCCATCAACTAGACTATTCCGATATTTCTTCCGTATCCTAAGCGGCCCTGTATTGCGCCTGTTCCCATCTCTCTCTACACGTATATTGAAACCAAGATTTACCCCCTACACGAATAACGTCTCTATATTACTTTTCCCTTTTTGGCTCTCGAGGACTCTGACGAACAGATGCCAAAAATGCCGATAATCGGACGACAGCTGCCTGATCCGGTGTGGCCGCAACGTTCTGGTCGCACCGTCGGAAGTTGCCGTTCGCGCTGTGTAAGCAAATAGGACCCTTACAAACCGTCATTACGACTTTGATGAATAAAGCAAAAGCACTCCGTATATCGGGAAATGATGGGCATTCAGATCGATAACAGAAGCAGAGTCAATTGTCTCTCCATGGCAGCTCGGGCAAGCCGGGCGCCAATAATACGCAAGCGGCTGGCTGCCAAGATGAAGCTTTGCATGAGCTAAGGAAAGACATACATGAGTACGGTCGGGTATGAGGCAACGCTGCTGTTCTTCAGGATTCTGTGAGGATACTAACATGTCTAGGCCTTTGATAATGTCTCTGATCATTACGTCAAACGCAAACGTAGTCACTGAGATGATGGCTATATTCAGTTCCTCTCAATCGTGTCATGCGCACCTACATGCTTTGCTCTACTTCACAGCCTCCTGCTAAAGCTTGCAACCTTGTTGCAAATCTCGCCATAGGTCTTAGTAGCCGGGACAGATAGAGCGCAACCGCCATAGAATGATGCATAGATGTAGAGCCAACATGCAGTGCTTTCAGGGTGTCCGGGAACAATATCTTGTCTCATTATGAAATACACTATCAGGGCGTCTGGCGTCAGTAACGTGAAGGCGCACAAATGGAGGTTAGCTCGTCTATACCTAATCTAGATGAACAGATGGTGCCCGTCATCACAGAGTAGCTGTGGTTCGTGCCCACATGCATGCGCGGCATGGGGATGCTCATGACATGCCGTCTTCACGATTATTAGCTGCCTGATGCTTCCAAGATCCAAACTCTGCACTAGAGCAATTGAAGTAGTTGCCAAATTTTTCTTTTTTTTGGACTTGACTGATGTGACTTGTAAATCCGCTTGGCCACAGAAACTCAAGACCAGCATATCGTACTTTGTCCTGGGAGAAGTCATAGCCAAATGCCTAGGAACACCAACCTTGCTTAGATCACGCCATATATCTGCATGAGTTCTTATGACATAGTCTATAATTCGGTCCGGAAGGGACAGATATGGGGATAGATGCGACTTTGTTGCGTGGGGCGATGGATCCCGTATCTCGTTTGACGTGGACTATGCGCTGTTAATCGCGGTTAGAGATGGCACATTAGTTCTTCAGCAAAATATACCACTAAAGAACTTACGTCCGAGAGAAATAGAATTTATTACAAATCCTCCTGAGTCTACTTTCAAAGTCTGTCAGAGCCGTAGGAGCTCCTTAGGGGATGGGGCACCAGTCTGATGCACCCCGAAGGCAAGCAAGCTCGGACTAACTTGCAGAATTCGACGGCGCGAAATGAGTCTGAAATGCCATATTATGAATAACATCATATTATACTCGCCTTTTGAAAGATGATGGCGCATATACTACACTTTTTCAACTTTTCCGTTACCCGAGCCCTCATTGCATCCTACACCATGCTTATATGTTACGCTACAAAGTTTGAAGGAAAGGTCAAGCTCAAACCAAGATTGCATGCAAGCAAATACGTAAGGAAAGCTTCAAAAAGAGATGAAGTCGGTAAAGTAACAGCTCTTTTCACTATATGAAGAGACCTACGGCAGTTGCAATGATAAGCCGAGCCATATGCCCATATCGAAAGCAACTTCCATCCTCACACTCATACGCCTCATTGGCGAAAGAGTGTTTCCATCATGCGCTTGTATCTGAGCCATGACAATAAATCGGTCTTTCCGGAGTGGACATGTCATAACTTGAACCTTCAATTTCGCTTCGTTGACAGCCGCCAACTGCAAGTGCCTCCATTGATTTATTTTATGCCCTGATCGCTTCAAGAAGGCGCCTTGGAGAGACGCGACTATCACTTTCACGAAGCAAAGACACTTTGCTGCGTCATTATCAAGAGCGACCAGACGAATAGCACATGCTGGTTGAAAGAAGAGCGCTCCAGGATCTTGAGCAATTATCCTGTTTCCGTCCCTTGTGGTCACACCCACGAATCAGTAAAAAGCATTTCTTCGATAGCATCCCCAGGCAGCGTATTATGATCGATATACGCTCTATTCTGTGGCATCTTCACAGAACTCTCGAAAAATCCCTTTTCTCCCGTTCTTCTTTCTCTTAAATTTTCTTTTCTAGAACAACATTATATACGCTTCCCAGTTTTACAGCACTTGTTCTACCCAAGATGTCGCAACGCTCTTCCTCTTCCTCCTCGCCAGATGCCGAGCCCCTTTCTGCGGTCGAGCGTGTATTTTCCCTCGATGAACTACTCCTCCACATCTTCAGCTTCTTTGAGCGTGACGATTACCGTGAGCTCAGGTTATGTATCCGCGTCAACAGGAAATTCTTTGACTGCGGCACAGATAGGCTGTTCAGCTTTCAGTGGAGAGGCGAATGGGTCAGTCAGATACCACCGCATCGCCGACACATCTACGTCCCCAAGATGCGGAGCCTCGACTTCTGGAGCGAGAACATAATACAGGAGTTTGCAGGGTTCAGGGGCTTTGAGTTTTCTCGACTACAGAATCTGGTTGTCGATTCTCGTCGCATGAATGACTTGAATAACCGGGGGCTCTTCATCAGGCAGATAAGCTGTCCCTCGCTCACTTACTTTGAGTATTTTGGCCCCGATCTGGACAAGAGCATGCTCGTCTGGCTGAGGGAGGCTTGCCCGCATCTGCGCGCCATCAAGTTCGACAACAGAGGGAAGAAGGGCATATCCCGTTCGTACATGGTGAATTTTGTGAAGAAGACGACGTCGTTGAAGAGCATCAGCCTCTGGATGGGGACGCAGCATCTCTTCAGCAACACGCTGATGGTGCATCTGGCACAGCGTCCAGATCTTGTCTCTCTGGGTATTGTCGCGACCTGCTCGACGTTTACAATGAAGCGGATCCACGAAGCGACGAGAGCTGTAGGCGTGAGGCCTTTCCCGGCACTGACTTCTCTAGAGGTGTCTATCCTTACAGGCGCCGTCGGCACGTTTGTCCAGTTTGCGCCGAACCTCACGCATCTTTTGCTCATGGTTGACGACGCCGAAATGGACATCTTGCGGCCAATTTCGACGTTGGTCCATCTACGCAGCTTGGTATTGGATTATCGGCGCTTTACAATCACCACAAGGGACGACCTGGCGTCTCTAGGCAATCTCGCAGAGCTGAGGTCTATCATCATAGGGACCGAGTTGAGAGGCACGAAGATTAGCGCCTTTGACGATGGCTTCACCGATGATGATTTTGATGCGCTGGTCTCTCATTGGCCGCTGATGCGTGAACTGCGATTCGATTTTCACTGCCAGATGACTGGAAACGCTTTAGCATCTCTCAGGCGGCACTGTCCGAAATTGCGGGAGTACTCAATCCCCCTGGCTGTTAACAGCGAGGACAATCCTATATGTGAGTAAAGTGACATTGATGCTATTCCCCACACGGTGTGATGCTACGCCCGATTTTTTTTTTTTTTTTTTTGGTCAAAGTGCTAAGATTTTTGGTGTGTGTTTTGATAGACAATACATGATTTACTTGGTTGCCGGCCGAAGACGACTGAGTTGCAGTTTTGCCTCTTTGGCAACGCCATCTTTTGGGTGGGAGTTCGGATGAAGGAGATTGGAAATGCTTTTACTAGGCGGTTACACGATGACTTCTTTTCCTTGGCGAGATTATTTATTCTTTTTGGATGTCTGGCGGCACGGATGATGGAATGCTATGAGAATTGTCACACGTTGGATGAAGCCTGCAAACGTATCTTGAGCTCTACCTTGGGTTTGCAAGCCCAGGCTATTTGAGCCGCACAGTGGTCGATACTTGTAATCGTTTCCGGTACTGTCAAGCTTATGCTTTTTCACGGAATGATTCATGTGGTGTAGTAGCTTGCAAACTTTGGTTCGTCTAATTGGAATGACTAGCTAGCTGGACATGTGACATTCTTATTCTTTCTACGAAATTGCTTATTGTGACCTATTTACGATGCAGTCTCTCGAAGTGTATAAGCGATGCAATCACACGGGGACTGTAAGATGACTTGAATCTCGGGCTATGGCGAGTGGGTTCCAAGTCAAGAGCATAGGACTTGAATGGCGCGAGTCCAATTTACCGCCGCGGCATACCTCATCGCGGACTATTATTGTTTCAAGGTGAGAGTGGATTTCTCATTCTATTTTGTTTTACTTGTCGTTTGTTTTCCTCACACAGTCATGTTCTCCGGGCTTATACCCTTCCCTTCAACCAACACGCCGGCCTTTCGCAGGATCGTCACACAGTTGGACACAACCTCGGGCTTGACACCTTCGGTCTTGGCCGGGAACTGCACCGTCTTGAGCCACTCTCGCGCATCGTCCGCCGAATAGTCCAAGTTTGTGGAAATGTACTCGACGGCCTCATCCGGGTTCGCGTTGAAGTGCGCAATGCCCTTGTCCAGCCGCTCAAACAGATCCTTGACGCGGGCATCCAGCCCGCCTTGAGTCGTCGTGAGCTTGGTCGACGCCACAATCTTCCAGCTGCTCCAAGGCGTGTAGATTTCGCCTAGGCGGCGGATCTCGCCCGCGTCATAGTACTTCTTGGACGTGAAGTGCTCCCACATGAAGAAATCCGCCTCGCCCGAGTTGACGGCGTTGCGCAGCTTCTCAAACGTGTGCAGGACGACGGTGTCTGAAAAGGGCTCCTTCTGGCCGTCGCTCAGCCAGCCATTCTTGTCGGCCAGCACGTAGCCCATCACGTAGCTGCCGGAGCCGATGCGCGACACGCCAATCTTGCTGCCCTTGAGGGACTCGACGGTGAGGTCGGTCCTCGAGGCGCCGGTGGAGATGGCCCAGCCTTTACATGCGCGTCATATATATATATGTTGTAGTCAGCTCCTGAGCTGTATCATGAAAGGGTAACGTTATCTACATGAGAGCTGATGGCTTGCTGCACTTACAGAGCGGAGTCGACACATAGGTCCCAACGAGCTTATAGCCACCGTCTCCCTCGACGTCGGACTTTCCCAGGCCAGAGACCCATGCTTCAGTCAGACCAATGCCGACGTCAATCTCACCGGCTCTCAGAGCCGTAATCATGTGGCCGGTTCCGGAGGGAAAGGGAAGCAGTTCGGCGTCGAGGCCATAGTATTTCTGGGCAAAGTGCAGCGGGGTAGAAAAGTGCTCTGGCACGAATCCGATGCGGAGAGGAGTCGCCATGACGGAGATTTTGTTCCGGGTATTCTATCCGATGGTCGTTCTTGAAGATCCGCTTTGAGAAGAGGATTGATGATGAAGGTGAGGATGAAAGAGATTTTTTTGTGTTAATGTAGGGTATGTAATCTGTATCACGGATCGATTGAGTGGGGTTCATGGGCGATGATGAAATACATGTACAGCCTCTCAATGGAGTGAGCGCTAGCTGAGCAAATGCTACTCAACTATTTACTGGGATATTTTTGAGTTTTATTGCATACCTTAGCTGAATATACTTGGCTTTTCAGCTAGAACAAATAATGTGATTTGCGCGGAGTATCATTTTAGACATTTGATTGATCTATGGATCGTTCGATGCCTCGGCTCCAGGGTAGTTTGTCCTCGGTTGATATACGAGACTGAGCTCAGGTCCCGAAAGCCCGTATCCATCCATTACTAAAGAGCTCTTTGTCGTCATATGACAGTATTATCCTAACGCATTATCTGTACTCCCGTTCCTTCAGAATGGTGTATTGTCAGACTCGTTTTACCCGACTTGGCAGTCCAGTCTTACAGCAATTGGATGCAGTATGGCAGCATCGCAAGCTTGAATCACCATCACCGAGCAAGCTATCCTGATCCAAGTCCCGCCGAGCCTCGTCATGCCCAGCTGGTCGCGGTGTGGATGATGGCGCGCCCGGTTATGGACTAGGACACGATCCACAAGCCATCTAGCGATACGGAGCAAAATGTCACTTGAAGCCGCGTTATCAATCTCCCCCATTTTTTTTCTTACTCCCATCGTGGAGACATCGCGAAAGCCCCCTGGCAAATGTCACTCTTTCTTTCGCCTCTCCTTCACCAAATTGACCTTTTTTTTTTTTTTTTTCCATGAATGAGATACGGCTGTCCCTCCCAAAGTCGCATGTGCCATGTCGGGCGTCTATCTAGATGGCCCAGAAGATGCGCCTCTTCTGGGCGAAAATGAGCGCCAGCACCGAAATGTCTCCTACGAGGATCACAGCCGACGTGCCTTGATATCGTCAGCACGATGGCAGGTCAAATCCGCAAAAACAATCGTCGCGCTCATCGCCTTTATCAAATTCTGCAGTGTCGCTAGCGGCATGCTCCTGCTCATCCCCGTCTACCGCCTGATTGAGGATTCTGTCTGCCACGTATACTACGGAGATGACTCTCTTGATCTCATTGAAGAGATGAAGTGCAAGACGGATGAAGTGCAATCGCGTCTAGCCTATCTTCTCGGATGGCTGGGCCTCGTCAACTCCATCGCTGGTCTGTCTCTCACTTTGAAATGAACTCTTCTCTTTCGTTTTGCCGCGGTGAATGAATACTCTTATTGACTCTCACCATCCCATTCTTTCTAGGATTACTCGTAGCGTTTCCCTTCGGCATGCTTGCGGACAAGATCGGCCGCAAGCCAACGGTGCTTCTCGCCTACAGCGGCATGATCCTGTCGTTTGCCTTTGGCCCGCTGATGCTCAGGTTCGGCCAGCGCGCCATTCGCAGCAACCCGTATCTGCTCATGACCGGCTCCGTCTTCCTCTTGCTCGGAGGCGGCGTTCAGGTTGTGTTGGCCACGCTGTACGCCATTGCCGCCGATGTAAGCTCGGAAAAGGAAAAGTAAGATTTAATATCAAAAAGACTGACTGCAAATGCTAACCTCATGTTTCTTTTTACAGAGCTGCTAGCTTCCTCCATCTTACATTTGGCGCCACGGCTGGCGGCCTTGTCGGTCCTCTCCTGGCCGGCATCTTGATGAAAAGGTTTGGACCGTGGATGCCAATCTACACCACGGTGGCATTCACGCCCTTCATCTTGCTAGTCTTTGTGTTCATTCCCGAGACACTCACGGTCGATGACAAGACTGGCAAGGGCGGTGATGGTGACCTGTCGTTTGGCGCGATAAAGCAGCAAATCTGGAATGGGCTCGGTGACTTGGGCGAATCTCTGGCCATGCTCAGGAATCCCAACATTCCGCTGGTCCTCGTCACGTTTCTATTCCAGAACGCGCGATTCACGGCCTACACTAGCACCATTATACAATATGTGAGCAAGCACTTTGGGTGGCGCCTCGCAGAAACAAGCTTCCTCCTGTCTCCATTGGGGGTGCTCAATCTGATCGTCCTGGCTGTTCTCCCCCAAATCTCTCAGATCCTCATGTCGCGCCGGTTCGGCTACTCATCCTTTGGCAAGGATCTATTTCTGACGCGAAACTCCACCATGCTGCTCTTCATCGGCGCCATGATTGAAGGCTTCAGCCACAACATTGTCCCGTTCATCATCGGCCTGTTCATTGAGACCTTTGGTGCAGCAGCGAGTCCGCTGGCGAGAGCCACCGTGACACACTACGTCGAACCAGAGTTCACGTCTAGGCTCTACGCCCTCATCGGCATCAGTGAGATCGCTGGTTCCTTCATCGGAGGACCTGTGTTGGCATGGTGTTTCGATAAGGGTCTGCAGAGGAAGGGCATCTGGATAGGATTGCCGTGGTTTTACATTGCGCTACTGTCGATAGTGTCCTGGATTGCTCTTTTGTTTGTGCAGCCTCCACAGGTGAAGGACGATTCACGGGATGAAGATGAGGGTGGTGATCTAGCTCAATAGCCCGCGGACCGTTCACACACATACTAGAATAGACTATGCTAATGGGATTGTGCCCAGAAAGTGAACAACATTGCAAATAGAGCCTCTTGATGAGTATTCCACGCTCTTCTGGATATTACCCCCCAACGTACAATACAAGCTTAATACGAGCGCATACTTCAATTCTACTCCATAATGACTTCAGTCCACTCCACAATGGTGCACATTTCTATGACTCAATGTGCCTTTACTTCCATGCACTTACGACTCGGGCCGCGTTATTGCTGCGCGGCCATTGACGAGATGAGGGCCTAATAGATAAAAGTTCGATATAAACTGGAAAATCCTCCAATCGTAATCCATTTCCCCACTGATTGCGAGTCCTAGCTGGACACCAGGGCAATAAATTTTTGGGCGCATAGGTGATGAGAAATTTGATGGCTTCTGTGATGGTAAAACGGGTACAACTACCGGAAAGTCGTCAGCTTCATGAACCAGGCTGCTCCACCCTTTGACCGGATCTTTTGTAGTCGTCAATTAGGCGGCATATACATAGATAAGGTACGCAAACTTGTTCCGGGGCCGCCTAAACGACTTATACGAAAAGATGCACTGCTTTCGCTTGGCTTTCATATAAGGATTTGTCTTGTCTGTCTTGTGTTATTTCAACCTTATGAAGTTGGCGTCTGTCCTGCAGAATTGAACCTGTAATGAAATTAATGCTAATAATTGACCTTTCTTTTGATCATTGGTAATTATGCTTCATAATAGATCGTATAACGCAACAGACTGCAACGATGATTTCTTCGGGCCGGGGGTCTTTGCTACTAATTGTCGAGGCGGCTTCGACTTCACATGTGCGGCACCTTCTTACGAAAAGGCTTTTAGCTACACAGTGTTACTGACGAGACGTTGCTATATAGTATTGTTTGAAGAAAGCATACTATCCGTTCTTCCTGCGGCATTATTCCTCTTGTTCTCGATCCTGAGAGCAGCCTATCTCCTCCGGTGTCCTGACAAGGCGAAGCGTCGATCGGCTTATACGCCAAAGCTGGTTGGTTTCCTCTCCCCCCAACCTTTGAGCCTTCTACTTCCAGAAAGACTAAATGACAATCCTCAAAGATCATATCAAGTGCATACGCAGGTACTCAGGTCGGCTGTCTAGCCCTCGTATCGTCCTCACGACGCCTCAATACCAAGTTCTCCATCGCCGCCGCCATTCTCAGCCTCGTCGCCGCGTGTTGCATCGTCCTCCTATCGCACATCGAGCACGTCAAGTCCATTCGTCCATCATTCCTCCTCACTGCCTATCTATTCACCTCCCTTCTCTTCGACGCCGCACGACTACGGACAGAATGGCTCCTCGCTGCGAACAGGGCATATTTTGCCGTGCTGGCCACTTCCGCGACGCTCAAGCTAGCGCTGCTCGTATTGGAAAATATTGAAAAGAGAAAGATCCTGGTGGACTCGAGCAAGGAACCGTCGAAAGAGAGCACCAGTGGCCCTTTTAGTCGCGGCTTCTTCGTCTGGCTGAATTCCTTGCTGATATCGGGCTGGGCTACCGTCTTGACGAACCACGACCTACCCGCCATTTACGAGAAGCTCTCCTCTGAGAAGCTGGCTGTCGTTTTCTCAAAACAGTGGGATAAAGGTAAGCTGAGCAGAGCTTTGCTTCGACCAGCTTCGTTGCTGACGGCAAACAAAGCTACGCAAGGGGGTCGAAAGGCCTCGCTTTTCTTTAGTACGATCTGGGTTCTCAAATTCGACATTGCCAACATTGTCTTGCCGCGAATGGCCACCGTTGGTCTGACGATTGCCCAGCCTTTTCTCGTTTCCAAAGCACTGCTCTTCCTATCCATGCCTAAAGACAAACACTCGGATGACATCGGCTACGGTTTGATTGGGGCTTTTGCTATCGTCTTCATCGGATCCGCCGTGCGTACTACAAAAGCCGAAATTCGACGTAGCTTCGTGCATCTTGCTAATTGTATATATATATCAGATACTGACGGCATGGTACGAGCATCTCTCCTTTCGAGTCGGGGCCATGATTCGAGGAGGCCTCATCGGTCTAATCTATCGCAAGGTCTTAAGGCTCCCAACAAGCAACCTGAACGAATCCTCCGCTCTTGCGCTTATGGGAAACGACATCGAAACACTGGCCGAGCGGGCAAACTCTCTGCTCATCGAATGGTGGGCAAACTCGATTACAGTCGGCATTGCCGTGTGGATGTTATATGCACAGCTGGGCCCAGTCTGCGTTGCGCCCATTGTGATGGGAATCAGTGCGTACATCTGATATGTCAGTCCCCTTTTCCATAAGAAGACTAACATTGAAGTTTTAGTCTCCATCGTGTCGTGTAGCTTTGTCGGAAAGGCCCTCGTGAACCGCCAGACGGTATACCAAAAGGCAACCCAGAAACGCATCAACTTCACTTCCGAGGTCCTCGGCTCTATGAAGGCTGTCAAGATGCTTGGATACACGGAGCGCTTCACGGACCTCATTGAAGAACAGCGGGACCAGGACCTCAGTGTAGGCAAATACTATCGAGAGATGATCGTATGGAGCAACGCCATTAGTACGTTCGAATACTATCACGTTTATGCAGTGGTCTCTAAAACTAATTAACATCAACTACCAAAAGGCAATGCAACCGTCAGTCTCAATCAGGCCGCTACTTTTGGCACCTACGCCATCGTCGCCAAAGTCAGTGGCACTCAATCCTTCTCGGCATCGCAAGCCATCACTGCGCTATCGATCCTCAACGTCATGATGAATCCCCTCACCTTTCTGCTGGGCAACATCTCGGCCTCCTTTGCAGCATTTGGGTGTTTCAAGAGAATACAAGACTTTTTGCTACTCGACGACAGAGTCGATACGCGTGAAATAGGCCCGTGGCCGGGGAAAGACAACGTCTTGTCAGCAACTAGCAAAGCAGACGAGTCACGTAAAAGCAGCATTGAGCTTCACTCACTTGATTGCCGCAGCGACGACTCGGCCCCCATCTCTATTGTCGCAGGAGAATTTTCCTGGAGAGAAAATAAGGTCCTGAGTAACGTAAATGCATTGTTTTCTCGAAACCAATCAGGATCTCATACCGTCATCATCGGCCCCATCGGCTCTGGGAAGTCGACCCTGCTCAAAGCAATTCTTGGCGAGACCACCTCTACCAGAGGCCGAGTCTCTTTATCGACGCCAAACATCGCCTTCTGTGATCAGACGCCTTGGGTGATGAATGCGACGATTCGGGACAATATCGTGGCAGAATCCGGATGGATTGATGACAAGTGGTTCGACACGGTCGTCGAGGCTTGCGATTTGACACAAGACTTTGCACGACTGCCAAATGGTGTCTCGACCATTGTTGGAGACAAGGGCGTGAAACTGAGCGGAGGCCAGAAGCAAAGATTGGTTAGTGCTCTCAAGCAATACTAATGGAATGATCTACTTATTTGCTTTTACTATAGGCAATTGCTCGGGCCGTATACGCTCGAAAACCCGTGGCCATCTTCGACGATGTCTTCAGCGGGCTGGACAAGAAGACGGAACGCACCGTCTTTAGGCGCGTGTTTAGCAAAGATGGGCTCCTTCGCCGCCTCGGCACTATAGTCATCGTTGCCACCCACTCTGGTAAGACTCGATATCCTTTGCAGTCAAATGGCTGGCTGACAATAAATGTCTAGTCCACCTGCTGCCTGAATTTGACAACATCATTGCTCTTGGCCCAGATGGTCATATCATCGAACAAGGCCCTTTTGATAGACTTCGACTGAGCGGAAAATACGTCCAGAGCCTTGACGTTACCGATCCTCATCCCGACAATGACACTGATGAAGTTAGTCTTAACGAACGAGTTGTCGAAGGAATAGAGATACTCGACAAAGTAGGTGAAGGACTTGAACAAGAAAAGGGCAGTCATCAAGCAGTATCAAGCGATAGCAGCACGTTCAAGTATTACTTTGCCGCGGTGCGGTTCATCAGTCTGGCCGTTGGTAGCACGTACATCATAGGCCAAGCTTTCGCCTCTACTTTCCGATGTAAGTGATGTTGATAGAGAAGACAAGACGTGAATTTCGTGTCTAACAGACTTTCTCCATAGCTGTTTGGCTTACATGGTGGGGTGATGGCCGCGGACGAGCGAGCAACGATGTTGGATACTGGCTCAGCATTTTTACACTGTTTGCCGTCCTCGAGGCATTCTTTATATCTTTAGCGGTCATGTAAGCATCATGAGTACAAAATCTGTCGTAGAGAGAGATATGATAGTTGACACGACAGCTTAGGCACTTCCTGCTAATCGTCGGACCTACCGTCAGCAAAAAGCTGCACAGTAGAGTCTTGAACGCCGTCATGAAGTAAGTCCTTATATACACTTACTTGTCTATGGCGACATCCATTAACATGATCTTAGGGCGCCCATGTCTTTTTTATCCAATTCCGAGACTGGCTCGCTCATCAACCGGCAAGTATATCCTCCTACTTCTGATGTACTCTCCTTATTGCTAACCGGCTCCTCTGACAGATTCAGCCAAGACATGCGGCTGGTAGATATTGATCTCCCCGTAGCACTCGCAATCTTCCTCTTCGGTAACTATCCTCCGCCTTCTTATCCCCAAAATGAGTGTATCCAGTGAGCTAACTGAACTTTTACAGACATGTCCTGTTGTTTCGGCACTACCGGACTGGCAGTTGGAGCCGTCAGCTATTTCGCCGCCGCCCTGCCGCTTGTCATCTTCATCCTCCTCATGATCCAGCGCTTCTATGTCCGAACGTCCAAGCAGCTCCGAATCCTAGAGTAAGCGTCCATGCATGAGTATCTTACCTCGCAAGTTCGCCGGGCTAACCACCTTTATCTCTCCTCCAGAATCGAGCACAAAGCACCCTTATACTCCCACTTCCTCGAATCCATCAATGGTCTTGCCACCATCCGAGCCTTTGGCTGGACACATCCTTACTCGTCCAAGAACCTCTCCCTTCTTGACAGCGCGCAAAAGCCATCCTACCTGCTCAACTGCATCCAGCGATGGCTAACACTCGTCCTCGACCTTGTTGTTGCGGTGCTCACCATCTTGCTCGTCGTCTTTGCTGTAACGCTAAAAGGAAAACTCAACCCGTCTCTGCTAGGCGTCGCTCTTGTGAACATGATGAACTTGGGCCTTAACCTCAAAGGCATCATTCTCGCATGGTCTCAACTAGAGACCTCTCTCGGAGCCGTCACTCGCATAAAAATCTTCCAAGAGACCACCCCTTCTGAGCTGCTACCCGAGGAGAACTACATCCCTGCCGAAGACTGGCCTTCTAAAGGCTCGCTCGAGTTCGTAAACCTGTCCGTTCAATACGAGTAAGCCATGCCACCATCTTGAACCCTCTGTCGTGAGCGTCTTCAACTTATCATCCCTTACAGCACTTCCTCTCACCCCGTTCTACAAAACATCTCCTTCACCATTCAACCGGGGCAAAAAGTCGGCCTCGTCGGCCGCAGCGGCAGCGGCAAAAGCTCTCTCGTTCAAGCCCTCTTCCGCATGGCCAACATCCCCGCTGGCCAAATCCTCCTCGACGGTCAAGACATCGCCCACGTCCCCAAGCCTCTGATCCGACAGAAGCTCAGCTGCCTCACCCAAGACCCCTTTCTTTTCACCAACACCGTGCGATTCAACGCCGATCCTCTGGGCGTCCACACCGATGAGGCCATCGTAAGTGCCTTGCAGCGAGCTGCCATCTGGGACGTCATCGTCTCCAAGATCGACCCGGGAAAGAATCCGCTTGACGAGAAAATGGATGAGACGTTCTTCTCCCATGGCCAGCGACAGCTCTTTTGTCTTGGAAGAGCAATCCTCAAGAAAAGCGCCATCCTCATCCTCGACGAACCCACCAGCAAGTACGTTTCTCTGGCTCAAGTAGCTTCTTTTGAAAAATGAAAAAGTAGGCTAACAAGAACCACAGCATCGATAACCTAACTGATGCACAAATTCAACGTGTGATACGATCAGAGTTCCATGACCGCACCGTCATCATGATCGCCCACCGCCTCGATTCCTTGCTCGATTTTGATAGAATCGCTGTGTTAGAAGGGGGGTCATTGGCCGAGTTTGGTGCCCCTCAGGAATTATTAAGTAGAGACGGCGCGTTTGCCAGGCTGTATCGCTCTGATAAGGCAACTAGGAAGTCAAAGGTGGTTTCATGAAATTGGTTTAGAGATCGACCGAAGTATGAGATACAATAGTATAGATGAAGAAGTAGAAAGAGAATGATTGAAAAATGCATTAACAATATGGCTCATATTCAGCTTCTATATAATCGTTGGATATCCAAAGAAAAAGCAATCCAGCACATACTCCTCCAGATATCTTACAAAATCCTGATGCGCCTTGCTATTTCAATGCAGTTGTATATTTAAAAAAAAAATGGCAAATGCTCAGTTATTTGATGCCCTTTCCAAAATCTGGCAGAGCCCAAGTCTCTGATTAACCAACAGAGAGCCCAACACCCTAGATAGCCCCTGCGTCATCGGAGCATATATGTGAGATCGGGAATGTCTCGCAAGAGCTTAGCCACAACCTGCTCGTCCTGGGGACTCAAGGGTGGTTTGGTTGGCGAAGGCTGAGTAGGTGATGCGCTGGCAGAAATGGTGCCTGTGTGGCGAAAAGACGTAACCTGGGGCGGTGTTGCTGGTGCTGCTGGCTTGAGAGATTGAGTACTAGGGAAAGATGGCGTCAATGGTGTTTTGGGTCCCCTCTTCAAGCCTTTGCTCAGCGATTGTCCCAGATGCCATGAGAATGGTCGTTTATTCACGATCTTTTCATTAGTAAGCGGAGCTGCCTCTGGACTGTCAAGCACCGGATCGAATTGGCGAGCGGTCCAAGGAGGAATACTGCTGCGATTGCCGACATCCGCTTCATCTACTGTGAATGTTGTCGTTTCCGCTGGTGTAGCAGTCATCATCTCACCCCAATCATCATCATCATCGTCGTCTTCTTCCTTTTTTTTGCTGAAGGTGCTTGGCAGCTTAATGGGGGGCGGAATGGGTGCCCGCGCATGGACTGGTGGCGGTTCAAGCGATAATGATTGTTTGGGTGCGTCTGCGGTAGATTTTTCGGGTGACTGCTGCACCTCTGGAGGATCTACCTGTTGGAGTTGATTGGCTAGAGGATGTCTGGAGGTGGCCGGCGAGGACGGGACACTGCTAGTCCATCCAAAAGATGGCGTCGTAGGAGAAGCAGCTGCGGATTTCACTGTCAAGGACGAATTTCTTGAATGTCTTCCCAAGAGCTCTCCAATCTCTACCGGAGGGGCTGTCGAGTTCCAGTTGAACATGACCGCGCCAGATCCGCCCAGTCGCCTCCCCAAGACTACACGCCCTGTGATGGAGTCTTCTTCCATCCACCTCCTCACAGTCTGAATCGTGCGTTCCCGAATTTGCGATCCAGCCCAGCCCACCCGGACATAATTCTCATCGTCACCCAAGTCGTGTTTCCGCTTGGATCCAAAGCGAGAGACGCGGTACCATGCCCTGCGCTCACTGCTTGAGGCAAAGGTGTCATCAATGATGACGTCCGGAACAAGCTTTGGTTGCGTCGTGACGGCTGGAGTAGACGGAAACAAGTCGTCAAGCTTGCCAAAATCGATAGGGTATGATACAACTGAATATTTCGGATCGTGGGGCGCGGGCTGCAGTTCCATCGAGTCAGGGTCGAAAGTGGCTGTTGACGGCTCTGGTTCCTCGCGTACGGCTTCTGCCAGCGGTTCCGGGATCTCATCCTCCTCTTCCTGGTACTGATGCTTTGTCCCAGCATCTTCATTTAGGGCAACTGAAGGGGAGTAAGCGGTGTTAGGCTCCGGTGCAGCTTGTGTTTCCTCATCGGCAGCTTGTGATTGCACCTCCTCTGCAGGTGCCGCATGCGGAATGGTTAGGACTGCAGTCACATCTTCTTGTTCACGTAACCCATCCAATGTTGGCAATGAAAGAGGTACCGCCTCAACATTGTTAGCACCAACATCAGCCCCCAAAATTTCAGGTGCCAGAGGTAAATCCGGCCGCTCAAGCTGAATAGCTGGGATAGTCGTCCCTGCTAACGGTGCCGGGGCTTCCGGCGCCTCTTCCACTTGCCAAGCATCGTCTGTGACTCCAATATCCAAAGGAGGCACTGCTGCCGGCATCGCGCTTCCGGATTCTCCTTCTTTTGTAAACCCTTGCTCTTCCCCGAGGCTGATTGCAGAATCGACGACTCGGCCATCTCGCGATACCTCAGAATCTCTTCTCTCTTTCAACGCCCCTGTTTCTCTGCCCAAATCCGTTGTGTCCAATCGTCCGAGATTAGCTTCCTTCCAAGGATCTGGAGATAGAGATCTGACTGAGGGCGCTAGCTGCAGCGGCTTCAGTCCAGGACTTCTCCCCCAACCGGGACTCTCCTTGCCGCTGCCGCTGCCCTCGGTACCGCCTCCGTTCCATCCACCCCATGCATCGTCGTCTTCCCACCCGGGGGATCGTGCGGGTGAGCGGGAGGCTCGTCTCGGGAAAAGATGGTCGGCTGAAAAGTGTGCGTTTTGGGGCGCGGCGGGGAGCTCTACCTTTGCGGGAGAGTCTGCGGCCCATGGCGAACCCCAGGGATCCTCCATACCAGGCAACTGAGCATAGCGCGCAGCCGGCGATCGGTGTATAGAGAAATCGGCGTGTGTGAGAAGATGTTACGACGTTGTAATCGTCAATCTAGCGGTATCATTGCGAAAATAGGGTGGTCGAAAGGTCTCTGCCTAGTTCGCTGGCAATCTCGCTTCTCCTGGAACAACAGGAACCGTTCCTCTCCCACGGAGACGGTGGGGGGACACAGATAGGAATTGTCGGTTATGTACGGGGATCGGGCGGATTGAAAACCCCAATAGCGGTCTAAAAGGTCAAAGAGGTTCTCACCTCGTCATCTCCTGTCCGTGTGCGGTGGTCGAGACGATGAGGGTTGGAAAAAAAGTCAAAAAAAAAGGACTGATCGGGGTACATGGGCTGTGACGAATGAACGAATCGATGCACGGGATTTCGGGCATTTAAAGGAGCCCAGCGCTATAGGGGGGGCTTCTAGGGGGGATACGGACTGGAGGTACCTGCTTTAGTGAGATGCTTAGCCTCGCCCGCCCCGCGCTTGCGCGTCATTCTATAGTAAAAGTTACATCTCATGTGTTATTTAGAGTTATTATCATCTGCCATTGACCTGTCATCATCTTATTCGGAGTACAAGCCCAGATAAATCTCTACGTGTAAAGTGTGTGTCTGGTCATGGATATGCAGGCGTGGACAGGCCGATGCTTTGATTGCCGAAAGCAAGGAGTATGGTAGGTACATTAGTGGGGGAGTACATAACCCTTGGTCTTGCTGGCATTAGCTTCTGCCTTTATATCACTAAACCGGAAGAACTCCAAGAGAAAGAGTATTTGATCAGAGGTCGGCAGAGTTAATTGATGCTACGATTCTTGATCTGCGTTCGAGCTGTCCTGCTGTAGTGCATTTGGATCGGGATGTTCACTCGACTCTTATATGTGTTTGACACACATAATCTCGAGACGACATATCAATATTATCATCGACCTATATAATAACAATACGTCTTGACGCGAATGAAACTAGCTAGAGAGGTTCTCTTAAAGTTCAGCCTCAATCAGTTTTAAAAAGCCCCGCCTGTAATGTGTAAGATCTATCACTGTGATTGTCACTCCATCCATGATAGTCGATGGTGTATCGTAACGTAGATGAAATCACCACACTTGATCTACCAGTGATTACTACTTTAAATATACATATTACAGATCATTGAGACTCAAATCAGTTTCTAGTTGTTTGTGGACACATGTTCTATTTCGTAAATGGTTGAGGTACGTTGGCAAATTGGGGGTAACAGCCTCGGACTTACACGATGCATAAGGGTAGCAATGGGGGCACGTTGTATACTGCTAATCAAGCTGTCAGAAAATTATTTGACATGTAGGGTACGTTATAGGAAAAAAAAATGTAGACTAGGTAGCTATCTCGATGCAGGCCGATACTATATCAGTATTGTGGTTCTCATCGTCTCTCCGCCACAGGGCAATCCAAAGGCATGGTCTGGACCTCAACACATGCGGAAATGGTTCGGATGCCGTATACTTGTTGCTGTCTCGAGAGAAGTAGATCAAATGCAGTGTCACCGTGTCACAGGCTTTTTGTTGTTCTACCATGAATTAAATGATATAAGAGACTCCAAATCACTATATGCTTAAGAAGGTTGCGGACTCTTCAACTAATACATCACATTTTGTTATGAGGCTGTTATCACCCAACTATGGCATCAATATTTTTGTCGTTATTGCCAGTCTCTAATCTTATAATCGGAGGCTCTTCCCCCCTTACACTGCGGTGGTCTTGGCTACGGCCATCTTCGCCTCCCCTTGCACTTCCTGGAATTCCATGTCAATGCTGACAGTCTTCCTGACGCCCATTATTCTCTCTTCGCTACATTCGCTTTGGTAGCACATATCGAGGTCGTCAGTCTCATCCATCTTCCCACTACCTTTTGAGCGACCGGAGACATCGTTCCAATTTCCGGCTCGCGGCTCCGTATCGAGGTGAATACCATCTCGTAGTTCGTAAGACTGTGCTTGCCCCGTGGAGCCAAACACCGAAGGGAACAACCGGGCTAGCGGCAATCTCAGAGATGGCGCACAGGCGCAGATGACGCCGACCGTCGATTCGACCTGAGTCCAGAGGACCGATTTCCCAGTCGCCCAGGTGAAGTCGAGGATGAAAGTGGCGTTGAAATTGAGACTAATCAAACGCTCGATACTGGTTATACATACACTTTAAGACGTTTAAAAAGGGTCAGAGCTAAGTAACGCTTGCAAAAGAAAAAATCAATGGTTCCCGATACTTACAACATGCCCAGAGCAAAGACGGCCAAAACGCTAAGCTTAGCTTGACGATTCATGTTGAGCTTCAAAATCAGAGGGACGGGCAACACAAGAACCACAACGTCCATGAGGGTGTTCCAGCCGGACTGGCTATACCAAAACGCTTTGATGTTGATGCTAAAAGAGTATATCAACATGTCTTTTTCTCTGTCAAAAAGAATCAGCAAACATACTCACCAGGTACCGTGCACCGTCTTGTCCCAAGAATATTTTACCGGACGACATTGAAAGATTGTTATAAAGGTCAGAGCAATGAGGACAGCACATATCTGAATGATGAGGACCCAGCAAGTAATGCGGAATTTTCTTTGTGGAAAGATGTCGAGGTAGAGGAAAAGAAAGGACAGTTTCGTTATGCCGACGGTGTTCTTGACGAAGCATTGGAACACGAAAAAGTACAGCAGCGAGTTGTAGCGCTGTTCTGCAGTTAGGAAAGGAGCATGATGTCCAAATCCCCATTTTAGAATCGCTGAGGATTGTTTACATGTGGTCAGTCGTGCGGTCGATTGTGACATGATGCCAGTGTCCTTCATTCCCTTTTTACTCACCAGCTGAAATACAAGCGAATTGAACGATGTTGAATATCTGGCGACTTTGTTAACATGAAATCGGACGTCAACTGCAGGAGAGAATGATTGGTTACCAAGCAGATCACAACGCAAACATCTGCCCTGTTCAACGTGCCGCCGCCGTTTTTCACGAACCTCCACCAGACACGAAAGCCAACAATACCAGAGGCAAAGACGAGCAGTGGCAGGTTGACATACAAAAAGTTGTGGCCCTGCATTGTATCAGGCCCATCAGGAATGGTTACTGCCACTGTCATTGCTGTTCTTGCTGCTGCTGCTGCTGCTGCTGCTGCTGCTGCTGTCATGGCGCCGGTCGACCGTGCAAAGCGAGATAGATACGAATGCTATGTAGCCAATACCTAACGATATTTAATCATTAATGGCCGTCGCAGGATTATCTCTCTGTCACAGTTTCAACAGATGGTACTCTCCAATGATCAAATCAATCCAACAAGCAAGGGCCCAAGGAGCCAATAGTGTTGGACCGTGACCGGGTGGCCTCTCTCCCGCTTCGTCAACCCGCAAACTAGCTGCACTAAATAAGGTGAATCAAGCCTCAGTCGGCATCCCAGCTGGTAGCACTGTCGCTTATTCACCTAATATGTCTCATCATAGCGCTCTTAGCAGGGTTTGATACAACGCGATTGAGCATGTAACCTAAAGCATCTAGTACGTTGAAGTCGTAAGTACGCCACTAGCCACATGTACTGGCGCCTCGAATGCTGGGATCTATAAGCTGATTTACACCGCCGAACAGATGATCAGCTATCCACCACGATATGAAGACCAAGACTTGGGTGACCGAGAAGAAAGGAGATGTGAGGTTCCTGCCACCTTCAACTATGATAGTAACGTAGCCGTTTCTGTTATAGCAGAGTAACAGTTTCAACATACCATTTCAAAGGCTTGCAATACAGACGTCAATGCGGACTCTGTCGCTCTGATGAGATTTCCAGTGATGACACCCTGTTATGCGCCTCTTTCCGGCAGCTGAAACATTCCCCAGGGCCTCGGAGGTCCAGACAACCCCAGATGACAAGAAAAAAAAGGGGCTATATGTATGGCACAGCAGCGTATCGGCCTCCATCAAGCTTTAGTCTGCGAGCTTTAGTCCTGCGGACTTGACGCGGAAGCCGGGTCCGTGTCGGCCTAGGCCCTAAATCTTCTCCGGGATACACCTGGTGATGGGCGTTTCGGAGAAGGCTGGAGAATCTTGATGAGATGCCACTATCCCATGTATTCTCCGGTAAGAAAAAAAAGTACAGTTGAACAAAAGGCCTCAAGCCACTTGCTTCGACCGGCTTATTGATTATAGCAGGACGTTGCATTTGGCTCTGTCGTAATCATGAATGGTGAAACAAAGGCCATCATTGACAGTAGTTGCTGAGTTGAATTTCTTCTATTTTCAGACAAGAGTGGCAGAGCAATTCCGGGCAGGTGAACATGTTGAGCCTTAGCAAACGGAATATGACCTCGTAGTAGTCCCAGCTTTACGTTATCTAAGGAAAAGAGCTGAAAAGCTGAATTTCTAGGAAGTACATACATGAGGCTAGTTCAATTCCTTACCGGCTGTCGGTGTACATGACCCCGGTTCCAACAGCATACGTGTCAGCCGAGAATATCTCAGGGTCCAAGATAACTTAGTGGTATGGTAGCTTCGTTCTCCAAAGGAAAGAAAGCCGAGACTGCCAAGGGTGTGATGCGTACTAACACTCTGCTCATGGCTAGATGCCGGGCCAATATAGTAACCCTGCTAGCGCAACGCACGAGTGAGCCGAATGGCCGCGGATGCGTCCGGTTGTGACTGAGCGTTGGTCGCACAATGTTACACGTAGCATCCAGTTCGACTTTGTTTTCATGTAGAGCCGTAGCATTCAGGCTATAACTTCTGCATATAGAGGTCAAAAGTTCATTCATCCGTCCTGGAATCGGCAATCAGTATACCACTTGGAGCACTGGGAGTCATCCAAAGTGCATATAACGGACACATGTGAACAGCAAGCACTACCATGACACATTGGGCCCCCTTCTCCTAGTAAGATGCTTAACCAAATCTTTAAAACCAAGGGCCTGGTGGATCTATTGAAAGCCGGCAGCCACCGGAACTGCTCCCCGGCAGGCCGTAAATCTTCAGGACCCTGGACCGCGGCCAGCGCTATTTCCCACACGAAAGCAAGCATGACATCCTGTGTCAACATCCGGCACTGAGACTCACCCGTGAAAAGTATGGTGTGAGAAACAGAGAAAGAGACCATATTGTCCCCGTGGAGACTACTTGGTTCTAGAAGGTGGCCTATAACCAATCCGTGGCCCAATAGATAACGGCGCTCTCGATTATATGCATGGCGAAGTTGATCCCCGTCTAGCTCATGCTGAGATATGTGCCGTCGTACCACATCACATACACTACAAAGTGGTATTCGCACCAGTATCGATTCAGTATAGGTGTTATTCTACTTCGTACATGCTGTTGCAATCCCGCGATGGAATGCTCTCTTCTCCTCCCCTCTTCTTCCCTTTCACTTCAGAACATGAATCTTCCATACTTGTACAACTACACTACCTTTCTAGTGCCTGATCCCAGCAATACAGGCGCCACCCACCCAACGTGCTGATCTCTTTCTTAGTCTTTGTCATGGAATTGTCTTCGGACGTGGCCGGCGAGAAGTCTCAGGATGTGATCTCAGCGGTGCATACACCCGCTGCCATAGAAGAAGCAGCAGTTTCCGACACCCTGTCGAGCACAGAGTATCGCAAGCTCATATGGAAGCTCGACTTGCGGCTGTTGCCGCCACTCTTCGTATTATGGTTCATCTCATTGATTGACCGCGTCAACATTGGTACGGCGAGGATCCAAGGCCTCGAGGCGGATCTCGGCATGGATCCTCACAGTAACCAATTTAATATCGCGACCGGTATGTACATAAATCAATGACAAGAAAGCCGGCCTTTTATCAAGGCATAACTGAATCCATTTCGTCTAGTCGTGGTCTTTATCGGCCTCATGATTGCAGAGGTACACTTATTCCCAGAGGAAGTGTTTTTTTTTTTTTTTTTTTTTTTTTTTGCAAATGTTAATTGATCAGGCAGGTTCCAAGCAACTGGCTTGTCAAAAGATTCACACCTACAACCGTTCTATGTATCGAATGCATCATCCTCGGTAAGAAATAAGGAAAAATGTATATCCAAGGCTGGCGAGATGTGCTTACAAGTGGACAGGTTTTTTCACCATTGGCCAAGGATTCGTCACCAATTTCGCAGGCCTCGTCTCGATACGCTTGATCATTGGCGTCTTGGAAGCCGGCCTGATCCCTGGCTCTATCTTCTTGCTGTCAGCTTACTATCCGAGATATGAACTGCAATGGCGTGTAAGCATGCTGCACGTTGGTAATGCCATGTCCAATGCGGTGGGTGGTCTGCTGGCGTATGCCGTGGCGAGCATCCACTCCTCGAATGGATGGAAGGGCTGGAGATGGATCTTTATAATCGAAGGCCTCATCACGGTAGTTCTCACCCTGATATGCTGGCCGTTGATGACTGACTGGCCGGCTACGGCAAAATGGCTCAGAGCAGATGAAAAGGCTGCTCTAGAAGACCGTATTCGAAAGGATGGAATCATCGGACGCATGGACGTCTTGGATAGAAAGGCCATGATCCGATGTCTCACAGATTGGAAGATCTATCTTAGGTATGGTGAATGAACTTGCACATGGGAAGAAAACGAACTCGTTCTAACAAAGTGTCGATAGTGCATGTATCATCGTCGGCGTCATTTCCAGCGTCTATTCATGCACCTTGTTCGCTCCGACGATTGTGCAGGCTCTCAAGCCAGGATACTCGGCCAAGCAAATCCAGTCGTTGGTAATTCCCATCTTCGTCGCGGCCTCGGCCAACACTTTGGCCATTGCCTACATCTCGGACAAGCTGAAGCACCGCGGGGGTCTTGCGTTGGTTGGTTGCTTCATTGCCATTGTTGGATACATCATCCTTCTCAACCAGGAGCACGTCTCGATCAACGCGCGATACGGCGCCCTGTATCTCATCGCCTCGGGCTCATTCGCCGCTCTCCCTGCAGCCTGGATCCTGCTTCTGAACAACATATCCGGGACGTACAAGACGGCCTTTGCTATGGGCATGGAGATTGGTCTGGGCAATGGTGGTGGATTTGTCGCATCGCTGTCTTTCCAGGCACCGGCGGCTCCATATTACTGGACAGGCTTTAGGACCACCTTTTCGCTCATTTGTGTGGCAACTGGCCTCATCTGTCTGTATGTATTTGGTCTCTGGTATGAGAACAAGCAGAAGCGCGCTGGAAAGAGGGATCATTTGCTCTGTGAGGAGGGTGACAATCTGGGCGATGCCCATCCCGAGTTTATTTATACCTATTAGAAACTGCTGGTCAGGGAAGTCATGTAATCTTAATACGTCGAATATGTGACATAATCTTTCAGCTTTCCCTCCATTTGACGTGTCCAGAATAAGGTCCGCCGTTATAGATATCTGTGATGAATCTTCATTGCTTTTCCTGAATTGATATGGATGAGCACCTTGTAATTACTGGGGCAAAAGTATTCGAGGGAAGCTCCATGCAGCTACCCCTATATAATCTTCATTGATTGCAAGGCCATCGGACCTGACTTGGCTCGGATATCGCAACTGTGGATGCTACGTGCCACTCATGTCGGTTATCAGAAGACGGCGTAGGCATCATCCTAGTTAATTTACTCCATATCCGAACAGGCTTGTGTCACTACAGGATTAGACTAATGCATGGAGTGCCCTCGGGGTGGGCATCAGTCCGATGCTACCTCATGATGCGCTAAAGGCGTTAGATTCCATTCTTTGTGGTTGGGACAAGGGCCATGGTCCAGCTCCCTGCAGGAAAGGTGGGTGTAGCTAGGTATTGAACAAAAGAATTACTTACCGGCAATGCACTCTTTTGCTCGTTGGCTCCTCTCATTGCCTCCTCAATAGAGTTCGGAAGAGTGACGGGGAATTGAGCTTGAGAATCTGCATCATCATTCTTCTCATCATATGAGAGCCACTTGCATCTTACATTGTTACGCTTGTGTCGTCCAAAGAGAGACAAATGGAGCCTATACAAAAATTCGAGCCCATTGACGTAGCTATCGTCGGTGGAGGAATTGGAGGGCTTGCCCTGTCAATTGGTCTGCAGCAATATGGCCATATTCGAGTGAAAATCTATGAGGCTGCCGCCAAGTTTTCTGAGATCGGTGGTGAGTGAGGATCACCGTCAGTGGCATCTTACCCGAGAGACACGAGAATGAGCCGCTGCGCCCAGTTCATCTGTGCCTCTTCCGCGCCGTCAGGACTTGTAGCTGAAAATAAAGTCTCCTTCAGCTGGTGTTTTCTTCGGTGCCAACGCCATTCGCGCCATGACCTTAATTCATCCTGCCATTGGCGAAGCTTATGCCAAAATCTCGACCACCGTTGGCTGGGAATCGAAGAAGAATATCTACTTCGACTTCATACTCGCTCACGAGCTTCATGGTCTGCCTACGGGAAGCCACATCGTATCCCCCAAAATCTCCGAGTCTGAGAGGCACGGAACTGCGCATCGCGCACACTTCCTTGATGAGTTGGTCAAGCTCGTACCTGATGGCATTGCCGAATTTGGCAAGCGAGTCATAGACATCTCGCGGGATGAAAGCAAAGGCAAGACCATCATCAGGTTTGCTGACGGGAGTGCTGCTGAAGCAGACGCCGTTATTGGGTGCGATGGGATCCGATCCGTGTGTCGGGACTTTGTGCTGGGAAAGGATAACCCTCTCTCGGCACCGGTATTCACTGGAAAGCACGCATATCGTGGTTTGATACCCATGGACAAAGCTATTGCCGCCATTGGCGCGGAGAAGGCACAGAACCGCTTCATGTTCCTGGGTGTTGGCGGCCATGTCCTGGTATTTCCCGTGGCAGGAGGGAAGACGATGAATGTGGTGGCGTTCAAAACAACTAAAGGTGGCACTTGGCAGGGCGAATGGGTCAAACGAATGAAGCGAGAAGAGCTGGATGCCGATTTTGAGGGCTTTGGAGAGGATTGTCAGAAGATTTTCTCGGTATGGCTGACTGACAGAATTTTCATGTTCGAGAGAGACTGACTTGCACTCTGTATAGCTCATGGAGAATACCGACCACTGGGGCATCTTTGACCTCTCTCCCGACATCCCATCCTTTTCTTCGCCAAATCTCCGTCTCCTTCTCCTAGGCGACAGCGCTCACGCTTGCGCGCCCCATCAAGGGGCCGGCGCCGGCCAGGCTCTAGAAGACGCATACATTCTCTCCCATGTCCTCGGCGCCTGTCGCTCCTCGTCCGACCTCCTCGCTGCATTCGACGCATATGAGAGCGTGCGAAGGCCTCGGACAAGGTTCGTCCAGATCCATGGTAGGCGGCAGGGAGAGCTGTTGGATCTCCAGAGGCCAGATGTGGGAACCGATCTGGATAAGTTAAAGGCAGTCATAGATGTTACGATACGAGAGATTTGGAATTGTGACTTGGATGCTGAATTAGCCAAGGCGCATGTTGTAATGCAGAAGAAACTGAACAAGACGGATACAGAGACTCTGCTGAGACTTTGACCAATTAGATTTTCACAAATCTAAGAGAATGACTGGTTAATATGTCATACCGGGCTACAAATTATATGGATGTTATGCTTTATTACTTGTAGACAGAGCTCAGGGGATATCCTCCCCCTGTGAGGTTTTCGACCTCGCAAGATTAAAACAATGGGCGGCGGCGTACCCATAGAAATACCTTGAACATCAGTCTTCTCATTGATAAATGTGCCTCAAGCATGAGTATGAAGTATTGTTGACTGCCTACCGCAATGAACGTGCTGGCGCTCACAAGTGATACAAGCCTTGCTTCATCCTTAGTTTCGAGCGATGAGAGTTCGATTCGAGATATAGGGCTGAGGGAGATGGGATAAATCCGAATCAAACTGACCAGGTGGGCGGGTTTGGTATAGGTCATGGTAGGCTTGTTCCTCGGAAGACGATCTATACAAGGATATGCTTTTATTCGGCATCCGAATGACGATTCAGTAGAGAATTATTGAGAAAATGTTTCCTTTTTTTTTTTCCTTTTCTTCAAAGGTATGGATGATTAGGAAAGGTAAAATGAGCCTGTACAGGCATCATACTAATTCGTTCCATTATAGATTCCTGCACTTCCTGCATCTCTTTGAGTATCTTTCGGTCGATTGTATCTGTCAACTCATCCACCGTATTGTTCTTCGCTTGCTCCTCCGCAGAATTTATCTGATCTGTAATATCGCTCTTAAGAGTAGCCAGCTGCGCATCAATCTCACGTCTATGGGTAGATAGCATCTCGCTAATCATATCTTTGTGAGCGGACAGCATCTCTTCTATGTTACGTTCATGGGCGGTGAGCTTCGCCTCTAATACATCCCCAATGAGAGCTTGCATAGCTATGGCATCCATTGATTGAAGGGTGCCTCCAGATGTAGAGCCCTCATCGCAAGGCTTTTTTCTCTTCTCTAGACGGACGATGAGCATCTAAACAGGCATCTTTCAAAGCGTGATTAATCATATACTCACTACAAGGTGCAACTGGGATAATGGGATCTGTCTCTTGATAGGCTGGGGGCTCTCGAGGAGCAGCATCGTCCTGGTCACTGACAGTTTCAAGCAGACCATCCCCCTCAATCACCTGACCACCATGGCCTTGATACAGAGTCTCCAAGTTTGCCAGTGACGCAATGGTTTTAAGTTTATGCTCCGTGATGTCTTGGCAGAATTGCTGCAACCAGGCTGCTGAGAGCGTTCTGCTTGAAATTGATGCATAGACGGTGAAACAAGATTGTTGGATGAGGCTACGAAGAGAACGCATCGCTTCCTCTGCTCCTTGCCCAAAATCTTTGTATTCTTTAGGGAGGATCAGAGCAGGCGATCTGATAAATTTGAAGGTGAGAGCCACGGTATCGATGCCGAAGGGTGCATGCTGGGGAGTCGCAGTGAATGAAAGCTCACGTATACGTTCTGGATATACGAAAATGTAAACCTTGATAAGACCATGGCGAGAGGTACCAGGCGCGCCCACAAGGCGTAAGCCTGTGTGAAGTTTCAGGAATGCACAGTTGTTGCGCCCGGCCCAGTGTATATCTAGCAAGATATTGCTTATCCTCTGGTCTAAATGCCAGCAAACATGTGCGCGCAGTTTTGTTCGGTCAATTTTCTTTGGCCATGTCGGGTGAATGTCATGAGCTTGTTGACTAGACAAATCTGACGGGGAAGGCGTGGCATTGATGGCTGTTTGATCACTGGGAAGGTTGTTTTGGTCATTGGGAAGGTTATTTTGATCATCTGATTGCAAGTCTCCTATCACTATTGTATCTGAACGCGGACTATTTGGGTTTGTTGTAGTTCCTGATCCGATTGAGGCACCAGGAGAGGAAGAAGGGTCGGACATGTTGTCGATGAAATGAAGAGAAGCAACTACCTAGTGATTAGTGACATTAGTATGGTAAGGACAGAAGGACGAGGGAAAGAAAGCCTCGCTCAGGCTTGTATGCAACAGCAGAAACGGCCTTGGCTCTTGAAGCGTGAAGGAATTACGGCCCGAGATTCAAGGCCAAGAAACAACTAAGGAGCTGCCGCAGTTGTAGAGTCTCGTCGTACGCTTACCCAGCCACGCTACCACCACGATCTCCAGCGTGCCTGAAGCCGACACCCAGGGTCTTTCGCCGCCCGTGGACGACGAGTAGAAGCCTGTAGCACTGGTGCCGGTCGCCAAGCTGTCCGGGTGGTCGTGACCATGAGCAAGCGCAGCCGAACTCAAAACAGATGCGGCAGCCCTGTAGCTTGTCGCTGGTTGAAACACGATGACGAAGGGCAGCGAAGATGATGAATGATGGAGAAGAGTGATGAAAAGGGCAGAGTGATGGAGGTTAGGGAAGCGACCCTCCCGGACTCCCCATACTTGTTTTATTTGGGGGGCACTAATTTGCAAAGAGCTTTGTACCGAGTACTGTCCATTCTAGTGGAAGAGACTGGGCTATGTAAGTACCTAGTACCGAGTGACTGGCCTTAGGTAAGCCTCACGGTCACGCCACCAGGTCATGTGATGACCGGCTGACGTTCGCGCCACGCTAGCAGGTAACAATTGGGGAGGTTCAGACTACAGAGTTACTCCGTACCTTTCGTCCCTTTGAGTGCGGTAAGGTGACAAGCAGGTCACGATATCTACGAGCTCTTATACACCAGCTTCTACATTTCAGTGTAAGGCATGTAAAGCTCTTGGCTAAAGTTTACAGGTACTTATACCAGGTAGGGTCGAGATGGATCTAATATTAGGTACCTATTCCTAGGCGTCTAGGTAGGTAGTACTTCTACCACGGGCAAATCTTCTACCTGTTTCAAGTACCTTGGCTGCAGAGCATTGATTGGCTGTGTTCCCTACATCCCAACTAAAAGCTCCGATCCAGCTCTGTTGCACGCATTCCGGATACAGAATACTGAGTATATAACCAGATATGGGTTTTCACTAGCTGATGGTGGCGAGATCACCTCTGGATTCAAGAATATTGGAATGCTGGCATGGCTTTGAGATCTGCAAAATTAATTACTTCAAGAGAGCCTGAATACGAGTACAGAAAGGTAAACCGCTCCCTGCTTGTATAGGCACCCGTGCCCCAGAAGTCTGTCCTGTCTTTACAGATATACCACAGTGAGAGGAACATAATTTGGCTACTCGCTGTTTAATGTATCTGGATAGATAGTCGGTGTCAAGGTAAATTGGATTGCCAAAGACCTAGCTGAAATTCATTGAAGTCATTGGCAGCCTGAATATGCGGAGGGTCCGACAGATCCAGGGCACTCCGAAGAGATTGCTGAATGTCATTTGAACTTTTTTAGTACCATTAATCTGTTGGTGATAATAAGGCTATAAGCGGGCGTGTGCCCTAATTACCGCATCAACAGAACACCCAGTTCGGCAGTAGATAAATGGTTCGTTAAAGCTGGGTTTAAGAAATTAGTCGCTACTGATATAGGATTTCAATAGGAATCTCCCTTTTGATAAGCGTGAAATCATCTTATTGAATAGGATATTGGGATTTACATACCCGATCGGCAAAGTGCGTCATGACCAGTTCCCCGTAATGCTAGAGGAAAGATGAACAGAAACAATATATGCCATGAGGGGGCCAAGTACTTGACTTGCCGCCAAAACATCCAGGAAAGTCTCGTTTTGATATGCACCATTAGTGTGACCCATTATCGGGTTTTCCGCTATAGATGAGAAGATATCCTCGCCGTAGAACTGTAAAGGGGTATCAAAGTGAATAATCTTCACAATAGGTAGCATCCCCTTCTCTCAATTAATACGGTCACTCAGTATAATTGGTTACCAATCTGAAGCGCTCAACCTTGAAGTTTGGGATAAACAAGACCGACTTACTCATAACTATCAATGGCTTACTGGTTAACTGGAGAGCCTGGAAGGGCAAACAGCAGAATTCGAGTCCAAGGGATCGAGAATGAGTAGTATTTGACGCTAATGTCAGCCGGTTGCTCGATATCTAAGTACATCAATGTTACTGATGAGTAATAAAGAGGCGAGTCTTCGAATAGAGCTGCTAGTAATGGAGGCATTGAATGCTATTGCATGGATGCTGTATCCGCGTATTCCAAGGAATCTGATACGCTGCACGGAGCAGCCCTACCAACTATTGTAGATCTGCATGCACAGGGATAAGGCATGATGGAAATTACGCCAAGGCAAAGAAGTCGTATTTTCCAGGAACGGATATGGCGGCATCTGCAAGCAGGATTAGAGGCTGTCTCTGACTATCGACTTGGGAGAGCAAGCTCTAGTTCTCTTAGGGATGTTAGGAGTCTCAAGTATTAGTCTGGAGCCATTCTTTCGTTGCAATTTACGGTAATTAGCAGAAAGAATAGGGAACTACATGTACGGAGTGTTGTTGGAGTGTTTGAAACATGAGATGGTATCAAATGACGCATGCCGGAGTATAGTTACGACAGAGTCATGTTAGTACGTTGGCAATATCATACAGAAAAATAATAATGCTTTCAGCCCAGTGATTCCGATCCTATCGTGAGGGAACAACGAACGCAAAGAGACACAAGTCGCAGAATCCACATCAACTCACCCTTTACCCACAGTAGCACCGATGTCATGTTGCCCAGTTTATACTCTCAAATTAGACTTGAATAGGGATGAATTACGGAGTTGGCGAATACCATGTCTAATAGCAAAGGACCAAAGATGGCAAACCAGCTTTACGGAGTTTGGCTTACATGCTTCGGAGACAAATAAAAGGAGCCCCGCGCATTAAGCTGGTATTGTTCCAAGACCAACATCTGTAGAGCTTTCATCAAAAACGCCTATAACCAATAATGCTCCGAAAGCCGCGCGCGAATTATGTAACATCCAAGGCGCTGACACTAACACAACAAATCGGAGACTTTGATAGCGATGCCGACGATTAGCAATGCGATCGAGACTGCAATTGATGGACGATTTTGAGGCAGGCATAGGAAAGAAAATCTGACAAGATATAGATCAAAAGTAAAAGTCTGAACAGCTAAACTCCATCCAACATATAAAGGCAAAGGACTCTGTCCTAAGAGACGGGAAAGGAAAAATCCATCTGTCATCATCATAACAGGATAACCATCACTCATAATATTGAAAGCACAATGCAAGCCACTCAACCCATCACTCTACACGGCCACTCCAGCGGCCCCAATCCTTGGAAAGTCATTATCGTTCTGGAAGAGTTGGGTGTGCCTTATGTTATTCAGTATGAAAGCCTTGCTTCTATCAAGACTGCTCCTTACACGGACCTGAATCCCAATGGTCGAGTGCCCGCCATCCAAGATCCAAACACGGGTGTCAAACTTTGGGAGTCAGGAGCCATCATCGAGTATCTTGTCGAAACATATGACACTGAGAATAAGATCTCTCATGGACCATTGGCTCCAGAACGATGGATTGAAAAGCAATTTCTTTATTTTCAGGTCTCCGGACAAGGTCCATATTTCGGCAAGTCTATTGTCCCTCAAATACTAAGGAAGGTCGCTAACCAGCACAGGACAATGGACATGGTTTTCTAGTTTTCATCCGGAAAAGCTTCCCTCAGCTCAAGAACGATATCTAAAAGAAATAAAGCGAGTCATCAGTGTCCTCAACACTTGTCTCGATAAGAAAGACTATCTTGTCGGGAACAAGGCTACCTATGCAGATCTCGCATTCATTACTTGGGCATTGATCGGGCACCAAGCAGTTGAAGCGGATGGGTTTGACCTAGAGAAGGAAGCTCCTAATTATACAGCTTGGATCAAAAGGCTTCTAGAACGACCGGCCGTCAAAAAGACACTGGAGGTTAGAGAAAAGGCAAAAAGCGGTGCCGCCAACAAAGAGTGAGACTGCATGTACGCTGCAATGACTGGTCTACCAAGTTGTAGTCAAGTAAAATAGTTAGGGTCAAGCATCCTAGATATTGCAAATCGTCTCTGCCTGAGATTTCGCCACTCGTATCTTCATATCTTCTTGCCTAGTGAACTATACTGCCGCATGGACGATAACATGAAGTACTTACTATGAAAGTCATTTCCAAGTATTTGCACCATGGCTATGTGGGACAAAAACGCGCTCTCGTTGTCGTGTCTGTCGAGACTATGTATCAAACAGCTTTATAGGAATTAAAATTTAGAGAAGCGGGCTGCTTAAAGAGAGCTTTAATAGCGGGCAACATGTCAGATTTAACTACAAAGTAAGATGGAAAATTAGAGAATTCCATGCGAGTAAAAGCGCGAGCTTACTTCTTCGGCCATTTCCATTCGTGGCCATCTTACTTGTGAAGCCTCTATATCCAGCTTTCTTATTGGTCGTGCTCTCCTAGCTGCATGATGGCATCGCGATTCATACACACACAACAGGGTAAAGTCTATATTTGCGGCCAACAAGTTTTTTCACAGACCTAAACCTTTAACAGACTTTCCTGACGAGAAGCGGGGGAGGTATTTCGTTGCAGCCTAATTACACTGTCCGTCAAACGGATCCCACATCAACACGTTCATTATATCGGTATATACAGGAAAAGGAGGACAGTATGGATGAAGAACGACGCAGCAAGATTCAAGACGCGCTACGCCAATATCGCGAAACAGTAGCGGAGCACAATTTCAACATGCTACGCATCTTAGTAGAGGGCGCTGAAGCGCGGGTCCTTTCGTCCAGGTACGGAATCATACTCTTGCACGAATTCCAAAGAAGATATTACATCAGGTTTCCCGAGTCCGCCAAGTCACCGCGAGATCTACTCAACGACCACATGCGCACATTCTACGATGGAGTCCTTGCCCGCCGAGACCAAGACGATTATAAGGAAAGAGAAGAATATTTCGCCGGCGTCAAGGAAAACATTGAAAAAAAGGGCATCGAGGTGGCAGAATTCCCTCCAGCCGAATTGGCGTATCTCTGCACGCTAGTCGAGGGCATCACTGGTCCGGGACTGCCATACTACCAAGCATCATCCCAGATCCAGTTTATATCTCCCTTCTGCGAATATAATATAGAAGATATGAAGCAGTGTGTTGTCGTGCCTGATAAGCGTGGTCCGTACGAATATACAGATGTCTTTTCGGATATCTGGTTGGAGTGGGAGATTGCTGTGGGCTTTCAGATTGGCGGTGGCCCATTTGCCTTGTGCGGCTCTTATGCCGTTTATTGCTATCGAAAGGGTGATGAAAGCAAAGAGTGGAAGTGGAGGTATGGCATTCATGATGGAGACTGGTGTAGCGATCTTTATGATAGTGTCGAAGGATTTCTTGGCTATTATGCCCATTTTAGGGAGCAAAAGGAGGAGAGGGTCAGGAGAAAGATTATAAGCTTACGATCAGTATTTGCATCACCACCTCCAGCTGATGTGCTTTAAGATGGTTCGATACCTCAATAATCTGCTTGGCTCAACATTTTTGTGTTTTTAAATAAGGCCCTCTGTCCCAATATAACCCACATTGTCTTCGCAGAGCCTATTACTTTGTGAGGTGGGGCATCTTACTTTATTATGATACTCTTTCTCAATCAGTTTCCAATGTAAATGCAGAGATATATCACGGAAACTATTTTCTATGCCTCGTTCGAGTTATAAAGCCCAGTCTTGGTCAAATGTCATATCTACAGGCCATGAAACTTCTTCAATAGGTAATATATTGCTGATCTATGTACTTGATATATATGTACTGAGTTTAATAAAGAGATACTATGTTGTATGATTAACAGTATTCACAAGCTCCCTCGGGGCAGTAGCTAAAGGACGGTTAGCTAGGTGATTTTCATCATGGACAGAGATGACATACCCATGGTTGCATGAGAAACTGCAGAGGCCGTCGTATGATGAGGGTTCACCAGCGACAGGGCATCCATTCTTGCCGTTAGTGGGTGGCGGCGTCGATGGACCAGTGCCGGTGCAGACGCAAGGGCCGGGCGGGCAGTAACCGTAGCTAAGAACTGGTAAGTCTTACATCCACTAGCACCTTGAAAAAGGAGTTTTTCTTACGAGCAGGCGAACTGGCAGAGGCCGAGGAAGTTACCAGACTGGCCTGAAGCCACGGTACCGGCGTTGCAGTTGGTGGGAGTGGGAGAGCTGCCGCTGCCGCCACCGCCAGAAGTTGGTGTTGAGGGCGGGTTGGTTCCCAGCGAGGGTGTAGGCTGGCATGTTGTAACTTCCAGTCCGACAGTCAACTGGGTGAGACCATCGGGAGGAAGAGGATCGGAGAAGCCAGGTGGCAGGGTGCCGACATAGGCGTTGAAGTTGTACAGGCCACAGGTGCAGACGTCGGTGATGTCCATCAGCGAGGTTCCAGACAAGACGTTCTGACCGTTACGCGTCAGAGTGAAGATCTGCTGGCCAAGGGCAGCCGGGGTCGTGAAGATGCTAGCACCTGCGGGTGCGTTGAAGGTCTGAGAGTTGCCGCCGGAGTTGACGGTGATGCTGCCGGCGGATGTAAGGAGAGTGACAACATAGACATCATCGTCCAAAGTCTGGTAGCCATCGGGGCGGCCTAGGGGGTCGGTCGCATCGCAGTCGAGGCTGTTCAAGTTGCGGCGATACCAGTAGATGACTTGGTCCTGGGAGATGTAGTTGCTGACATCGGTGTCGCCGTTCTTGTAGGCGGCGATGAAGGGCTTGGAAAGATCAAGGAAGCCATCGTGGGGCATATCGTTGGCCCACTTGGAGGAGCCATCATCGGTGTGCTCGGAGCTAAGGGGTCCAACGTAGTGGGACTCTCCGTAGTCGTTCCATGTGATGATCTCAATCATGGGGAAGCCCTGCTGGAGAACCTCCTGCCAGCGGGTGAAGAGCAGATCACCACCGGGGAAGACCCAGTTCTTGCTGGAGTAATGGGTAGAGAACCAGGGAGACACGGGGGCGAGGTAGGTCTTGCCGTTGAGCCAGCTCTCGTACGAAGCATCACCGTCAGCAACGGTAATGTTCACGCCGTTGGAGGGAGCTCGATTGTTGCCGTTGCTGTCCCAAGCCTGTCGTAGCGTGCGTGAGCCTCATTTTCTACCAATCATGCTGTTACTTTGTGAAATGCCATGTACTCACCTGCCAGTTCAGGGCACCGTCAATGTCAGAGGTATCGGTGTTGGGGTGAAAGTTGGGGACGAAGTAGACGTCGGATCCGGCAGCGGAGCGGACGGCATTGACATCCAGGCCGTCACCAATGAAGGAAGAGGCAAACACACGGCCATCGACTTGAAGCTGGGCAGGCAGACTAGCATACTGGGCAATCTTCTGACCAACACCAGTGGCGTTGGAGGTGCTCCAGTAGCTAAAGTCAAATGAAATAAAGACTTTCATGCCATTGTTGGCAGCAGACTCATACGCGTATTGGAGCTGTTGGTCAGTATAAGAGTCAAGGCCAATATCGAGCGCGAAAGCATCAATGCCATAGGCCAAGGCGCGCTGCATATCAGCATCGTAGTCGCTGGCACTGGTGCGCTGGCCAACGATGCCAATCTACCCCAGAGTCGTATTAGTCCATGCAAGGTTTGCTTATTGAAGAGTCTCACTGACAATGAAGTGAGCAAAGACAAGACGGTCGCCAGAAGCGGCGCGCTCCTCCAGAGATCGAACTTCAATGCTGGCGCTGGCTAGAGAGGATAAAGCTGCAGCAGCCGCAAGGGCACCCAGCCCAAGACGGCGAATGGTTGCCGCCATCGACCTCATTGTAAATATGTTGTCGAAGCGGTGGCCTTGGAGGTATCGTAACTAGCCGCTCGGCGTGGCTGTATCGAAGTCTTGCAAAATCCAGGATGGGCTCAGTCCTAATCTTTATATACTTCTCCTAGGTTTCCCAGGACTCCATCACAAGTGGTCGATTGTTTTAGCATGGGTGAGATTGTCAGCCTCTCGATATAGCTCCTTGCCTATTAGTGAAGGTCTACAAAAAGGTAAAATCATCAAGGGCCACGACTCTGGAGAAGGATAGTTTCCAACTTCCGAACCCCCCTAGCGCTTTAGGAAGCTGAAACATCCTGTAGGATCGGTCCGAAGCTGATTTGCGCGCTCAACAAATTAGAATGCAGTCATCATCTTTTCAGATGCCTACAACAGTCTAGTGCGGTAGCACCATCTCCACTCAGCTCATCAGGCTGCCTTGTAAGATGTAGTATCATTCGTGAAATAGGACAGATGGCGGTCCTAGTTGTAGTAAGTATAGAGGAGTTTTCCGACCAGCCTTTCCCATCACAGGCGGCCCATGAATTCCTATCCGTCAGAGCAGACGGGCACTTCTTAGTTAGCCTCCTGCTCGTATATGCCTGCCGGCACACATTGAGATGTATGTATGTGTTAATTAGTAACCGAATAGCCGATTTTTGGCTCCATCCAGGCTCTTCTCGGCTCATAGATGCCGTTCCCGGGTCAAGGATGAACTGCCGACTTCCTTGCAGCAGCTAGCCCGCATGATGAGAGCCTCGGGAGCGCCAGAAACACATTCATATCTATCAGGATCGCCAAGCTTTTTCTCAGACATAGCAGGGTAACATTTTCAGGAAAAAAAGAAAGAAGGAAAGAAAGAAACCCCACAGTGGCAAGACACAATACATCCCTTCATGTTTCTTTGACAAATGGTGTTTACAGTGGACAGGCGGCATATTCGCTCGGCTTCGGAGGTGGCGGTGGGACTGGAAATAAAGAAAGTCAGTAAGAAATAAGGGTCTGAGAACACAAATTTAGCCTTGTTTTTTTTTTGCCCTTCTTCTTTCCTTTATTTGGTCATCAATCGGAGACGCCATCCCATTCATGTGTTGCGGATCTCACTGGTTTTACGGAGCAATATGGGGGACCTTGAGGGTCACTCAGCACTTTATATGTATCATTTTGACCCGGTTGTCTATGTTCATGCTGCTGACTCATTGGATTGTTCCTAATCGGTAGCATGGCGTTGCATGATCTTCAGCCATCAGACAAAGTCGGCCTCAATGGCCGGATCGACGAGCTCTGCAATCCAGTGGGCTTGAATCCCTCGGAGAAGGAAACCAGCCTGGCTGATCCCCCACACTTCCCTGTATGTATAGCATCTCCGGGTCGTCGTCTTAGAAGTGGCGCCAGGTCTCGAGTGTGGCTCAAGCTGTGCTGATGGAAGCGTTCTATTTGAGCTGCTTCGAGGACACCTCGCCACCCACATCCTTGTACGAACAAGGGGTACTGTTCTATGAAATGCGTAAGGCTTGTCTGCGAGGATGACTCTCCCATGTTAGATGCCATGATATCCGCGGAAAGACATTGCAACCCGTAGATTCCGATCAAGCCGATGCTTGTACATCAATCCAGGATTCTGGCGTACAAAATTATACGTCTTCTCCAGTGCAGGACGACAGCTAATTGCTTGCTTGCAGGACAAGAGAGGTCAAGAGTAAATGCTGTCTCACTCAAAATCTATTCCATCTAAATTATTATTCTCTCGAACAGTATGGGATGGGCTGTCAGATGCAGGAGAGAGGAGCTCAGCTTACTATACCGGAAGTTCGGATTTAATGAGACCCTGTAGCGCGGGTACGATGCATCCCGTCGGGTATAGTCACCTGGTAGTAAGCATTCAAGCATCCAGTTAAGGATCTAATGGACACTGTGCCGGCATAACCAAAATCGACTGTTCATGATGGAAGACAACTGATGCTGCATTGGGCTCAAACTTGCGTGCGCGTAAGAAAAACACAAAAGTAAGCACACAATAACATGTCCGATGCATAGGAATATGTACGGAGCTTTAGCAGCGGGATTCCCCCCCTGCCTAAACCGCCCACTCCAACAAATTCAGAGACAGGGAACTTCCTACAGGCATATCGGATCTGAGAAATTCTCCGTTGGACTTTGGTAGTATACTAATCAATGTAAGCGTTGACAAGCTGAGGACAGGGGCTACGTCGTGTAAGCGATCTTGTCAAAGAGGTAAAGACAATAAAACAGTTATGCAAGGTACAGGATTCAGAATGCCTGTATGCCCGGTCATTCAACGCGTGGGTACCTACTTAAACAAATCTTGTGCTGCATACTCCGTGCAAAGGAAACGGTGAGTTCCCGGCCGGCCATTTATCACAAGACGGAAAACCAATCCTAGGACATCCGCGTCCAGGGTAAAGGCAAGGCTCCCTTTGGGGGAGACGCAACAAGGTGCAAAGTCCAAGTAATAATGTTATCTGCCGGCCTCTTGCAATAGTGATTGCAATATATAAGTGATTCAAGCTAAGAGTTAGAGGGCAGCAGCGTGATTGTTTAACCGCACAAGAGCTGCAGTCGTGACGGGACAGGCTGTGACGAGAGATGCGACAAAGAGACGATGATTGCATAAGACTCGCAGATGTTCAAGCAGAGAGAGCCTTCTCATGGTTCTAGTAGGCAGCTTCTGCATACAATCCATACATTATGGTCGCTTCCTCCGGATACTGGTAGTCGCTTTCGGAGGTATGGGTTACCAGTGTCGGGTCGAAATACCTCGGTGGATAGATGGCCATACGTCTCGAATAACTCATAAACCCCCTACGCATCCGCAGTTTGCAAACCTCTGAGCCTCCCCTAATAATGATTGAGGGACAGACAATTTATGCGGTATGATTTGTATCGACTCTAAGTGTTGTATGCCACCGTGGAACTCATCTAGGAATGACTTTGCCGCCATTTCCGGGTGTTCCTCACGCAGACCTACCCAAAAGTTTGAGTCATACATGTGGTCTATTTCATGCGGATCCTGCTTCGCTACAGAAAGAAGCATTTAAACCCAGGGCGTCCCTAGTGTAAAGGTGGTTGGGAGTCTTGCACACGTCCTCATGTCCTTATGCCTCATGCGAAAGTTCAAGCCAGGCGATTTCCCCCATCCAATGAGACCCACGACAGATGCCTTAGGGTAAAGTCAAGCAACCGTGGTTTAGGTAGTTCTATTGTTCAATCCTGATTGCTCCATGCCGCGACTCAATTGCAATACCTCATTGGCCTTGTGACCAGTATCGAGACATATTCATCAAGATAGTTCGAGCCACAAATCGTCATAGTCGTCGCTCAAAAGCTTCATGCTATCCTCCAAATTGACGCCCACAGGTTCTCTGTCTGAAATAGCTCTTGCAGGACCTGGTTCCTCAGTGAATGCTTCACCATCATTATCCGATTCCCAATCAATCGGATCGTCGTAGAAGTCTCCCATGGCGAGACGTCCAGGCTTGGCTTGTTTCACCTGTCCGATTGTCGGGATTCTTGAGGCAAAGCTTACCGTCGAGCCGAAATGGTACGAAAGTTTCGCGGTGGAGTAGGAGACGGCAATGATTTCCTCGCCGTCCACTTTCATTTCACGGCATTGATGAATTTCAGAAGACCTCTCGGCTCCCGCCCCAGTATTCAGGAAGCCGGGTAAGCTGAGTCCTCCCCATTGAGCAATCGGTACCGTCACGTCCAACGCATTTCCACCTCTCCGCTTGATTTCAAATTTCCAGCGGCTGTTTGTCGCAGTGATGAATCCTGTTACGAGGTATGCATGGCGTGGCCAGGCCCTTTCAAGAAGGGTTCGAACATCCTTTGCGTAGTGCTCATTCATCATCAGTTCTTGAAAGCAAGAGTGGAGGTTTGGGAGTGAGTATCGCTTCAGCTCTTCACATTCCAACGTCGTGCTTTGCTCTTCTTCGACCGACAGATCAATCTTTAAAAGCCCTGACAGTTGGTTGCCGATACGGCGGTTCCGCGAACATGTCAACACCTGTTTGAAAGATGTCGACCTGTTTGGTTCCGGGAGTATCGCAGGGATTATATCGCTTGTTTTATGCGGGGGCGTCCCGGAGGAGGGAAATGGTGCAAACTCATCTAAAGGCGACGTCTTGGATCGAACCACGCGGCAGAGGAAACTTTCAATCTCTGCTGCAGCTATTGGTTGTTGAAGCACAAAGAACCGTCGTCCAGACATTGCTTCATAGATGCTTTCGGGAGTAAGAGAGAGAGACGGAACTGTCACAACCTCATCCTGTGAGCGACATCTCAAATTAGAAGCCCCGATTACTGTATAATCTGGTAGTTGCATAGTAAGGACGCAAATCCAGGGGCTTTCAAGTTGTAACTGGGATCCTCTTCTACTGAAAAAAAGAAAGGAAAACAAAGATTGTAGTACTTTTGATACGCCGCAGCTTGATGTCTCGTCGGACTTTGACAAAGCTCGTACAAGTAGCGTAACATACGGGAACCTTGGTGGTTCTTATGGCTACATGATCACATCCAGCGAGATACTCAATACTTCCCCTGAGGAATGTAGTGCTCTTGCCATTGGTACTTATACAGTCAAGGGATTCTGAAGGCATGTGGTATGGCTGGCAATGTGGCATCTGGGAAGCAACCATCATAGACCACCTTTCATTCAACACTTGAAGCTCAAAAACTATCTCAATGCTAGCCACTCGTGGTAGAGAGATCCCTTTCAGAAGACACGGAAGAATTACACGAAAAAGGTATCGAGTTATAATTCCTGGTTCATTGGCTCATCCTCGTGATTGAGTTTTCTCAGTCCTCCTTTCCACCACCGGTGACTATATAGCGCGTAGAAACTCATCTACTGTGGCCCATTGCATCGAACGTCAACAATGCCCGAGACGAGAACAATGAAGCAAGTGTCCTGAGGGCCGGTACACTACAGTTTATGTCAATCTCTGATCTGGGCCCTGAGCACGGGAAGAGCAAAGAGGGCGGAGAGGTAAAAAGCTTACAATGCCCGAAGTGCATCCACCGGAAACACCCTCTGTTGCACAAACGCAGACTTGGGAGCCATCGGCTGCGCAATTCTGTTCATGTCAGGCCAGGTTGTAAACTTCATCTCAAGGGGAAGCCGTACACCACTACAGCTAAACTCCTCCTCTGCAGCTATTCCGGTAGCCAGCAGAAGAATTGTAGCCATTGTAAAGAGGTTCTTGAGGTACATTTTCAATTGAGTGTATTATAACAGTTGGTAGAAGTATATTGGCGCTGAAAGAGCGGACTGGCTATCAGCAGATAGTTAGAGGATGGAGAAGTAAAAACTAGGGGAGAAAGAATCTTGAGAAAGGAGGACGACATAAATTATATATCATTCGGCTATGAAGGCTTCCAAATATGTATCACTCAATTCAAATCGAAACGCCGGATTACTTCCAAAAAGGCCTTTTGCGCGCGGGTCACTAAAAAGGTTACTCCCAACATCATGTTTGGCCCAGTCATTTATGCACTCACACGCTCTATAATCTCACTCCGAATGGTTGTGATTTCTGCCTAAAAGTGTTTTGAACACGGTTCAACTCGGTCTGGATGACCTTCCAGGCGTCTTTGATACCAAAATTTTGACCCCTTCGGCGCAGATATAAAGAAGACTTATAGATCAGCAATGAACACCTTATGATATTCAGTGCTTTTAATCATCTACTTCTTATAAACGGAATTGAAGCTGGCAAGATCTCTAAGTCATAGATGGTGTAGTTGGCACCCAAAGCATGACGCGAACTCATTCGAGCTGAATTATTACACCAGAAACAGTGTAACTGCTGTCCTTCATCAGTCCGTTGCAACTAAAGCGTTGTGAGCGCTTAAACAGGGCGTTACTAGAAAAGGTACTATGTTCTCACATGAAAGGAAATGAATGTCAAGTAGGCTTGATGATTCCGGTTCCGGGTTGTGATTTTGGTTGCAGTCGTGGTCAGATATGATAGCTGACCGCACTATACTATAATATGAAACCACTCATCGTATGCACATCAATCAACCTTACGAAACTAGTTCCACTCAAAGAGCCAATCATGGAAGAATACGACGTCAGCTTTGATACACCTTGTTGTGGTCAACATCAGTCAAATGAGTCGAGACTTGGGTTTTCAAATCTTAGTCACGCATATAAGTAGACTGAATTATGTGTGCGTTTACCTTTACGTTTTGACGTACCAAGCCATATCGGTATGGTCAGAATCCGTTTGGTAGATTGACTGCCTATATCAGTAGAGATGGGGGCTTTGTTAAAGTCTGATAGCCAGTACCGTTCTGGAACCCTCGGTTTCGCACTTGTGCCGGCTCGGACGAGGCAGCGGGCGCCAGCTCACCAAGCCGGCGGCCGCAACAATCAGGCCGGAGCAGGCTCGAAGAAGTAACAATGAGGCTTGTGATGCGAGATTAGAAGACAAACCCGGCTCTCCGCTGTCTCGATTCTCTTCTGGAGTTTAGTTTAGTCACCTTTCTCGAATGGTCGATCACATTGTCTAGAACCGGAGAGACCCCGCTTGGCCGAGGTCCGTCCATTGGTGGGAATCACATCCGACACTCCCGTTGACCAATTCAACATGACCGAGAAAATGAGCTGTTGAGCTTCTTGCCGTATGACTTGCAGACGAGACGAGACCCTTGGGGTTTGCAATATCCACCCTGCCGGCAACCAAGTGCGGTACTTTTATGTGATGCTCTTTCGCCTCATGGATGCACATCTTGTCTACGCCAGCAGCAGACGCCGGAATTGTTAGTCTAGTTCGATATTGAATCATCGGTCCAGTCCCACAGACTGTCACGAGGAACTCGACATAGATTCATATTTCATGTACGTGACATTATTATATGAGGATGAGCCCGTACGTGGACATGTTTGGCCCGGCGCAGTTAGCGTCGGCCGACCGCCCGTAGTCCGTGACGCCGACAACCGCCTCGTCGTTGAATCAGTATCCAATGTTACTCTGGGATTATATAGCTGAGGGAACAATATACCAACTGGTAGATAACTTTTGTCAGAGGGCGTGGGTGGAAACATGAGCTCTAGGCTATGAATTTGCTTCTGCCCTGTCTGTATATTGCATTTTGAATCGTGCCATAGCTTCAATAAGGGTCCATGTCCAAAGGAATGCAAAAGGCTTTCTTCGGAGGTGGCGCTGAAGACCCGATTCAATCATAGTGAAGATATATGATGGTGAACCCGGACAGTCATTTCGAGTGGGACGAGTCAATGCCAAAGAGCAGCGAAGACGCAGAGTGCCCTGTTCAATCAAAATGGAGTTGTAAAAAGGAAGTCAGTTCTGTATATGATTTTTCTGCATATACGTTGTAGTATTATACCAAAACTTCTACATTGACGGTGAGGCTTTTCTGTGAGAATTGATTCCCATTCTCAGGTACTTTGTCCATCAATTTCGCAGTAAAAGTACTTGTGGCTGTGGCCATGCAAGTAATATATATATATATATATATATATATCTGGATTGTACATCCCCATGGCCTAAGACTTGATTGGCCTTGGAACATTTTTAAGAGAGTGTGAGTGGGTTTTTGAACTATGAAATATAAATGGACAGAGGCAAGGCGGGATGACAGAATCATGACTGAATACATTTGCATGCTTTTGAATCCACCTGGTTGATTCAACATGTTTTCATACAAAAAGGCAAGGGTGTCCGCAATCTGGAGAAGGTGGACTTGGTTCCTTGAATATTTGTGGCCGCTTGACTATATAATTCGGTATAACTATCTCGGGTTTATTCATGTACTATCCGTAAAAGCGCGATTTCAACACAGCATTCTGCACTAGAAGCTGACGGGTTATAAAAACGGAGGCTTGTCGTTACATCAATTCGGAGAGTCGTGTTTAGTCTCATTGGTTTAGGGCATGATCTTCTTGAGAGGAACGGGCGCATATAGTGGAGAGGAGTAGGGATAGGAAGGCTGAGGTTGGTTCAAGAGTAATGCAGAGGACAGATCCGATGCTGCTTACGCAGAAGTATGGTGAGCGCGAGATGAGTTGAAGTTTACCGGACCCGTGCATGATATTACTCTCAAGCGTTGCGGTTCTCTGCTGCAAAACTGCTACTGGGCAATATCTGTTTCTGAGGTAGTGGCAGCGGAGGGCAAGGTCTCTGAGAAGGGGACGGCTTATGTGAACGAAGTGGCTTTGGAATTTACATTGCAGCATGCGGCTACAGCTGATTTCTTTGCCATGTGTTTCCCTCTTTCCCCCACAACAGAACTCTGTGCCTCTTCTTGATATAGATGCCATTGCAAAGAGATTCTCTCTGGGTGGCAATACATTGGATGTGAGTGCAAGTGTTTCCCTGTGGAATACACAGGACGAGTTTATCAGGCGTGTCTCCCCCGTTCTTTTCAAGGGGACAGCGGCGGTTGGTACTCTTTTTGGCGCGCCGCTGGCTGATTCTATCAAGCTTTGTAAAGGAGAGTCTATTGTTGGTACTGGCAAGAAGACGTATAACCCTGGTAGAGTTACTGCAATTCCAAGGGATTCGTCACAGTTTGGCGCGCATTTAGACGCGTTTGATAACCATAAGGTGCAGATATAGTTTACTATTGACAAAGGGATTTCTGCAGTTGTGAATGAAGGCATTTCTTCCAAGGAACGCTAGGTTATTTTGTGTGGCATAAGAGCACATAATGACGGGCGGGACGCGATATTTGCAGGGGGACACGAGAGAAGTGCTCACGCATGATAGTATACAGCAAATGTGCGTATCGGTACATGTTCGGCATTGACTGACCTCTATGGAATAGCTATTTTCAATTTTCAATTTGGATATTATGACGTTTCGTCGGTAGACCTGTAGTCTTCTGTTCACTTGGTGACGATGGAGAGCAACCTGCCGAGAAACGTCGAACCTGTAGATCGTACACGCAGGATGACATATCGTACAAGAGGAAAAGCCATATTTGAAAACTGTAAAGCGTTAATTATTTGTTGGATCTGATAGCGACCGAGAGGCCGACGCAGCGCGAAGTTATGGACTGTGTTTGTCTGAGCGAGAAGCGGCTATACTGCTCATAAAGTTCTGGACAGGCCTAGAGCTTTGTCTGCAAAATCCGGCCGTGATTCAGTCTCTTTGCTATCAGAAGATGTCGACCGTTTTATGTGACCGCTCTAATTGGATACCTTTAGTGGTCCTTCATTCGACATATATTCAACGTAAGCTCTCTATCGTCTGTTTTCAGTAAGGTAGGTCTCCATATCATTCCATCTTAGCATCTTCCATTCGTACCAGAATTATACTTTAAATATATATATTCTTTAGGACTACATTGACTGTGGGAGTGATAGTTCCCAAGAGTGCATGTACCCCATAGGATGTTAACTTTATCCAATTGAAGGTGATAAATACGCACCCTGTAGAGTGAAATCGGAAAAATCACAATGATAAGCCCCCGGAAGACGGTGGGAAATAGTAATCGACTTTGACAGGTTATAGTTCTTTGTCGAATATTAGCGTCTCACATTGGTGGCATATCCCAAACGCTTAAAGGTTGTGCGGTACCCAGCCATTGCTCTGAAAAGGCCATACTTCCTACTCTAACCCCAAGACCGATATCGGGCTGCATCTACATAAAACAATCCATCGACGGCATGGATCATGGGACTTCAGCGAAAAGCCTCGTCAATCCTTCATGTAGGCCATGTGGGGAAGGGATTGATGTAGGCCAGGGTCATTGCAGCACGATGGGTGGTTACCACCTAACCTGTAGGAATAAGCACCATGGAAGGGCATTGTGACGTTGCAATAGGAAACCTGCAGGGACGTCTATCTCACTGCTTGTCAATGGGTTTTTGCCCATGTCTGTGAATTCCAACTGCTTGGGAGTCGTTGCGTAGCCATCGCAATGGCTGCTAGCCTGTGAGAGACACATGTAGATCACGACAGTCACCACCATAGCCCATTCTCGCAACTTCAGGCGAATGATCTATACGAACAGAAAGACGAGATGGAAAAGGATGATGGCGACACCGCTTCCCCGGATTTCCTAGACCAGCAGGAAAAGCGCGTGGATGCAAAACCCACGACGGATGCCGAGACGGAAGCAGAAAGCAGCAACGATGAGAAGACGTACCCTCCCATGAGAAAGGTCATGCCGGCCATGTTGGCCATCTACCTCGTCTTCTTTCTTGTAGCTCTGGTATGATGCCCCGGTTCGTCATTGCATGGACTTTCAATCAGTAAAAGTTTGCGAAACTAAAAATTGCTTTCTACTAGGACCGCACGATTGTCGGCACCGCTATCCCCACGATATCCCGTCAGTTCAACAGTTTCGGTGACATTTCTTGGTATGAGTCTGGCTTTCTGTTGCCCATCTGCGCTTTTCAGCTCTCCTTCGGCCTTATATACCGGTACTACTCGGCGAAGACGGTTCTCTTGGTGCTCACGGCATTCTTTGAGATCGGATCCATTGTTAGCGCATCGGCACCCACATCGAATGCCTTCATCATCGGACGGGTCATCTCGGGCATTGGAGGCGTTGGTATTGGACCCGGTGCCTTTCTGCTCGTCACCATGCTCGTTCCTCTCCCAAAGCGTCCCAAGTTCCTGGGATCGATGGGGGCAATGTTTGGCATTTCGTCCATTCTGGGACCTATCCTTGGGGGCTACCTCACCTCCGTTTCTTGGCGCTGGTGCTTCTGGATCAACGTTCCCATTGGAGGCGTCTCTCTGGTTGTGCTCGCTCTGCTCGCGCCAAATGCCGCCTCACCATCAAAGCCAGCGACCTCATGGCGCAAGAGGTTCCTTGATCTCGATCCTTTCGGCTGCCTCTTGATTGCGCCGTCTGTTATCTGCCTCCTCTTCGCTCTCCAGCTAGGCGGAGAGGATCAAAGATGGTCACAGGCTCGTGTGATAGCCCTGTTTGTTCTTTTTGGCGTTTTCTTGCTTGCTTTCATTGCCTACCAGGCGTGGCGCAAAGAGAAAGCGACGGTGCCGCCGAGAATCATCTGCGAACGCAACATACTTTCGGCATGCATCATCGGCTTCTTTGTTGGTTCAGCGCTGGTAATATACGCCTTTTACCTGCCAATCTGGTTCCAGGTTGTGCAGAGCAAGACACCGCAAAGTTCTGGTCTGTCCTTGATTCCGTTGCTGATAAGCAATGTCGCTGCTATCGTCTTGTCTGGGTTCCTGGTTAGCAGTGTTGGATACTACACTCCCTTCGCTATCATTGGCGGTGTCATACTCGTTGTGGGTTCAGCTTTGATCACCACATGGACGGTCGACATAAGTGAGGGCAAATGGATCGGCTACCAGGTGAGACTCTCCACTTCCATTTTGGCACGCTTTCCGTCCCAGCTAATCAACTCGTCTAGATTATTACGGGTGCAGGACTGGGCCTGTGCCTTCAACAGCCTAATATTGCAGTTCAGACCGTACTCTCCGACAGAGACATCTCCATTGGAACGTCAATTCTCAATTTCTTCGTCTTTCTAGGAGGCACCGTCTTTGTTACTGTTTCCCAGACGCTGCTCGAGGGTCAATTAATGAAAAAGCTCACGAGTATTGTCCCCAACCTCGATCCAGCCACCATCACAGGCAGTGGAGCTACTAGTCTAGAACATCTTGTCCCTGCCGATAAGTTGGATGAAGCTTTGAAGGCCTATAACGACTCAATGAAGTCTATATGGTACCTCGCCCTGGGATTGTCTTGCTTTGCTTTTATCGGCGCTTTTGGATTGGAATGGAAAAGCGTCAAGGTAGAGAAGAAAGCTCCTGAAGAGGCATCTGATAAGCAAGAATAAAACGGAGCCTTGATGATTCCCTCCTTTTCAACTGCCAAGCGATAGATGAGAATATGTCTCCGTCCACTTTCTATCTTGCGGAGCACAGACAGTCAAGCTTGTTCCTACAATCGTATACCGTAGAACGCGCATTTTTTGGTTGCTTCGCTACCTACGCATCAATTCTGCTCACTTTTCTAGGCGACACTCTGTACAATCTACACATCCTTCGTCGTCACGGTAATCATGGCAAAAAAAAAAAAAAATGATGTGAGACTCAGCAGATAGTTGAGCCGTCTCGAACTTGATTCTGGGACCACCGCTGAAAAGACAGTGACTTGAGCAATCACGATAATCGTGGCCGGCCCTAATTAATGCATAACCGGCAATACGGCTTTTCGTAAGCGTGGCTGGGCCGGATTACTGTAAATCTTGCCGTTTTAGGCAGTTGGCGATCGGCAGATCCACACATAGCCGATTACTTGTAGAGGATAGCTCCGTACGTCCGTTAGTGCTCCGTACAAAGCAGGCAACAAATCTTCACCGATGTAAGACGAAAGACCAGGTGTAGTGGTTAATGCAGGTTGTCATTTTTTCTTCTTCTTCAAGAAGGACTATGATAGAGGCATCACAATGCCCATGAGGCCAAGAAAAGTGCATCTTCAGAGACTTGGCTTTGGCATCATACAAGTTGCCGTGTTCAAAAACTCAAAAGAGACAGTACAAAAATAAGTTTGCAGAATCTCGGAATCAGAGAATGTCTCGTATCAGCAACATCAACTTTCTGGGCAGCGATGCCCCATCTTGTTCAATGGTCCTTCGTCACATCAGATCTTCTCCTTCAGCTTATACTTCAAATACACCCTCGGCTCCGGCCGGCGCGCCGAGAATGCATTCAAATCGATGGGCGTCGGAGTAGTAATAGGGTTGCCCTTGGCATCGCAGGCAATGTAGTCGAAGACGGTGGTGAAAAATGCGACAATGAGGTACTGTTCCAGCTTTGCGAAGCGCATACCCACTGTTTGCCCAGATCAGTATGAAGCCAAGCCCATATATATAGAGTTCTACACAAACTTCAAGGAGCACTGTTGTTCGGGGAATGATGTGAATGAATGAAGAAATTGCGAGACTTACAGCACGGATGCCGCCCAACTCCCCAACCAAGGTACGCATACTGCTTCTTCCTATCCTCGGCCCTTTCCTCGGAGTAGCGATCAGGGTCCCATCTAGTCGGGTCCGGATAGATGCTGGGGTCCTGATGCGTATCGTTGAAGGGATATGCCACATATGCATCCTTGGGAACAACCTCGTCGCCGACTTGGATGTCATGGCCGCTGGTGTTGCGTCGAAATGTCGCACCGGTCGCCGTGAGCCGGATGCACTCTCGGAGGCACACCTCGATGGTGGGAAACTCGGACTCCCAGGCCTCCAGCGGCACCGACGCCAGCTTCTCGACCATGGTTGCGTTGGGATCTGTAGTGGTAGCACTCTTTTGGATGGCGGCCTGGACTTCGGCGCGGACCCTGGTCATCCATTGCGGGTTGAGCGAAAGGAAGACGAGGATCCATGAGGCGTTGACGCCCGAGTTGATGGTGCCGGCTAGGAGGGCTGACACAACAAACTAGACACGATGATAATCCTAGATCAGCACAGCTCCGTATACTTTTTTTTTGCCCGTTGATAACCTTGTAAAAAGGAAAAGTTGAATCATACAAGTGAAAGGCACTCACCCCAACAATGTGTCCCATGTCATCCCCTTGGTCCATCATGATCTGCATGGCGTCCTCTCCACGCTTCCCCGTCCGCAGCCTCTCGTCCCCAATCTTCTTGACGATGCCAAAGAGACGCATGCCGGCCACCGTCCGCTCGAACATGCCCCACGTCGGAATCCAGGGATACATGACCGCCGTCGGCGACGTCAGGCTGTCCACCAGATGGTACCAGTGCATCATCTTGCTCATCAGCTCCAGGTCGTCCGCAATGTCGCCACAGCCGACGGACCGGATGGTGAGCTGAAAGGCAATCTTGAAGATGTTATCGAACGGATCCACCACGGCTTCGTCCTTGAACCCTTCGCCTGGAATGGCCGCCGCCAAGTCCTGAAGCCGGGCCCGCACATCGCCAATCAGCTTGGGCAGGTTGGACTGCATGGCGTCTGTCCTGAGCACGCGCACCATGCGACTGTTGAAGAACTTGGAAAAGTTCATCTTTTCCTCGACCTCCTGTCTCATCTTCTCGTCGCCCCCCGCCGCCGCCATCTGCTTCTCCAGTTCCTTGGCTGCCTTGCTCGCGGCCGCCGAGGGTCCGAACAGCACTGAGAATCCTTCAGCGAGACCGCCATAGCCTTCTGCGAAGCCGAAATGGCGATTGTCGAAGAAGACTTGTCGCGAGGATTCAGACGTCAGGCCAATGACCAACTTGCGGCCGACGAAGAAGCTGAAGTTGCCCGTCGGGGAAGCGCGCGCAGCGTCGCGGAAGAACTCCCAGCGACGAGTAAAGAACTTGAGAGCTCCCAAGATGGGGTAGACACCATGAGTGAGGGGCGGCGCTCTGGGGTGCAGCGCCGGACGGGAGAAGAGCTTGGTGTAAGCTGTGTAACAGACCAAGATGAGCGCCAGAGGGAGCGCAAAGGGGAGCACGAGATGGGGGTGAGAGATGACGGCGAGGTTGAGTGAAGCCATTCTGGGCGCCGGGGCTCACAACGAAGTGGCTGAGCCTCCGTCTCTAATTCACCTCTCCGGCTTCCCATCCAAGAAGTCTTTGGATGCCTTTTGTTTTGTGCCCGGCAATAGCCCTCTCTCGGCTTAACAGGGGGATGAACGTCAAATGAAGGAGGGGAGGAGAAAGGAGCTCAAGAAGCCGTCACATGTGCCGTGCCTGTAGGATCCGACAGAGAGGGATAAGGCCAGCAACAATGGTAAGCTAACAGTTGAGTAACGGCTCCCACAGCACTAGCAATGCAGGGAAACGTTGCATTGTAGATCTGGTCGTCATACAGGGTCTCGACAAAGAGCGATGCCGTGGCTCTTTTCTGTAGCCGCTGCTCGTTTGCTCCGTCCCTTGTCTACAACCTGCATTGGTTGGCACGCCGTATCTTTTCGGCGTCTAGTCTTACAATCCAAGCGCCAAACCATGGGACTCGACGGTGGAACTGGCGGCTACGTAGACTTGAAGCTGGAGATGGAATGTTCTTCCTTACGCGCTGCGGCAGCTGTCTACCTAGGTAGGCAATCTTACCTTGACACCAAACCCCATATATACGTTATCTTATAAACCCAAGGTGCAATTGCTCACATATAGTCACTTGTAAAAGATGACCCTTGCCTTTGCAAGGTAAAATGGCTAAATACAATTCTACAGGGTCCAAATCGGCCAATAGAAAAGTAGATTCGTCATCAATCACTTATTGACAAATCTGGGTTTCCGGAGATATCGCCTCCAAAACACCAGCGGAATAGACCTGCTTGGGCCTCGGCAGCCGAACCGGGTCGACAGTCGCCGTCTGCTGCCAATGCACGCTGCCATAACGCAGATAGTCAGCAAAAGTGTCTTCTGCAATGTCGTCGCTCTCGTGCTGCTCCTCGTCCCAGATGGACGCCAGGTTCTCCAGGCCGCAGGGTGGCCCATGGCTGAGCTTCATCATGACACTGTTCCGCAAGACGCAATCTACAAAGTCCTTGGCTTCGGCATAGCCCTCCGTCGTGCTCGGGCTGGAGGAGACTTTGGTGGCCAGCATGTTATACTGCTTCCGCCCATCCCAGCCCGTGATCCGCTGCGCGTAGTATAAGTGGTCCTCGGCCTTGAGGCAGAGTATCTTATTGGCAAGGTAGTCCGCGCCGTCGAAGCCGTCGCTTGGGTTCCTGAGGTGATGCAGGCGTTCAAACGCAAGGAAGTGAGCTAGATAATCCCCCAGCGCCTCGGTCGGGATAAGCAAAGGCGGACACCCCAGCTTCTCGATCTGGACTTGCAGCGGCGGCAGATGTGCGAGAAGGGGATGCTTGTGGAATCCCTCTGCGGACGTCCTTCCCTCCCACAGCTTGCAGTAGACATCATGCCACCGCTTCACCATCCCGTTGCCCTTTTTCGTCGCGATGAATCCATTCAGCATCGTTCCGGCCTCCGCCCGAAGCGGCATCAGTATGCCCGCCATCTCGTACGGACTTGCTGGATCCTCAATGGCGGTCCAGCAGATGTCATCCAGGTGCCGGAACAGCAGCATCCCTACATCGATCCAGACCCCGCCGTAAAGGTATAGCAGGGGTAGCCTCAGCAGGTCCGAGATGTGCTGCGGCGGGCTTACCATCGTCTTGTTGTTAAAGGACTCGGGGAAGTAAGAGGCCGGGACGAACCGCGATATGTGGTTCTCCGACCCGGCAACGTCGTCTAACACGCGGACCGTCCACTGCGGGCCGAGCCGGCGCGCCCAATTGATGACATTTCTCTGGCACCAGGGCCGTAGGTTCGTCCAGCCCGTGTGCCAGAACGCCCAGACGTTCTTCTCGCCTGTGACGGGCTGGTAAGAGGTCAGTGCTGAGATGATCTCGGCGTCGGAGCGAGGATCCGGGTCGGGGATGACGGTTAGGCCATCGGGCGGCGAATACGGGGCTACCATGATGGATGGCTGGACGGCGGTTGCAAGTTGCACCTTACGACGACTTTTAGATGACGCCCTCTCGCTTGCAGAACCCTTAAATATGTTGTTCAACGGTTTGAAGCCGCCGTGAGGAGGTCGTGGGGTCAAACGAGTATACGTGTATGCATGGAGGAATGATCCTCTCACTAACACGACTCCTCCGTGCCTCGCAGAAGCAATGTTGAATGCCGCCAGCCCATGATCCAAATTGTAACGGCGGGGACCGCAAAGCAGCTCCTGGCAGCCGCCGGTGGTCATCTGCCGTACAGTATAATGAACGCCATCAACATATTAATAGAGCTATCTCGCACGGATAGCTGTTACGAGAACGCATGCGTACATTCAACGGGAAGGTGATATGTCTCCGCTACGGCTAATGGAACAGAAGGATATAGGCGAACATGGATCCATCCTCTCTCTCTTTCTTCTTTTTCTCCGCGGCAGAGATCCCCTCACTCCCCCACAGGCCGGCCTCATCTGCGGCGCTAATCTCTCTCTCATCGACCAATCCCTGCCGCTCAGACATAAGACCTAGATAGAATCGGGCAGTACGGGGCCACGAGCAGTCACTAATCGGCAATGGGCCTCTCTTAATGCCAGAGACCGGCCGATTACGCAGCGAGGAGGAACTCTTTATAGGGCTTATCTTTGTGATAAAAAAAACAATTCCATACAGGTTAGCCTTGGACAGGGTCAGTCGTGCTTTGAAACATCCAAGCTGCATCTTGTCGTAGCATCTCAACGATCCTTCCGACAAGCCCAGTCCAAGCATGTCATATTATAGCATCTCCATATCCTGGCGCCCCCCGGACCAAGAGAATCGCAAACATTGCCACATTGCAACGTTACTAGTATACGCGTTCGAGGCACGAACCGCCATTGAGGCAGTGGAGGTATCAGTGACGGAACAGACGATACTAGCCCATCTTGCGTGATGCATCATGGATGTCTCGTTGCTTAGTGATGCTTGTCCTGAGGTCGATGTTGAGAAATGGAGCATATTGCCTCATGAGGACAGGCCCATGGATATGGATCTTGGGTATCACGCAGTCGCCGTATTGCGTAGAGCGCCCTCGAGGAAGAAAGAGAATCCTAGACTCCGGAAAGCCAAGGTGCATAGTAGGATCCCCGGACAATTCTCAGCAATATGCAGACAACATAGAGCCATGCTTGACCGTGTATAAAAGCCAACTTCCTGTAACCGCCTCTCTAGTATAATCAGCTGCCAAGTCTTCCGTTTTGTATTGTAAACTCTCTGATCACGAGCCATCATCGCATCATGGCGCCTCATAGGTTGGAGGACTCGCCGGAGCTAGCGCCACAGCTGGAGCACGTCTCCAAGGCCAACAAGATCTCCGTCGACGAGTCACCGGCTGAACTCGTTCAAAACCTCTCTCAGCTTCTGGCTCGGGCTGCAGCTACTGATGCGGGCCTTGTCTACTACACCCCTGGGACGGTGCCTCAAGCACCACGTCGGGTTTCTTACGCCCAGCTCCTAGAAGAAGCAACGGAAAAGTCGCGGCTCTTACACAGAATAAAGGGCATATCGCACGACTCCATCGTCCTGCTGCACTTTGACAGTCAGCATGAGAACATCGTGTGGTTTTGGGCTTGCACGCTGGGAGGGTTCCTACCTGCCATCTCCACCCCTTTTGTGGCGGATGTGGTCCAGAGGAAGAAGCACTTGCTTCACCTCCAGACCCTCTTGGATCAGCCCGTTATCCTGACTACCACGAAGCTGGTTCCAGAGTTTTTAGGGGTTGAGGAACTGTCACTCCATACTGTGGAGTCCCTAGTATCTTCCTCAGACCAAGATGTACTTGAGATTCCGGCACTCCTCAAGAACAAAGAGGAAATCGCCGTGCTCATGCTCACGTCTGGATCAACTGGCAGTGCCAAGGCCGTGCCGCTCCGACATGGCCAACTGCTTGCCGCGGTCAAGGGCAAGAGTCAGCATCACGGCACCCGGCAAGGAGATGTCTTTCTCAACTGGATCGGGCTCGACCACGTCGCCAGTTTGACGGAGATTCACCTCCACGCAATGAGCTTGGGCAGCGATCAGATCCATGTGCCTGCTTCGGAAATGCTGCAGGACCCTCTGAACTTTGTGCGGTTGCTAGATACGCACAAGGTCGTCTACACCTTTGCGCCCAACTTCTTCCTCACCAAGGTCCGGGATAGCCTCGTCTCCGCGGCGCCCCATTTCCAGGCGGATCTCTCCCATCTCCGCGCCCTGATCTCAGGTGGCGAATCCAACGTTGTTGTCACCTGCGATGCTTTGACCCAAGAACTCGGCCGTTTGGGAGTTCAAGGGGAAGTCATCCGTCCAGGATTCGGCATGACCGAAACATGCGCGGGATCCATCTACTCCAAAGCCTGTCCCTCTCATGACCTCTCGCGGAACCTTGAATTTGCCAATCTTGGCACTTGCATCCCAGGACTGGAGATGCGAGTCATGAAGACCGACGGTACTGGGCCAGCCAAGACAAGCGAAACCGGCCATCTGCAAGTCTTTGGCCCTGTGCTCTTTGACCACTACTTCAACAACCCTGAAGCCACGCAGGCGGCCTTTACTGAAGACGGGTGGTTTGAAACAGGCGACCTGGCGTACATCGACGAGAAAGGGAACCTCAACCTGACGGGACGAACCAAGGACACAATCATCGTCAACGGCGTCAAGTGGAGCTCAACCGAGATCGAAACGGCCATCGAGGAGGAGGGCATAGCTGGCCTTGTCCCGTCCTTCACCGTGGCTTTTCCTCATAGGGCACACAACTCCGCGACGGAAGACATCTGCGTCGTCTACTCGCCTGCCTACGCTGCCGATGATGATGCCCTGCGCTTTGAGACGGCAACCGCCATATCCAAGACGGTCTCGCTCATCTGCGGCAAGAAGCCCGATCATCTGATCCCGCTGCCTACTGAGATACTAGAGAAGTCCTCTCTCGGCAAGATCTCCCGGACCAAGGTCCGCGCCGCCTTGGAGAAGGGAGAGTATGCCGAGTTCCAGTCCCGGGACGCCGCAGCCCTTGCGCGCCATCGAGCGAGTATATGGCAGGACGCGGTGACCAAGACCGAGAAGGCGGTTCAGGCTACCCTGGCTGCATTGCTCAAGATGTCACCAGCAGACATTAGCATGAAGGCGTCCATCTTCGAGCTTGGTGTAGATTCCTTCAACTTGATCACCCTCAAGGCCCTCCTCCAGAAGGCGATTGATATCGACATTGACATCCCCATATCCATTCTTCTCACAGAGTAAGCAAACTATTCGATACCTAGTCATTCTCTCTCTTTCTCTCTCTGCTGACTTTTTTGCTCCCCAGACCAACCATTGCCTCCATGTCAGAAGCCATCGATTCGCTCCTTTCAAAACCCGTCGTCTACGACCCCATCGTCCCCTTGCAGCTCCACGGCACCAAAACACCTCTCTTCTGCATTCACCCTGGGTCAGGCGATGTGCTCGTCTTCATCGCTCTGGCCGCTCATTTCTCTGCGCGGCCCGTCTACGCCATCCGCACGCGTGGCTACAACCCCAACGAGCGGCTCTTCACCTCCATCCAGGAGACGGCCGACACCTACGCCTCGCACATCCGCAAGACGCAGCCCGAGGGGCCGTACGCCATTGCCGGCTACTCACTGGGCTCGACGCTGGCGTATGAAGTCGGCAAGGTGCTGGAGGCCCAGGGCCAGCAGGTCAAGTTCCTCGCGAGCATCGACTACCCGCCACACATCAGGCATTACATCCAGGGCCTGAACTGGATCGACGTCCTGCTACATATCGCCTTCTTCCTCGAGCTGATTGACGAGCCGACCATGGTAGACATCACGCCTAAGCTCCACGCCATGGCCAGCCGGGCCGACGCGCTGGCTTATATCTTGGAGATTGGCGACAAGGAACGGGCCGCGGCGCTGGCGATTGACGCTGCCAAACTCGAGCTGATCAGCGACATTGCCGAGAACTTTAGGGTCAACGTGGAGACGTATGAGCCCGTAGGTCAGGTCGAGAATCTAGATGTCTTCGTGGCGGATCCGCCAACGTATGCGGCCAACGGGCGCCAGGATTGGCGGGAGAATAAGCTGGGCAGGTGGGCCGACTTTAGTCGCACGGAGACGGCATTCTGGGACTGTCCGGGGATTCATGCAAAGATGCTGAATCCGCAGCATATGGCCGACTTTGCGAGGATCTTTAAGGGAGCGATGAAGAGGAGGGGCGTGTAGTAGAAATGCCTTGTATTGTGAACGTCTAGATCATAAGCCTCCCATCATGATCCCATCAATGACGGGTTGTTGTCTTGATTTCGAGACCCGTTGAAACGATGATCAAAGGTACAGAATGAAGACGAAAGAAAAAAAGTCCCGTGGCGGAACTTGGCGGTTACGTTACATCACGCCCTTGCTGTGCCGATATAAAATCCGTGACCGAAGGTGCCGAAAGAGCTGATATGTAGAGCAAACATAAACCTACAACATCTTGATCTTGATGGTAGTATTTCGAAATTCAGAACCACACTACTCCAGCGCAAGACACTCTTCGACTTCATCTTATACATCCGGTATTACCAACCTCAAATCCTAGGTCTTCAGATCAGCATGGCAACGCCAACGACAACGACAGCAGGCCAAGAGCCTCCAGGCAATGCAAAGCCTCTTCTCTTCTTTACAGCCTTGCCCGGAGAAGGACACACATACCCGCTCATCACCATTGCTTCCTCCATGATCCAGCGGGGCTACCCCGTCATCTTTCATGGCGGCGCACAATTCGAAGACGACATCTTAGCCATGGGAGCCGAATTCAGCCCCATCCCATCCATGCTTGATCCCGTCCCGGACCCGGAGGCCGTCCTGGCAGCAGGGAAAGCCATCACGGACACCCGTCTCCCGCTATTCGTCCACGGCCTAGTCAACTTTCTCTACAACACCATGCCCGTCCGGACCCAGCTCCTCGACGAAACCCTCGTCAAGCTCAAGGAACGCAATCCCACCAAGCAGATCATCATCATCCACGAGCTCTGCAGCATGAACGTCACCCCCTTTGCATACGGACGCCCTGTACCCAAGGACTTTGCCACTTTCCCCAAGACCATCGGCATTGGCGCCGTCAACATCTCTGCTCCGAGCCTCGACACCGCCCCCTTCTCCATGGGTCTGCCGTATGACACATCGCGGGCCTGTATTCTGCGGAATAAAGAGCTGCATAAGCTGGCCGATCAGGGACCCTGGCTGCCGCTCTTCGAAGCCGCCCAGCGTGCCATGCGCGATGCCGGATGCACCACTGTCCCAGAGGGCCATCCCTTCGGCACGTGGTACTCCGCGCCTGACGTGTGCTTCCAGATGTGCAGTCCCAGCATGGAATATCCGCTGTCGGACATGCCGCCCAAGCTGCGGTTTGCGGGATGTTTGCCGCCCAAGGTGTCTGGCAGTGGCTTTGAGGCACCAAGCTGGTGGGACGACGTGTTGCAGAGCTCAGGCAAGAAAGAGAAGAAGATTGTCTTTGTGTCACAAGGCACGGCGCATGTCGACTACAGCCAGCTGATTGTGCCCACCATGGAAGCGTTTAGGGGCAGGGACGACATTCTTGTCGTTGCGACGCTTGGAATCAAAAACGCCACGCTGGGAGACGACATTGACGTGCCCGACAACGTACGGTGGACGGACTTTTTGGCGTACGACCGCATCTTGCCCTATGCCGACGTGTTTGTATGTAATGCGGGCTACGGATCGACAAGCCATGCGGTGACGAACGGGACGCCAGCCGTGCTGGCAGGTGAAGCTCTGGATAAGAAAGAGGTGACGATGAGGGCAGTCTATGCGGGCTACGCATGGGACTTGGAGTCGGCAACGCCCAGTATTGACCAGATAAGGACCGGCATAGAGACGGTGTTGGCCGACGAGAGGTTCAAGAAGAGGGCGATGGAGCTGAAGGCGGAGAATGAGGCGATGGATTGCATGGCGACAATTGAGAGGCAGATTATACAGTTTACGCATTGAGAATACTAGCACGGTGTTGCATCTTTCTCTAATAGTGTCTGTTTATCTCATATGTCTGCTGAGAAAGTTGGGCGAGCTGGGTTTTAAGTTGATGTAAGACAACCACGAGGATTGTGGAAAAGGTAGAACCATCTTTGAGATCTTTTGCTGCAACACGCTCTCACACATGACTTGTCTTTATCCTTTTCATGGCCAGGGTGAGAGGCAGGTATCTGTCATGGCCAGAATTCGAGTAGGATTTCAGATCGCCATCATGAGAGTTTAAGCCCAGATGGTGTGAATCCAAGTGGCTACATCCGAAACTCTTCCTATTTTGGAGAGTATTCTACGCAGTGTGATTGACGACGTTGAATGACGTATTAATTGGTGCAGTCTTCTACTAGACAAATATCGAGATCGACGTGGATGATGCTCCACGGTTGTCAGCTTCTTGTTACGCAGTCGCTCAAAGCATCAGGATCTATAGGGCTAGGGGTGAGGTAGCAAGGCCCAGAGGCACCATACACGTGTACCGCATCGAAAAAGCCATTTACAGATTGTGAAAGATCGTTTGGCTATTACTATATATCTGTCGACATTCAACTAAATGACATCCGTCCAAGATTTCCAATATATTCTTCAAAAGAAAAATAAAAGTCCCAGCAAGTATTTCAAGACACTTCAAGATTGAGACCGGGAATGGCCGAGAGTGACAAAAGGCCCTTTGTGAAAGCCAGACTCAAAGTTGAATTAGCAGCTCGCTCGCGGTTCATAGAGAAGACTTCTAGCCTTCTCATCCATAAGCGTATGCAAAGCGGAGAGCCTTTCCTGCGAACAGTCCCCGGCACGCGCTAGGATAGCGGCATCATCATCCACAGACAAGAGTCTACCATCTTCTCCTTGTCGAAGATTGTAAAATAAGAACGGCCTCTTAGTAGGGTTGTTGAACGCATCGGGTACCTCCCATGCTTGAATACTGGCAGGGGTTCCAAAAGAACTTGGTAAGTGGTGTATAATAGGGATATTTTGCAGAGATCGGTGTTGTTGGATTGAAACTTGAAAACTTACCTGTATATATCGGCAAAGCAGAGCAAGCTTCGTATACTGACATATCTTGCCCATAGACCGTCAGCAGCCCAAAGATAGACCACGACAAGCCAAGTCCCGTAGAGGGTTCCCCAGAAATCTTTCTTCTGCTGTGAATAGACTGTTCGTTTCAGACACTTTACACGGGGAGGACTTTCATTGATGTCTGTGCAGTTATGAACCCCGGCCGGGCGATTTACTCCATAGTCTTTCCATGCTTTTATTGAGCATGAATCCTTCGGCCGGCTTAATTCTGAAGCGAGGTCGACAAAAAGGCACCGCACAAGCATGCTCCACGGCGGCTTTTCGCCTCTCTGTGCATATTGATACCCCTGCGGAATGACTTGATAGGAGATTAGCCACCGAAAAGGTCGCACACCACGCAGGTGTTTTGGATCAGGGGTCAGGCTCTCCGGATCCGGGAGCTTCTTCCAGAAGAATAGCAAGCGAGCCAGTTTTTTTCTTCTGCATCGTTTACGATGCTTTTTCAGCGCCCTGATCCTGTTATAGTCCTCGTCCTCCAAGGATGGTAACAGCCGGTGTGGAAAAATCTCATCCCTTGCAAACGAGCGCTTAGTGTGATTGGCAATCGTAGGGCTTTGACCGGGGGCAACATCATCGTGGGTGCCTGGTGAGGAGATTGTCATGGTAGAAGACTTCTCTGATGCCATGGTTCAGCCTTTTTGTGCTAGTTGGCTCAACACAGGGAAAGGGCTGTCTAGGAAAGACAAAGTCTGGAATTATTCCTAGGGCAGCAACAGATGTTTACATGTTTATATATGTATTCAGAAAGAAACGGAAAGATCCGGGCCGACAAGAAAGCATAATAACTCCTCGCGGGAGAATTCACTACTTGCAATACATCATCGTGGCGGTGTTCTCGAGCAGGCCATATAATGCGGCGCTTTTTAGTCCAAAGGATAGTGCAATGTCTGCCTTTCCACGCTCAGCTGTTCCTCTACTGACAATTAATACCTCATACACACCCTAATCATATTGCGAAAACCATCCAAAGGATCTCGCAGTGAGCGCGTGTCTTATAGCCGGAAGCATAGCCGAGATCGCGTGATGAAATCAATATTGTGCCCAGCTCCTCGAACCTGCAAAAGCTAATTTGAAGTTTGCAGCATATTTATGGTATGAAACGTCACGGTAGTGATCTATCTAGCTAACTATCTGCGTGCTGTTCTATGGGCCCGTCCCATGTGCAAGCATGTGACAGAAGTGTTAGATTTACTTCATGATATGGCTCCATCCAAAAGGGACATGGAAAGACTCCATCCATTCAGTTTCTGTGTGAATACTTGTCCTGTCGAAGAGTTCTCCCACAAATGATGCCCAAAACAATAGAATTGTCACCAATGGATGGGAGTTCAACGCACTGTTATAAAGGGTAATTTGCACAACGCTGTTGCGTAAACATTGTAAAACTCCGTCGCTTCCTCTCATGCCAATACCACTTTTTGTTTGAACAAAACTTACTGCTGCATAATAACTCATACTTGGCCGCAGACATAAGGTATCTGGCATGACTACCTAGTACATGTATTCATGATAGTTCTGGTGCCTAGGTATATAAATAAGGTAACGTCCTAAGAGGATGTAATTACATGTAAACACCTCCGGCGCCGTTCGTTACTTTCCACCATGGCAAAGCCAAAAATGAGCCTGGCGAAAGCCCGGTGCCCCCGTCTCCCTCCTTTCCCAAACGCTACAGCCCGCCTAAGTCAGTCTTCTGCTCTTTTTCCTTCAGCTACCTTATCCTGGTTTGATTTCTTCATGCTAGTTTAGTACATAAGAGAGAGTCGTTCCCAAGGTAAAGTACAAGTGCTTTCGCATTGCCTCTGTCCAACACATCGTTGGTTTCCCCGTCTCATGTAACGACTAATGCCGTAGCCCTCAGCAGAATCTGATGGACCAACCGATTACAGTATCGCGTACAACGTCCAGCTTTGAATGCAAGCATCAGAAGTGTAGCGCGTGAGTGATGTAAAAGGTCTTGAATAGTATCCCATCTAGCTACCTTTCTAGCTACCTTAGCTAGCAAGCATCATCGTATTCCGTCGACATGTCTCATCTTGATGTAACATAAGGTACGTGACATCTGCCGTCAACAGAGTCCGGCGTCCTCGTCGGTGGTCGTGAGACCTGCAGTTTAAAATTTGCTTTTATTTCCATTCCCCGTTCCAAAAATAGACCTATTTCCCATGTTCGTTCCATTGTCCGTTCCAATCAGTTGTCGCCGAAGTTGCGTAAGATTGTTTCAGCTTCTTGGAGTCTGTCCCTGAGTGTTGCCATGTTGTCATCCATGACAGTGATTTTGTCATTCAACTTGTCGTTCGTGCGACACGACGTAAGCCAACAATGCGGAGCTCTCCCCACACGTCACTCACTCACTCACTCACTCTACACCGAGAGAGAGGAACTCGAGACCGAAACTGAGCACTACGTACTATTCATCAACATAAGGTACCTACTCAATCAAGGTAGAAATGCATTATAGACTTACTCCGTATTTCGCCTCGGAGCGAAGGAGGTGGAAGCCGATTCAAGCGGCGTAAGAAGCTTGTCTTGACTTTTTTTTTTTTGGCAATCTCGTCAGTCATGAATACTCAAAAACAGGCGAAGACCCTACTCGAGACATGTTTTGTTGATGATTTTTGATGATATTTCGATGCTGGTAACATTGTATTTGTGGTGTATTGAACATGACATTTTTAAGAGAGGGAGAAAAAGACCCTGGGGCTTCAAGAATATATAACCTCCCTGATGTCCATCATTACTTCCTTACCGCGACAACCATCTGGAACACGGAAGATCGACCCTTCCTTGGACAAGTAGTTACCTCCTGCATTTGGACCACTTCGCTTTCGAAAATGAATTCATTTCCAACACGAAATCATCAAGATGCCAATAGAAGGCATCGGAAACATCACGGGACAAACCAATGCCCCTAATATACCACTTAACGATCATCTTCAGGCAGCGCCAAACTACAATAGCGACCACGTCCAGGAATTAAAATCAGACTACTCATCCAACTACCAGAGTTCCGATGAAGACAAAGACATTAACGTGATATCGACAGAAACTGTCAAAAACCCAGTCAACACCTTGTCCGCAAAGCAGACCATCAGAACAAACACCAGAAGATCTCTTTCAACTGCCATTCGACGACATGGACCCCATCACGAGACAAATATACCACAGCATCGACCATTCCTGAAATTCATTCCCAAAGAAGAAAGAATATCGGCAACATGGGCGTACATTGCCTACTTTAGGGTAGCAGCCACCGTTGTACAAGCAGTAGCCATCATATGGATGGACCTTTCGACTTTCTTGTTTCTAAGGAACTTGAGTTCGAGTCATGAGATGACCAAAGGCTCCACCAAGGAAGGACAACAAGACCATGGACAAGGCCTTCATAAATCAAAGTTGGGCTTCAACCTTCAACAAGCCGCCTGGGCTCAATCAGCGATTCGTGATTGGTTCATTCTGATCACGTAAGCATTGCCCGGTTAGCTCAATCGGTAGAGCGTGAGACTCTTATGAGGCACACGTTCTGATGCAATCTCAAGGTTGCGGGTTCGACCCCCGCATCGGGCTCTTCCTATAAAAACATTGCGATTGAGACTCAGCGGTTATTTTTTTTTTTTCCCTACTGCGGCTCTCTTAGAGTGATGTTTGGCCCAAGAGCCTGTTCCAAATAAAGCTGGTTTCCATCCCATGACATCTAAATTCCCATTAATGATGGAACCAGCCCCCACAGGCATCGTGCCCCCCCCCCCCCCCCCAACGCACAGGAAATCATCGAAACCGGCGTCACCATATGGGCACCAGGACCACAATCCATCGAGCACCCCGAAAGAAACCCGCTGAAAGGCAGGCACATGTCAACACAGCAAACCAGAAAGGCCAGAACCTAGACAACGCACACCTCCCTGTTGGAGAATGAAGAGAGTCGTTGATGAATGATTATGAATGTTCATGACTCAACCAGATGATAGGTATTGACAGTAGTATTGTAGATGAATAGTCCGTTGTTGATGAATGATTATAAGCGGTTCATGACCCAAATAGACGCAAAGAGGTGCCTCGATAGGAAGCAAAGTTGTAGTATAGATAAAACACTCGTCAAATATACTCCGTAAACGACCCTGGCTTGCAAATGCGTACCTACATGCGGCTAAATCCCATACCTGTCTAGTAGTAAGATATATATATATATATACATATGCAGGAGCAGCAGCAATTCTAGCTATGCGACCGAGGCCCAACTCAGAGCCCACGCCTTGCCGTGCGACGCCCTACAAAACAGCCAGTATAACCTAGTATATCTTCCAAACAACTCCGTGCTAAGTCGATTTCGTCAATCATAACAGAAGAATGTCGCCGGCGACCAACAAAGACAAAAGAAGCCTCACAGGGTAAGCTCGTGGCCGGGCTTCAATTCCCACTCTTTGCTTCGACCAGCACCTTTCTTTTCCGCCACAAGCTCGATCGTATTCTTGACTTCCATTCGCGAGACACTGTCCCTAAACTGATGGAAAATGAAGTCTACAATTCCCACCTTGGAAAGTGCCTTATTGTCCAGGATGGCGCGCTTGACGTCGTTCATGAGCTCGGGTTTGACTAGTTTACCGGGTCCGGCATCGGAAGTGCCAGTGCCGCCCAGGGCGGCAAAGGCGTTTGCTGGGGGTGGAGGTGCTTTGACGTCGCTCTCCGTTTTGACGGCTTTTGGAGGTTTGCCTTTGGGGGCTTTGTTCGGCTCTGGTTCCCAGTACTTGGTTGAGAAGGGATCGATATCCCACTGCTGATCGAGTCCTTCTACATACCGTGTCAGTTGGGGCTTGATGTCAGAGTAAAATTAGGTTGGAGCAGCAGCAACGCGATAAACTCACCATGGAGAAACTCCATCTTGTTATCTCTGAGCGCTTGAATCGGGCCCCGTCGGTCTTGATTCTCAAAGCAAGGCCCCGTGATTTCAGGTTTCATGGTATCGGCAAATACTCTTCTAGAGATGCCCACATCTTCGGAATCGTCAAGGAAGCCATCCATGTCGTCTTCGTCGTCTAGTTCCTCATCTTCATCGTCCATGTCGACGTCCTCGCCTTCCTCTTCGTCCTGCCACTCAGCCTCCGAATCATAATCGTAGTCCAATGGTAGCCGGCGGTCCACGGGCTTTCGCGCAAGCTTATGCATGTTTCCTTTGCCAAGTGCAAAGGGTTTGAAAGTTACCGTGCCGTAGTAAGGTGGTCGTACATCCTGGGAGAAAGCAATGACCTTCATGGGGATCTTGCTGAGTTCCTTTCGGACTTGTATGAAGATCTTGTTGGCATCGACACTACCAGCCTTTTCTGAATTCTGGGTGGCTTTGTACGCCGTTTCCATAATATGCTTGACCGGACGATGAAGTTTGCCGCGAGGAGCAGGGAGACTAGAAAAGGAGAAGGCATCTAGAGCATCGAATTTTCCGAGAATGCGATCGCTATGCTGATCACCCATACAGTCGTCCAGAGCTTTTGCCTTTGCTTCTCGTGTCGCTTCATCCATTTGTAGCGCCGGAGATGCCACCTGCGTGTTTTCTTTGACGAAGAAAGGCTTAAAGAGTTTTGCGTATTCGGAAGCGGTTTGCTTCTCTTTGGAAGAAGACACGTCGGTCTTTGCCGGGCTCTTTTCGTCTGTCACAGTCTCTCCTTCGGTCTTTTTAGGTGTGCTTGGGATCTTGAAGAAACTCCCAAGCGTCTTCTGGCTCCTAGCCTTGCGGTCCTTTTCCTCTTGAATGCGTTGCAATTCCTCCTCCTTCTTACGTTTCTTTTCAGCCTTGACGCGGTCCTCTTCCTCCTTTTGTTTCCTCTTTTCTTCCTTTTCCTTGGCTCGGGCCGCTTTTTCCTCTTCCTTCTTGGCCTTTTCTGCGGCCTGGACTAGGGCCTTTTCCTCTCGTTCCTTCTTTTTTTCTGCGAGTTCTTTTTCTCGAGCTTCCTTCTTTTCAGCGGCTTCCTTTTCCCGGGCCTCCTTTTCTGCCGCAGTGAGTTTCTTTCGTTTAGTTGGTGGATTCATGTCTGATGTGGATTTTGAGACCGGTCCTGGTACAGAAGTGCTTGAAGAGTCTTGCTTTCCAGCAATGTGATTCTGAGTCGAGGTTTTTGACGGAGTTGGCGGCGAAGGTGGGTCTTGTGGTGGTGCGTCACTTCCTGCTTCTGAAGCGGCAGGTGATGATAATGGAGAGGACTGAATCGGAGGCTCTAAAAGAGATTTAGGAATCTTGCAGCAGACAAGCAATGAGATGTCATAATTGATGCTTACGTTGATCTTCAGCCTCCCGAGCATCTACGGGTGGGACATTCTTAGCATCTTCCGCAGTATCAGCCTTCTCCGGTTCGCTCGAGAATTCATGATGACTCCTCTTGCGACCAGAGGTTTCTGACTCTCTAATATTATGCGATACCTCTAGCAGAGGCATTGTCATCTCTAGTCCCAGTGAATTGACAGGTGTGACGAGCCCTTAGAAAGACTTTGGTGATCTAGTTTGCGGCAGACTGAGGCTCGGGAGTCGCATGGGCATGCAGCTGAACATCAGGTAGCACGTAATGCAGCTTGTAAAGTTGCGATGCAGAAAGATAGGCAGGAGATGATGGTGCAAGTATCGACTAAAGCAGGCTTCGAGTGAAAAAAAAGAAAGAAGCAAGCAATTGTCGTATCGGCTTGCTGTTCAAACAATAGAAGAGGTAACAGGCATTGGTGGCAAGGACAAGCGCTGCACGATCCGTTCACGTGTGGTTTAGCGAAGCGTCGCAAGAGATTAGGCAACTGGGGGTCGGATAAGAGGACGCGAGGGACGCGTTAATTTGGCGCCTGCCGAAATTGAACGCGTTAATCATCCAAAGCCAACTATGGCAAGGAGATGAGGTGAGCACGCGAGCCGCTAACTGTGCGGCTAAAGCTCGGAATTTCCTGGGTCCCCGCCATTTATGGGAAAGCGGTATCAGAGGCCCTTTGGTACATACTCACTGCTATTAGAAGGGATCAAATGGCTTCATTGGACTCGAGATCAAGGCACCTGTCTTAAGTATTTGAGGTGCAAGTGGCCTTGGATGGGATGAAGGGATAGGTTCACTTCTCCTGTCAGTGCAACATCTCGCCTTCTGCTGACTGATTGCTCTGCTGGTCAACAAACGCTTCATAGGTAGAGACAAATTGGCCATGCTCCGCCGATGCTTCGAGTTGCACACCAAAGAATAAGGTGACTTCTCCCTCCTTGATACGATGCACGGGCATCTCAGGTCATGACTAGCTGCCAAACCCCGTTTATCTTTCCATTCCAACTTTGCTAGGAAACAAACCCCGTCTACTAACATCCAATTCAGTAATTCGTCCACCAGTTACCATCCGCATAGAGCAGCCTATCCTTTCCCCAGATGCCAATCAATGACGCTAGTATTACCAAGCTTCTTTATGCCGATAGATTAAAACCGACCAGGGCCTAAAGCCATCTTCATGATAAGTAGAAACAGGAATGAAATCACCCGACGGGCGAATGCGAAGGCATCACGTTTTATCATTGCGTCATATTGGCGTCTTTCTCTTTTATTCAACTGCCCTTCTCGAGACAGGGCATAGACCCTCTAAGAGTCATGCTGCTCTCCTCTCTTGTTGTTTTTGTATGATTACATCTGGCTCAGCCAGGTAAAGGTATAATTCCAAAGCGAAAGTGTGATTAGACAAGACAAGAAAATATGGGGTATCAGAAACCCTATCAGCGACTGTGCTTCCCATGTACCAAGTGACATGAACCATTATCCAAACGCCTGACAATGCAAGTAGTAAGCGAGTATGTAGGGAAAAATTAAAAGGAAGAGATGAAAGACATTCCACGAAAGCGATCGAAGTTTGTTGTTGTTGGCGTTAATTAGTGGTTGAGCGAGTGGCAGGCAGTTGAAAGATGTTCGTCGTCCGTCGGAACGCAACGGCGTGGTCTGGTATATATGCGGAAATGTAAGTGTTGGGGGGGAGGGGGGGGGAACACCCGACGAATCTCAATCAGGGTTGGCGATGTAAAGGCGTTGCGACGTCAGGGTGGCCGTTCGCTCGTCGACGCTCCCTCGTCTCTTGAGTTCCTCTGGGGACTTGACGCTCTTTTCTCTCGTCAAAGCGGAATGCATTAGCGATTTGCTCGCAAGACGCGGCGCCGCACCCAGCTCGCCGACATTGTCCGCGCGCTCAGCACTGCTCCCGCTATGGGTGCTTTGAGCCCTGCCGCTAGCAGAATCATCGGTCACCGCCGGCATGGTGTCCTCTGGATGCTCAGCAAGGCTTCCAGGTCTTTCGGGAGTATCACCCGGACTCCATCGTCGGGAACCTTGGATACCAGCTCCGGCTGCCACTCCAGGTGGTGCTCCAGAGCTTCTGTAGGAGACGGTGCGGCGACCACCACTACCAACGCTGCTCCGTCCGCTACTGCCCGTCCTGCGGTGGTGCGAGCGCGCGGCGAAATCTTCCTCTTCGCTGCTCTCGCCCTCCACTTCGGTGGCGCTCAGGCGCATCGGCACTCCTCCCACCCCGACGTGATTCTCGTTGGCATATCCGACCACGGGCGTCTTTCCGTGGTGGCGGATTTTGGCGGCGACCTTGCCGGTCGCGCTGATGCCCGTGCTCGTGCGGCCACCTGACGACGACCCCACGGAGCCGTATCCTCGATTTCCCCCGCTCACCTCCAAGTTGGCACGCATCTTGGCAGCTCGCTGCTGGGCGACTATGCGAGGGTCCTCGTACTGCGCGCGGTCGCACCAGACCGTGGCCTTTTGCTTGCGCAGGAGCGCGACATAGCCCGTGGCCTGGGGTTGCCCGAAAGAGCGGCTAGAGATGGACCTCCGAAGATCAGAATTGGACGAGGTTCGGTAGGCGGCGGGCGGCTGGATGCTCGAGGCGGTGCTGAAAGTGCCGACAGAAGGCGACCGGCGAGTAAACTGCGGGTTGGAGGCCTGATGACCCAGGGGCATGTGCGGCGGCGGATGTTGAGGCTGCGGAGGATAGTTGGACGCTGTTCGCGAGTGGCTGTAGATGTTGGCCTGGTCCATCGGAACGCCTCGCGACTGTGGCTCCAGCATCTCGAGTTCGAGGCCCCCCAGGCGGTGGCCGAGGCGAGCGCAAGTCTGCGTACCTTTAGGTAGCCTTGATCTCAAGCCCTGCCCTCCCTTTTTTGGCGTTTTCAGGAAAAACGCCTGCGAGGGGGGAGCACTTGTTGGGTGAAATGAGGAGGGAGGAAGATATGAAGAGGCCCAAAAAAGTGAATTGTGATTCTTGAAGATGTTTAGATGACCGGCAACGTTGCATGGGCCCAAGAGGGAAAAAAAAAAAGAAAGAGGTGGGAGGCCGACTAATAATAAGCGTGCCAAATCCTTGGCTGTCAGGCCTCCTCGGCGACCTCGACAGCGAGCTTAGCGGCTGCCAGGCCCACTACGGAACCAACACCAGCGCCTGGCGAGCTGAAATACCCACTGTCAGTCCGGGGCCAATGAGGGCTGCGCGCTGGGTGTGATGTAATGCACGAGCAGCCGCATTCCCTCCCCCACGAGGCGTTTGTGCGCCCACGTACCTGTGTGGGTGGTGGTGCGGGCGGGCAAGACGGACAGATTAGAATAAAAAAAAAAAAAAAAAAAAAAAAAAAGAGTGAGGGCCAAGCGAGGTGTAAGATTGGACGGATTGAATTTTTCTTTCCTCAATGGTCTGAGGAGCCGGCAGTGTTGCGCCGCGCTAAATTTTACGTAGCAGGCCATGTCTTCTGGATGATTACATGTGTGATGATGAGGGGAAATAACAGGGAGTTGAGCGGCATTCTATGGCCACCGCAACTCGCATTCCTTGCGCTACGCAGGCATCCAATATGCAATGCATTGGATGCCGCCACAAAGCTGCCATGAAGGACAACTCATTGACCAACCCGATTTTTTCTTTTTTTTTTTTCTTTTCTTTTTTTTTTCCCTCGCCGGCGACTCCCTTTCTCAAATCGCGAAGCAGCGAAAAAAAACACGCGATTCCGGAACCCCCTCTCCCCCTCGCAACCAACAAGCTCGGCGGCTTTGCGACATCGCATTGCTGCCGGGCTAGCAAGACTTAGCAGCAGCACTAGCAACAGCCCCTCTGTATGCGGTAACAACTTAGTGCTTAGCGCAGTGGGAAATCCATCGAGATTGATCCGATGTAGAAACATCCTTGGAAGGAAAACCAACCCGTAGACAGGGGTGGGTAAGGCTCGAAGCGATCCCAAATGCAATGACGATAGGTCGACTAGGTAGGTTCCTCCAAAGTAGCAGTAGTGGGTATTCGTCCAAACTATCATTGATGTAATGGTCTGTACCGACTTCGAAGCTAGCATTTGCCGGGCGAGACCAACATGTGATTCGAGCAGATTACCATCGACTGACGATGATTGATTTTCCTTTCTCCCATGTCATGCTCTGCGCTCCCACGTTTCGTCAAGCTGTCAGATTCCGAGAAACTTCCCAATCCGGTGTGATGATTTCCCCCTGTCAGCTGGAAAAGAGATGGCCTCGACCCTTGCCCCCCGTTTCAAGATGCAAAGGATTGCCGTCTCGGGAAATAAGCCAATCAAAGTCGCCAAATTAAAGGCCGTCAAGCGATGTCTGGCGCGGCGTTTCAATTCACCAACAGCTGCGGCAGAAAGATTATGAAGGGAAGTCAAAGTACGCCTCGTCAATTGCATCCATCAGGGTGCATCGGCCAAAGTCTGCCTTGCGAGTACAGAAACATTTTTTTTCCCTCTTTCTTCTGCAGTGGGGACTCTCTGCAGTACCGTCCCACCGCTGATGTGACAGTCTCGCGGCATCACCGGGAATGAATGGGAGATGGGAAAGGCAGAGGCTGGGCTTGCTCCGCACACATTTGAGGGTGCTGTCTGTGGCGCAAAATAATTTGGGCGTACCTACCAAGGGATCTCTTTTTCTGTTTGTATCTGGTGCTTGCCTTGCAGATCATCGTTCATCCCAGATGCACTAATGAGTCGAGCCGCGCGCAAAGGATCACGGGATGACAGGCCGAGATGGCTCGGAGATTTCGTACAGCATCTGCTGATTAGAATGGAACCGTTCGATTCTTTTCCAACGGGCCGATGGGTCGTTGAGCACAGTCAGATCAGCCATTAGACTTTTCGGGTCTCCATTGTTAGCACAACTTTGCATAGTTTTTCTCGAGGGCGGCGGGGAGTCGAGGACGAGAAATCTTCGGCATTAAACTTTCAAGGACCGAGCCATTCGTTCCCTCATATGATGATGATACGGCACTCCAGCGGACCGTCTCCTCGCTACACGAAAGAGCTAGGGAATCTTAACGGAACTGGTTTCAATTCGACTGGATTCCAGGCCAGCCATTGCCTGGCGCCGCAACCATTCCTGCCCCCCTTGTTGAAGACAATTGCGCAGAGTGGATAGGGCCACACAGCTCCAAAATCGTGGGGACCGCATCTGCGGGGCTGGAACGTGTCTCTGCCAGCGTACTCTAGTAGTAATTATGTCGGCATCACACTGAGTGCTCCGTATGGGCCGGTTGATATTACCATGCCCGCAAAGCTTCGAGATGACATCTGCACTCCTTGCAGAGAAAAAGAAAAGTTAATTACTAGGTACGGTACCTTACCTCCTTATCCAGCCTGACTGTAGTACCTAGTAGGTACCTAGGTAATACCTGCCCATCGTGCATGGTGAATCCATATCAGCTTACCTATGCGGGCCCAGCCAACAAGCGAAGCAGCCAAGGCCCGGAAGGTGCAGTTCTTTTCTTCCCTACTATGTCCTTCCTTTTCAGGGCGACAAGCCTCCTACAACTACCTTAGTAAGGTGCGTGCCATCAATTCCCCTCTCGAGCTACAGAGAATCAGTGACATAAGCAGCCTGAAATCAATCGCTTCCTGCAGTGGAAAACCTCCGCACGGAATACTATCGAAACAGCAACCAGAAGCCTTGAGCCTTGACTCAGGGAGTGGCGGCTCATTAACCAACTTCTCTTCTCCTCAACCACTAATGCACGATTCCCTGTCCCTTCACACATCGTTCACAAGAACTTG